>FR997829.1:11250000-12500000 GCA_905475405.1 Schrankia costaestrigalis | reverse complement strand
TATAATTATTTAATTCGTAGTAAATAAAAAAAAATGGGATTAAAAAAAAATAATCATAGCTTATTATTAGGAAGTGTTTACATTTAGGTACCTGGTCCAAATGTTGTAATGAGTGAGTAATAAAAATAATTGTTAATTTATGTTGTTGTATGAAAACACATGGCCACTTTCAAATACTAAGTAAAACCACATGCCGTACATTCACATCAAACTCAATTATTTGATTTATTAATTCATGAATCATCGGGTAGTCTAATAATATAATAATATTACCTTTGCCTACATAATAAATTCATTTCGTAAAAAGACAGAGATGTACGGCCCAGTTCGATCAGTTATAAATAGTGATCGATTTGGCGTGCAAATTGACAATACGCTGACTAGTGACGCGCTTTGTATGTCCGGATAGTTTGGCGTACATACGAAAACTTTTTGTCGACTTGATGAGCCATTCGATTTATATCTAACGCTATTCTTTTTATTAAACGGATTGGCTGTAGGCTTTTGTTGGTGCTTTAAATGTAAAACACATAGTTTTTGTTGCTATTTGTTTAAAGGTATTTTAGAATTGAAGTATGGTTGCTTTAATAGTAAAAAACTGCTCATGTTTTCTTTTATTGATTTTACTAGTTAAATTTCTGATCAAAGCTTAGAAAAACCTCTTTCACAGTGATTTAAAAGTTACTTACTTACTTTAATTACTGACTGACTAAAATTTTAAAACTTAAGCCTCCAATCTAAATCACGTTTCGCCAAATCATAATTGTCTCAATATCTATTTTATATCTTATGTATCAAATTAGCATAATAAAGACTTTAAAAATTTGATATTTAAACAGTTAAAAATATCTAGTTTCTTCAAAGACTGCAAATAATTGTTTAGTGGAAAAATATAATAATATACTAAAGTTATTAGGATAAATATCGAATCGGTAACTCGTGTACGTACCTACGCATCACTACGGATGATTGCCCTGTTCAGATGTAATGTGAGCCATCCGGGGCCATCGTCATACTCAAGTGCAAATTAGTTTACACATATATACACACATCCTAGTTACGACTTTTTTATTAACACTTTGTAATAAGCAATCATGTTAAAAGAAACAATAACAATACTGATAGAGAATTTCCGGAAAAAGAAATAACTGTTCCGTAAAATTAAAGATAATGTTTTTATTCAATCATTAATAAGTTACAGTATGTTTTGTAATTCATGTTACAGTTTTGTTTCTTTCTAATATCTAATCTATTAACAGTCTAACAGTGGATTGAGGAGTATTATACACGGCTATTATCATTACAAGGAATCGTACATAGGAGAGACCTGTCTCTGTGGCAAATTATCAAACAGCTTAGCTGGTAAGGACAAACTTTTTCATTAAATTAGTCTTTAAATCCTAGCTTTGCTACAGTTTCACATAAATGACTGGCTCAAACACTTTTTATTTTTTGAGATGCTACACTTCCGTCATTTAGTGATTTAATCTCTGTGGAACTAACGTAAAAAGGTTTTAAAGAAACAAAGGGTTTTTTTAAACTATTAAATAAATAAAACCGAAAATAAAAGTTTTTACTTTTTCTGGAGCCGGTTATAACTAAGTTTTAGAAAAATATTACTACTTATGTTAATTCCAAGAGAAATCATACGTGGTGAACAGAAAACAGGCATACATCAGTTGCAGGATAATGAAATTTTGTCTTGGCTGTGCTGAGAATAATAATCGTACATTTCTTAGCTTCTTCTTCTTTGATAGCTAATTTCAATAGCATACGAGTATGTTATGTAATATTAATATTAAAATAAATTTTGTTTTAAAGTTAACCTCTATTTTTTTTCTGTCCAGTCTAGTCTCATTTAAAGAAGCAATTAAATATTGGTTTGCATGTAGAACGCTGCTTGTAATGCATCAATGTTTTATTCACTTCTTTGAACTACTTTCAGGAAACCAATTAGTTTGTGCCGATTAGTTTTCCACTTCCAAGACAAGACAAATGTCTTGTCTTTGTTTTAGCGGTTCGTAGAAAAACAAGTATAAATGTATTATTTTTGTACATATTATTATTTATTTTCGCTGCTGGACAAATGTTTTCCCTAAATGTTGTGATCGTTGCTGATCAACCCTCCTCAATAATGATTGTACAATAAATAATCAATTTTATCATTAATCCAATTTAATGTCTGTATAATCTACTTTACTATTAGTCTCGCCGGCAAATAGTAGCATACTTTATTTAATTTCATACGATATTGCAGTTTATGGTCAGACCATAAAATGCAATATCATACATTGGCATCTCCTCCGAATTAGTTAATTATTTGAATGCTGTCTTTAAGAGCTACTCTTTTAATGGCGTCGTCTGGTTTTTATTACTTTTACTTGTGGATACGGTTTTATCTAGACATAGCAGACATCTTTCGTAGTTCGTTGGTGTTATTTTGTTAGAATTATTCACGTACAAGACGTCAGGTTAAAATACTAACAGATTAAATATAATAATGTTCAGGAATAATTAAGTAACGATTTCAAGTCAAACTTTATCATTCTGTAATCAACTACACTACTTTAAGAGACACACCGTTTACACTCTAACCCCCGGTTTCCGAATGACTGATCAAGTAAAAATGACTTGATCAAGTGACAAAACTATCATTTTGTCTAACATCAGTAAATCAGCATTATGATTATGCCTATGAGAAGAATAACAATCCTTTCTTAGTACCGTGACTTCAGGAAGGATTAAAATCTTTCCGGGTGCTACAAAGTTGTACACGAGCCTTCAAATTCATATATTGATTTTCAGGTTAAAATCTAGATTGATTTATGATTTATTTATTTTTATAGTAAGCAAATTGTTATAATAATATTAAAAACTACATGTGAAAAGCCTAAGTACAGCTAATCTTTTTTATTTTTTGGGTGTGCTATTTATCCGACACGAAATGTATTATCACATTAGCATTGATACATTATCACCTTAGAATTTGTAAAAAATATTATAATAAATTGAATAGTACTAGATAATACACTTACACCTCATTTTGATCATTATCATTAAATATTCAAAGGAAGTAAAATTATAATCAAACCATATCTACAAAACAATCTTATCATTGATTTTATCATTTTTAGTTTTCTTTGTCCATGGTCCTTTGAATTGATCTTATCATTAATTTGAATCATTAATAATTATTTGTTTTCTTGACATGAAATTCGAAGCCTACTAGCATAACATGTAGAGGAGAAAACTTGAAACGAACTCTAGATGAAGCAGTCCGAGCGGCGTAGTTAAGTTTTCTTACTTCATTAGAGGAGACTCGTTAATGCAGTGATAGAATAAAGGTCTGATATGGTCTAATATTATCTTTACGAAGTAAAAAGAAGGAAAACTTGAAATTAAACCCTATACCAATTCGTCTGGCAAGCGTGGTATTAGTAGGCCAAGTATCCCTCCGTCACGGGCGGAGGCCCGTCCCTGCAGTGGGACATTGATGGGCTGTTTTGATGATGAAAAAGTTTGGTACTACCGCTGTTCTTGCTAAAAGAACCTACTAAGCAGAAGGAAACAAATGTACACTATGTTTAGGTATAAAGGTGCGGGAAGAACTACGGGACTTAACATGTCCAAATGTAAAATGACCGTATATTCAGTTTATTTTATATTTGTTATGGAAAAGCGCAGATCTTACAACCAGGAGATAATTTGTTCGTACCTTTATCATGATATATTGTAAATAAATAACCAATTCAAATAGGAAATTTCAAGTAATATTCCACTTAATGTTAAACACAGTAAGTAAATTTGATCCCAAAATGGCGACCTACCAAATAGAAGTGAGAAATACTGAAACAGATTGTCACAATCAATAGTATAACAGCCACACTGACGAGTTATTATAGTTATACGTAGAGGGGTCTTTAGTGATAAACGAACCAAAGGGTCTCAATTTAATCCAATGGGTAATGGTTCACTTCAGTCACAATTATCTACAATGTATGTTGAATGATCCAATAATTATTTTTAGGTTACTTCGAGCCCTGTGTCAGAAACTTACGGAAATTAATTTAAAAGATAAAAGTAGCCACAGGTTCAATAAAATCATTTGTGAATCGGAAAATTATTGTCCTTTGTGGGAATCGAATTCGTGACCACGCACTTTGATAGTCGCTTCTACGCCTGATTTGGAACTGAGGTAAATAACTTCAAAAATTTAATTAAATAAATATGTTTGTAAATATTATGTCAGCCCATAAAATATTCCTCTAAAACACACAACACATAGCTCCATCCGAATGAAAACGTGATGTGTAAAAAATGCATTTATAATGTAGTTATACATACATAACAAGAGAGTCGATTATCTGTTTGTAGAGTTAGTTTTCCCTCACTCACAAGAAAATTTCCACTTTCCAGTATATAGGCCTCTTAACTGTCTTGTGGTGTTATTATATTATTTAATCAATGAATTTTTTTCTTGTTTTCATTTATTAGAAAAGTATGTGTTTGTTAACACTTTGAACTTGAACTATTACGATAATCGAAATATTACGGTATGCTTCAAAATTATAAATAAAACGAATAGTGTAAGCAGTGCGTCACAAAAGTCTCGCTGGAACAATAAATCATAATGGTCCAAATGAGTGCACGGGTAAAACGCGTTCACGGCCAAACAACAAGGCAGAAGCACGTTCAATAGTGACATAACAACGGAACGACCCATAGCATGGAAAGGCCACGCAGCATCTCTATCTCTAGCGTCTACGGGTCGTTCACGGGATCGGACGCCTCGCGGGGTGAAAACCCTTTTGTGGTCGTACAAAAACATAAGAGACTCGACGTGAACAAGGTAAATAGGAATCAAGATAAAAGGTTCAAGGGCTAGAATCGTAGGTAGAGCGCGAGATCGGCGAGTATGTTCGTCCTGCTCGCTCGGCGCCCTAGGCTGCGACGCGCAGTGACGCTCCAGTCGCGGTCTGCCGGCCGTCGCGACGCTCGGGGCCGCTCCGCCGACGCGCCGCCTCGCCGCTCGCCGCGTATGTGGCCGACGTATGAGATGCACTGCTGAACACCAGCACCGTGTGCGCTCGCCCTCAGCTCTGGCTGCCAGTGACAGCGCCCGGCCACAAGGCCCGCTTCTCTAGATTCACTCGCGCTCTCGCGTGCCGGCGACCGTAGTGCAGTGTGCCACTGGGGCATTGTTTCATGTTTGTATATATTGAACATACGTCCGTTCAGTGATAAATTATACTCATCAGTGATTTAGTTTTTGTTATCTCACGAGTTGGATTTAATGCGATTTTGGTATGCTATCGAATCACTAAATAAATATAAAAGTTGGGTTATATGTTTAGTTTCAGCTGAATATAATAATTGCTCATCAGAATCATTGTAACAAGTTACGAAACATAAATAAGATAACGGTTTAATCCTAATATCACGCAGTAAAATACATGCATTAGCTCTTTGCGGAGCATTAGCTACGAGTACTTACTACTAATATGTAAAATGTTATTCCATTAAAGTGTCAAGGTTCTGTAAAACACGCATCTTTATACAATGAATCTTCTTTTTGGTTAAGTAGGCTTAAACAATATTTTGCATGAAATAAAAATATTTGATACTGATTTTTTCACTAAACTAAGTTATGTCACGCAACAATAAAAATGACAGTTAACTATTAACTACAAATAAATAAATAAACACAGACGAACAATAAATTAGACAAAGTTGGACGTTTTTAACTATACATAAATGTAGAGTTACATTGAAAATATTGATTTTATGAACAACTTGTTGAATGTTTGTTGGTTCTTTGCAAAATAATAAATTACTACACTTCCTTAAGAATAGTGAAGGTCTTCTGAAACACTCTAAGTAATCTTGAGAATTACATATTACAAGTAAATGTTGGAAGTACAAAAAATGTGATATAAATATCGCAACTTTTTCGTATCATAGCACTAAGATAATTAAGACAAATTTACCAGCTAATACATTATAAATCTAGCAGAGTGTACCCATGATCTACATGTTATCGTATATTACATGAAAATATTTTATTTTTATCGCTTCCTGTCAACATCTCTTTCGCGGTTGCTTGATGTATTTATAAATGTAGTCGTACTTTTTTGTTACACGTACGATATTAACTTTATTTATTTTAACATTAAATATTTATTGATCGACCCTGAAATGCTAACATAAATATAAGTTTACATCAACGCCACATTACATGACGCTGCACGACTAATCAATAGTTGACGTACTTACAACCTGTCTACATCAAAACTACTTGGTCAACATTAAACATCCATTTAGTCGAACAGATTCCATAAGATAAAACAGTTAGTAAAACAACTTAGTTTCCCCGTAACTCCGCCTCTGATAATAAGATTAGATCATGATAATATTAATGTAGTAATTAGATTGTACGTATGTATGACGGCGTTAGAACAAATAACACGTAGTTAATGAAAGACTGCTTCGATAAGAATGCATTATATGAAGTGCTTTTACGAGAGTTAGTATTCTTTTGCTTCAATAAACAGTTCTCTCGACTGTAAAAATGTATTCTATTTATAGTTTGTATATGTATCATTGTTGCAGTGAAGTACTAATTAACGTCTAATTAACATCGAATAAATCTCAAGCGCATGTTTTGCAGTCAACCGGCGTTGAGAACACTGCGTATCTATCCATTTAGTACTCGATGACGTACAAAATGGGTACACAATTGAAACCAGCGACCGCTCAACGAGTAGTAATTGATTGTGCTGATCGCTATTGCGTCGCACGAATACTTAAGTGTCCAACCTCCATTTGCAACATTTTACACCAGAGACGTTTTATTGATTAGTTTAAGCAAATAATATGATTTTATATAAGTTTTATATTAAAAAAATAGTTAACGTGTTTATGAAATGATATATTACAAATAATCATTAAAAAGTCAAACAGTTATGTTTATTTTCACAATCTTTTATGGAGGTTGAGCAAATAAACACAAAACAAATTATGCAATTGGAGATAGACTACTACTGGAGTGGAGGTTGAGCATTTTGCATTCGAATATATTTAGTACTTAAGTGCCCTATAACCAAATACAGTGTGTTTGGGTATCGTGGTAAAAAAAAATAACTAGTTAACTGGCTATTTATCATTAAAAAAACACAGAATTAAAAAAAAACACTGATTGATATATATGTTACGGTAAATGTGATTAATTGAAAATTATTATATTAATATTACCGGTAAATATGATTAATCGATCGAAATTTATTACTTTTAGTAGTAATTATTAATAATTCACGACACATATTGGTAAAAGTGCTAAAATAAATAAAAACCCAACGTTTTTTGACCAGCAGATATTTTTTTTTGTACCGATACAAGATCGTTTACTTCGCCTGGTATTGTTTATGTTATCTGATCCTGTCAAAACCTTTTTAATTAGAGATTCCATACAGGCTTTGTCGTCAGCTTTCATATATTTGTAGGTACTCGTACTTCTAATATATTTTATTTTCTTTTCGGTTAGTGTCTGATTTGAATTAGTCCTTATTCGTCGTATTCTTCTTTCGTCGGATTCTTGATTCATCGTACGTAATGTCAACATAAAATAGAACTATGGTATTACCGTGACTCCACTTCTTCATTTCAATATGTACAATAAAAACGACATAAATTGAAAATAAAACTGTGATAAGATCATAACTATACGTATAAAAAATAATTAATATACTGAGACTATTTAAACAATTTAGAATGGATTTTTTTTAAAATAAAATTAACCCTTTTTTGACGATTCTTTATGTTTTCATAAGGAATTATTTAGTTTATGGGCTATTCATCCCTCAACGGCGTAATTAGTTCTGAATTTCTCATCCAAAATAGGGAAGAAAATGCAAAGCAACGGACATAATAAAACAATGTGAGCAATGGATCTGTGGCGAGTAAAAAATAGTATTAATCTTCTTATCTAGCATCTAACATCATTGCGAACACAAAGCGTAGGTATATGTAAACAAAAAACTACCCATTTAATGCTAAGAAATTTACCCATTTAACAATTAGCAAACATGCAAGTAGCAGGTATATTTTGACAGTCACCGCACAAAAGCAATATTTTTTATTATTATACTAGTTATATTTTACAACCTTACGAAAAGTTCGTAACAATCTGTTCTTTTATAGATACGTCACAATTTCAATTAATTTTTAATTTCACAATTAAATTTAAACATCCTGTACTATAAGTTAACGATACGCAGTGATAATCTGCAAAGAAATGTTAACAAAAATACAAGTTAACGACTCTTTTCTATAGTTGTGACTATATTTTCCGATTTATATTTCGTCACGGACATTTCGGGTACTGTTTTCTATTAAAATTAATACTTTTTTCTATATTTCGCGTTAGTTTTTACTCAAATGCGTGCGAGCACCAGCTTCGTCACAAAATAAATTAATAATGGCGGCGTATTGCGTCATCAAAATGCGATGTCGTGATTGGTTACCTGTGAGGAGATTGAATACTTAAGCACGCAATCGATGCTCGGATGCACGTTTGGTGTTTCTCTATGGACTTTGAGCAATTAAGCATGAAGTTTTGATTCTCTTGTGTTAGTTTTCAAAAACTTAAATTCCTTATAAATAATGTATTTCAAGTCCAAACAGCAAGTATTATATACCAATCGAACCGCAATTTGATCCTTAATAAAATTGCATTAAAAAGTGAAATTCGTCAAAATGGTCGGTTGAGCAAATAAGCATTCAGGCGACGATTGGTGTGCTAGCAATTCCTTACAGAGACCATAAAAATATCAATTATTTGCGTTGTCCAAGGCTCATTGAATAAATGAAAATGTCTCTTGATTGATGCCTTGTCTTTCGGAATACAATAGAAGTAGGAAGTAATAGCGCATTATTTGGCATCGTCACATGTTTCTTGTGTATTTGTACATTGACCTTGACTTTCATTTCTATTGATTGTTTCATTTTTGTATGTCTATTTACATAATAGTATTAGTTCTTCTTAATGATATCGTAGGTTTTTTTCTGATTAAATAAATATGAATCATAGATTATAGTGAATGTAACTTCTTTTAATTCACAGTTAATGTCTTTATTTACGTAGTTGCAAAATAATAATAAAATACTTATGAACTGCGAAATAGTCGTAATCTAATTGTAAAAATAAAATGTACATTTATTTGAAACGGTTTGCTATCGGCAAATTTTTGATATTAACTAAAAATAGAGTATATTCAAAATTTATCACGAAGTTTGGTTTAACTTAACTTAAAAGATTTTATCTTTAAACTATATCAGTTGAACTAAAATTGAAATATTAATCTTCAATAATGAAACGATTAACATTGATAATTATAATTTCAAAATGAGGAGCATGTAAGATAGGTGTGTTATCAACTCCTTTCACGTTAAGTGTAACCTTCGTAACATCATCGACGATTGTATTATATCTTCCTTGGT
The DNA here is from genome assembly GCA_905475405.1 of Schrankia costaestrigalis. Taxonomy (NCBI): domain Eukaryota; kingdom Metazoa; phylum Arthropoda; class Insecta; order Lepidoptera; family Erebidae; genus Schrankia; species Schrankia costaestrigalis. The sequence goes on along the minus strand of FR997829.1, from coordinate 12,490,505 downwards.
GACAATTGTTTCACGTTGAAGTTGTGTATTGTTATATTTACACGAAAGTTCTTTTGCTACTGTAATAAACCCACAAAAAAAATTCTTTCCATATCTATGAATATATTCTACCTACATTTTACCTATATTATTTTTCATTCTAAGTAACTAGTTTTTTTTTGTCATTTACTCCTAATTAAGTAATAGTTTATCTACTGGACTAAAACGAATATCATTTTCTTGAAATTTTCTCGAGCCTTGGTATTATTAAAACCTTGTCTTTTTAATAAAATTAAGAAAGAAAATCTTCCACTTTGCGTACGATCATCCCTTGATCTCTAGCTACCTTTTTCAGTAATTGTCGTTTCATTAAATGATCTACCCATTTTGAGTTTTCCGATACACAACCGCCATTACAAACCTTTCTGCTCTGGCTAAACTAGGCATTATTACAATTGAATATAATGAAGTGTATTGGGTCAATTTCATTTAGAGCACGTATTAATTTGATCTCATTATAAAATGCATCGGTATTAATTTTGTGGGCATATCATTATGGATTTCAATAATATTTCATTTGTATTCGTATTAATTAGTACTTATTTTATTAATTTAGCATTCTGAAATATTTTTTAGTAAAAGTTTGCTTTAAGTTCTATTTTGATAGTTGATAATCACGAGTATCATTCACTATTTCAATGGATACTTTTGCATTAAAAATATTTATTTACAAATGACTTTAAAACTACTGTTTCGTTTATTATTTTGTATTAATCAAAGCATGACTGTTGATTCGTATGGTAAAAACTGGATTTCGTAAATCCAAACAATATATATCCCTGTGGAAGTTTGTAATAAGGCAGCGAGATGTAAAAGCTCGCGAAGCCGTAGCAAAAGGCGAGAAAAGTACATAAAAATGACGACTTTCATCTAATGCATTATAATAAGAACTTTTTCTTTTATGTTTTTTCTTCTTTTGTAGATTATCATGTTGAAGCAAACGAATTCGATGTTTTATCAAGATATACTTTACGGGCATTTGAGGGTTTCATAATGTTGTACGTTATTGTAATTTCTACTATTATTTCTAAAACTATTTGAAAGAGCTAGTCTTCACAAATTTGTTCGCGCTGTATTCATATTTTGAGTAGCCTAAATTATAAATACTATATCTTTATAAATTATAGCCTAGGTATGTGTTATTTTGATGTACTAGTTATATTATTGTTAAGTTTCATTCAATCGTCTTAGCGTAAAAGAGTAACAAACATCCATCCATACTTACAAACTTTTGCATTAATTAATGGGATGTAAAATAAAATAAAATATTAAAATGATATCAAAGAAAGGTTAGGCACATTATAAAATAAAAATTTAGTTTATTAGGTATAAATTTCATCTTTTTAAATTTACATTTTACATTTTCAAGGTTCTCAAATCTCAAGGTTAGAACAATTTAGAAGACAGATTTCAGAAAATGAAAAACATATTTTATAACAATAGCATTTAAATCAAATTTTAATACAATAAAGTAAGCGTAGGTACTACTTCGAAATTGCAGTCCCTATATTAAACCAGTGCAGTAGTGTTTCAATATACAATTGATATTATAAAATCGATTCGTAAACAGCGTTCAGTGCAGCTATTATTATGCAAATAGGCCATTAATTCTATTTGAATGTTTTCTTCTATGTAATAGTATGTCGAGTTTCCAGCTTTTAGCGCTACAGTATTTAGAAAGAGGTTCACAAAAAAAGAGGTTGTGAATTCCGAAAATATCGTATCTTAAAACTTTGTATTCAGTCGGGCAGCAGTACTTATATGTACACTTTAAAAATCGAACACCATAAATAAAACTTTTTTCAAGCAAACTCTTTTCCTCTATTTTTTTCATATTTAAGGTTGCCAACGGAACCAATAGTCTGCCAGTGTTCACTTACTTTTAATTAACGTTCATGTGTCCATTGTTAACTTGTGGTATAAAATTAATACTACATAGAATAAAGATTGTAACCTTTTTTTTTGTTTTTCCTAATTATTGAGTATACGGCCTGCTTATTGATATCATACATAGTTTAAAAATAAGTGACGATAGTAAACTTGAGCTTCACCTGTTTTATGTTTGTATAATTTTATCGATTTCAGTGCTGTCATTAAAGAAAATACATGTCCCTCATTTATCATTTAATGATAGATGAGGGACATGTATTTTCTTTGTATAAATTTGTATGTGTATAAATTTTATACAAAATGTTTCCTTTTACTCTTCAAGTAAATAAGATTATTCAAACTCCATGGAATTAATAAATTGAATATATTTGAGATCTTATTTAAGAATTCTGAAAGGCGTTGCCTAACAAACGACATTAGGTTCTGTTATCTACAGATTCACACGATCTTTTGCACGATACTCGTTTACATCTTGATTGTGTCTATTGAAAACGCCGACACCGTAGAATACCATCAAAATCCGTTAGGAAATAATTTGAATATTAACAACTAAGGCGAGTTAATGCTTATTTTTAAGGACAAAAAGCATGCGTTTATGCATGCATTTCGTCACTCAGTTACATAGTACAGAACGGTACTATGTAACTGAGTGACGAAATACCTTTTATATTTTTCTTATGTAGGCAATTACACCTATTATTTATGAGTTATTCAGACAGATATTTTGAGCAGCAGTCTACGTAGATATGCTATTTATATTATGTTGATTTTAACTAATTAAACTTGTGTTTTTTAGAAACATTTCGATTACAGACTCACAATCTTCACAATTTTGTATTTGTATAGTGGAAATCATAGAGTATTGAGAGTACTGAGATTTCTCTATTTGGAAATAGAGAAATCTCAGTTTTTTACGCGATGTTGAATATCTATTACCTAAACAACATAGGCTCACTCTGATATTCGTCAGAGATTGACCCTGATTAAAAATACCTATCCAAATAACTAATTTTACTAAACAATGATATCAATACTCTATGATTTCCACTATACAAATACAAAATTGTGAAGATTGTGAGTCTGTAATCGAAATGTTTCTAAAAAACACAAGTTTAATTAGTTAAAATCAACATAATATAAATAGCATATCTACGTAGACTGCTGCTAAAAATATCTGTCTGAATAACTCATAAATAATAGGTGTAATTGCCTACATAAGAAAAATATAAAAGGTATTTCGTCACTCAGTTACATAGTACCGTTCTGTATCGTTAGAAACAAAATTAATTCCGTTGATTTGTGTTCCCGTGTCATATATATATTTTATACTCCAGCTGTTTATTCATGTCTTGGAACAGATGTTATCGGGCGCGGCTTCCAAAACATAGATATTGCTTATTTTAATATTTCAGTATGACTGAAGGTGAATTAGGTATGCTCAAAGCGATAGCTTGTGAAGAACTCAACGATTCTGCTTTGGCAACTTTCCAATGCGTACCTATGTGTATACAATAAAATATTTGTCTACATGTTAATTTACACTTGATTTTGTGTTCGTGTTTCAACGTTTATGTGCTAATATGATTTAAATTTTGTATTTTATAGACTGATTCTATTTTATTGAGTGTTCTTTTATTCAAGTTCAATTAACTGATTTAAATAAAACTTTTGGTACTGGTAATTAAAATTTGTTGCCAACGATTATCATGCACGGATTAAATAATAATATGAGATAATCGAATTGTTAGATAATAATATTATTATATGCAGAACAGTGTTAGTGTTTGTTTGTAAGCAATTACTTTGTTGATTAAGTAAGAAATGGGTCTTTGATACAAGGTGTAGCTTTATTCATGTGATTCGATAGTACTATAAATCGTTTTACTCCATCATTACTTTTTTCTCAATAGGCATTTGAAATAAAACAATTAACAATGGGTTAAATAAATATATACTAGTGTAGTGTATTTATATAATAAAAAAATGTCCAGCAAAACTCGATAATTGTGTGTAAGTACTATAAAACAGACAAAGTGAACAAATACATTGAACAAGATTTCCTTTCCCATCTCTATCCTTCCCTTTCCTCTACACGTCTGTTCTCCTGACTGACATATCGATATCGTAACTTATCTTAACTTCTAAGCCAACTTTCAAGACTGAACTAGATCTTTCTCATAGCAAATTATACTTGATTCTATTCTTATAAAAAGTGCCAATCTATAAAAGATATCTGTGTTCATTGACTGCTTCGTATTAAAAGGAATTAAGTGTTTAGACTGTGTTAGTGACGTATGGTGATATTGTGCGTTTGTGGTTCCGCGTGCGCTTGTGATTGTGGTTGTGTTAGTGCGTTGAGCGGCGCAGAGGCGTTGGCTCGGGGGCGCGTAAGGCAGCAAGGTGGTCGGAGGCGGGGTGTTCCGTTGCTGCGTGCCCTGGTGCGGGGCGCGCGCGGCGGCTCCCGTTGACGACGCCGACTATGCCCTGCGGGAGGGCAGCCCGACACTTGACCACGATGAATATGGTAAGCATTCTCTTTTATATTATATTACGTTAAGAATTACTCGTACTCTCGTGGAAAGATGACTTGCTTAATTAAATTATTCGCTTAAATCTCACGCTAGAAATCATTTAGGGTTAAATAAATGAAACCTTAAATGTAAACAGAATCTAATAGGCTCTTTCGTACACTTTTATTACTTTTAGACTTGAAAAAATATCTATACCTAAACAGCTTCACCACTCTATTTACACTCTTTATACATTAAGTTTATTTTAATATCTATAAGTAACATAAACTGAGTATTGACATCAATCATTCTTAGAAGTACCATAAATAGCTTATTTAATAAATAGGCTAGAGAAAACAATAGTAATATTATTAGACAAAACATTATATGAAAAAGTTAGAAATAGAAATAAAAGAGATAACCGGTGTTAACCTTCCACTAACATCGAGTGACTATTGACATTCACTGACGATGAAGGCTGCTCAAGTTATTTGTAAATGTTTTTGACATTTTCTTTTAGTTCTATACACCTACACCATACACTCTATGTGTCTGGCAGGTAAAGTTACCGCTTTCGTGATTATTACCTTTTCGAATTTTTTGCATTAAGTTAAATTTTTTAACATTTGGTTTTATGTATTGATATTAAAATATTTATACCGGAATAGAATAGAAAATATAGGATACATTGCATCGGAATCTGTGGCATAACTACTATGTAGCACAATAATAATTAAAAAAATTATATTCATTTATTTTAATCTTGTAATATATCTATTCAATTAAAAATAGAAACATATTTTTATGCATGTCTGTTAATGGATCTCAGATTATGTTCATACTCACGTAACTCAGGATCGTTTTTTTTTCGTCTATTCCCAGTTTCCCCCGAATACTTTCCCCCCGATCAAGGGAAACTGGGAATTTTGGAAAATTTTGTCGCATCTTCCCCCGAATTCATAAATCGGGGGGAACTAGGAATTTTGTTGCATCTTCCCCCGCAAGGTAAGGAGAAAAAGGAAAACGAGTTTTTCAGAAATTTCATTGGAGCTTATGCGTGAAATCAGCGAAGCAATTTCTACAAATGTGGTACAGAAAATTTAGCTTTAAATTTCAAAGATACAAAAGCTGAAATCATTTTAAAATTGAAGCTTCACTTCCATTTTTATTGGTTTTATGACGATAACCATCAACCACAACGTCAATATAAAGTAACGATTCAACCGTTTATTCTCATTTCAGTTTTATTAATCCATTTGCAGTAACAATACTTTAACAGAAAAGTTCATTCATTTCTTATCTAAAAATCATAAGGCTCTTTATTCCGACTGGCGTATACAGAATCGAAATATCAATGCTATTCTCCGGTTTTCATTTCATTTATTGCTCGATATACAACAAAGAGTTTTACTACTGTTCCTCGCCAAGTTTTGTAGAGTTCAATAGTTTTTAAATTCCCAATTTAATTTTGAACAAGAATCCAAAATTGGAAAGTACTAAGAAAAAAGTTTAAATTTTAATTAAATAACTTAACAAGCTAAAGGTTACGTGGTAATTAACTTACAAGAAAGGTCTCGGTTGTTTCTGACCTTAACTTCAAACTTGATCATTACGAAATTAATACATGATACGAGGGCGGGTCAATAAGTCCGTGACTTTTAGCATAAAACACAGCTTTTTAGTTAAAAACTTATTTTATTATTCAACGTAGTCTCCTTCGAGATCTATACACTCAGCCCAACGTTTCTCCAATTATTTTATGCCTTCCAAAAATTGTATTTTGTCGAGGTCTTCAAAATAGGCATTTGTGTGTAAGGTGACTTCGTTATTGGTGGCAAATCTCTTTCCGCCGAGCCAGTTCTTCAAATTTGGGAACGAAAAATAATCAAACGGAACTAGATCTAGTGAATAGGCCGGATGAGAGAGCAACTCGTTACCAAATTTATGAAGTTTTACCATGAAAACTGCACATGTGTGCACCCGAGCATTGCCCCGGTGGAAAAGGTCTTTTTTCTTGGCCAAGTGCGGTCGCTTTTCTTTCAATGCCTCATCAAATCGACCCAATAAGTTGCTGTAATATTCACCATTGATTGTTTTTTCCTTTTTGAAGGTAGTCAATGTGGATAAAACCGCGTACATCCCACAAAACAGTCGCCATGACTTTTTTGGCTGACAAACCCACCTTTGCCTTCTTTGGCGCCGATTCACCCCGAGAAACCCACTATTTTGACTGTTGTTTGGTATCCGGTATGTTGTGGTGGATCTACGGTTACAAAACGGCGCAAAATTTCGTTCACATTGCAATTGAACAAAGCCAAACATTCCTGCGAAATTGTCACACGTTTGCATTTGTCGTCGATTGTGAGCAAATGCGGCACCCATCTTGCTGAAAGCTTTCTCATACCCAAATTATGATATTATAAAACCACTGAGCCATATCAGATGCCTGTGGCTTCCGCAATCTCTTTCACTTTCAATCGCTGATCGACTAAAACTGTATCGTGATTTTTTTTAATTGTTTCGGATGTGGAGACCTCAACTGGGCGTCCAGAACGTTCGGCATCTTATGTGCTTGTACGGCTAAATCAAAATTCAGTAAACCACTTTTTACCATAGAAATGGATGGTGCAGAGTCGTCATAATATTTATCAAGCTTAGATTTGGTTTACGTAGTAGATTTTTTTCGCAAAAAATGATGATTTATGAGCACACGAAATTCACTTTTTTTCATTTTCTTCTTAGTCAACGTGGTAGTCTGATATAAACGGCTGTCAAAAACAAACTAAATGTCAAATCTTGTTTAATTTTTGTCAAGAGTCAATTGACAGATGACTCTTGACAGGAGCAGTGTTGCTATTTCAATTAAGAGGCGGGAAACCCAAAAAGTCACGGACTTATTGACCCGCCCTGGTAATAAGTATTTTATATTGTACGTATACTTACTTACAATTTTACTCTTAATTTGCGCCATGGCTTCAATTATTTTTAGATTTAGATATGACATTTCTAAAATCGTACATTATATACTATGGTATTTGTATGAAAAACGTATCTTCAAATCTAATTATGATGTTCACGTAATTAGGTACCTACTTCTCATCTAATAAATTATTTCATTTTTTCTTTCCGTAATGCTACAAGGACCCTTTGCATCTAGATATTGGAAACTATTGTCTTTTGCGTAAGTTGCAATTCAGTGTAACCATTTCAACTTTGACTACCTAAGCTGGAGTACTAACGTTATATAGTTTTAAAAAGATTTTGTGTCCTGAATAGTCTTTAACAATTCATGTTGCTAAGTGTACTCGTAGTATTTTCATTGGTTTGAAGTTTAGACTCGTACCGACAGAAGAATTATTTATCGTGTTTCAAATGTCATTGTTTTGGGTCATTGTAGCTGTTAGTAATGTATGTTAGGACATATATGCCATATGGCGATCCCGTTTTTACGTAAACGTTTATTATACTAGTCCGAATAAATCAGGTGCTTTTGGTTTTTTGTTTTTGTTGAAAATATTTTTATTCAAACGTTTGAAAGAGAAGCATGTTCTTTAAATTATATTTGCTAATAGTTCTAGTTTTATTCTAGCTGCCCATTAATCCATAAATATGTCATTAAAGGGAAGGATCACATTTTAGTAAGGGGACACGATTGGCATGTAAATAATACAGTGTAAGCATATTGCTTAATATCGAATTCACGTGTATTGATTTTATGTCAATCGATTCTTCTTTCTTATAGATATTGCCTGTTAAATAGTGCCGTAATCGTTTAACACCATCTTCGTTATGAGGTAAAATGGTTGAGTACATTATGTACCCTATTTATTAACATAATTTTTTGTATTATTTATACCATTTAAGCCATAGCATAGGTTTTAGCAAAGTATAGTTTACAAGTAGAATCGGTTCTATTAATATTCATTTTATTTCAAAAACATGTTAGTTGTACACAAGATAGGTAGAGATATTAATATGATGATGCTTCATACCCAAAAGATCAAAAGTTAAGTCTCTACAGTATTAATGAATCATAGAAAATGTATTAGCAACCAGTCTGAGTGGTTTCCATAATGTTATAGCAACCTTTCTATATTCATCATTGTTAAATTAAATTCTATCAGGCAACCTCTAATTCAATTCATGTTATTCAATCATAACAATAGGTTTACGATGTTATGTTCAAATTTCGAATCTCAGACATGTCGAACCGATATTATTGCTGGCATCTATGCTACGTTGAATACGTTTTGATACATTTTAGATTGTATTATATTATGCTCCTTACAAATTCACACAACGCCATCCAGTCTCAAACTAAGGAGTGCTTGTAGAATAGATAGCAGACAATTGTAGTACTAGTTAGACAGTATAAGTTTTTGTCAATACCTTCATTTTATACTTAGAAAATACTCAGACCAATACAAATATTTACATTTGTGTCAAATTTTTGAATTCGAGGAGAATCGAACCTTAGTTCTTTGTGCAGTAATCATGTACTGTAGTCATTAACCCAAAGAGGTCGTCATGACTATAAAGATGTCTTACTATTTATTTAATGGCCCATTCCAAGGGGTTTTATTTTAGAGTTTTTCGCCTCGAACGACACCATGATTTTCAAATTACCCTTTATCACCATTGACGATACCTAAGGGATGAAATGGAATGGTGACATTTTAAAACAATTTCTAAAAGAGGAGGTTCTTTTATACTCTTACCTTAGAACTAATTAATTACGTGACTTATTTCTTAAAAATGGTTTATTGTTTAAAAGAGTTTGAGCTTTTAAGTTGGTCCTGTAGCAATTTCACTGGTTACGTAATTTGATTTTGTCTTAAAAGCTACTCATTTATTATGTGATCACATCAAACTAAAGACAATTGCATATATTCTAATGTAAACTAATGATCTGGTTGTAAATTATGTTCTTAATTGGAATAATAATCCCTAACTTCAGTGAAAATGTGCCAAAATTACTCAAATTATCGTAGACTCCAACTGGTCGCGTTTAGCTATTCAAACGCAACCTAGTTGGATCGATGGCAGCCACCCCGCGGACCCTTTTTGTTTACTCTAAATTTAAACCTACTCACTATTCACCGCTGAAAGGCACCTTCATTTTACCAGACTCGTAACTTCTTAGCAACCTAGATTTGCTTTTGCTGAACAATAATTTATTTATGCACATTATACATGAAGTAGCCAGAGATGTCTCAAAGTTATTAGAGATATATTGTAGTCGAATAAATTCATCTTGTTTACAAATAGTTCTTTATTTTTCATTCGGTTATCGTAATTACAAACGTCTCGTGATAATAATCTTATAGACCATTTTAAAATTTTGATCTTTATTTAAGATTCATTATTTAACGGCAACAAAACTTTCTTCAGATTTAATACTTATTACCTAGATAACTCTTACTAACTTCGTACTATAGAACTTCTAACAGTCGAGAAAATGTGTACCTTAGTTACCTTATAGCAAAAATTACTCCTATGGATTTTTTAAAAACTTATTCTTAATTTACTATACTATAATTAATAAAAACATAACAATTAATAAAAATAATATAAAATATTACTTAATACTCTCATAAAAATGTTATAGGTACAATTTATTATATATAAAATACCGAAAAATTTAATTATTATTTTCAAGCCTACAGAATATTTTACAAAGTAAAATTATCTTATTATTAATATCAGATATTAAATTATCTAATTCATCTACAGCATATTTTAATGATACGAAATTTAATAAACCTGACAAAACTCCTATGAAACCAACAGTTTAAATAGGACGAGAGGAAATAATTATAAAGAAAGTATAAATTGTGTAAGTATAATTAGATGCATAGACAGGGAGAATCTACATACATATAAAAGAGTTTTTATGCGGGTATGTGTTTGTAAGACAAAGGATTGGGTATGCTAGCCGGATTACGAATTCAGACTTTTTGGAACGTCCCTCACATAAATTTTAAGGTCTATAAAAGTTAGGTTGATGAGAACTTGTATTAGAAAGCTTTAGGTTTAATGAGTGCAAAAGTCAACGCCCGTCAAGGCGCGACTTGCTTAGTTTCCTTAGATTTTTTTAAATTTTATGCAGTTGGTTTTTGTCTTTGTAGCATGTTGTAAACATCAATATAATCTAGTAATATCGTCAGTCTTGGAATTTTGGAGTTCCAAGACGGACAAGATGCTGCTGGCAGCATTTAGACCAAAATAGCCGGTATTATTTTTCTTCCTTTTTACCACAATAAAAAAAGGAATTTTGTGATTAATTCACTCATCTTCTCTAACTAAATAGTATTTTATTCCATGTTATTTTTGACTATGCCATATTTGTTTAATTGACTCTGAACGTACAATGTTATTTGTTCAACGAATATTTTTTGAATACCTTTTACGCCAATTGAATCGAGAGTTTTTATCAGATATACATGTTTTTTTTGTGATGAATTTGGTAGTGTTATCCTCTAGAAGCTCCGTAGTTTAAAATTTTAGGAAGCCTTGTTTTACTTTTAAACAACGGGTAAAAAAATTGCATAACTTTTTAAGTTTATTCCATCGTTTATAAAATTTTGCTGTCTCTCTTAATGTGAGGTCATGGTTTCGGATGTCACGCAGGACTACTCTTAGATCCACAAATTATTGTCATGTGTTTGAAATCGAAAGCTTGATAAAAATAATTAAATAAAAAAAAATACAAAGTAATTGAGATTCAAGTACAAAGATACCATTGTAATTCTTCTATGTGTGAACTTTATACAAAAGTACGTCCATTATCGATTTTCGGAAGGCCTACGTGAATAATTAAACATTGTATCAGTGGGTGGCCGCAACGCTTCGGTCCGGCCTCTAATTTCTCAGCCGATTAACTTGTCTGAATGCTGGTACATGTTACCACATCATGGTACACTCGCCCTCGAAACAAGTTCAAGCACGCATAAACATTTGTCAAATAAATTCAAGCTTAAGACAGATTTGACCCTTAAAAGGGAGTATGAAGTATGTGTGATTTATTGCTCGCTCTATGTCTGATCACGTTTTTGCTACAGTTTTGGTTCTTTTAAGGATGAAAGGCAAATCGTTGGATATGGTTACACTTTGTTAATACATTACTCTTCCGATTGATACGCTGGCTGCTTGTGATGATTTTCCAGTCCCAGTAGAATTTACATAGTAAATTACGTCGATGCCACCCCTCGACATTGCCGTCAATAATGTTCAACCTTTCGAATTCAGGTTGATACCTTGCCCTCTTTATTATATAATCCAATTATAAAGCCATCGATGAGAATGAAAAAATGTCATATTACGATCTAAATGACTTTATCAGAAATGGATATTACACCTTTAAGCGAAATTAAATTACACCTAATTACAATCGTCGTATTATTTTACACAGCCGATAATTTCTTCGTCATAATACCTACAAGCTTTATAAAAGCCATTAGAGCTAATCTTTTGAAAATATTGAGAGATTTAGCTTACTCTACTTTAGTAGCCGTTTAGATTGGTATTGATTTCTAGGCTTCCTCGTCTCGTAGTTTATTTTGCATCTACCGGCATTCTCTGTCAACTTTTTCAATACGGCATTTCTATGAAAGGGCAAAGAGGATATCGACTATCAAGGTACTTAAGTGAATGCAGAAAAATATGGTTAGATTTTTCTCAAAGAATATCTGCAAGAAAAAGCAAGCACATTTACTGTGTACAATATACTTTATTACTAATATTAAACCAATAGCAATATCATGGTTAGCAATGTGTAAATTACTGAGCAAAATTGCTTCGAACATGGAATCTCAATTACTGCTAGGCAGTTGGCATTCTACTAATTTTCATGCACTTAAATGCTAAGCGCTTTACATGATGAGATTGAACATAACTTTAGTTTTATTTATTATTCATTACATTATGCATTTTTAGAAAAGATTACAGACTCATTGCATTTTCGAGTATCATCTTAATCGCCGAAACTACTTATTGAAAAATATTCAGTGAGATTGAGATGTACATTTCATTTATTAGAATATAAGCATAATATTGTCTAAATTAAGTTAAGCAAGTCATCTCACCGCGTAGGCATCTACAAATCAACACGTTTAATTTTATTATCTTTGCTCACAATCTTTATTACTTGTTTACAGTTGCCCCAGAACCTGTATTAAACTCACCTCGCCCAATCGGTCAACAATCCCCGCTACCGGGGATTGAGGAAGAAGACGATTCTGATTGGCCCCTTGAAGACGCCACAGACGCAACACTTACACCATCCTATAAAAGTACAAAAAGCAGTACCGATACTGCTTACACATCATCCAGAAGTTCAGGAAAGAAAAGAAGTTTTGGCAGTCCATCATCTGTTAAGATATGTATATCGGCAGCAGCTAGGAAGAGTAATAAAGCGCGTAAGCGTGGCTCCGGTGCGGTTAGTGCGTCGCCTTCGCAGGCCGGCGAAGAGGCCGCGCTCACGCCGCAGCCATCACACGGCAAGATGCAGGCCGAACAAGGCAGCATCGGGGAGCTTCAGAAGTACCATGGCAGATACCTCAAGAGTAGACGCCATACGCTTGCTAATGTTCGGTAAGTTGTAGACAAATTAATTAATTTACGTTTTAGTGTCAATTTTATGTTGTTTATAAATAAAAACACACTAAAAGGTTTTCCTTAATACAAGTTATTTATTCTTAATTTTTAAAATTCAATTTAGATGACGTACTGATATAGCGTAATTAATCATAAATGAAATGTATCAACTTTTATCTACAATATTGATTGATAGTTCCACTCCATACCTCTATAAAAACTGTTCTAAAGTGTCATAATCTAAAACTGCATTTGCATTAAATACTCAATAATATTACACGTTGAAATCTCATAGACTATGTATTAACCTATAGCTAAAACTATTATAATATCGTTAAGAAAACATCACAACACTGTAGAAGAAACTACGTAGGTAATTCATTTCGAGTTAATTGTAAGGCATCATCGTCTAATTGGTCCGTGTTGGCTGAATAATCAGGTAAATAATTCTCATGGGCTTCATTGTTACTAAGACCACTTTGATTGATATAAAAAGAAAATCGTTTTACTTATGGAATTAATGACGTCAAGCATTAATGATACATTAACACGACTTATTTCGTCATCTAACCGTTTTTGTCCATAATGTGAATACGTTCTGCAGCAGATCTACAACTATAAAATCGCGGGTTTAAAATATAAATGTAATCAATTCCGTTTTATAGAATGAAGGATTGCTTGGGGTAAATCATTTTTATTAAAACCTAAAGATAATAATTTATTCTGCATACTCTATTTTACTCTTCAGACCCAAGCAGATCCCTCACGAAGTGAACCGATCTGGTAAAGTTGACGGCTAACTGATGGATGAGGAAAAAGAAAAGAGTCGAAACGTTTGCAGTAGGCTTTTGTTTTACTGCAGTGGACGTCTTTTGGTTATGATAATGACTCTCATTTCAGGACTTAGTTTTATAAAGCATTCAGTGGTATTTTTTAAATAATTAATTTTTTTTTAACTTTTCAGCTTAGTTTGTGTGAATGTGTGAGAATTATTTATTTAAAAAAGAATGGGCAAAAATATATGGAGCTTGGTCCAAATTTCCACCATCAATACTCATGATACACATAATAACTCTGACATATGATGGAACACTGCGTTTTGAATCATTATAAGAAGACCGCAACCAAAAATATTTACTCAGTAAAAAGTTATGACCCCATGAGAACTTGCAATTTAAAAACCTTTTTACGCTTAATTATTTCACTATATCTTTTAAACTACTCGATAGATTTAGGTGTATGACATTTCTTTGTAATTCATACGGTATTCTGGTTGATATAAGCTAAGAACCAAAATATAAACAATGTGGCGGTCGAGGTAGGTACCTCGCTACGTCAAAAAAATCAAATCATGTGGGGTATCAAACCAAATGAAAGGACTTATAGCTATCTTTACAATGCTTATGTTTATTTTAAAATATTTGTAATACTGGGAAGAATGTAAACACAAAAATATCACACAAGTTTTATTTATTTCTGTCTCACAGTGTGGATTCTGTCCTTATAAGAATACATCTTATGTCTTCACCCACAATAACATTGTCCAGATTCGCAGCTGGAAGTAGAATTGTGGGTTGGTCCATCCAAAATAACAAATAATTACCATGACATGGGCACAGCACCCCACAGTTCGCATTCCAGAAAGACAAGAACAGTAGTAGTTCGAAATGGTTTCTCGATTATGGATCATTACATACGTGTAGTGTTGTCTTGCACGTGCGAAAAATACTTTTAGCACGATTGCGAACGGTCCGGTTTACATTTTTATATGAGTAGGTGCGCTAAGGTTATGATTGTATACTTTGTAGACGAGTTGAGCGCATTACAGAACAGGGGGAATCTGTCTACCATGTTTTTATTGCTTGAAATGTGGCTATGTGCGAAAAAATTAACGGTTAAATAACTAAAAATACGTATTTTTAAAACAATCATAACTTTTTTCTGAGTGAATATATTTTTTTCAACTAGTAATCAAAATTGTATGGTATTTAGTCGACTTTAAGCTTACATAGCCCTCAATAGTGGTGGAAATTTGGACCACTTCTGCTCACTGTCCTTTAAAAGAGTTAATGAAAAATGGTTTTAACAGCTCGTTATAATCTGGATAACATCGTCTCGTCTTCATCGTCTTTGACTGATGAGTTACGTTGAATTTATGCTGCGTGACGTGTGTATAAACATGCATTTTTAATTCAGGCACTCATGCCGTAATTTCATAAAGAGTCTTTTATAACTTATTTATATCTTTTATAATACGCTCATTTATGTAAATAACTATTATTTTTAACTAAGCCGGTTAGTACTTCAGCTTACACAAGTCTTGTGAATAAATTGGGTACCAAATTATTATCTTTCGAAAAACTTAAAACTTTGTCTTTCTTATCTTCCTGAGTCCAGTGGTGGAATAGAAGGAAATAAAAGATTTTTTTGAGTAAGTATACAAGTTTCGCTTGCGTAATAATGTTTTAGTTGAAGCAAGAATATTGTCAGAGGATTCAAAAATAATTGGATCAAGTCTAGAGAATTCTTTCTTAGAAATTGCAACGGTCCTTTTTAGCAGTCAAACAAGCTTATAGTTGCAACAAAGATATTTTTATTTAAATTTGTATTTTCTTATTAAGTATATGCTTCATGGCACTTTGCGGAGAAAACCCACCTCCACTGCAAAAATAAAACCTACTAAGACCCCTAAGGTATTTTATAAAGTAGTGTACGTACATAAAAATTGTGACAAAATAATGACCTCCTTACAAGGTTAAATAAATTTGCTAAATATAAAATACATTACATAAAAAGGTATTATATGCAAAATAGTAATTATCACCACAAAAATATAAATAACTAGCTGATGCCCACGGCTTCACCCGCATTATATAAGTAGCTTAAATGTTATTCTACACCAAAAATTACCTATATTCAATTTCACCAAAATCCATTTAGTAGTTTTTGCGTGAAAGAGTAACAAACATCTATCCATCCATCCATCTATACATCCTCACAAA
The DNA here is from genome assembly GCA_905475405.1 of Schrankia costaestrigalis. NCBI lineage: Eukaryota > Metazoa > Arthropoda > Insecta > Lepidoptera > Erebidae > Schrankia > Schrankia costaestrigalis. The sequence continues at coordinate 12,474,469 of FR997829.1, read as the reverse complement.
CTTTCGTATTTATAATATAAGTAGAATAGAAAGATTACACATTTAAAAGTCCTAGGGGAGAGACAAGTCCCCTAACGAATTTACCTTCTCTTGCTTCTTTATTATTAGTTCCGTCAATCTGCATTAGTTGATGTTTCCGTGACCACGGAATAGAGATATAAAGTATGTACCGTAAAGTTGTATACAAAGAAAAGAATACACAATACTTGCTCTCAAACTCGACCGAATTATGTGAGAAAACATCAAGCCACTTGTAGTTTAACGTTAACTGCTTTGTTTTTGTAATATATTAGAGTAGTGGGACTTTCTTAGAAGTGTTTCTTAAGAGATGTGTGTTTTGTTTTAGAATATTTTTCTGTTTAATACGTTTAAATGTTTGTGTTACATTTTGTAAATAAATAATCATTCAGTATTTAAGATAAAGTGCTGCTACAGAATACGTAAATAAGTAAGTAGCAGTAAGGTATTTTTATAGGTTTCTAGATAAGATTATCAAACGCTTGGGATGCAAATTGCACTGATAAATTACTTGGATTAATGATTGATAGTCTCCGTGTGGTGACGGAGTAAGAATACAATAGGTCACCACTCCGTCTCATCCCATGGGTGTCGTAGAAACCGACTAAGGGAATATTATCTTAACGAAATAAAAAGAAGGAAAACTTGAAATTTAACCCTGTACCAATTCGTCTGGCCAGCGTGGTATTAGTGGGCCAAGTAACCCTTCGTCAAGGGAGGAGGCCCGTCCCTGCAGTGGGACATTAATGGACTGTTATGATGAATAATTGATAAAAGTAATATTTGAAAACAATCTAACGTACTCAGTTTAAACGGCAGCAAATATTGATGACATTACCTTTACGAGTATGTTTGTATATTATGTACTTGATTAAAGTGTAAAGTGTTTGTTTGGTTTAAGCGTAGGTATATCTCAAAATAACGGGTTTTATTTAGACAATTGTTTTTGAAAGCTTGGGATAGATGAAATGTTTGCCATATTATTAAATTTATCAAGTTAAATCATGGTTGTTAAACATTTTTGCATAATTATGTAACAATTATGCAAATTAACGCGATTGACACCTGCACTGATAGCTTAATAAACGCAAAACAGGAGAGATTTTTATTTAACTAGTGCTGCACATAACACCAGCTAATGACCACTGTTTGTTAAATAATATTAAAAGCACTTCTTACACATTTAAACAATGCCATCTAGTACCAAAATAAGCTGAGCTTGTACCAATACCAACATTAACGTGCATGCTCAGAAAGCATTGCATTGAGTGGGTATCGAACCCAAGGCCTTTTCGTAGCAATCATGTACTCACAGGATACAAATATCATTAACAATACTATATAAGAAGCAATTACCTGCTAAACCAATCATTTACTTAACTAATTACAGAGACCACAATTCACTAATTTTGATTGACGTTACAGGATTCGGCCGTCAATTCCTTAAACACGTTCACAAACGTATTGGCCAATGAGGGTATTATACGTCCGAATGTCGTAATATATCCGGGTACAGTTCCTGTCCCGAGCTCTTACTCCTTAATATGGGACAGAAGCCCCAATTATATGAAATTCGACATGAGGATCCAATTGGACCCGAGATGTTAGCGGTTTCAAATCGTGGCAATAGTTATCTTTACTGACAGTGAAGTATTAGTTACATACGCCTTAAGATGATTTATATAAATTAGAGGACTAAATGTTTATTTTTTAGGTTTTGGTTGAGGGCCATCCGCCCCACCACAGCCCGTGTAAAGTAGTAGCAGTCGTAAGAGACCAACTACTAGTCCTCAACAAAAAAAAAATTCAGACAGACGTTTATTACAGCTAGATAGAATAATGACATCTTAAATATATCTCTTTTATTTACTTAAATGACTGGCAGGTGTGATTGAAAATCGCTCAACGCAATCAGAATATTTAAATTTGTTACTCATAATAGTCGATAAGTCCTGCAGTATCATGGTGACAAAAGGGACGAACCTCTTCTAGTGGTAAAAATAAATTAGAGCTATTAATACCACGCTTTACTACAATATGATCTAATGTACCTACAACATTTCTTCTTTTTTCTGTTTTCATGAGGAAATAGCTATGACCTATCTCTAAGTCGGCTTTTAGACACCCTTAGGATCTTAACATCATGTATTTCTACGCCGGCGCCGTCACTAAACTCATACAAATATAATATGTAAAAGCTACCTATATTTATAAGGTAGGCAACTGATTCACAAAAGTTATTAATGTCACTATTTACTATTGATTTTAGTCAAAAATACTTTTACCTTGATGGTATTGCTAACTGCTACGTCATTGCTTAGTATAAAAACCGTCTTTTTTTTTTCATTTCTTTTGTAAAAATATCAATCATTTTAATGTTTCCATTAAAATTCGGCAAATAAGTACCTATGTTAGCAATTGGAATTGTCAAAACATACCTTGGTATATCACCAACGAACACTTCATATGATTGATCGACGACATGTGGTGATTGATTCGTATGCTACCTGATACTAACGGCAATGGTCCATTTGTTCAAATACAATTCCATTTCGGTACATTACCGAGTCTAAAAGGAATACGAAATTTAAAAAGCTGTTGACCTATTTTTGATTAATGGAAAACCGTCAGACAATATAGAGTGAGAATGAAAACAACGCCTTTTATTTATGGTTAGGCATGGCAAACGAGTTCACGAGCACGTCCTATCGTATCTGCTATCCTAGAAATATTACTCGTTGCCTAACTGGAGAGGAAGATAAAAAACCTAAATGTGTATAGCAAAATCTTATCTTGAAGTCCTTTTTTCAATTAGAAAGTTACAAAAATATGATTAATAATCCATTACGTACCCATATATAGTACACAACTTACATTTAAAGTAATTACTATGTCAAATAAATAGCTACATACTGTATCTAAGAGTATTTGTATAAATATTACATTGTTTTAAGTATGTTTTACCCAAAATAAATCTCATTTTTAAATTAGTATCTTCGGTTGAAAAACAGAGTTTAAATGCATTTTTGTGGCAACAAATACCAAGGGACATATTTGTCTTAACAAACGTCTCTAAAACTCAAATAAATTACAGGGACGTTCGTTGTATAAACTAGAGCAGAATTGTTCGTGTTGAAATAATGTTGGAATCTTTCTTTTACGTAAAGAAGTTCAAAACTTAGTGTTTGGTAAAAACTAAAAGATAGAAATCTAGCCAACTGTATGTATATTATGAAATGGATTTAAAACTTGCTGTATAAAAAAATCTCTTGTGTTATAATAATAATTTGATAATTTAAAGTATTTGTTAATTATTGTTTATCCTTGTGAAAGTTTCTCTCCTTCTAGTTTCGGGGCACTTAACTATGTACTTTTAATAATTAAAAAATATTTGCTCGACTATAACATAACTTATTGTACCGAAGGATATTATACTAAATTAAAATAAGATTCTGTAAAATTGCTGAAAACTAAACTTAAAATACCAACTATTTGCTTCTCATAAGAACATGTTCTTGATTCGTAGAAGGCGTAGTAATATTAACATAAAATTATTATATCTATTTTGTAACAAATTGTTGAAAACAGCCATAACAACAATAAAGTAATGTTACACATAATCTGTGGTCAACGTTCAGTAATTTTCTTAGTTTAAAGTTTTATAGGTTATAAAAATGTACGTTGTGGCTTACTAACGGCATTTTGATGTCGTTTTAAACTTTTATAGTACCTACATTGTTTTTAGTTTACTCTAAGTTGGGTTCACTTTATTTTAGTTTAAGCAGTATATTTACAAATGTAAACAGAAAAGGTCCAGGAAAAGCTTCAAAGGGAAAGGTAAAACAAGGTTGATCTATGCCAGGGTATGTGAAAAGACTTCCGTAATATACATATTTCTCCGCAGGCTTCCGCTGCAGGCATTTCAAAGCGGGTCTCATACGTTTTATGAATCACCGCTGACAATGTGGGAGTCGGCTAGCTCTCCTCAAAGTTCTTAGTGGCTACCCGTTTGAGATCCCAACGCTGCTTACAGGAAATGCATGTCGGTGTTAGTTATTTAGAGATCTGACTTATATTCATGACTTTGCTCATGGAGTTTTTTCCCTAGGAATGTATTAGCTTCCGGGGTAAGACTAGTGTACGTTTTGCTGGCTTTTTTAAAGAAATCTTGCTTTTCCCTCATTTCTTTCATGAAGATAAAGCGTGGAACAACGTTGGAAATACATGTTATATTATAACTTCTATAGTTAATAAGGATTAAACATGTGACAAAGTGTCATGACAGCCCATAAATGTCAAACAGCAAGGACGAACTTACTTGATTAATGAAAGAAAACTTATACAATAAAGAAAGAAAAAAAAAATAAAAAAAAAAAAAATATTAATATTCAGGATACAAAATAAAGCTTTTGAAATATCTTTTTTTCATGAAAAGTATTTAATTTTGACCAATCATTCTCTATGAAGACAGGGTTATTATTCATTTAAAAGTTTATGCTCTTAATGCTACATTGGCGAATTGAATAGGACTCCTACAGGTCAACAGTGAGTCGTTTTAATCTCAATATTTTTTTTTTATAAGCAATAAATGAGTTCAAAACAGAATAAGTATTTATTTGAGATATTTTAAATTTAAACTCTGTATTTTGCCAAGTTCGAGATAGAGTTCGCAAACTCATTTCTCTAATTGACGAACTCGAACTTTGGGACCGACTTCATTTAGCACCAACATTATGCAAAATAGATGGCTTTGTATATTATAACGACTTCTTAAATTATTCTCTACACTTTAAATGTCACTTTAATAGTTGTTTCTTTACACAAAATTATAATAACGAGAATTTCTCGGAAGTGACAGTGTTGTTAATATAACAGAGCACTTTCATTCGTGAGTGATAGTTCATTAGTTGTCGGGACGTGACTAATGATCTCACATTCATACACTTAACTCATACTACGAAGACTTTTCTAAGTAAAGGATAGCAAACGAGGCTATACAAGTCACGGAAAGTAAATAAGCAACGTTACTACAACCTGTGGCATATTTGGGTAGATAAAGTTTAGCAACTCCTTTGAATGTCGAACAATAAATTGAGGACAAACTTTCGGCGCATGTGATTCCTTCTTCCTTTAACATTTTTTTTTAAAATATTCATGGACATCTGTTCACAGCGCCATCTGTTGCCAAAGTAAGCTAAGCTTAACCTGCTTGTAATACGGGTAACAGAACAACGGATAAACGTACTTACTTAAATACATTTTTTTTCGTAAAAATATACATATTATACATAGAAAACACTTAGACTAATGCAAACAATCATGTTCATGCACACAAAGATTTGGATTAAGCGGGAATCGAACCCGAGACTTCTGCGTAGCAGCCATGCGCTATAAACCAACTACGCCACAGAGGTCGTCACACTACAACATTTAGTCTTTCAAACTTAGTGCAAAGATCCATATGAGCAGACCGGTATCACGGTAAGGAGGCAGGAGAATGTAGCCCTCCCTTAGTATTTATCGTTCTTGAACTGGTGAATCTCTGGAAGGATCTGCAATTCAAATTAGACTTTTAAAGAGTTTTACTTATATGATACCTAAAGCATTAACGTTCATGACAATATACCTACTATTGATTGCTAAGAACGAAACAATCAGCATAAAGAAGAACAGAAAATATCTCTTAATATGTCAAGCAAAAGCGTTGATCTTAAGTTAGAATGGTACTGTTCCTAACCACTCATAACTTGAAAGGGAAACGTTAAAACATTTCATTCCCATAGTCCCATTAGCAAAAGTGCTCATTAAAATTTATACAAAACAGAGATGTCTTTTGTTTAATATTAAAAAAAAGCGCTTGCCAATTTATTCTCTACGAGTAGTGTTGTCGTTAATAACTTAATGGAGTCCATTATAAAAAGAACTGTCGCGGTCTGAGGCAAAACAATACGTGCCTATTTTTTAATATTTCATGAAACGAACGATGCTTCAGCTTGGCTTTTGTTCTTTTTCTCCAAGTCACTCGCTTTTTAATGAAATGCATGTCGTAAGCGAGGGAACGAATGCGGCATGCTTTCAAAGGAATTGTGGTGAGAGTGCATGATATGTATGCAATGAAGTGCCCTTAACATATCGAAGTGAATGTTTTAGATTTTCTTTTTAGTTAATTTGATAGAACTTACACTTATCTCTATCTGCTTAAGCGTTTTGAATTCAATGTACAGACCTGTTACTCAACTGGGGAGGGATGTTGTCAGACGATTAATCTTCATAGGAATAAATGTTTGTTTTTCTTTTGTAACTACGTAAATAAATAAACAATGCATACATAGAAATCATCGTAAATCTGTAAAATATTGATATTGGATAATATTCAGTTAATATCTATTTGTTGGGAATCTCCTGATAGAAGTAACTATTACTTCTAGATCATCAGCTAGATAATGTGTAAAACAATATTTCTTCTTTCGTGTCTTTATCAAAATACCAGAAACTTAAATTTTCTTTGAGTAGATTAGAATTCAGAATTTAAATGCTAGGACTAAAGCACCTACCGCACTTTTAAGAATCTTTTAAGTTTACGTTTAAGTTTACTTTTACGAATCTAGTAAAAACACATAAGCACGCAATAGTGTGGCCATAATTTTTTTGGCCAGTTTCTATAAGTTTCCACCCAGTACCTTTAAAAAGCGTAAAAAAGGTCTCGAGTGTACAAGTGATAACATAATAAGGGATTACTCGGGGGTTGGGCGTTAAGGCCTACTTATATCCTCATTGTGTAAGTTTATTTAGATAAGCACGAGTAAAGCTTGTTTTGAATTTAATACTGTGAGTGTGGTTATCACTTTTGATGAAGTAGCGTTATAAGCTATTGCAGAGTTTATTTAAGGTAATAAACTCATAGAGTACCTATTATGAAAGCGCGCATTGTAGGTAGGTATTCTATTATTTGCGGTGGAGATGTATCTTAGCGTATAGTAAAAATGTTATTGTTATAAGTTATTATCATAACAAACGCAGGAGGTAGGAGAGGCTTTGGCAGCAGCACAAAAGAGCATAGTAATGGCTGTAGGAAGTTCAGAGAAGAAAAGACGCCACTACACTGGCGCGCGGCCCGGTTCCGTAGTTGTTACAGTATTTTATTATGCACTGATTTGGCTTACAATAGAACTTATCGATGCATACTAATATTTAATAGGAATAAAAAGCAAAGACTGCATAAGCAGTATTGTCTAAACTGGCGTCTATTACTCCTTGATCAGAATGCAGAATATATCGGATATTATGTTTAAAAAAGCACGCTTCATGAATGCTACCTTATGCTTAGTTTACGAGCCCTGAATTTCTATCTTACTTAAAAAATAGATCGCGGGTTTGGGCTCTTAACCATTACGAGAATATATATTATTACATATGGAGATTACAACTATGCAAATAAATAGGTATGTATAATAAACATATTTAAAAGGTTAATTTATGTTTTGATTACACGCAATTTGATTAAACATTTTATACGTGGAACATCACATTCGCTCTTTCCAATACATCATTCTAAATATTTTTTTAAATGAGTACTATTTAAAAAAAGTATACTTACATTTACATTGTTATTCTTTTTGTTTTACATTACCTCTTTTTTTGTAATTTCTGAAAATTGTTTGGGAGCCTGTTTAGGATTCTGAAAGTGAGTCATTAAACAAGTTATTTAATTCATTATTATTGTAAAAACTAAAAAGAGTGGGATAGGGTTTACTTAAATAAAACAACACAGTATTCAAAACGTTATATTTCAGCTGTAAAAACGTGACATTTATGCCCCAATATCAAAGATGAAAAGAAAAAAATATGAAAAGCGTTCTATGCGAATCCAATCAATTCTAGTAGTTTTCTTTTTTGTAACGTCATCCAAATAACGATGTTGGGGCCGAAAACATCAGTCGCTAACAAAGGTCGACTAAGGTTCAATTCACATAGGTACAGACACTTTATAGGTGCTGGTAGAAGTATACAGTTTCAGTCTACTAAATAAATAAGTAAAAAAGCAATTGTTAAATAGTGCCCTTGTTAGCAAAGAGGTCATGTATATGACTTCCGTGCATGAGGTCGCGAGTTTAAACCCTACGCAACATCATTATTTGTGTAATTTAAAATTGTGTTGAGCCTGGATGTTCTGTGTTCGTTAATTTCATGTTTGTAAGCATCCTCGCAACACAGGGTTCGATCGTGTGGAAGTTATCCCTTTCAATCACGTATACTAGGCCTATAAAGAAGAAGATAATGGTTAAATCTGGTAGATTTATCTAATTGTAGTACTAAACTAGAAAAACAAAACTGTTTTTGTTTCGTTGTTCAGTTTTGTTTTTCCTTGTGTTCGTCTTCGTCCCCCACCTGCATGTTTCAACTTGCATTTGTAACGAACTCAAGAGCTTTTCCCGTTTGTTATTTTCTTTTTCTCAGGTAATTATAATCAGTGTTGCAGTAATTATAAACATGTTTGTGAAAACATTATATATTGATACCACACAGTAGAGATTCTAACAAGCTTCAATGATTTGGACTTAATTGAGAATGACGATTATTTTACATCACATTCATTTATCATAATTGCTGGTATTCTATAAATACGTTGATTACCTATGACAGGCCCATAGGCTAAATGAAAGCTATATAAATAAAGTAGCTAAACGGCTAGTGGCATTAAATTAAATGCAGACGAGTACTTTACAAAACTTTGTTCATATTTTTAATACAATATTTATGCGAAAATTATGTATGTGTGGACTGAGGGCCCATTTTTTTTTTGCGGTTTTTTGCAGATTAATCAACAAAAGTGCATAGTTAAAGTTGTTAAAGAGTTTGTTAAACGATTATCAGAGTTTGTTAAGACTTCATTCAAAAGATATATCGCTTTAAGTGGGTCCCTCAGTTCAAACACAAAATCTCCCATAATTAGATAGGTAATGAATTAAACAACAATTTTTTGGTAATATCCTTAGTTAAACATGTATAAAAGTATAAAAAGCATTGAAAAGCCTAATATGAGTAGCTAATAAAAAATAACAAACGTTTTAAAAGGTCCCTGAGGGCCCACTTGAATTGATCTCATAATTAATCAATTATAGCATGAACATTAAATATTCCTAAGCCAAACATTTGTTAAAAGGGCAAGGATAAATTTAAAATTAAAGAAAGATCACAAACAGTGATAATTATTGTTATTTTTAAGTTTTTAAGTGGTCCCTCAGTCCACACACTATGCAAATGCTAATTGTTAAATATATAATTAAATACAACAATTACGAAAATGGGGAGCCTTTCAGTGCATAGTTAATTTTGTATTTTATCAGTTAATATGTATTTATCTTGTGTCTGGTTTATTTATATTTTTTGTCATTTTAACTGTTTTATTAATTTTCATACTAAGTCTGGTGTGGGGTGTCCACGTTTTAAGAAAACGGCTGTATATTTGTTTTTAATGTCATTTATTATTAATTTAGATATTTATTTATTTATAATTAGGATAACCCACGAAACATACACAAAGTCAATCAGAAATAATACAATATTTAAGTAGCTCAAGCAACAGTGCTGATTCCATTACAAGTTGCCACGGCAAGCAAAACATTACACAATATTAATATTAATCAATTAAATCTAAATTGCAATCATTTTTTAAATGTAAAAAATAAAACAATAAAATTTGCAATACAGTAAAATTAAAATGTAATAAAATTTTAAGTTTTAGACAAGTGACAGGTTATATTATTAATTAGCTACAATCGTAATACATATCTGTATGTCTATACATATAAATAAAATTGGAGTGTCTGTTTGTAACACGAAATCCACAGTTTTTAAGGTTCCGTACTCAAAGGGTAAAAACGGAACCCCAATTACTAAAGCTCCGCTGTCCGTCCGTCCATCTGTATGTCACGAGGCTATATCTCATGAACCATGGCAGTTAGAAAGTTGAAACTTTCACAGATTATGTATTTTAGTTGCCGTTATAGCAACAAATACTAAAAACAAAATAAAATAAATATTTAAGGGTTATTTATTTTATATTGGAAAAATAATTTTTGACAGCTAAGTCACGTCGTTTAATTTAAACTTATGTTCGTTTTAAAAAGTTTAAAAGTAAATTAAAAAACTTGTACCAACTATTCGCTAATTTAAATACCGTCTTTCAATGTCGACAACACACACCACATTGAATGTTAAAAAGTATAAGGCATCTTTTTTTGCAATATATTTTTTATATGGACATGCTATCGTTTTATTTAATTTTTGTTTTATGCTATAAATTATTTTGTTCTAATCTGCCTTACTATATCTAAATCGCTGACTATATGGTATCATTATTAAAAGATTGTAAATTTTATGTTTCACAATCACACAGTTTCAGCGATAACTCGAAAGTCAAATACATTTTTTTTTGTTTTTTACCTTAGTTACCTTTTTCTTAACGTTTGAATAAAAACCAAAGTATCTGTGAAATAAGGTTGTATTATTACTTGATAGCCTTTTTTCTGTCAGTTCACGAGACTGACAACTTTGTCAGTCATATCTTTTTATTATCACTTTATTGTTTTTAAATTATTAAAAAGCTTTTGCTAGCTGTACGTTTATTTAATTCAGTAAGACATTTGTGACAATTTTTCTTTGTCACGAAATAAATTAGTTTGTGATTTTTTGAGCTCCTTATCAAAATTCTATTAGAACAAAAACAATTATGCCGAAATTGTTGTCCTCCTTCAGAAAATTATGTATTAAATATTAACAGCAGCATACGAATGTTTGTTTTATTAAACAAACATCAAATTATCATCTGAGTCTTAGAGCCATATCAATTTTATATATCTATCTCGCTTGGACTTACGGGTCTTTTATTCTTGTATATTATCTTCTATCTCTTTTTAGAGTACTCAGATGGTAACGTTCTATCTATAGTACTATTAGGCTACGTTGGTAACACGAAATAAAAAATATTAACCTGACAACTTAAACCACCGACTTTGACGTTATGGTGTATAAGTTAGACTCGAACCGAATAAAACCACTCGGTTATTTTTCCAGTTGTTATAACTGTAGAGGCTCTAGAGACCTCCGAAGGAAATTGTTCGCATGTATGCGTTTGCGATTTCATCACTGGGGTCGGGTGGTTAAACCTCGCTTCTTTAGGAAACTTACGATTTTAAACCTGTTTAAATAATTATAGTAATACACTGAAAATATTTCATTCTTACTAGGTATCTCTATAATTTCTTTAGCGTGCTGCTTATGCCCGACAAAACTGTAATGCATTTTTTCTTGTAGGTGCTGCATGGACTTCATCGTAGAATTAACATTAAGTTATTGGAACAATGCGAAGACCTTGCATCAAATTAAAGAAACCAAAATCTGTCTCAACCGTCGAGCCATATCAAATAAGTAATTTAGCTCGTTTTTGTTTGACTTCAAGAATACTATATTGACGTTTAAATGAGCCGGCCTCTAATAATAAACCCAAGGCTGTTCAACAATTGCAATGCAATTGATTCTAATTTTGTTGTATCAACTTAATAAAAATAAACAGTAAGACAAAATATTTCTTCGAATTTAAAACCAGAGCGTTAATACGTTAATACTGATTAATAATATGAATTAAATAGTACTCAGATGTTCCAACAATGCCATGCGGACTACTAACTACAAGAAGCTCACAACGCGTACCTACTATACTGGGTATTCCACAACTGAATTAAATACTTATACAAAGATATTAAACCAAATAACTATTATCACACAATTGTGCAAAAAATATAGAAAACGATTTCATAAAAAGATTGAGGTTACCAACATAAAAAATAAAATGAAAAGCAATCAAATTGAGAACCTCTTTTCGAAGTTCGTTAAACACTAGCCATGCTAGCCCGCGTGATAAAAGCAGACATACAATGTAACTATTTGCTGCATAAAGTAATATAATATGTACCATCTGTTCAATAAATACTTGAAACAGTTCGTATATCGTCGTCGTTCCATAAGTCATAAAAACGCATGCCTTAATTATGATTGACACACTACTGAATGATGAAGCTCTATATTTTGAAAGCAAATGAGGGAATGGGGATATTTACCGAGCTTTTGAAACTATTGGGATGTCTTATACTTATATCAGTTAATCTTATACGGCAGTTTCTACGTTAAAACCAGTCGGACAGAAAGATGCACATCTACTGTAATTCATAGTCATGATTCAAATATGAACCAATAGTTATACGAATAAATATTATCTGTTTGTATCCTGAAAGGCTATGAATACAACCACTCAGAATGTGTGCTATAAAAACCACAACAGATATATATCTCTCTCAATTTTAAGAGGTACATCACATCGACATCCTGTACTTAAAATCATTGTATTTTATTTTGTCAAACGTAATCTTTAAGAAAATGGATAGTGTAGCAACAATCTTGTACAACTCAAGCACTCTTATGGCTAACGCAGACCTGGACGGCATGGCAAAGTATTTTAATTTTTACTAATGGAAATTCAACCGTACTGTTACAGAAATACGACATAAATTGCTATGCTTTAAAATGATGCCGCGGCATTGAAAAATCCCTTTCATGGCTATGCGAGAGGCACAGTCGCTTCGTCCTCTTGTAAGCAATCCAGCATGTCGACAAATATTTGCGGTTTAGATGTACTGCAGTGGACTGCGATAGCCTAATAGATTGTGGTATTGATATTATAAAACTTATAATATTTCCTAATAATATTATTTAAGGCAATATTTTTAACGACTCCAAAAAGTCAGTTAAAACGAAGAAAAATGAGTTAAGTTGTATATTTTTTTGTTAACTCCACTATATGATGCGAGTATCTACTTATCCTAATTTTCCGTCTGGAGTAGGCCCGTCTCTACAGTAGTACATTTAGAAAATACAAATCAGTCTACCCATTAAGATGTGTTGATTTAGTACAACACAAATAATATTAAATGAGCATCAAGATATGAACAACAACTAAATAGAATTGCTCACGCACATTCATGTATCTACTAAGAATAACAAAGCTGTAAATGTTCATTCGAAAATATATCTTATTACAAGGGAATAAGGTATATGGGGGTGTTTAGTGATGTGTTGATGTATGTACTACAAAGTATTATGTCCCTGTTGCTTCAATTATAGTAAACACGCACAACAAATTGTATACATAAGCAATTTAATTTATTTATATCGTGTGATATCTGATACAAACTATTTGTTGTGTTTAATTGTTTGCTATTGACGATAGACGATAGTGTATCAACCTGGTACGCACAACTAACTCCGAATTGCGCGTTTTTATTACTCGCTCAGGGCATAAATTATGATATTGTTTTTGATAATTTTAATGACCCCTAAATAAAGAAAGATGACTCTAGGAATTTTTTTATTAACTTATTGTTTGTTCATTCAAGAACAAGTGTTACATTTGAAATAGAGATAATTAATTAGATAAAAGTAAATCAATGTGAATGAATAAAATCCTACATGGAAAAATGAAAAGTTTATGTAACAAATAACAATGAAAATAAATACTTGAACATTCAAATTTAATTGAGCACTATGTCGCGTGCTTTTTAACAATGAAGTAATTGCTAGATAGCTGTAACAATGGCAATCATTAAATTTGTAAATCGTACAAATAATTGTTCTGCATTGACTTGGAAGTTGCTATGATCATTTACAATGGCAATCACGAGTTCATATTTTAAATTTATATACAAGCGCTCTGAAATCGATGTAATTTACCTTTCGGCCATTTTCTTAAAGAGTCTATATGACGTATATGTCTATAGTTTTCTATAGTCTCATCTCTATGATATAGTTCTGTACATCTATAGTTTGTCTGTTTTTTTTTTAATAAAAATTAGTTGTAATGCATTCTGTTAAATAATAATGTTGCTACGGATTTCGTAAATGCTACGAAACGCTACGAGCTGTAGAGGCTCTATATAATATTTTTTTGTATCCAGTGACTTATTGCTCTGTGTTTTCTTATTTGGGATAATCTCGTCACGATCAAGCTAAACCGTCTCAGTGCTTTACTTCCTTTTGCCTATATCAACAAATTGTGTTTAGTAGTTATTTTGTTTGGGTTGCAAGTATTTCCCTGAGATTTATTGTTGGCTCAACATGGTCTCTTGAACTACAAAAACAATTAGTCATAACACATTTTTTCACATTCCACATAGGCATACTAAGATCGTTGAATAAGAAAAAAATAATATCTGAAATGAACTACGCCCCTACGCCATATTTTGCGCGTCTTTTTAGATTTTGTAGATTATTAACCAGTGTTAGTAAAATCGCTGGTGTAACGTACGAAAAGGCATTCGAATCTATGTTAATCTTGGAACTCTTGGGTGATTGTTTTTTATTTATTACTGTAAAATAAAAAAAAATAACCATCAAACCATAACTACATACATATTATGTTAGCCATAAAAAAGAACTTAAAAAGACCTCGCTCTTTGTTTTAAGACTCAATGAAAATGAAATGAAATGAAAATGAAAAAAAATGAAAATGAAAAAATATTTTATTTCATCTAAGTCACGTCAATGACATTTATGAAACGTCGGAGTTTTTATAGTGATCACAGCACGTCTAACTTAACGGCTAAGTTTACTGAGGGTTCGGAACACTACCATGACAGATAAGACACCCACAAGAAACTCTGCTGGGTTCCTATCGCTCTTTTAGGTGATCACTTCACAAATATTTTATAAAGAAAACAGGACAATTCAGATCCAGGCATTTTTATCGTTTAAGTAATCCTTTACACTGTAATATGATTTCAATATTAACTTATGTTTAATGAAAGATTTAAATTTATTAATTGACAATTCTTTAACTTCCATAGGGAGCTTATTATAAAAACGAATACCATTACCAGCGAAAGAATTACCTATTTTATGAAGCCTAGTGTGGAGAACAGCAAGTTTATTTTTATTTCTTGTATTAACATTGTGTATATCACTCATTTTTTTATATTTGTTTATATTTTTGTGTACATACATTAGATTTTCAAATATATACTGGCAATGCACAGTCATAATCTTAATCACTTTAAATTTATCTCTAAGAGACTCTCTTGGGCCCATATTATATATACAACGTACCGCTCTTTTTTGCAATACAAATATTGTGTTGATATCAGCCGCACTACCCCACAATAGAATACCATACGACATAACACTATGAAAATAGCTAAAATAAACTAGCCTAGCTGTTTCTATGTCTGTTAACTGACGTATTTTTTTCACTGCGTATGCTGCTGAAGAAAGCCTACCTGACAAGTTTTCAATATGGGGGGCCCCATTGTAATTTACTATCTAAAGTAATACCTAGGAATACTGTAGTGTTAACGATTTCTAATTCCTCATCACTAATCTTAACAATTGGATTTATATTAAGTACGTTTGGCAAGGTAAATTTTACGCATTTTGTCTTGGTTTTATTTAATAACAAATTATTTGAATTGAACCAATACACTATTTCCAAAAGAGAATTATTTATGTAGTCTACCGCAGGTTGTCGTCTATTAATCTTAAAAATAAAGGATGTATCATCGTCAAACAAAATTATCTCGGGGTTCTTTTTAACTAAATATGGCAAATCGTTTATATATATGAGAAATAGAAATGGTCCTAGTACTAGGCCTTGGGGTACCCCCATTTTAACAACTGACCCAGGCGAACGCTTACCATTTACATCTACTTTTTGTACTCTATGGCTTAAATATGATCTAATAATACCTAAAGCATAATCCCTAACACCATAGTGACCTAGTTTTCCCAGTAATGTCTCGTGTTCGACACAGTCAAATGCCTTAGATAAATCGCAAAAAACGCCAAAAGCATCTTGTGATTCTTCCCAGGCCTCAAATATGTGTTCTACTAAATTAGCTCCGGCATCGGTAGTTGAACGACCACGTGTAAATCCGAATTGCAACTCAAATAATATTCAACACACAAGTAAGTGTCAATATGTTCTAATCGCAGCTCTGTTCATAACTTACAAGAATCTTATTTATTTTGCATAAAATATGAAAGCAAACATTCGAAAACTTCTGTTTATTCGATAATAAGTTTTGTGTACAAAGACGAAGTAATACAGAAAACTTTTGGTAACAAATTACCTACTTCTTAGTCAGGGTACGAAGGGATACGGTCTGTGTTACCATGTTGGATGTTTTAAAATGTCTGTTAACATTTTACATTTTTTTATTAACAATCCGTAATATTTATAAAATTTAAAATTTGGCTGTTTAGATAATGTTAATATTTATGACATAATATTATATATTTAAATTGGAAATTAAACATGACCAGTCCTCAATGGCCGCAGTTATGGGTCATTCTACTACCTGGCTAAAGCAGCGGTCACGGTAGAGTCAAGAGCGCTTACAATCTCCAGAGTAGGTCAGGATACTACTACCCTACGTCCTGCCATTAAGACAACTTGGGCGTTTGCCTTTTTACCGGTTTGAAAGTACCAAAAGGATATTGATTTTATGCCACCTTGAATTCACCTTTTAACTTATTTCAGATTTGAGTTTCCATTATTTTAGTTTACTATAAAATATAAGTTATAATAAAACTAGCATAGTACACAAAAACTAATTAAAAACAAAGTTAAATTGTTTAAAAATCCAATAGTACCCACACCTCAGTCCTGAGTTATTAGTGTGTTCTGTAACAGAACTAAAATGTGGGAAGTAATTACTTGAAGAAGCGACGTGAGATGAATGTACAGTAATACGTGCTTACAGAGTACACGTTGAGAGTAACACAATTAAAGATAAATTTGTATATAAGCATAGCTAAAACCATGAGACAGATAATTTTAAACGCATTGTAAGATTAGTATTCATGTCCTAGATGATAGACAAACGACGTTTTGCTAAAAATTAACATACTCGTAAATATTTCTAAATAACATTTGAATAATTGTATTAACTTTAATAAGGCCATTGTCATCAGTCATCTCGTGACCATGGCTGGTGTAACCTGGCCGAAACGTCGAGTGCCTCAAAGGTAAATAGTTTCGATATTTACCACAATTAATCTTGTTAATACCCGTGTAGTTATTAATAATAAGTTGAATCATCATTATCATAACAGCCCATTAATGTCCCACTGCATGGACGGGCCTCCTCCTGTGATGAAGGGATACTTGGCCTACTAATACCACGCTGGCCAAACGGATTGATTTAAGGTTTAATTTCAAGTTTTCCGTCTTTTTATTTCGTTAGGATAATATTCACGAATAATCCCTTAGTCGGTTTTTACGACACCCATGGGATGAGATGGGGTGGTGACATATTGTATTCTTACTCCGTCACCACACAGAGACACTTTTTTAAGTTGAATAATTATGCCAAAATACTACAAAACATTTTGATTTCTTTTGTTCTACCTATATATATCTCATAGTAAAATAGAATGAATGACTACCATGGCTCACAGTTACATGTTCTGTTGACCACTTATATAACAATACCTACTTCCTGTTTACGGTGCAAATTAAAGGGCGGTAAAGAACTAAGAAATTCTCCGTGTGGTGACTCATGGGTGTCGTAAATACCGACTAAGGGACTATCCGTGAATACTATTTTTAAAAAGAGGGAAAACTTGAAATTAAACCCTATACCAATCCGTCTCGCCAGCGTGGTAGGCCAAGTATTCCTCCATCACGGGAGGAGGGCCGTCCCTGCAGTGAAACATTAATGGGCTTTTATGATGAAAGATATAGAATAGAGACAACTCATTGGCTATGTTGGATGAGTTACGATTCTCAGTAACAAAGGAGCATATTGTGAGAGACATAAAGAAATAAGATCAGCAAAGCGATCGACTTGCCCAAAGTACTGTCACAAGCTAAACTTTAACTCAGAAGAAATGGATGGAGTTTTAAATACACTTTCGACCCCTAAAATATTTATTCTTAAGTTATTTCTAAGTATAAAAATCAGTTTAAGTATGGATATTATCGTTCCGAAAATAAAACGGAACCTGTAATTACCACGAATAGCGGGTGATTTAGTGACGACTAGTAGGTTCTATAAACATAAACGCCCATTAGATTATGAATCTGATAGTAGTACAATCCAGGGCCTTGAGTGATGTCAGGTTGACCGTGTAATTATTGAAATAATATACATTTATGAAGTAAAAGCCATGTTGGTGTATCGATTTAGCTACAAAGTAAAGATACTTATATATAGTAGAAATATTGTGAAATAATTTCATTGCCCCGTCAGGTCATACTCATGCGAACGACTTAGAGTACGATATGTTAATTTCCATGGGACAAGAAGGAATACCCTCTAAAACGTAGATAGACATCAACGTAGAATAGAAGAATTACTTTAAGTTATCAATCAGTTAGGTATTACGTTGTTACGGTACTTTAGTAGGTGGGCCATGTGAGTTGTGATTCAACGATTACATTTAACATGCTACAACTACGTGATTACTCACTCATACTAATAAATCGTGTACCTACTAGACTTTACAGCTAAAACAAAGTATCATGAGAACGGTAAAGAGGAAATAAAAAGCTTGATTTTTTTCAATTTATTATATTATCAGCTAACGGCAATATTATAATTATTTCTTCGAAAAGGTATAAGCCTTAGAAGTGCTAGCTTGACATTGTGAATACTGCGTATGAAGGTCAAATTAATGTCTTACTACAGTCAAAAGTGCGAAATGGAGGAGAAAGATTAGAAAAGCGGACCCTGATCTTCAATGTTATCGTAATAAGACGCTCAGATGATGCTAGAATGTATAGTGTATTATGTAATGCATGTAACTAAAACTTTTTTCTTTATAATGTTGTAGAATTTCAACGTGCATTGTAAGTAAAAACTTTACTGATGCATTTTAACGTAATTATAACAACCTGTTGAATGCATATGCCATCGTGTACACCAATTACTCGCACACCACCTGTGGGAAAAATATAAACTGTTTAGTGAATAAAATAAGTAAACCTTTATTGAAGTTGTCGCTCTTTATTAAAATTGTAGTAGTACATTATAATATGTTTTGATGAGGTAAGTCAATAATCGACACAGTAGAAACCGGGGTTAGTTTCGGCATCTCTATAGACACTGTCTCAAGACCTTGGGCGATTAAACGTAAACTGTTTTTAAAATCTTATTAAGCAGAATAGGGTCTCTGAAGTGTTGGCCAAGCATCTGTCTTTTGGGCAAAGCTTACTAAGGTTACTATTCAAAGTCTATTCAAACCGTCAATTCGATCGAGGCTTGGACAATGTTGCGGTCACTTTAACAGTACCAAACCAAGCACCGTCCTCGATCAGTTAGTTTACAAGATCAGTGCTCAAAGCCTTGCAGTGGGGTGCTTTTAGCCTAGCACGGACTCAGTAGTGAAAGTAGCGACGACCTCCAAAAGCATAAAAAAAATATTTTCAAATTGTTCATCAGTTTCTTAAGCAGTTCCTTAAAAAGTCAATTCGAGCATTCAATTCAAGGCATTCAGGCTGCCTACATGGTCAAACTATTGGGCCTATAAGATGTTTTATTATATTATTGTATTGAAAAGTTTCTAAAATCATAAGTACAATGTTACACAAAAAGACGCATGCTTATAAAACGAGTAGATTCAAGGTTAGGTTGAAAAATAGCCTTAGGTAGCAGTGGGCAGGGCACATAGCTCTTAGAGTTGATGGCCAAATTTTATAGAGTAGCTATCGTAAAATCTATAGGTTTTAGGTAAACCTCGGCCACGTACAGTGTAGAGCCTATAAACTGATAAAGGTCACGGTCACAAATGACGTTATGCCCGATTTACACATCGACAAGTACAGTAGCGAGTAAACTTGCATCATTGGCGAGTTAAGTCACTTTTTGCGTGTGGACGGCAAAAGCGAGTTAAGTAGTAAGTTGCCGATCAAGTTGTTTTGAATACAGCTCGATCCTATTTTTCGGCGAGTTAAGAACGAAGTAGCCCCCTCTCTCGCGTCTCCCTCACCCCGCCGGCTCGGCGCTCGAAGCGCCCGCCGTGTAGACGGGCGAGTTTAGTACAGTTCACAAGTTCTAATGTCGTATTTATTTTTATTTTTGTCTGTTTTTCTATGTATAATGTGTATCTATTTATAAAAGTATTTAAGTATATTTATGCGTTGTCTAGTACACATATTACAAGCTCTAGTTAGTTTGGTACTAGATGGCGTTGTGTGAAAGTGTGAGGAATATTTATTTTTTTATTATTCTAAGTATACTTTTTATTAAAATTTCATTTTTAATGTGTTGCATGTTCAGTGTTAATACTATTTCTCGTATAATAGCGCGTAAATGGGTATTCAATTGTTCAATGTCCATTTTATCGATTGAAATAACCGTAAACAACCTCAGGCGACGCACGCACGACGCGACTAGTCTTCGTCTCTGATCGGCAACTTATGAGCTGTACTACGTGTGAACTGTACTTACTACTTATTACTTACTACTTAACTGTCTATTTTTTTAACTCGCCACTGTACTTGTCGATGTGTAAATCGGGCATTAGTTGAAAGAAATCATTAAGTACTGAAATCATTTTCTTGAATGATATGTTTTTTTTATGGTTTAGTTGACTGTGTATTATTGATATTGCAAAATGCTTTATTGCCACTTACTATACTATACTTTTACTAAAACGGTATATCAAGGCCAGCTGTAAAGTATTTGCCCAAGGTATGACATTTCGCTTCATTGTTACAGCTAGCAAAACAAAACTGTGTGTATAATCAAGATTATCTGAACTAAATTCTTGAAGTGTGGAAATATGCCTCGTTAATAACTGGCACAAGATTTCATCTGGATAACAAAAACAAGAAAACAAAAAAAATAAATACTCTTTTACATACTTACCCTTTCTGGGTTGAAGAAACGAAGCGGAGTCGTACGTAAAATTATCCGAAACAAATTTATTTAAGTGGCAAGCAATGAAAAACGACATTAATTACGTTTTGCAATTCGGGTGTTGTTCGACAGATGCAATATATCAGGAGCCGTAAACATTGAGAAGCTAGAAAATATAAATTTCCCACGAATAAAGAGTAAACGAGACAGGAACATTTGAGGGTGTGGCATAAAAGTATTACGTTTAATAGGCGAATTTTGAGACTAATGGCCATTCTTCGTATCCCTTGTTCGGCAGATTTACGATGTACTAAACCACAAGCGTTTGAATTCACCAGCCTTTTTCTCTCACTGACAGTATTAAAATATATTCCGATATTGCCGATTGAGGGGTTTATGCGTAATGTATGCCAAGAGTGTTAACAGTGTCTTGCGGGATCATGTTATGTTACAATAACTGTATCTAATACACTGTCAAAAAATATGTTGAGTACTCCCATGAGTCAAATTTTTATCAAATCTATCTTGTTGAATACCTTACAAAATATATTGGTAATTAGCAACTTTTTCCGTTTTTCAGGATTATACAGTACTTTCAATGGTTTTTAAAGTATCGTAGGTGAGCATTAAGGTAAAATTACTTACATAAAAAATCCAGGTATGACAATGACAGTACGCAGTGTTATAAAGTTAAGTATTTCTACGCATAGAAAACCATAGGAAGTATTGGAAAATTATTCACCTTATAAAACAACTTCTTTTACTTTATCTGTTTTATTCTATCAAGTTTCCATTGTTACGGTGTATTCATTATGAAAGCTTTATTTCTTACTATTATTTATATTACTTTACACAAAAAATTATATTTATATCTAACACTAGCTGACCCGCACCCACTTCGTTGGGTGGTAAATAGCCCATGTCACTGTCCATCCTTTTATTTAACTATCTCCACTTAAAAAAAAAACATCAATTCATCACTCCGTTTTGCCGCGAAAGATGGACAAACGACATCATCATTATCCACAGGCTGCATAGATTGTCTTTATGAGGATGTTAAAGTTGTTAATGATGAAAATATTTAAATGTAATTAATACTAAGTTTTCACTTCTGCCGGGAGTCCCGAAGTGTAACCCGGTTGTTTTAGGATAGATAAATAAAGCGATTATTGTAGAGCTTCTCTATAAACAACATTAGACGTTATATTATTTTCTGGTAACAAAATATACTGATGGTCGGGAGCCCCGACCCGTGATAGGGCAACGTAAAGTTGCTCATGCGTAAAACATTCTTTTCGTAAATCAATTCCTACTAATTTGAATGTTTGGCCCTGGGATTTGTTTATCGTTAGTGCGAAAGAAATTTTTACTGGAAATTGGAGCCTTTTGAAGGGTATAGGCAAATCAGTAGGAATCATGGGTATTCTTGGTATATGAGCTAATTCACCAGCTGCAGGGCCGGTGATAATCTTCGCTACTATTAAATTATCTTTTAGCTCCTTTATAAGAAGTCTCGTGCCATTACACATGTTAGGGGGGTTTAAATTTCTGAGAAGCATTATCGGCGTGCCTACTTTTAACGACAGTTCATGAGGTGGTAGCCCAGCGGGGTTCAGAGAATTTAAAAATTCCTGGGGATAGTGTACTGCGTCCTCGATGTTAGTGACGGTGTCTATGGATTTATAGCACTTAACTTCACCCGGTACTTTCTGCATAATTAAATTGTTTATTTCGTTGACTGTTTCATTCCTGGGAGAAACTATTGCTCTACAACACAGCCAACGAAAATCATTTTGATGTAAGTTTTCGATGTCAGGATATATAGCATTTATCAGACTATCTAAATTATGGACTATTTGGCCTAGAGACTCATCTAAAGTAACTGCATAATTGGTGCCCAAATTTAAAAATGGAAAAATTCCTTCTCCAAGTTTCAGCAGCTGTTGTGGAAAATTGCTATGCGCATTTCCATGTAAGTGAGCTCTCATGTTGGTGCGCAAATACAAATGTTGAACAGATGTCCAAAGTTGAGACGATTTTAAACATGCCTTCATAATATCTGCTCGCGTACCTCTGTTGACGACGTGATACCACCCATAACATTAGCAGAGCTTCGGAGGTCTTTTAAAGTACGGTCCACGGCCTCCACATGAGCTCTATGACTCATGGTGCATTCATCCCATATTACCAACGACGCGTCTTGCAGTAACTTACCAAGAGGCCCATTTTTCCGAATAGAGCACGTAGACCGTTGATCTAAAGATACAGATAGCGGGAGTTTAAACGTAGAGTGAGCAGTTTTTCCTTCGTTCAAGAGAGTTGCAGCAATTCCTGACGAAGCAACTGCAATCGCTATCTTCCCTGATTGCCGTATCTTAGCAAGTATCAAATTTGCGAGAAAAGTCTTTCCGGTGCCTCCTGGTGCGTCCAAAAAAAATAATCTCCCCATGTTATTGTTCACGCTATCCACAATAGTCTCATAAGCATGTCTTTGATCTGGTACTAATTTTGGCACATTGTCATTTACAAACGCTGTTAGATCATTTCTGTTATACTGTTGTACCATTGTGTCAATAGTATTATTCTGGGTACGAACGGGAGAAGGTAATCCAAAATCACTTAAATTTTTGTCGTTTAATTCTAGAAGTTTGTTTTCTATTTCAATTAATCCTTCATTATAAATTACTTCAGTAAAGGGTAAAGTGTTATCCTGATTTTGTTGTCTGATACGATGTCTAATATCTTCACAGAACTGATCTTTGAAAGTATGCCATAACTTCAATGGTTCCGATGGTGGACAAAATAAAAGTATGACTACGAATAACTCCCTTAGTTTTTTTGGACAATGTGATAACGAAGCTTCGCTTAAAGTATTACCCCAATGGTCATCGTTTTCAAGTAAACCTCGGTCACGGCAAGCTGCTTGATACGTCTCTTTGACAAAACCGTTTACAGTTTTGAGGTATGCAAATGAGGTCGGACCGCGTACGTGGTGCAGTAGAATCCTAAGATAAAAACACTCCGATTGTGATGGATGTATCCCGTAGACTCTACCTAAAGCGGCATCTTTTTTTATCCCCGGATGTCCAACTACATCTTCACCACGCCTCCTTCTAGTGAATTTATTATTTGCCCATGTATAGTACTGCGGGACTTCATGATACAGAAGAGTTTTCGCGAATTCATCTTCATTACAGAGAGCAAAAAATGCCAGTAATGTGGTATTGCGTGGGTTTTGGATAACTTGATGAGCTGTCCCTGGTGTAAAATACACCCTTTGACCGTTCTCTAGATGAACAGCCAAATGCACTACAGTAGGATACCGGTCGTGAATGGGAAATTCAAATAAGCGCCAGACAGCTTCAGATGTGCTTATGTACCTGCCATTTAAATAGTTTTCGACCTCATCTTGTGGGTTCCTAAGGCTAAAAGTTGCCTGATCTGAGCCTTTATTTATATATTTACATATATACTTAATGGCTTGGACAGAGTGGCAATACTCCACGTTTATATGAGCGTTAAAAGTCTTACATAGTCGCGGGGAGTATGGAACAATCCACCTATTATCTATCGTCACCATGTTGCCCCTAATTTGTAGCGTAGTGCTCCGACCGCCATTTTCTGTATCGCGCCTACGGTAAACTGGATACCCATCCTCTCCGGTTTGGGTATCGTTCATGAAACGGCGAGGGTATTTTTTTGTGCAGACACCGTTCTTCATGCATGGTGCAGCTAAATTATGCTCTCCGCAGGGTCCATGTACCATATTTTTAGTTATAATATTGTGTAGTACCGGATCAATGTCTTGATCGGGTAGCTCCGCAACTATGACGCTGTCGATCTCGTCTGGTTGTATTTTACTTTCTAGCCAGAACAGCAAATGACAATGAGGTAAACCGCGCTTTTGCCATTCCACACTTGCCATATAACATTTTGTTTTACCGAATATCTGTTCTTTGACAAATAATTTGATGAATTTCTTCATCTTTAAATGAAAGACACGGGAAATTATATCATGACGGTCGAAAGACCGTTGTCCTGGTAGTAGCTCCGCCTTAATCTCAGGCCATTCAGGGTTACATGTAAAAGTGACAAATAGGTCAGGTCTACCATAATTTCGGACGTACGTCATCGCGTCCTGCGTTTTCTCGTGCATGAAACGCGGAGAACCCGTAAATGACGATGGCAATATGACATGTTGACCGATGTTTGATGGGTCAACATTTGCGTCATGATTTAAGGCATCTGCCGTATAGTCATCAGCCCTCAGTCTTTGTTGATTCCGGGAAATATAATTTAATCTTTCAGATATCATTCGCCATCATGTCAACACAATATTGACTAAATAAGTCTCTGTAATAATGTAACGGATTAAAAGAGTTAGTTCTAAACATTAATCTAAATGCATAAAATTGCATACATGAAACAGTCTTATTACGCGCAGAACCCTGCTGAGAGATAGTCAAATAATAACCGTCTTCTCCTGACACAAACATTATGGGATACTGTAGTGGATCATAGGACCGATGTAGCTCAGAAACTCTCTTGAGCTGTCCGTCTCTCCCGTGTAAGACTATATCCCTGGGACCTTTGTCTTCATCGACTAAGAGAACGGCTACCTCGTTTACAGTAGGAGCATTATATCTGCCTCTGTGTGCTGTCTGTGGAGTGCGATCTGAATGAATAATTAACTTTAAATTATCTGAGGAGTTGAGTTCTAAATTTTGTTTAAAACTTTGTATATACGCGTTATGATTATTCAGAACGGTCTGTAATTCGCGAATTAAATCCATTTTTAAGGTTGGTGCGATGCTTGATCGCAACGATAATTGGTCTGCATCCGAAATAAAATATATTTGCAAGAACTGTGGGTTTTGGCCTGATGGTGGTAAAAGGCTACCAATGAGATGATACACCTGTCCTTCAATTTTAAAAGTGGGCATAAAATGACCTTCCCTGATTTCTTTAGCCCCAAAAGAAGTCATTTGAAAAAGACTATTGTATTTACGTGTATTTGTTAAAAAATGACCAGATAATGGATGGTTATTAGTTAAAAGATTTTTTATTGGTTGTGGCGGCTCCTGAAGGTTAGGAAGACAAACTTTACCTGAAGCACAGCACATACCATTAGGTTCATCCGCCCATTTCTTGGCAGAACAGTTAGAGCAGATCTTATTCATGACTCCGATTTGGACGGACGCTTGTTGTGCATAACCAACCTGCGGATCATATCTGAAAGCCAGTCTGTTGCTGTTAGCTAAACTTCGATTGCGAACTCTATTTGTGGACAGCTGCTGTCTCTCTGCCTGAGCTCTAAGTCGCTGCAAACGCTCGACATTCGACTCGCTTTCGCGCAACTGAGAGGTCCTTTCATTTTGTTCACGAAGACGTTGGGAACGCTCCAGCCTCGACTCTCGTGCACGTAACTCAGAGGTTCTCAGATTTTGTTGTGCAAGGCGTTGCGAACGTTCGACACTCGACTCTCGTGCGCGAGCCTGAGAGTTTCTCTGATTTTGTTCAGCAAGGCGTTGTGAACGTTCAGGTGAAGATTCTCCCATACGACGTATTCTTGCTGCCCGTGCTTGAGAACTATGGTTAGAAAGTTGGGACCTGGCTCTCTTAGGCATTTTCAAATGTTTAAGAAAATGTTAATAGCCTGTAATATTCTAGCTCTGAAAAGAACTGTAGTTTAGCCCTGAAAAGAACTGTTGTTTAGTCCTGAAAAGAAATGTTTTTAGTCCTGAAAAGAACTGTTGATTAGCTCTGAGAAGAACTGTTGTTTAGCTCTGAGAAGAACTTTTGCGTAGGTGTAGTTTTAAGAATGAAGTCTAATAAAAATCCAACGAAAATGATTAGACTTCGCGCACGACCGCTGCGTAGGGAGCCGACCGCGCGACTGAGCCGCGCGGGTACCTTACTCATAGATCTAAACTCCCCTCCCGCACTCGCACCCCCGCCTTGGTGACGCCCACTTCGCAACGCAGAAATAGTAATATTTTAATTTCGCCATAACTTCAAAACCAAACGTCCAATTTTAATCTTTTAAATACCAAATATTATATACATAAACTGTACTTAGTGATGAAATAATTTATTTTGATAAGGATTAATAGCATGAGTAAAATAAATGCGTTTAAATGTAGTCCAAAAAAAAATTAAGATTTTTAAATAAAAAAATGGTTGTTGTGCCTCACTCGACATAGATAGGTATAGTGTGTCGCGGACTTTTTTGTAGATATTTATAAGATCTCCAATTAATTAGAACATTTTATGCTTCTATCTTTTATAGTTTAGGCAGCGTACGCAAAATAAGTAACTTTTCTGGTTGATTTTTTACACTTTGTGTCCGAAAAACCCAAATATTTTAAGGAACCCTATTTTTTTCCAAAATAAAACTTTGCCTATGTTACTCGTGGATAATGTAGCTTTCGAATGGTGAAAGAATTTTTAAAAACGGTCCAGTAGTTTTTGAGCCTATTCATTACAACCAAACAAACAAAGTTTTCCTCTTTATAATATTAGTGTAGATATAAAAACAGCATAAAGAACTTTCCTACTATATATCCAAAAGGTACAATTTATCACAGGCCATTGAACGTTTTCAAACGATTTAGTCGAGTCTTAGTAACAACGCTCTTCATTATTATGGACGAAACGAATTATAACCAGAGAAGACCATTAGATGTATGTGTCTGTTTCTACAAGAATGAACGCAAAATGATTGGCATGTGTGACAGGTTTAATGTTTGCTTAATACTTAATATTCAAAATTATACGAAAGTTATTTGCAAAAGTCATGAGCTGTTTCATATTTGACGGATTTGTGAATGGGTTAGATTATTATATCTATGTAAAAGGCTTTTGAGCGTTTCATACTAGTTAATTGTCTACACTCTAATAAGTGTTTATGATTGATGTAGTCATAAAGAGACATTAACAACAACAATAACATTTTAATTTTATGTCCATCCCTACAAGTAGGTACGAATGTTAATTAGTTAAAATTAAAAGGACTTATTATTATTGGAAACTTTATGTGATAAATTTCATAAAAATAATTAGGTAATAATTAGCAATGGACGTCCATAGGCTGATATGGATGGATGGAATTAATACTATAGCTTAATAAACAGCATGAATTACATAAAACGACTTTCCGATGAACCGCTTAAAAGCTTATAGGCTTAAAACAGCTTCTTTATCTATTAACATTTAATCAAATTTTTTTTTCTTATTGTAAATGTACTAGGAAAATTTTACTGAAAAATGTTGCTCAAACGCTAATTAAATCCCGTACGAAATATATTTCGTAAATAAATAGGCGAAAAAAACAGACACAGCTGTCTCATTACTGTATCTCATTTCTATGTTATTATGACACCCTTATTCTTTGACCTATGAATTTCTTATAAGGGTTAGTAGTATAAGTAAACTCGTGTGTGTATTTTACAACATTTTATACGAAAACCTTCGCCGGTAGGAGCCCAAGGGAGATATTTTTTCATATGTTTACTAACTTTGGGGTTAGGACGTATATTTTTGTTAGCAGTAGGCAACTGTTATGGGTTTCAAATGGAATGTCAATTTAAAATACGTTGTTTATGTTCGACCACTGAATTAAACATTTTGTTTGCTTCCCAAACGAATATAAAAATGTCTAGCTTTGTTATGTTTAACTTTGAACGATTGCTGACAGGCTCGTGCAGGAATTAGGAACTGTTTTTGAGCTTAAAACCTGTATACAAACATTGTTGCATATAATCACTGCAACTCTGACTTTAGTTATAAATTTTCATCAATTTTATTTGTTTCAAAAACAACTGTTATGTTACTTTAAAAAAAAAATTTGTGATTGTTAACATATTATGAAGTAGTTAAACCAGTTCTATCTGTTGTAAGTGCTACTAAAAAGTTTTATAATACAGTATGTTTCAGTATATTGTTGGCCGTATCAGGTGTAGACGCTAACTCGGTGCTTTAAGAATATAAAATTCAGAATGTCTCTAAACTGCAAGATTTTCTCTTAACTAGTTATATTCTTTATAATCTTCACAATTCTTTGTAGAGATTATTGATTTCTATTAGGTACAATTATTTTTCACGGCAACTGAGATTACTATTACATCAACTAGAAAGAATACCCTTTTCCTATCTTTGGAGTTAATTAAAAATAGAATTAGTCTTATTTCTCTCCATCTTGACACAATACTACAGAATGCTTTTTGTTAGAAAATTTTGCATTAACGAACTTTTAAGTGTTTCCACAACTCGCTTGCCTAGTGCCCTATATTTAATGTTTATACCGAGATAAAAAAGGTCGCTTCTCAACCGCAGAAGTCAATTTTCAGCAAGTCATTCTTAATAATAATAATAATAATAAATTCTTTATTGCAACATAATGTGTATACAATTACAGTGTAAGCCCTGATTCCCAAACTAGCGTGAGCTGTATGTTGGGAAACAGTCCTTCCCAAAACAAATAATGCTAAATTGTTACAATGAAGATTAAGTATGATACGATTACAACAAAAAGAATACTTATAACATTACATAAATTTGAGCAGGTTAAAGCAAAACTTGGAATGAAATATAACTTTCGTACTACGGAGTGACTTTTGAAATGAATCTAAAGGACATTGTAGAATTCTCATTTAAAAGACAAAATTGAATAGAGCTAATAAAATAATGTTAGGTACTGTAAGTAAATGTGAATTAACAGCACTGAGCTTTTTTTTTTCGTTTTATATTTAAGGTCAATTTCATCATCTTTGACATAAATAATAGCCATAACACAGGTGTGTTCCAACTGCTCTTGGAAGTGCGCGGTCTAGTACCTCTAACTAAATCGTCGTCGTTTGATCGCTGTTTCACCAGATGATCTATCATCTACCTGATATTTAAAAAAAAACCTCTTTTTTCATCAATCGTATAAAGTAAGATTCATAAGTTAACTCATATTTATTATGAGAGAAAAAATCTTTGAGCAAACCATAGTCACTGATAACACAAGATAACATTTATCCCAGATAACTTGCTGACCTGTAGGACAGTTTTGTATCGGTTCTATATCAGTTTAGTATGTTGTAAGATAGAAAAAATTAATAGGAATGGCAGGCTTAATGTTCAAAGCCCTATAAAATTTATCATACAGATTCTTCACGTTGGTATTGAAATTCCTAGTGAATCGAATAGCTCTACTTCGACAAGATATTAAACAAAATACACGTATTAGACAAAATATTAAAATACTCAGTGTACAAGATTAACACGTGTTATTTTTAATAAGTACCTTTTGATTTGTATTATGTATAAAATACTATGTAAAAAGCACCAATACAATACTGCCAATTATTTAAAAACTGAACAAAAACTACACCTAGAACAAACATTTGTAAAAAACATAAATAATTGAACTGCGTGGGACTCTCGCACTCGGCCTTGTGTTAATTATACAGCGATCAATGCTTTGTTAAATAATGTAGATAATATCTTCGAGGAGTTAGCTTCTTTGTGATTGAATGCAACACACAACAGATGGAAATTTCTCGTAAATAATATTGCTCGAATCTGCGGAATTTATTTTATGTAAAATTTAATTGTTATGACATTTTGATGTGGAGTCCTAGTACTGAGAGGTCTGTTCCTATTCTGGGATGATTGTAGATTGATAGAACTGATAGAAACTGCCTAAAAGTATTGTAGAGTAGGTATAACTTATAATGACCAGAGCGCAATAGAATGCAGTTACAAATCAGTATAGATAATATGTCTAGGCTTTACGTAAGCTTTAACTTTCCCAACCTTATCTTGCTTTGAACTGATGACAATTTCAGTATAAAAGACAATACGTATTTGAACTCAATCGTAGTGGATTTGAAGAGCAAACTCTATTCACGGCATACACACTTCTGACGACATAGAAATAAAGAGAAAAAATAATTTAATAAAGTCAATAGGTACATTTGAAATTACTTTTAAAATGAGTATTATGAAATATGAAGAAGATATTTTATCTTGCCCTTTATCTTTGAGTGAGAAGTAATAAGGTTTAAATTGTCGTTGTTAGTAGCATGAGAAGGACGCTACAATTTAATGCCTCCCTTAGTCGTTAAAATATTGTGATAGCCGATAAAACGACTGGAGTTTTATTGTCCTATATATTCAATCAAATCGGTTTGTGCAGCCGTAAAAATGAGTATGTTATTGATAAAGGATTAAGAATAAGGTCAATATTCTGTATTTTATTAAGAGTGTTAAGACTACAAGTACATAAATATTTTGTTGTAGCTAATTATTGTTTCCGTAGCTTATTTAGCTATAAGTTTTATTCATCTTTATATTGCAGCCAAAGAATGACGACCTCGGTGGCGCGCCGGTAGAGCCAGCGGCTGCCGCGCATGAGGTTGTGGGTTCGATCCCCACGCAGGACAATAATTTGTGAGATCCACAAATTATTGTCCTGAGTCTGGGTGTTCTATATGTCCGTAAATTGATGTTTGTAAAAGTCCCCACGACACAGGGCATGATCCCTAGTGCGGGAGTTGTCTTTAAAAAAAAAAAACTAAAATCGAATTTCACTTTAATGTAACAACCATTACCATTTTGTTCAGCCACCAGCCTACGTAACGGACCAACTACTCAAACTAATAGATATATCCAAGTATCAATTTATTAGGCTAACATAGGTCAGCGCATTATATTGATACTTGGCGATCGAATCCTGTTGCGGTGTATTTAGGCCGAAAAAAAAATTATACTGAGTTCAGATGCAAACTTCAGTTCGCCAGAAGATCCTTTGACTTTTTTTTACCTAAATTAAGCATAGAAATAAATAAACAGAGCCCGTACTAGACTAATCGATAGGCTTACATGAATCGGTAAGATATAAGATGTTTTTAAGAATTTCCTATTTCATAATATCTCCATTTTCAAGTCCCTAGAGATAAAATGAGGTGGCCGCATAAAGTATTATGTTATGTGCCCAATTTATTTAAGAAAAAAATGTTTTGCTCAATTCTTCGTAAATTTTCCGAGAAAACAATGAACGAAACTCATTTAATATAACTGTCACTTCGTCTTATTCTGATACTCTAATATTCCGTATTAATTTACCCGCTCTCGTAAAATGTTTATTGGCATTTTGACAACTTAGATCCACTGGTGCGAGGACGTCGCTCGTTTCTCTTCATATTACTACAAAATTGGAATCAGTAAAAAGTTTATTTTATTTCTGACATTTCAGAATATAATTAGTCAGCATTTTTTTCAGAAATAAGGACCGTTTTTGAGTGAATCAATTCCTTGACATGAATTTAAGACAAAGAAAGTTGATCTACGATTGTGATTATTTTGACAGACCTCTTGTTGTGATAGACTGGATTATGAAAGTGTTTGTTTCAAGTTTTTCCTTCCTTGCAATTACATACGGTAATAAGTAAGGTTAAAGACGTGGGGACATGTTTTATTCTTAGTGTTACTACTACTTACACGTACAGCAACTACTCAAACAGAGTAAAACAGTTGCCTTATATGCTTTTAATTGTCCTACTCTAGAGACCGAGGCTGTATCTGGTTTTCCTTTCCCATTTTGCAAGAGAAGCACAACATTGGTTCTCCAATATTCATCAGTCACCACTTTGTATTCTTATTCTTTTATTTTTGCACCTCGCAGACAAAATATGGTTTTATCCCGGGGTTATACCTAAAAGCGCAAAACTAAAAAGTTAAATAATTGTGTACTACTTTTATCATTTTTACTTTCAGTAATATTTTAGAGGAATGCTGAAACTTAATTACTAATGTGTTAATATTTCTGACAACGGCAACGCGTGGATTAACTTGTTCGCTTATGGTTTTAAGTAGTGGCAAGCTGTTTCAGCTTCATATTAATCCGATACTAGCAGTTAGTTTAAAAAGTTCACAACTAGATTTAAGCGTTAATAAGTGAGGTTATATAACGGAAATGTATTGTTTTCATTATAGGGTACTTAATGAAAAATAAGAAATGAAAAAGGTCTAATGCAATTTGTAGGACGATTTAGATGTTAAGTTTATATTTTGTGTTTGTTTTACTATCTTACTACTATTATAATATGTTACTTCTATTAGGAAACGTCACCACGCTAGCTAGGCTAATTGGTAAAGTCTGGGCGTAAGTAAAATAGTTAATATAATTGTTAAAATCAAATGAATTTATATTTTCTTTGGCTGATGAAGATCGTACTCTATTATTGGTGCTGTCATCTCATTAACAGTAGCTAATCATATTGGTATAAGGATATAACATTACATTTGAGGACCTAAAAGTTAACGAACTTCATTGTACTGATTATAAGATCTTCTCTGTATAATGTTTATTACCTTACATGAAGTTTCGTTTATAAGTTTCAATGAAGCATTATAAACTTCCATAATCAAATAGATTTAAGTAGTTTTGTTCTTAGTTCATCACCAAAGAAACCAAAAGAATCTTGCTTCTTTTTTTAAATACTGTTAGGAAGGTCTTAATCACGAAGTGAAGACGTCTACGTAAAAAAACAATTGGCTTATACCGAAAATATAGGTTGATTTAGTTTTCAGAAACAATATTAACGGTGTAGTTTATTATGCGTGCCAGTATGAATGTTACTGATAATAGGTAGACGTCTGAAGAAACCGTTGACGTGTTTAATATTGCCTGGCACGCTCTCTTCTCCTACTTTGTACGCCTATTTAATT
The DNA here is from genome assembly GCA_905475405.1 of Schrankia costaestrigalis. Lineage (NCBI taxonomy): Eukaryota > Metazoa > Arthropoda > Insecta > Lepidoptera > Erebidae > Schrankia > Schrankia costaestrigalis. Next base: position 12,440,825 of record FR997829.1, on the reverse strand, counting down.
ATGATCTTATCATCCTACGCTTAACGTTTGTAGTTTCTGACTAATTTACTTTATTATTTTGTTGGAATATAAATTCTATTTATGTTACTTGTAAGAAAATTACGCGGTCACTTAAATATAACAGCTCTCGCACTAGTCGTTATGCATTCAATACGAGGTTACACAAGGTCGAATTTTCATTTTCATGGATGACAGAAATTGACACAACCATAACTATGCCTTCTTACGATTGAGAGAGTGCAAGTGAAGAGGGAATTTATAAAGTAAATTTTATTTTTATAAGACAGCCAAAAAATTAAACATTGATTAAAGTATCATACTCATAAGTCAATGTATGTGTTTATGCAGAACTATCATTTTAAAAACTATATAATGGAAATCTGTCACAACGATCGACTGTCCTGTGAAAATGGTTCTATTTTCAAACTGCACTGATCGTTTGTTGAAATGATTTTACGGACATTGACGAGTTATCGAGATGTATAGACAGAATAATCAATATTGGTGAAAATAGATTATGGTATGTGTTTGGCTGTGTACCTAGTCGACTCAATAGTATTGTAACATTAAAAGTAGATCCTGGTACAAGAACCTAAACTGATTCAGTAGGTAGCCTGGTTTGGAAAAGCAAGCTGCATTAATCATCTTCGTTGGTCTAAAACATATTAGTTTATATTTATAATTGCTTAGGGTGCAAAGAAAATTCAGTTTCTTAAATTAACTTAAGAACTGACTGTTAATTATGTAGTTAGTTTAAGAGACTTGACTTTGGAACGTTTACGAGCTGTTTTGATTGATTGATTACGTTCAATAACTAAACGGGTAGTTGAAGGGCGATTAGTTAAAAGACCCGCTTCATTAAACATTACTTACGTCATGAATAGGTACAAAACTTTTTAGTAATTTATAGATTGACATGTGTAACAACTTAACCCATTAGAGACTGAGTTTCTGAATATATAATATTTCAGTTTTTATGTAATATTCAGTTAATAGCTATTTAAATTAAATGAAAAAAATAAAATAAAAAATTTAACCCCCTCCATTTTTGAGTTTTGAGCTGTTGCCATATGGCAACGCTAGGTCAATAGGAGTACAAAAAATCTTTAGTCTACGTATGTGGCAAATAAAAACTTCCGAATTGAAATGTTTTATTTATTAACAAAAATCTGTGGAAATTACAATTTTATTAGTTTAGCATGATAATTTTTAAAGCATATAAGACAAACCGACATCACATTTCAAACATATACCTCTCATAACAGATATAGAACAGCACATCTACGTTTCTTTTCTACTTGCTTTGTGAAAGTGGCTCAATCCATCATATCCAATACCTTCCAAAACTTGGGATGCAGACTTGGAAGTAGATGGTCCACCACCAGATTTCGGAGGGAAACTAATATTTATTTATATTCATTATAAACTTTAGTTATGTCTGAACATAATCTACATGAAAAAAAATTAAAAAATGACATAAAAAAATTATAAATCATACTTACATTTTTTTCTTTGCCATAACACCTAAATTTACGACAAGCCACTACATAAAATCACCTCTGCATTCAAACGTGGGGGACTACAGTCTTATGACTGCTTCTTATAAATAACTAACACATCACTGTGCAAGTTTCAAATAATAAACAATAATGAGGGTACATAGATTTCGATATTTTATCCGTAAACTAAATCAAGTACCCACGTTGCCAATGGCAACCGTAACGCTAGTCCTTAATGGGTTAATAGCATTCTATTTTCAAATGATCTTGTACTATTGCGGTGTTTTCTTTCTTTTTTTGTAATTTAAGGCTTGACATGTGAAACAACTTAATAGCCTTCTATTTTCAAATGATCTTGTAACAGTGCGGTGTTTTTTTTTTCTTTTCTTTGAAGAAGGTCGTGAACGGAAAGGAAGTTTGTCACGTTTTGTCAAGTACCCTTGTCTAAAAGCATATTGACTGCCCGAACGGACTACTAACTTTGTCTAACTGTTTTTAATCTGTCAATTGTAACAAGGGATTTAGGGGATGTTATATCAATATATCTTGTAAGGGTAACGTGAACCCATTGAAATTATTTTATTGATTAAGTAAGTAAAAATTTAACGAAGGTTTATTTTAGTAGTCGCTTTTCAATAAATCGTAAAAATTGCTCTTGTAATAAGTATACCTATTGTTAATTATTTAAAGGTACGGTATATTTTTGTAAATTTTAAATTAGTTATAACGCAATTAAAATTGAATTGAATTAATAACCCTAGTTTTAAGTCTTAGTGTTGGCAGGATAAAATTCAGGTTATATTGTACGGGCACTTTTAAAGACATTCATTAAAAGGACATGATTTACATCTAAGAATAATACAAGCATTTTTGGACCGCAGAAAATAACACTAGTCCAAACACATAGTCGGTGTGATACACTACACGACTGATGTTACCCAAACACCATGCATTTGAGTAGTCATAATTTGGAAATGCTTATGACCCGGTAGAAAAACAGCCTAAAAATAACCTGATACACTCCAAAGGATAAGTACGTAAAAATTTACGCAGCTCACAAAAAGTAGGTCAATCACCATGAGCACAGTAAAAGTGGTGCCATAAGAATATTTAATATGACTGTATCAACTCCTCATATCGATAATAAAATGTAAGTACGTATCATATTTTCTTCATTTCACATTAATAGATTTCATAGGCAATCACATCAGGGTGTTAATAATACTATCTACAGAATACGCAAGACGTTATTCTAAGTGATATTAAAAAATCGTAAAAACAGTCTTCAGTCATCGACATAATTAAAAAAACATAATAACGCGCTTAACGCGCTCAAAGCCCTTCGTCTCTGAATTTAAAACGGTACATGAAAACTAGGTAAAAATAACATATCATTGTAAATATATGAAATATATTAAATTTCAAGAGTTTTCACAAGAAATCACATCAGTCAGATAATATTCTCCACAGAATAGTTGCAGGCAGCCACCCTAAGGGAGCAATTACCACGGATCGGTGCTCTCAGTAAACCGTTTGATGTCGCTGCCCATTACAAACTTGATATCCTTTTAATCGCAGCTAGTTTAATTACAATTTACTTCGCAGTAGCTGATAACTATTAAGTGATGGTGTAAAAGCAAACTGTAACTTTGTGTCCACACCAAGTTACAGTAAATTAGTATACATTATGTAGTAACCAATTTGGTCGGTTGGTTAATAACTCAGAGTGTTCCCTCCGCCTTATTGGGAGTATTGTCCCATCTGAGAGCATTAAAGTTATTATCTGACAAAAGAAAACTTAGTAGTCAATCCGTCTGACTACTTTCGTTCTTGTAGACTAGGTTCTCCTTTAAGTGTACTAAGTGAGATGGTTAAATTGATAGACGTAATAAGGCTGTGTAATAGAAAAATAACAAGCACTCACACTATATGCAAAAAAATATTTTCTCACGTCATAAATCCAAGGCAAAATGAGTTAGCTGCTAATCGTCTATACCTACAATTTATACCTTCAACTAATAATCAAAAGCTTATTATTAACATCGCGTGTACATAAATGAAATTAAGTAATTAAAAGCTGCAAAACGTCCTACCAATAAACCTTAATAGCCAACAGTTAGTCAACGCAAATAATAGTAATGATTCAACAAAACGTAGTAAAGCCATTGCTTTTTCAAATCAATATGTACTTCGACGCGGCACACATAAATACTACTCATGTTTAATCATTCTATGTGTGCGTGTGACGTAGTAAAATTAGGGCCTGTGAGTTTCGCAATACATTGGAGACGGATCAAAGGAGTGAACGCTTCCTCTACGCATCGATTATTTTCGTAAACAAAATCTACCTGTCTACTATCTAAATACACCATAAATTTAACAAGAAACGTGTCCTTTGAAAATATAATATGTAATTATGTCTGGGAAGTTTGATGTCATGGTACTGTTAAAAATAACCTGTTGTAAAAATATATTAATATTAGTGCTTCTCACACATTTACCTACACAACATCATTGAGCCCCAAACTAAGCTGAGCTAGTGCTAGATGAAGTTTAAACACTTCAAAAGTGTGCGGTTGCAATTTTATTCTATGTAACGTATTCTTGTAAGTACAAAGTGATATCTATTACTACTAGCATATTGAGTTTTCCTTGAGGAGAGACCACAAATTGGTTGCGTAGCGTGCCTTCTGGTGCGCTAGATGGACAAACTAGCAAAGTGGCAAAAAATGGTTAGATGAGACCGGATAATAACGGGTATGATGCAAACATACAAACTAAAAAAACTACAATTAAACTACATTTAAGCCAAAATTTTCCCGCTAAATATCTTATTCGTAGAACTAGTTTACTACACAAATTTCCACTAAATCTGCCTTAGAACCAGCTGCAAACTTAAAACCGATTTTTTTTAAAGCAGATTATGAGAAAGTAACAGATCATTTAAATTCTATTAATTGGGAGAATTTATTCAAAGGTTGTACTGCAGTAAATGAAATGGTTCGTATATTTTATGCCCAAATCAGGGAAATCATATCTAACCATATTCCTATAAAAAGGGCCAAGAGTAATAAATATCCGATCTGGTATTCTCAGGATCTTATTGGCACAATTAAAGAAAAATACAAATATCACAAACGAGTAAAAAGATTCAATAATCCCCTGGATCGAGAAACTTTTGAGTCTTTACGTAATAGATGTAGTGTTCTTTTGGCAAATTGTTATAAAAGTTATGTCAAACTAATAGAATTAGCTGTAAAACAAAACCCTAAACTATTCTGGTCTTTTATAAAGAATAAAAAAAAGTCTGCTAGTCGTTACCCTTCTGATATGAGATTGGGCGATAAGGTAAGGAGATATGCAACTTGTTTGCTGAAAATTTTAAAAGGTCTTTTACTGTCACGGTTAGCAATCATTCATTTCCACTTGACACTATTGTGTCATCATCTTCATTTTGTAATCTCACTCTCAGTGACTTTGAAATATTGCGGGTTTTAAAAACATTAGACGAGTTTAAAGGAGCGGGGAATGACGGGGTCCCACCTATATTTATTAAACGCTGTGCAATTGCTTTAGTTACACCTCTTAAATTAATTTTTAATAAATCCTTAAAGGATGGTATATTTCCCACGGCCTGGAAAGAAGCTTTAATAGTACCTATCTTTAAATCTGGCGACAAAAGCTCCGTTAATAATTATCGACCTATCTCCATATTAGTAACTTTTGGCAAAATTTTTGAAAAACTTGTAACTGTTCACCTGTCTTGGTACCTTAAACAACATATTATAGAATCTCAGCATGGATTCATGAAGTCCAGATCAACGATGTCAAATTTGCTAAGTTTTACATCACAATTAGTTAGCACTGTAGACAGTCGCATACCCGTTGACGCTGTGTACACTGATTTTAGTAAAGCATTTGATACAGTAGATCATTCAATCCTTCTGCATAAACTAAGCAAATCAGGAGTATGTGGATCTATGTTAAACTGGTTTACTTCTTATTTAGCCGAAAGGACGTCTCAAGTAGTAGCAAGTGGGTACTGCTCAAATAAATATCTGGCCACATCAGGAGTCCCACAAGGATCCCACTTAGGTCCTATCCTTTTTAATATTTTTATTAATGATATTTCTACTTGTTTTAAACACACAAACTTCTTTCTTTATGCAGATGACCTCAAAATTATGAAACCAATACAAAATAATTTGGATACATTCTTGCTACAAGCCGACCTAAACTCTCTATCCGAATGGTGTAAAAACAACAATATGAAAATGAATACAGATAAATGTTACTATATTCAATTTACTCGTAACAAAAACACACACCGTAATGACTATAGTATTGATGGAACTCCTTTACAATGCATGAGCGCAGTTCGCGATTTAGGCATTACAATAGACGCTCAATTGAAATTAGACACCCATATTTTAAATATTGTTTCTAAAGGGTTCAAAACTTTAGGTTTTGTACTACGAAACTGTAAAGAGTTCAAAAAGCCTAGCACTAAAATATTATTGTTTAACTCTTTAGTCAGACCCATTCTTGAGTACAATAGCCCAATCTGGAATCCACACTACGAAGTGTACAACAAGCGTCTAGAAAGTGTTCAAAAACGTTTTTTGTACCACTTATCTTACAATGACCATCTGGCAAGGCAGCTTCCCAGTTATGTGGATAGGTTAAAACACTACAACATGAGTATTCTAAGTAATCGCAGACAGTACCTAGACACAATGCTTTTATATAGGATATACAACGGTCTCATTGATAGCAGCGAACTTATTAACAAACTAAATTTTTCAACACCCTTACACTTACCTAGAAAGTGCTCATACAACCTTTTTGCAATACCCGTAGCAAAATCAAATCTCGGGTATTTTGCTGCTGTACCAAGACTCTTTCGACAATATAACTCACTCTCCAAAACCAATGAATTAGATCTCAGCTTACCTATATTAAAATTTAAGACTATGCTAAAAAATATAATCTCTCAGACACAATTGTAAATATATTTTTGTATATATATTTTTTATTAGTTTGTTTTTCTTTCTTATTTTCAAATTATTCAAAATTAATTGTTAATAGGATATTATAATATTATTTTTAATTGGTGTTGTTGTTGTGTTATCATATTTAAAGGATTTAATTTAAAGTTTTCATGTAGATTTCAAATTTTAATTTAATTTTTTTAATTTTTATATTGCCAATGTTTGTTTTTATTTTAGTTTGTCATTATTTTAGTTTGTTTTTTATATTCGCATGCTGTGGTTTCCTGTAATTGAAGGAATACACGCCATGTTTCTGTAATTTTAAAATTGATTTCTGATGTATTGCCTTTGTTGGAAACCCATAATAAATAAATAAATAAATAAATAAACATGTAAGCCTAATCAAATATTTTTTCCTTTTTTTTAATGAAAGCTCTGTTAAGTATTAACTAATACCGTGCGGTGGGGAACTCACAAAACCAGGAGAAAATACAGTTACATAAAGCCCAAATCCTATCCCTTATCCCTCAGGAATGATAAAAGCCGACTATAGGAGAAGTTTTACAAATAGTATTTCTTTTAAAATTAGGTGAAGCTTGATACAAAATTAAATCTGCATATCGGTGAACACGAGCACACATAAGCGTAATGGATAAGTTTTTTTTTAATTTTTAATATCATCGTCATCGACTTCAGTATGACGCTTAAGCAAGTAAGGAGGATGAGGATATAATATACCAGCTATAATAGGACCTTCAAGAGCTGTTATCATTCCTGATAAACAAGGTAACTTCTTTTAAAAATAATATTTTGTATATTTTGTTGTTTATAATAAAGATTAGAACAGGCTTCCAATGTAGATCCGCTAGCAGATACCAAAATACTCGCTGGTACAGATCCTTATCCACAGTACCTTGCTTTATAAAGAGAGAAAGTAAATAATGTGCCTGTCTGAAATAATTTGAAGATAGAAAAATTTAATCAAATTTAGTTGGAGATAGTACGAATTCAAGACAATAATACAATTTTTTTTTGTCTACCGTCGACTGCCATAGATGAGTGAAATGCAAACCACAAACCCCTAATGGACTTAAGGTTTTAAGACCATTAAAAACTTTTATGAATTTCTGGATAATTAAATATTGTTCTATCTACAAAATATGTAAGTGGAGAGACATTTGGAAACGAGAGGCATGTTTGATGAATGTAGACTGTCAGTAGTCTCTGGCTACCCTCGTGGGAACATGCCGTGAATATAATATATGTATGAATATAAGTACGTTCTCCGTGTAGTAACGGAGTAAGAATGCAATATGTCACCACCCCATCTCATCCCATGGGTGTCGTAAAAACCGACTAAGGGACTATCATCTTAACGAAATAAAAAGAAGGAAAACTTGAAATTAAACGCTATACCAATCGGTCTGGCCAGTGTGGTATTAGTAGGCCAAATATCCCTCCGTCACGTCCCTGCAGTGGGACATTAATGGGCTGTTATGATGATAGATACGTTAAATGTACGTATATATAAAAAAGTCAATAAGTATGTTTATCAGTATCTAGATCTCGTGAGTAATTCAGGAATTTAATTATTTTAATCCAGTTCCTAGAATAATTTAACCTTTGCAACTCTTTATGATCCAGTGTACTTGTTAACAAGTACTTATCTAATTAGACTGTTTTATTAATAGAGCTTCAAAAGAAGTTCTTTTTATAAACAATTGTTTTATGAAGTTCCACTTTTATTTTGTAATGCAAAGTAAAATGAAATAGTTTATTAGATCTTCGCGTAGGTACTTAGTTAAGGCGACCTTTAGAATCAAATCAAAATAAATTGCTTTTTGAATTTTGGAATGAAAAGGCATTTATATTATAATTCTATGACTTACCTTCAGGGATATTAGGTAGTACTTTGCAGTTACATTTTCTAAAATGTTATTACAATGACTTGTAGTTAGCTTTAGACATAAACAAAGTTAAGTGTACCTATGTAAAAATAGGTAATTTAAAACCCGAAATAAATGTATGTTCCATTTTATTTAAGGTTTATTTAATAATTATCATCACCAAAAATTTATAAACAGCATAACAGACCATTAATGTCCAACTACAGCACTACACTTATAAATATTTTGCTGACCAAACAAAGAGGTTAGGTTTAAGTTTAAGTTTTTATTCCTAAGCTTTCATATAACCCTTTCTCTTCGTTTTCAACGACAACTACGTGATCAAAAATGGGGTAGTGACACTATGTATTTTTACTCCGGTAACACACAGAAAGCATGAAACAATACTCGTAGAAGAGGTAAAATATTAAACTAATTCTCTGCTAGCTCCACCTGACAATGCTTAACATCGATGAATAGATTCGTACTACGTTTCATTCGGATATGCCTGAGGGCTATTCTCTCGCTCTTCATTTGTTTGTTTTTAACCATTGTTTTAAAGAAATACGGGTTAGACGGTGCAAAGATTAGTATATTATATTCTTCTCCTACATTTTTTTTTGCCTTCCTTAGTATCATGCCAGTCTTACTGTGTGCTATTTCATACTACGCTATGTTTTAAGAACAATATAAATGTATAAAATTATAAGTTGACAAAAATTAAAGTGTGGTGACGGAGTAAGAATACAATATGTCACCACCCCATCTCATCACATAGGTGTCGTAAAAACACCCGGGACTATCCGTGAATATTGTCTTTACGAAATAAAATAAAAGGAAAACTTGAAATTAAACCCTATACCAATCCGTCTGGCCAGCGTGGTATTGGTAGGCCAAGTATCCCTCCGTCCCGGGAGGAGGGCCGTCCCTGCAGTGGGACATTAATGGGCTGTTATGATGAAAGTGTACCCTTTGAAAGAAACGTGAACTGGCTGGTACCACGGTCAAGAAGGTCATTTCATAAAAAAAACAAAGTGACTTTATCCTTCTTAAATCAATACACGTGTATTTCTTAGTCACGTTTATGAACAAAGAGTTTTCTTTTCAAAAAGTTTTCATTGTTAAATACGAAAGTATATAATTCTTCATGACAGGTATAAAATAACATGGAAGTTTTACGAAATTCCGTCAAAGAATCGAAACAGACTTTTACATATTTTTTTCTCTACATAACGAGCAAAAGCTTTTATTGAAAACCTTTTCTTAACTTTTATGTTAAAATCTTTGATGGAATTACCTGCGAGTTTTGAATTCGCACATACGCGATAAATCATCATTACCACAGTAAATTGTACTGTTTCATAGATGATGATAATTTATCACGTGTTTGAGTACACAAACACAAGAACTAAAGTGCACTCGTTGCTGGAAATTTTCTTTTTGCTATTTACATTATTTTATGGGTTTCTGTGATATACAATAGAAGTTATTAAATTCAAATCAGTGAATTTAATTGCAGTTTATAAATACTTTACTACAGTGGTGAATTTATCTACGCTTAGTTTTAAATGTATTTCAATCATTACAATCGATGTATAACCATTTTCCGAATCAGTTTCTACTACTGGACTAACAGCATTTTTTGCCAAACTTAGGGCTTAACGTAGGGCGCTCTTCGCCCCGATAGAACGAACCAGAGAGAGATTAAAAATAGATGAAGGTCGGAAAGTGTGGTGCGGGCCAGGGGAGGCCATCAGTGATTTGGCCAGTGGACCACGGGGACCACTGATGGCAGATAGAGAAATGCTGAAAAACTGAAAGTGATATGTTATTAAGCGGTGTGACTAAATACCACAGTAAAAAATACGTTATTTGTTGAATGTTTAGTTTTAAAGATAGAAAGAGGCCATGTTGTACAAAATAATTTTGTTTGTAGTATTTTAAAAGAGTTTATTGCTACAGAACTAGGTCGTACAGTTTAAAAAGGTCTTATGAACGTCTACTGGTTTGTGTCGGATGTAGACCGTCTATTTTCGTTAATCAATTATTTTACTGTTGTTTTTCCCAATATTTCATCGAACGACTTTTGAAATGAATAGGACTTTGTCCATTGTTTCCTTGTTATTGTGGAACTTATTAGAAATGAAATTTTGTTTTGGAAGTTGATTGATTTTGCTGTATCTATTGTTTTTGTTTTTGTAGGGGAATTCTTTTGTACCAAGGTAATAATTATTTCTTACCTATTAAATGGTTTAGTTGAAATGGAAAGGAATGTAATGTTTTGATACTAAATAACACAAAAAGATTTTTTAATTACTTTTATTCAAAAAAATTACTATTACAAAAAGTAACAATTTCTTATTTTTATTGAATTATTATGTATGTCAATTTAATTTATAGAATTTTATACTATTTTAAGACACTGCGAATAGTAGTTAATGCTCTGTTTGCAGCAGTTGTAGCACAAATTTCTGTGTTCGAATTGCTTAGATTAATCTTTAATTTCCTTGCAAAGAACAGCAAGTCCCTTATTATTAATTAAATATAAAATGATTTAACATAGCATAATAATTTAAAGTAGGAAGTATTATTTAAAAAAAAATCTCAGTAGTCTGTACTTGTTTTCTAATGTAACAATTATTTAAATCCACTCCACTCCCTAATTGCTTCTCCGTTATACTTCATTCGTGATAAAGAACCGTAAAATTTTATTGTCTAAAAAATAACTTTCTGTTTATGTATACTCATTACTGTGCTAATGGTAGATCGTTTAATAAATAATAAAATTATTTATTAAGTACATTATAAATATAATTATTTAAAATGATGGTGGAAATGATGGATGGAAAATTACACATTTAAAAAAATATATAGATATAACTGGTAAGACAAATCTTGAGATCTTCAGGTATACCAAATAATATAACCATTAAATACTATAGGCATAAAATGTTATAGATAAAAAGTAAAAGTTCATTATGTCTTATTTTTTTAATTAATTAAACCAGATAATTACCAAATTTAATTTAAACTTTTATCAAAACTAAAATGTATTATGATCAATTTGAAACAAATTTTATAAAAAATAAATAAGTAAGTCAATTTTTCCTTCTAATTTTTACAATGTTTTTTTGTTTGAAGTCTCCCAGCACCGAGTACTTTGCGGACTCGACAGGTTGAACTTTGATATATGTAATTGCTACCACCGTTTTAATTATAAGACGGCTCAGTAAATTAATATGCATGTTGTTAGCTTTTATCACGAGCTTTATCACGAGCCTAGTTAGAAACCCTCGTCCCTCCCTAGATAATCTAACTTTAATTCGAATAAAGTCGTTTTTATTAATAGTAGAGCAGTTAAGATGGATAAAAATTGTAAACAAAATTCAAAACGCGTAAAAACTAATATTAATAATTTAAACTTAGTAATCTAACAATTTATTATTCAAAGTTAATTAGTTAGTTTCAGCCCCTATCATTCCACTGATGGGCAAAGGTCTCTCTCGCCCTCTGACTTTCACTATTATTGTTACTTTAATAATTTATACTCTCGTTTTATTTTTAACAAAAATACAGTCTTCTATGTATTGGGAATTAAAACGTGCTTGTGGAACTTCTGAATATTAATACACTTGTGTTGTATTCTGTTTTAAAAAATGAATATAAAGAACTAGTTATTCTCATATCAAGGTCATATCCACCTCTTTTGAAGCAAACAGCTCCATTGTAGTCAACAAAAATAGGCCGACAGCGACAGTAACATGCTTTCGCTCAATGACATATTGTGTAGAGCCTTAATTTCCTACCTCTTTATATCCTATCTCTTTTGTCTTACTTAGCAACAAGTGATCAGTAACTTCAGTGCCATAGGTATTTATCACGTGCTTTTAAGTGGCAGACGAGTAAATTGCCTTTTCGATTATGTGGTAAAAGCCGCTTTTAAGCGTTGTAAATGTCAGACCATGTCCAAGCCTCTGACTACCAGAAAAAAATTGATTTAAATGTTTTAACTGAGAATGTTTTTATTATAATAGCTGCATTATAAATCTATCACATACAATGACTAAAGAGCAATAGAAAAAAAGTATATAAATAAATAATCCTCACGCATTCACACATCGCCATCTAGTCCCAAACTAAGCAAAGCTTGTACTATTACTAGTACCCATAGTACAAGCTTTGCTGACAACCGCAAATTTTTTTGTTTTGTAAATACATACATATTATACATATAAACACTCAGATCAATGCAAACAATCATATGTTCATGTACACAAAGATTTGCATTGAGCGGGAATCGAACCCGAGACCTCTGCGTAGCAGCCATGTAATATACCGACTGCGCCACAGAGGTCGTCAAATGAGTATGTTATACAATGTGTACGAGATAATTCTAGTACACATAGTAAGATCTGCGTAGTTTCGGACTACATGGGGTTGTGTGATAGTGAGAGAAATATTACATTATTATACATTTTCCCAAAACCTATTAAACTCTCAAAACACTCAAGTAGATTACCTGAGTATTTTCTTGTGTTTTGCATTTATGTTAAGCGAAGTCTTTATCTATTTATTACGGAAGCGGTGTTTACATTTTCGTTGGAAGTATCTCTAGAGGATTTTCTACCTGTAAACCTAAAATTTACTTTGATCATTCAGTTGTTATAATCTTTCTACCTCGAGCTAGTCTCGTTTCGTGTAAATGCGAAGAAGAAAATTACTTTAATATTATCATACTTGTATTCACCTGGTCCATTGAGACCTTTACATGCATAATTAGCATGTTAGAAGGTAATTTTGTAATTGTATTGTTCGTTAATTATTATAATCCAAGGGGAAGAGGACTGATTTCGGTAGGATTATCTAATGAGGTATGTTGAGCGCTGCTCGCATACGACGAAATTTAACAACTGAAGGGCTGTCACTTCCTGTACCGATAAAGCCGCTGTACGTCAACGAACGGTTAACAAAAGAAAACCGTCTCCTATTCCATAAAGCACGTCATCTAGCTCATCAGCAGCAATACCAATTCGTATGGACCAGGAATGGTAACATTTTTATTTGTCAGGCTCCGGGAAAACCTAAATATCGATTACGAACTGAAGAGGATTTAAATAGGGTTTTTTTGTGAACATTTCGTTAGCTCATAGTAATTTAACGTTATATTTAGTCTTTAAGGGTAATGATCTCATAGCTGTAAGTTGTTTGAATTTATTAATTTGTTACTTTTGTCTCCTCTATAAAATTTTATTCAATATTGTTGTTAATTTGTACACAATACATCACACAATACTCAACACGTCACACACATATTTACACACCAAGATACTTGTATCAAGTTTTTGCACACATTATTTACCCATACATACACACTCACACTACGTGCTTATATACATAACTATTTTATACTCTCTTATCTTATATGTTAATTATTATCATATAATATCATATTGTATTAGTACTTAATGGCCAACATTAATAAAAAACTTTTGCGATTAGGGTTATTAAATGCTAGATCATTAAACACAAATGGCGATGAACTACTTGTAACAATGCAAAATAATTCTCCTGATGTTTTAGCTGTAAATGAAACATGGCTGAAGCCAGGTGAGGAGGGTTTAGCACCGGTCATCCCGGGCTACAAATTTCTTCATAAAGCTCGTCAAGGAAAGAGAGGGGGAGGAGTTGCTTTTTACATCAAGCTTGGTATTAATTATAAGAAATGTATTCACCCAGTCTCCACACTCGAACAATTATGGATTCAAGTCCAGTTGCCGGGGGCGATGACTATGGCTATCGGTACTGCATATAGACCAGAAACTGTAAGTATAAATGACACACTTGATGGTATTAATGATTCTATGAATCTCATGGCTCGCTGTAACTACACGTGTATTTTAGGAGATTTAAATATTGATATGAACCAAACAGAATCTATTAATTCTAAGGAGTTATTAAACTTTTGTAAACAGAACAATTTAGAACAACTCGTTAGGGAACCAACTAGAGTAACAGACAGATCGAAAACAATTATAGACGTAATCATGACAGATTGTGCATCAAGATGTCGAGATGTACAAGTTATACATAATCCTTCTCTCAGCGATCACGCTATGGTAATAGTTGACTTTAATATTAAAAAGCCCAAACCCATTAAGAAACTTATATATAGACGTAGTTTTAGTGATGTAAACTTAGAATTTTTTAGAAATGACCTGAATTCCATTCCTTGGTGCTCAATTAATTCGTATAATGACGTTGATACTATGATAGATTTGTTTAATAGCTACTTAATATTTTTATTTGATTTGCATGCACCTCAGAAAAAAAGTATTTGTACAAATACTTCAAAACCATGGATCACAGATACAGTGAAATTTATGATGAAAATTAGGGATGAAGCTTATTCTAAAATGATTAAAACAAATACTGAAACTTCAAAAAAATACTATCGGGACTTAAGAAACCTTGTAACTTCGACGGTCGAAAAGGAGAGGGTAGCATTTTTTAATAACTCAATTAACAATAAATTACACGAACCAGGTATATTATGGAAAAACTTAAAAAACACTGTAATTCCTAAAAATACCAATTCTATAGATATTCCAGATCACTTAAATGATCCCGATAAGATAAATGATCATTTCTTAGATTTACCTCCTATTACAGTCACAAACATAACCGCAAAAGATAGTAAATATAACGATTTAATTTCCAACTCAAAAACGCTTTTTAACTTAGAACTAACTACAGAGACAGAAGTGCTTCAAGTTATAAATAGTATTAAAACACAAGCGACAGGTCATGATGGATTGAATATAGAAATGATAAAACTTACGCTAGACACCACTCTTCCAATTATAACAAATATTATTAATAAATCTATTAGTACTTTTACCTTCCCTACTTGCTGGAAAAGAGCTTTAGTTAGACCAATCCCCAAAAAAAACTGCGTAGATCAACTCAAAGACCTGCGACCAATTTCAATTTTGCCCGTTCTATCAAAGTCTTTAGAAAAAATTGTTTTGAATCAAATCATTAAGTACTTAGATAAGAATAAGTTCATTCCAAAACACCAGTCCGGTTTTCGTAGAAACCACGGCACCGAAACAGCATTAGTCAATATAGCTGACGATCTAACCCAAGCTTCGGACAGTGGTCTAAGTACTATAATGATCTTACTCGACTACTCCCGCGCGTTCGACTGCCTTCTCCCCGAGCTTCTATTAAATAAATTACAGCGTTACGGGTTCTCAGATAATGCTTGCCAATGGTTCAGGTCTTTTCTTTTGAACAGGGAACAAATGGTAGTTGTCGATAATAAGGATGGTCATAAGGCATACTCCGCGATGAGACAGGTCAACCGTGGTGTGCCTCAAGGCTCTTTATTAAGTCCTGTACTTTTCACACTATTCACTGCAGATTTACCCAACCACATTAATTTTTGTAAATACCATTTGTATGCTGATGACACCCAGCTATACTATTCGTTTAAGCCTGCAGATACTGAAAAGGCCATCGAAAATATAAATCATGACCTTAAAAGTACTTTTGAATGGTCTACAAATAATTGTCTAGTTCTTAACCCCGTTAAGACTCAGATGTTAGTACTAGGCACAAAGAACCAAGTCGAAAGCATCTCTTGTAAAAATAAAATTATAATTAACAATACTGCAATAGAACAAGTTAAAACCGCTCGGAATCTAGGTCTAATAATTGATGAACAGCAAAAATACATTGACCATATTAATAATAAAATCAGTAATGCATTCTATAGACTCAAAATACTTTACAAAATCAGACCATATCTAAAAGAAGATTTGCGACTAAGGTTAGTGGATTCACTAGTGCTCTCTCCTTTTAATTACTGTAGCACTGTTTTCAGTCCTAGAATAAACTTATACACGCAAAAGGCTATCCAACGTGTTCAAAATGCCTGTATTAGATTTTGTTACAATGTTCCTAGGCGAGAACATATATCGCCCTATTTAAATGAAAAAGGTATATTGAACATGAAGTCAAGGATGGAGTTGCAATACGCTTGTTTGACTCATAGAGTTATCTGGAACAAGAAACCCGAATATCTTTTTGAAAAACTGGTTTTCATCAAAGATAGTTTAAGAAGTCGTCGAGCAGCCACTGTTAATCTCCTTTCTATCCCTCCTCATAGTTCATCCCGTTACCGAGGAAGCTTCAAGTTTGCTGCGGCAAATATCTGGAACGACCTTCCCCCGCCACTACGCCTTGAAGTAAGCGCTGGAAATTTCAAAGCTAAATATAAAAAAGCCTTATTAAACAGACAACTTGCCGCAGAAAACCTGAAGCAAACCTTTACTTACAAATGGAAACTGAAACCCTATTTCTGAACTGATAATGATATTGATAATGATATTATTAATCCAAAGCACATACACACATACACATACACATATTACACAATTTCACACAAAAACACAGACACGTTAACGCTCATATTCTTTTTATTTAGGTATGTAAATTTAGTTTTGTTTATATATTATATTTTGTTTTATATTTAAAATAACAGTACCGTAGGTACTGTAAGAACATTGTTACCGCCTAACATCTAAGGGAACCAGGTGTAACTGAAAATCAGCGCCTCTTGACATCTGTGATGTTAAGGAGCACTTGCTGAGTTACCACCTTTTGCCACATTTTTTTTTTACTTTTGTTCCATTGTAATTTTTATATGTTATATTTTTTTTTGTGGTAATAAACAGATTTTCATTTCATTTCATTACAGATTTTCATTTCAGATTTTCATTTCATTTCATTTCATTTCTGTAAAGTGGTAAAATAAGGGTAAATATACCCCAAGGAAAAGGCTTAAAGTATCTTCAATTGGCTTCTTAGTAAGTTACTAGTAATTTACATGTTGAGAAGTTTCTAGAAATTTATATAATTTTAGAGCAATGTAACTACATTAGCTGTATCTACTTTTCTTGACGTGATTAGTTTTTTTTGGGTCCGTAGGTTACGCCCCCAGTGTGTTTTGCCCCCGTGGTGGAAGCCCCCGATTTCGTTTTAGTACTATAATATTTATTAGTTAAATATTTTTATCAAAAGTACAGTCAGATAGCAAAGTGTAACCTATTATAAAAAATGTCTAAGTCATGGTTCATTATTAAAATCAAAATCATAGAGCTCGAGAAACTCGTTTTCACTTCCTTTTTTAATTTTTCCATAACAACTCTAACTTCATTTTTCATTAAGTTAGGTTGACACTCAGCATTATGACACTTTTGGATTTGTACATTGTCACTTTCCTCACTTAATTTTATAGAACCACTACACTTGCCATGTCTTTTATTTACGCATGTCCACACACTCGATTTATTATTTTTCCTATGAAGATTATAAGCAAATCCGACATGTAGTAACGTTCTTCCACCTAGTTTATTTGAAATTATTTTGTAATTGGTTTGTGCTAAACCCCGTGAAGGACCTGGACTTGCCATTTTGAGTTAACATGACCGACTAAACTTTCTTATCAGTAACATATTACAACTATGTGGGAAAGGGATAGAAATAGTGCCCATCGCTATGTTTGCTATTTTCACTGTCCGTCACCCTGGACTCTATTGTTTTCAACCCTATCTTTCCCTTTCTTTGATTACCTATCTCTTTCTTTTAGAATTCGATCTGGCTATTGTGTAAAACCAGTTTGGCCGGGCACGGGCGCCTCGTTTAGACAAAGTACAAAGTAATCCATCTAAAGTAAATAATTGTAATATAGTAATAAAGTGAATATCCTTGTAGCATGTTTATAGTATCCAATATTGTGTTAGTTAGAATACTTATTTAGTAAGTTTGTCTACGTATTTGGTTCCGAAACACTTTTTTCATCGTCTGTATCTAGTAAAAAATATTTTTATTTCGGCGAAATCAACTATAATAACTTAATTTAAAATCGGGGGCTTCCACCACGGGGGCAAAACACACCGGGGGCGTAACCCACGGACCCAAACCGTTAGATTTACCAGATTTGAACTTAAAAATAAATGAATGTAAAATATTTTTGTTTATGAAAAAAGGGTTAATTCTTACATTTTGCGTTTGGACATTATGCTCCGAAGGGAAATAAACTATATAATTTTACCATGAAAATACTTTTCAAGTACTTTTTAGTGATTAACTTAACCAAACGTAATAGTATGTAAGCCCAAGGTTTAGGTATGTTATTAAGTGTTACGGTTTACTTTCATATCGGATGACTTAACCATATTAGTAAAAAGTTAAAATATAAGCAACGTACACAAAATTATCGATCTTATTGCAGTAAGTTATTCATGTGCTTATTGGCCAAAATATTTCTAATGCAATTTAAATCATTCGACGTTGGTTTGCAGTACATTCTGTAAACCGCAACCAATCCCATTTAAATCTAAGTGCCTAATATAATAATTATTATTCCTCGTATGTATAATTTATATTACGTACAGCCTGAGAATCAAATAGGTAGTATTATTATCCTTCCACGACCTCTACTCTCTTACCCTTTGCATTATTAATCCCATCTGTTTATGTAGCCTGTGTTGTAAGGAAAAATATTGGACAGCTGGAATGAAATTACTTGTGTATATTAAGTACTACTTAATTATTCTGCAGTGACTTAAGTTGTTCTTATACGAATCAGTGAGAATGGCATTTATTTTAGTGTAGGTGTCTAGAATAAAGTAATTAAGAGTCCAAGATGGAGTTACGGCTCGGTTTCAAATATATAAAGAATATTTATAAATACATAGCTTAGCTTGTTATTGTGTTTATATTTTAAAATTTACTTAATTTATTTTAGTCACATTTGATGTTCAGACTTAAAAAAGATATGTGACGTAGGTTTACCATGCTGGGCAGACGGACTGGAATAGGGTTCTTCAATTATGTCAAGTTTTCCTTCTTTTTTTTTAAAGAGATATGCGATACTCAGGGACGGGATAAGGGGATGACACCATATTTTTGTACTCCACCAAAACACAAATACCATAGTAACGACGACGTGTAAAAGTGACTAAATAGGTAAGTCAGCAAACACACGATTTGAGTAGCCTGTCACTGCTAGCAACAGTGTCAAACAATTATTCATCTACAACAGCATTATTATGAGTTCATATTACTGTCATTAAAACGAACTTAATTACGATTTTAATAAACTTCAGTCAGACCATACTGGTCAGCAAATTAAATTTTTAAATAGAAAGGAACACAATGTATCTAAAAACATTGTGGTAATACCTAAAACTGCATATATAATTGAATATTTTAAAAATAAAATTGAGTTAGCATTTAGTCCCATACCAATTATTAGTGGGGATGATAGTGTAAACACTTTATTTGATAATTTTTTTACTACTTATTGTAATGTGTTTAAATCCGTTTTTATGCCAAAAACAATATCAATTAAAGGCAACGCCACATTTAGTGAATGGGCAACAATAGGATTACATAAGAGTAGAATACGGCTTTATGAACTTTATGAAGAAAGAAACTATAATTTTAGTGATACATTTCAGAATTATGTTAAAAATTATTCTAAATTATTTAGAAAGCTTTGTAAGGTAGCTAAATCACGTTTTCTAAGTTCAAGGATTAAAAACAGTAATGATAAGATTAAGACCATATGGAATATTATCAATAGTGAAACAGGCAAAGTAGTCAACCGCGACATTGAGTACAACTTAAACATCAATAACTCAACAATCACATCAGATGTAGAAGTTGCCACTGCTTTTGAACAATTTTTCACTGATATTCCAATTACTACTACTCAATCTTTGAACTCTTCACCTATAACTGCAGAATTAATTTTGAAGGATAACGTACCGATTTTCGCGAATAATTTTGAATTTGAACATGTTACTCCTTTTAATATAATTAAAGCTTTTAATACCATTAATGTAAAAAAGACAGCAGATTTATGGGATAATTCTGTAGTTATTACTAAGCATATTATTTACTCAGTTGCAACGCATTTAGCTCTTATATTTAATTATTCGATAGATAGTGGTGTGTTTCCTGATTTAATGAAATACAGCAAAATAATTCCATTGTATAAATCTGGCTGTACATCAGATCCAACTAATTTTAGACCAATTTCAGTACTGCCAACTTTCAGTAAAATTTTTGAAAAACTTATTGCAGACCAACTGCAAACATATTTAAATAGATATAACATTTTACATATTAAACAATTTGGTTTTACAAGGGGTCGCTCCACAACCGATGCTGGTGTGGAGCTTGTAAAACATATATATGACGCCTGGGAGAAGTCTTATGATGCTTTAGGTATTTTCTGTGACTTGTCTAAGGCTTTCGACTGTGTCGATCATGATACACTTTTACGGAAATTACATCACTATGGCTTAGGTAAACTAGGATTAGATCTTTTCACATCTTACTTAAATAATAGAATACAAAGAGTTAATATTAATGGAAAATTGTCTACAGGATCTGTCGTAAAAATGGGCGTTCCGCAAGGTTCTATACTTGGACCCCTTTTGTTTCTCATCTACATAAATGATTTACCACACCTAGTTAAAGATCAACATGAGATAGTTTTGTTTGCCGATGACACTTCGCTTTTATTTAAAGTGAAACGACAACAGACTAGTACTGACGAAGTAAACTTGGCTATCTCTAAAGTCACGTTCGCACTACGGTAGTGAGCGTACGTGTTAATTGGCGGAATTACGAGTACTTAACTGTCTCGATACGATGGCGGCAGATATAGTAAAATGTGCGGGGTGTAACATTGTAATAAATGAATTATTAGCATTTATACAGAATAAAGCTGATGTCATGGATGAGGTTTCCCTCTCTCGCTTGTGCAGTGATAGTTTTGAAGACAGTGAAATTGTAACGGCTAAAATATTGCTTTTTGACTCGATTCCTAATTCTAAACGAAAAGTGCGTAAAAATAAGGGAAAGAGTGTGCGGGATATTGAGGACATCATTAGCCTCTTTAAGGTCACTGACCCGGAGCTAGTGCCTATCTTCGTAGCAAGAGATCTGCATAAACTGCCACCTGTAACCTTCGACCATATTGATGCGACAAAGCTACTGAAGGACATCCTTGTGCTACAACAGGATATTAAGGCTCTTAAAAATGACTGTGTCCATTCGAATCAGTTATTAGAGTTAAGAAATGACATGGAAAATTTAAAATGCCAAGGATATACGCGACATAGTAGTTGTGGGTTAGTTAGTAGACGGAGAGGTGCTTTTGTTAGTGATTTTGAAGAACTAGATAGTGGACCCATGGCCCTTCAGGAGATAGATAAATCACCTAAAACATCGTTACCTAATTTAAATAATGAGAATTATTTAAATTATGGCGGTATACAACAAAAATGTTTATCGACTCCTCACAATGGCGGGTGCGCGGTACAATCAGCTGTGAGTGAGCGAAACGCTAACGCAACTAGTGTCGTCTCGCTCACGCAACGAACTAGCGACAGTGGAGGTGGCGCGGGCGCGAACGGGTCGTTACAGTCGCAGGAGAGGACGACCGAACTGAATGAGCGACGACTGGCGCCTACTACGGGTTCGCCTAGTCAAAATGCAAATGAAAAACCGGTCACAGCGCAGAGTAATAATGGGCGTAGATCGATGGCAGAGGTTGTAAAGGTGAGAAACGAGGGCGACGTAGTGGTAGGGGAACAATGGAATTTGGTTTCAAGTAAGAAACGAAAAAGTGTCACTGCGGTCAGAAGAATGGGAAAAGCTGAGGTAGGGCCCGATAGTAAATTCAAGGCCGCGGCTATCAAAATACCATTGTTTATCTCGAATGTGTGCAAAGATACAAATGAGTGCGACATAATTTCTTACATTCGTGAAAATACACAGGAAGATGTAACTTTGTATAAGATAAACAGAAGAACGGATACCTTATATAATTCTTTTAAGTTGTATGTTCCCAAGTCAAAAATAGACATATTTCTAGACCATAAGTTCTGGCCTGATGGAATAAGTTTTAGGCGTTTTGTACGTGACTATTACAAGACAAGTGCTAAGACTGATGTAATTAAGCAAACCACAACATAATATTAATGGATTACATTAATAATAATAATAATACCAGTACTTTTGTGAGCTTTAATTGTAAATCTGTCAAACGTTCTGTTGAAGGAGTTAGACGTTTGTGCGAGTGGGCCGATATAATAGCTTTACAGGAATGCTGGCTGCTGCCTCATGAAATACCATTCCTCGGCCAGATACATGATGACTTCGAGTACACAGGCAAGTCAGCGGTTGATACGTCCGCGGACATACTTAGGGGACGACCGTATGGCGGTCTTGCGATCCTTTGGCGCAAACGTGTTTTTAAATCGGTAGAAGTGATCAGCTGTGTTAGTGCGCGCTTGTGTGCGGTTAAGGTTTTGCTTGTGGACAGAACATTAATCGTGTTCAGTGTTTACATGCCCACGAATTCGAGTGAGAATCTTGCGGAGTTCACAGAGTGCCTTAGTGAAATGAGTGCGATTGTCGAGTCGTGTGATAGCGCGGCTGTATATATCCTAGGGGACTTTAACGCCCACCCTGGTGAGTCTTTTTATGTTGATCTTTTAAATTTCTGTTCGGAACAGGAGTGGATTTGTGCGGACATTAAAAAACTAGATTTAAGTACTCATACCTATGTCAGTGAAGCACACGGGTGCAGACGTTGGCTTGACCACTGCATTGTAACACAGTCGGCCTGGTCTACGGTGGTTGAAGTGGGTGTACTACATGATGTTTTCTGGTCTGATCACCTACCCTTGTTTGTTACGTGTAAGTTAGATGTTATTAAACCTAAATATAAAAATAAGAAAACATCCTGTAATAAAGTAGTATGGGGGAAAGGGAAACTGATCAGATACAAGAGTATTCTAGGTTGTGTAATAGCAAATTGAGACATATTGACTACCCTACGAACTTTGGTTTTTGTAGTGACGCACACTGTAATAACATTGAGCATAGGAATACTCTGGATGTGATGTACTCTGATATTGTAGGTGTTCTATCAGAAGCCGCAAAGATGAGTCACACGGAACAGCGAACCCGCAGGCATGGTGGCCGTGTGATAGAGTGGAATAGGCATGTCAGGGAAGACCACATGAGGGCCAGGTCTAAGTATCAAGTTTGGCTGTGGCATAATAAGCCTACATCAGGAATCGTTTACGATGAAATGTGTTTATCGCGTAAGACCTTTAAAGGTAAACTAAAGTGGTGTCAGAGTCACCAGGAATCAATAAAGCTTGATATCTTGGCATCTCATCGTAGGGACAACAATTTTAAGGAGTTTTGGAAGGCTACAAAAAAGCTTGATGTTAGGCCTGGCCTTCCTGTGAATGTAGGAGGGGCCGATCAGCCAGAGCATATTGCCAACATGTTTGTGGAGCACTTTAAGGTTAAGTCACCACTAGTTAATGGTGGGAACAGGTCTATGCCCGACTGCGGGGACTGTCGTGACTCCGACTTAACCCGTTTTTCTGCTAAGCAAGTCTCAAATGTAATCACTAAGATGTCTAGAGGTAAGTCTCCGGGTCACGATGGTCTCAGCATTGAACACCTGCAGCATGCTGGGACTCACATATCTCGAGTGCTTGCTATGTTTTACTCGCTCTGTATGTGTCACTCTTACTTGCCAAGTGACCTCATGAAGACAATTGTTGTACCAATTATTAAAAATAAGACTGGTGATATTACTGATAAGAGCAACTATCGTCCCATTTCATTAGCTACTATCATGGCAAAGATACTTGACAGTCTGCTTGACGCGCGCCTAGAGAAATACTTACACCTACAAGATGCTAAGTTTGGTTTTCGTAGTGGCCTGGGCACAGAAAGTGCGATTCTCAGCCTTAAACACACGGTGCAATATTATACGACGCGTCGAACTCCAGTCTATGCTTGCTTCCTTGATCTGTCACGTGCTTTTGATATGGTGTCGTATGAGGTTATGTGGAGCAAACTACGAGAGAGAAAAGTTCCCGCGGAACTGTTAAGTATCTTCCAATTTTGGTATCAAAATCAAATAAATAGGGTGAAATGGGACGATAAGTACTCGGCGCCCTTTAGGTTAGATTGTGGGGTAAGACAGGGTGGGATAACATCCCCTAAATTGTTTAATCTCTACATTGATGCTTTGATCGTCGAACTCAGCAGTAAAAGATTTGGCTGTCGTGTTGATGACGTCACTATTAACAATATTAATTACGCGGACGACATGGTCCTCCTGGCTCCGACGATCAGAGCATTAAGGGAGCTCATTGGTATTTGTGAGGATTATGTCCGGAAGCATGGCTTACTCTACAATGCTGTAAAAAGTGAATGTATGGTCTTTAAGGCTGGCGGTAAATGCCTAGAAACTGTTCCCAGGTTACAGCTGAATGGTCAGGAACTGAAACGGGTCTATCAGTTCAAATACCTTGTCCATATCATTACCGACGGCCTTAATGATCATGCAGACTTGGAAAGGGAGCGCAGGGCGCTGGCTGTGCGCTGTAACATGGTGGCGAGAAGGTTTGCACGGTGTAGTGAACAAGTTAAGATTACGTTGTTTAAGGCTTACTGCCAGGTGTTTTACACGTGCAGCCTGTGGGCCAGCCATACTCAGCGGGCAGTCAGCGCGTTGCGTGTCCAATATAATAATGGCTTCAGGATGTTAATGGGCCTGCCCCGTTTCTGCAGCGCATCAGGCATGTTCGCGCAGGCTCATACCGATGACTTTCATGCCATTATCAGAAAAAGGTCCGCCTCACTGCTCCGCAGAATACGGGACAGTTCCAATCTTATTCTGCAAACCATAGTGAAGAGGTATGACTCCCCTTTGCTAAAGACTATTGTTCGTAGATGTGTGAGGAACAATAGTCTAGTATCTCAATAAGCACTAGAATTATACTTGTAATTTTTTTTTTTTAAATCTTTTAATAAATATCTAATAAAATTTAATTTAATAATTAATAAGTTATTTGTTAATAATGTTATGTTATACTTAATGCAATTTTAAAATATATTTATAATTTACTTCTATTCAATTCAATGATAATCCGAAGAAACTAACATAGTTATAAGTCTCTTTTGTTACTAACCATTATGGATGTTACTTGTCCGAAATAAAAGGTTTTTATTTTTATTTTATTTATTTTATTAAAGTGGTCCGTTGGTTTGATATTAATAACTTGCTCCTTAATAGCCGCAAAACCAAATGTGTTAGATTTATAACCCCGAATGTAAAGGAAGGAAAAACCACAATAAGAGTTAAGGGGGATCAGGTAGACCTTGTGGACACTACAAAATTTCTTGGTATAACACTAGATTCTAAGCTTCAGTGGGGCCCACATATTATTACATTGGTAAAGAGACTAAGTTCTGCAGCTTATGCCGTTAGGAAAATTCGAGAACTGACAGATATAGAAACTGCCAGATTAGTATATTTTAGTTATTTTCACAGCATAATGTCATACGGTATTTTACTATGGGGACATGCTGCCGACATTCATACTATCTTTGTGCTGCAGAAAAGAGCTATTCGTGCAATTTATAATTTAGGTAGGAGACAATCACTTCAAGAAAAATTTAAAGAAATCAATATATTAACTGTAGCAAGTCAATACATTTATGAAAACATAATTTATGTTCATAAAAATAAAGACCAATTTGTCAAAAGAAGTTATGTCCATAGTATAAATACTAGAAATAAAGATAAACTTGTTCATCCGTATTCTAGGCTCCAAAAAATACACAATTCATTTCTGGGTCAATGTGTGCGATTCTATAATAAAATCCCGAATCATATCCAAGATCTAAGTCTTAATAAATTTAAGAATGTAGTAAAACAAAAACTTATCCTAAAGGGATATTATACTATTGTAGATTACACGAATGATAAAAAGGCTTGGGATTAACTGCTTCTATTCTCAGGCTGTTTCAAATAATGCTAGTTTATGCACTTTTTATAATTATATGTGCTACTGTATTATTTTATTTCTAAGTTCTAATTGTATTATTGTATACTTTCTATCTTTTTTTTTTTTCTCTTTCTTTTCTTCTTCTGTCTTGCTTGTTCTCATGCTTGTCTTCTACTTTTCTTTTCTTTGATTATTATTTTTTATAATGTATAAATGGTGTATTATCCTGTCTGGTACTGTCAAATATTTTAATTGTGTATATGATTTATGTTAAAAGAAATATTGTAAACAACCGAATTTTAAAAGAGTTGCCATGAGTTTCTTTGCCAGGTTTCTTCTCATTGGCCTAACCATTTGGAAACTGGAATTTATGGATCAACACAGACAGACAAGTAGATTTGAGTAGTAGATTGGTTTTATTTTTCTTCTCTAATTTACATTGGACAATACAACGCGGTTTTTTTAGTGCTGTGGCGATCTATAATTTTAACTATAGCTTCAATTTCAAGTAAATTCTAAAAGACGATTTCAAACAATTTGTGATAAATTTTATGAAATAAAGCATTTTGAAGTTAGAAGTTTGATGATAGCAGAAATACCAGCCCATTGATTTTAAGTTCAATGTAGCAGTCTGTTTGTTATAAACAAAGTGTATATAATAATTATCATCCTACTCAATCCTGAGATGATGTTCCCGAATAAATTAACTAATTAAGCTCTTGATCGCTTCGTTACTTGCAATGACATGTTCATTACCTAGTGTTAATATTAAGTGAAGTGATATGGATTATTAAGTGTGATTAGAAACAGAACATTAATGAATGTTTAAAATTACATGGAATGTGTACGTTAGTCTGGAAAACAATAAAGTTTTATTTAGCACGAAGTCTTTTCTGGAATACATAAATAATAAATGACATTAAAAATAAAATATTATTCTTAAAGTTGATTGCTGTCATATTGGGCAGCGACAGTACAGTTCTCTATTTAGTGACGGCCTAAGTTTCACCACCTTATCCTATTGCGAAGATGTTGAAAATAGTCACTATAAGAAACTAGCCACTACTAAGTATAATGGTTTTAGTTTTAACGCTTATTAAAGTAAATTGTCTGAGAGTAGTTAAATTTATAGGAGTAATCTTACTTTAGTTGTTGTAAATCTTGACTTGCAAAGACATTTGTCGCTTCACCTTAAAGTTTTCAACTAACGGTGAAAAGTTGCTTTTCAAGATCATTTCTGCAAGTTCCCTTAGTTGTGCGTACCATTCTCCTACTGTGACTTCATTAAAATAAACAAAATAATCTGTTTTTATTTTCAGCCAAGTTAAAAAAAAACACAGAAAAAACGTTGGTTAATAAAATAAACCGGTCACTGCGAATGAATACAACAAATAGGGTTGAAAGGCAATGCGACGGCTTATTGAGGACATATTTTTCACTCGCCGGACCATAATGCGTAAAGCGGGGTATAATGAAATGAACGTAACCTTTTGGAAGTAAGGCACGAGAAAGCCACAATATATGGACATGTTGGTCTAGGGTTGTTTCAAAATATTATTTGTAGTATGCTACTTTGTTTTGAAATTGTTAGATATTACAATACACAATGAACTCTAGCTCTTATGTGACCAAAGTTTGTACATCCTAGTTTTCTATGTATAGTAGGTAGATATAATATTGTTATGTAAGTATTACGTAGACACCATCTGTAACCGAACCACAGAACAAGACTATTTATTTATTTTATTTTATTTTAATATTAAGTATATAAATATAATTTATTATTATTATTATACTTTTGTATTAATATTAAGCAAGCATTAATACAAAAGTACTCTGATGAGTACTTTATATTAACGCTTGCTAAAAAATCACGTCAATTCGTTGCTCCGTTTTGACGTGACAGAAAGACAAACAGACAGACACACTTTCCCATTTATAATATTAAGTATGAATTAATTAAGTAATGGAATCAAGTAATGAAATCAAAAATCAAAATATGAATTAATTAAGTAATGGAATCCAATGACGATGATAATCACATCATCGTCATTGGATTCCGTTACTTAATTAATTCATATTTTGATTTTTTAAGTGGAGTTAATGAAGGGATGGAGAACATAGACTACTTTTTCCCTTCTTCTAACTCCCTACCGCTATCCCGAATTTAATACCGCAGGCAAAAGATAGTCTTCTATAAAATGTCTTATCAAATAGAAACAGACTTACATACTGACTACTTGCTTCATCAACATCATCGTTTCAGCCAAAAGACGTCTACAGCTGCTGGACATAGAACTCCTTCAAACGTTTTCACCTTCCTCTGTCATGTGCCTCCCTCATCCATCAGTCGATCAAAACCTATACCAGATCCTACGTCCACCTTGTGAGGTGTCTGCCCTTTCTGCGCCGTCCACTTATTACGGTACTTCTTGATGGCTTTGTATTAATACAGATAAAGTTAATTTGACAAAAAGGATTGATATTACCATTACAAATGTAACACAGGTATTTTAGCCTCGTCATGTATTTATAACACGTAAATGCCATAACGTTACTCAACAATATTTTTGTTACAAACCAAAAACAACAAATCCTGCAAACAAACTGTTTTCAGACAAATTGAATAGAATCTTATTCTTTTTGTACGTATATCTGTGACGTGTATGTAATTCATAATTTATTATACAATTGTTTTCATACATTTTTATTGTTTTATCATACGTTACATTGTTTTTGGAATATACTGTGACATGTATATCACTTTACATGTTTAACTTGACTTGTCTGTACTCTAAACTGGAAAAATTGAAGTTATTAATAATAATACGTTTTGTTTAAGTTTTTTTTATATACATAATCTATATTTTTATGCAAAACTTATTGATGACAATCTACCGCCAATGTTCAAAGTTCTCTTTAGTGTTTTTCTCTTTGATTTGTAGTGCTGCAAAGAGTGACAAACTTTCTTAAGAGCACAGATAAGCTGAGTTATATTAAAATCATTTAGGTATATCAAGTACCACGCAATTTAATCTAAGTATATGAAATTTACACGAGGACGTCCAAATATTAAATGAATACGATATTTTGTGAGTATTACCTAAAGCAAGTTATCTATTAAAGACTTCCGTCGCGATGGCTACCAAATGAAGTTATCCTTCATTACTCTTGATGGGCTCGTTAAATAATAAATCTGGGTTCGACTTCGTTTATTGAATCTATGGTAATCTTTCTATCGCACTCGTACTATGCCTACCTGCATTAAAACAAATAATATTTGTTAAACATATTATGTTAAAGTAGGTATAGAAAAATAATATTCACGGATAGTCCACATAAGAAGTAAAACTTGAAATTAAACCTTATACCTATCCGTCTGGCCAGTGTGGTATTAATTAGTAGACCAAGTATCCAAGTATATCTCTTAGTCACGGCAGGAGGTCCCTGCAGTGGGACATTAATGGGCTGTTATGATGATAAAAAATAAACATTTTATAAGATCTGAAGTTATGAAGAAATTAACAAAATAAATATCATTTAAATCAATTTAGGTAGAACAAAATATGAGGAAAGTTTGTAACATATTGTTTGTGTGAAATGTAAATTCGTAAATTGCGGCCTGTAGGTATGTTGTGGTATGTACACTAGGATTTTGATTTATTGTATCTTTATACAATGTATACATATATTTTTTTAAATTATATATTTTTGTTTTACATTACTAAGGTAGCAAATAAGCTTACTGTATAATAATAATATAAACTTATTTCAACAGTGCAGATGTTGTTTAAGCTGTGTGGAACCTAACAATATTAAAACTTTCTCAATTACTTCATTTGGTAATCATGAATATTAATATACTATTTTTTTGTTTCAGGTAAGAATGGTGGTGACTAAGATTTAAACTCAGCTTAATCTCCTACCCACAGAAATCTAATTCAGATATCTGTGCTCCTACCGATAACATATACAGTAGCTTAGTAATTTTTCAATATATGATTTTATTTAACCTACCTTACGATAAAAGTTAACACAATTTAATTAAAAAAGAATAAAACGACACACACAGTGTAGTAAAACGACAGTGATGTCTTAACATTATTATATTACAAACTTTCTATAACGTACAAAACAAATTAGTCCACAAT
The DNA here is from genome assembly GCA_905475405.1 of Schrankia costaestrigalis. NCBI lineage: Eukaryota > Metazoa > Arthropoda > Insecta > Lepidoptera > Erebidae > Schrankia > Schrankia costaestrigalis. The sequence goes on along the minus strand of FR997829.1, from coordinate 12,410,392 downwards.
TATTGCCCTCGCTAAATTTCATACCTCAATGCCAAATTTAATTATATCATCTACGTCTGCCTGGATATGAAAATATAATTATAGTGAAGAACACTTCTTGTTTGTCAAGATAATTGCCTAGCGCGATGAAAAACTTACTAGCGATAAATTATTAAGACTGTATCTTTGCCAATAAGACTGTGCCATTTATAAAAAGGTTACCAGATTCACTTCAACAAGACGCAAAATAGGTCTGTGCCACCACAGTGCTCGTTTAATGCACTTCTAACCAGTAGTGTAAAAACATTACTGTGTTTAGGTTGAAGGGTACAGTTATTAGTGAAATCATAGGACTATAAGACTTTACCACTTCTATCAAAAGTAGACCGCATCTTGGTTGTTCAATGGCATTGCTGACGTATATGAATTGCGGGTACACCTTACAATCAGGTCAGACACCGATTCGTTTAAACTTAATGCCTTGCTACAATGGGGCCTTCTATTAAAGTACCTATTAAAAACTCTTTTGTTATGTAGGTAGTACTTCAAGACTTCCAAACAAAACATTTCTGTAATGTAAACACAAAGTTTCAGCAAATAGTTTTTATTACATCGCATTTTCATTTTACTACTTAAGTACATCTGATCTAGTTAAACAACACATCAGATGTTTACATACACTTTGCAATATATCGTAGACACTGTATTGATACTGGATATTGGATCCGTATAAAGTTTTGTTGCGAGATATTCAAAGGAATAAAAGATACTTGTAAATTCTTCGCTGTATATGTCCTACATTAAAAGCTGGGTCATTGAAGCTTACGAGTATGTTTAGTTCTTGTATTGAATGAAACTGATTGTTTAGGATTATTTTTATTGTATTTTTCGTATTGTAATATTTTTTTACTTACACTTATCTATCTATTACGGATGTAAGAAATATGATGAAAATCGTATAGGTAATACGTTTTTTGCATTCATACAACTCATATAAACAACTACTTTAATATCATGTGAAAATCGTCCTCGAGTGTGGCGCAATCTCTCGAGTTGATAAGATGAGAAAGAGATTAACATAGAAAATTTACGGCGTGATAGTAGTAGGTAACATCTTTAGATGACACCATAAAGAGACTTTAATATAAATACCTATGAATATTTCTTGATGATACACAGTAGTTTTTTAAACATCGTTGAGTATGGTCATGGCTTTCCGTAGTCTTTGCCTACTCAGTATTAAAAAAAAAAATAGTTAGTAATTTATTGTTTAAATTATTAAAACAAAAGAATGTCCTCAATGTGTAAAAATAAAACCATAAATTTGAATTATGTTTATGATAAATTTCATAATTATCATTTATCATTTTTAGTTCCAATATTTATTTGTGTATGCCAGAGTGTTGTTGGCGATGGCCTAACACGCTGACACATAAACGATAATATATTGAAATACTTAAACAAAACTGAGTAGGCACATTATTGCTTTTATATAATTCTAAAAGAGCTAGGTGGCTAGCTAGAGCTTTTTACATAAACAAAACTGAGTAGGCATATTATTGCTTTTATATAATTCTAAAAGAGCTAGGTGGCTAGCTAGAGCTTTTTACACAAACAAAACTGAGTAGGCACATTATTGCTTTTATATAATTCTAAAAGAGCTAGGTGGCTAGCTAGAGCTTTTTACATAAACAAAACTGAGTAGGCACATTATTGCTTTTATATAATTCTAAAAGAGCTAGGTGGCTAGCGAGAGCTTTTTACATAAACAAAACTGAGTAGGCACATTATTGCTTTTATATAATTCTAAAAGAGCTAGGTGGCTAGCTAGAGCTTTTTACATAAACAAAACTGAGTAGGCACATTATTGCTTTTATATAATTCTAAAAGAGCTAGGTGGCTAGCTAGAGCTTTTAACATAAACAAAACTGAGTAGGCATATTATTGCTTTTATATAATTCTAAAAGAGCTAGGTGGCTAGCTAGAGCTTTTTACATTGACCGGAAACTTTTACAATCAAAAAAACGTTTATTGCAAAATACTTTTTAAGAGTATATATCTAAATACCTAACATTAAAATACCTAATGGTTGTTTCACCTAAACTCAAAATACCAAAAGTTTTTTTTTTTTTAAATCTCATTTATTTAAAAATAGCCATACATCGTATAGATTAAGTCGGCTTTATACCAAAAGTTTAAAATACAAATAATCATAATACTTAGGTACCTAAAATTAAAATACCTCAGTTCAAAATACCTAAAATTAAAATACCTTAGCTTATAACACCTACATAAGAAACACCTAATTTCAAAATACCTAACACAAAATCCCTAAGGTTTTTTTTAAACCACCCAGAAATAGGAGCTGTATTTTAATGTTAAGTGTTTTAATTTTAGCTATTTAGAGGTGCTCCCACTTTGAAACCAAATAATAGCAATAAGTCAGTACTGATTTGATTGATATTAAATTGCATTACTAGGAGAAAGTTGTAAATAAAAAACAAAATCAAATTAATGCATTTATGCCTTATACGAGTACTACGTGCAATAACATAAAGAGTGCACAATAATTAGCTAGTAAAATCATAAATCTAATTTTGTTACAAAATGTTTATGAAAACAACTGCCAGCAAACTGTAATACAGTTGGTAGATTTGGAATAAATAATAAACAAATACTTTAACTGTAAAGTAAAACATAAATAATGCGACGTAATCTCTATTTCTACCAATCATAATGAATTCTGAACCCCTTAGTAATATACTATTATATTACTAAAGGGTTTTAAAAACAAAATCGAGCAAAATTTGGTGACAGTGGCTTTTTTAAACTGGAGTAATATGGTATTATAAAAAGACGCAGCGATGACAAGGTTGAGTCCTAGAATAAAGTTTTTTCTAGGACTCAACCTTGTCATCGCTGCGTCTAATATGCTGGGGCCCACAACAAATTTGATCAGACAAAATAATTAGGAGTCAGCAGATAATCTTTTTCTCTAGTCAGTAAACCAATTAAGCTGTACTTTAAGTTTCGAGAAGATATCATTCCGGATAAGCAATATCCAGTCTATCGATATACTGCCTTTATTCTAACAAAAATATACTGCCAGAGAAATATGCTAAACAGATTGCTCGCGTTTCTCAAGCATCGTTGAACAGTGACAAGATGACCTACTTATTTATTGTTAATCGTTATGACAATTTGTCTGTTCAAAACTTCTAATGATATTGTTAAGCAATTTAAAGGAATACAATTTTGATTTCTTTTTATTCGCACTCTTTTCTTTTCTTAGGAATCTTCATATTTTCGGATTACCTTTCTTGTTTACATTCAGATATGAAAAAAAGAAATGAATTGAATACTTTTGGTGCAGCTAGGAGTTACTAGGATTAGCTTATTAGGCTTCAGTATAAAGCAGCACCATTTTACTTAAACAATTTTATTTGATTGAAGAGAAGCGAGAAGCTGATCAAATTGCGGGAAAATTAACTTTTGCAAACTAACTGATTAAAAGTGTCGATTTTGTCAAAAATATTCTATGCTATGTTTACAAGCTCGAAATATTTTTTAAGCAGCAATAGAAGTTAATAATAGAGCACATTAAAGCGAATAATGAATCATGCAGATAATAAACATCGAGTCCATTACAATATTCGATTCGATACGTTACACCGAAATAAATAATTTATTGATTCATTCTTATTTATTGAATTAACTGTTTCCACAAATAAATAAAAACGAAAAATAAATTGCCGGATTAAAGTATCATTAGTGGTGGCAATGCCAAAGAAATTGAAGCTTGTTATTTTTATATCTACGTCGGCGCGTAATCTTGAACCGCCACAAGCTTAGTCAGACGAATACGCACGGCGCAAAAAAACTAAACTAATCAAACGGGTAAACAATTTTGTTGACTCGGCCATTCGACTGGAATATCGAGGATTAAACGATATTCCTGGATAGACGCAGAAATTTCCTTTCACTAGTTATTTGATTAGACTTTCAGCAGAGTTTTAATGAATAAATAATTAGAGTACTAGTAGTTATTAAAAGTTTAATTAATTAAAGGTTTAGTAGTCCAAAAGACATGACAGAATGAGGCGGCCTTCGACAATAAATTAGCAAACAAAATAAAATAGCAAAAGATGTTTATCCTGTAATTATCTTCGAGTGGGACAATATAAGCTCTAAATAATAATAATTACAAGGAATGCATAATTTTTCAATGGTATTTGTTTGTATAAATTATTGATTAACATTCCTAAAGGAAATTTTGTAAGTATGCCTGTTTGGCATTACGTACTCCGATATAAATTTTAAATGGAACAATGGCTGATCTGAATATTTTGGAATTTGTGTTTGATTAATTATTTTATTTTATAAAATTATGAACTATAAAATTATGCCCGTCCCTGCAGTGGGATATTAATGAGCTGTTATGATGATGAACTAAGCACTCATGATCCGTATTATTTTCACTTTCAAAGTGTATAATTTGAGATTACCATCGGAATTATATTCGGATTGTATTAGAAAGAACCTCGCGTTATCATAAGCTAGCCCACATTGTAAAGAATATTGATGTTGTAAACGGTAGGCAGTCTGATAATAAGCTCATTAGATAAAAGACTGCCCCTTATATCAACATTCATCATCATTTATTTTTGTCTGTTTTCTTGGAGGTTTCTTTCAGGGTATTATCCATATGACAGTTATTTATTTTATGTCTATCTTATTAGTATTATTACGGACAAAGAAAATATGTAGTAATACGTACGTACAAAAGTGATCATTGATATTATGTCTGTCTAATAAAGTCAACTGAGATTGGGTGCCAATAAGAATAATGTACGTTGATATACGCGATTCACGACTTCAATACAATAATACTGTTATATCAATTTGTGCCAAACGTAGAAGTTTATATGTTGTCTATGTTAGAAAGTAGGGCAAGCATTAGTTAGGGTTAAGTTCAAAATTTATATTTACATCTTAACGTTTTGTTCAAATGTTTGTACATTTAATTTAGTTTGAAGTACCAAATTAAATTATGTAATGTAAATTGACCTAATTTTTTCGACCTATATAATAATATACCTAGTAATCAAAATTAAATCAGTCGATACATGTATCGTTTAGTATACATACCTAATGATATGTGATCCTTCTTGATTCCTGAAGGCGGATCACGTAACTAATCTGGCCTTACAAAGTTTGCGTTGTACTAATCTAGCTATGAGCCTACTTACTCCGTATTATCATGAGAAGGTTTGTGGCTTATCTTATAAGTATTAGAAGACGGATTGGTGTGATTGGATAGATCTTGTTACATATTGATTAAAATGTAAACATAAAGGTATGGTTAGTGAAGGACTAAATAAAAACACTTGAAAAACGTTTACTTTGTAGGTGTCTGATTTGATGAAGATGAAATAAATCGATGATAGCGACAATATATTGTTTTTATCTGCGTAATCGATTAATTGTTCTGAGTGTAAGTTGTGTCTTATTTGTGACAGTCAGGGAGTACAAAATGTCATCCAGCTTTTTTTCCATATGGATGGCGTAAAAGGCGTGTTAGTTATCGACAAAAATATTACGATTGCAAGGGAATAATAAATTCAAAATAAATCCTATAGCAACTTATCTAAACATAGTGGTATTTATAGGCCTTGTTTTCATTAGGATAGGAGGAGTCCCCGTACCTACTTGCAGTGAAATCTAAAAATGTTTTTAAGCAATAGGAGCTTGCCTTAAAAAATCTCGTCGAAAATCTACAGTTAATGTAGAAAAGGCCTAAGAGTTTTCATTACACTTTTCATTTTCATTTCACGGGAACCTAAAATTATTCAAAAATTAGTGCTCATCATTTGTTAAAAAAGCAAAAAGAGTGATTGCGACAAACAAAATTTGTAAAAAGTTCCCTTACATGACCGGTCGCACGTATCCTAATCAGCGAATCGTAAACAGCTGTAGGTATTACGTAGGTACGTGTGATCCACAACAAAGAATTTGAATACATAATGTGATGTTACGTTGTATGGTTACTTAATAGCAAATAGCTTTATTACTTGTGTTACAAAGATAATAATATATTACAGCTAAAGTGTTATAAATATGCCTTAAGTGTCGTAGAGTACTGAGAATACTAGAAAAACGTGAAAACCCTGTAGGATATTATAGTAATCACGTAATATGTCCAATATTCACTGAAACCGAACTAAGAGTTTACTGTCAAATTTTTTTGGTATGTACGCCGATCTGAGTTTGTTCAACTGGAAAAAAAGTATTCAAAACTATCTTGAATCTATCAAAGTAGCGAAAATTTAAATATTTCATTACCATTTCATCATATTTCTATCATTTTAATATTTTAGCTGAAATAAATAAGTTTTCAAAAAGTTTTTTGACTAATTCAAGATTGTATTCGCAAACTTTTTTCGAAATAACAAACTTGGACGATACTACAGATAGTATCAGAAACATTTTTAGTTGAAAGACATAATAATAAAGAACATTCAACGACTTTTTGTGATTTTGTAATGTTCAAACTCAAACTCAAATATTTATTGCTCTCCGTAAATATGGTGGTACAATACATAATACTTGATAATTACAAAGGTGGTAACAATACATCGATAAATAATTAATAATAATAATAATAATAGTTTATTGACCATAAGATTAGGTTACAGTACACCGGTAATACATATTTCCATAGTAGGTACACAGTATAGGGCACACTCCGTTACGTTCTACTACAACAAGTTAGAACTTATGTATAACAAATAGCAAGGGGATTAGAAGGTTAAATTAAAATAATGCTATCACAAGTAAAGCAATGGTTCCCATACCTGATAAAATATATTAATGCCCACCATGTCGGTATACAGAGAAAAGTTCTTTACCTCCCGTGCTAGTCAAAGACTGTGTTACGGCAAGGTAAGATTCTTGCTCATTAAATAGTAGGTAGTCGTAATAAACATTTTAAGACACTTTTTACCAAATACCCACAATCGCTTTGCTGTGAATCATAGATTGCGATAACGAGTTACAAGCCCAGCGTAAACAAGTAGTATACGCAAAGGAATCAGACAACACAACTACTAACGTTATTTCAATGTAAACAAAGTTTTTTCACAGAACAATTTTGTTTAGAATTGCAATACGACAAGCGTGTTAAAATATAATGATAAAAAGTGTTTCCAAAAAAAAATTATAAAATTAAAGTAAAAGCAAAACTAAAGTTATGATTAAAAATTTCTTATAAATCATTTGGTACTCATAATAATATCTAATTAGTATAGAAATACGTTACAAGTGACAAGTCCCAATGTAATGCATTTACTGTACGTGTGGATATGCTTATATAATTTATAATTTAAATAGTGTTTGTGTACTAATCTTCAATTTTTTTATATATATTATAAAATTATACACACATATTAATCACATATATGTATATATATATACATACACACACATACATATATATACCAACATACATATATTACTTCCACAATAAAACATTAATTAGTACTCATCGATATTCAATCAAACATATATATTATAAATAATTACTAAATATATATATATTTTTATTTTTTATTTTATTTTATTTTATTTTGGCAACAAACAGTCATGTACAATTATAGAATTACAAAAAAACATGGTTATTAATAATAGACCTACAGTGCCGAATAGAAGATAACAGTAACAGGTACTATAATTTTGACTCTTAACTAGATGAACGTGAATACAGAATTATGAAATTGATTAATTAAAAAATAAACAAAAAATTTAGGAAATGAGTTATACATGTACAAGAGATGTAGTGAATTAGCAAGATAAAATTTTTACAATTAATAATTGTTATACAATATATTTATTCAATTTTTTTTTTGAAAAATTCATTTAGAGGATGTCATGCAATATGAGATTTTTGCTTTAATTGTAATTTTAAGTTTTTAAGCTTATTATTGAAAAGATCTATGTCTGCGTAATCCTTGTTATAGTTGTCAGTGGAACGATACACAAATGAGTTACGAGTGTAAGTTTTACAAAGTGTTGGAGGTACAAAAAGGGGTATGGTTCGTGAGGGGCGCACAGGTAGTCGAGTGTTAGTTTTAAATGATATTCCTGCTAACAATGTTGGTGAATCTGTCAAAGAGTTTAAGATTTTGAATAATTGTGTGATGTCAAACATATTACGTCTATCGTGAAGAGATACCAAATTATGCCTACGCAGCGCATCTTCATATGGTTCATTATAAACGTTTACTCGGTAGTTAAGCGATTTAAGAAATTTCTTCTGTACATTTTCAATACGATCTATATGTATTTGGAAACAAGGGCTCCATACGGTACTACAGAAGTCTAGAATAGAGCGAACGAATGAAAAGTAAAGAATTCTTAGTGTTTCGGCATCTTTAAAAGGTTTACTTATACGAAGGATAAACCCAAGGCTCCGAAATGCGGTACCAACTATCCGGTCAATGTGATTAGTAAATGTTAATTTTGAGTCCATAATCACACCAAGGTCTCTAATAGTTGATACCCTCTTAAGAGGCGAATTATTTATAGAGTAATCGAAATTAATTTGCTGTTTTTTTCGAGTGTATGACATAACGCAACACTTGTCAATGTTAAGGAATAGCTGATTGCTCTCACAATATTGATGCAATTTCACCAGAACATTTTCCATTTGTGTGCAATCAAGTGTAGACTTGATTATCGTGAATATTTTAGTATCATCGGCATACAATAGATGGCGCACATTGCTCCGTAAAAAAATTAAATCTATGTCATTTATATAAAGATTAAAGAGCAACGGCCCTAGGTGGGAACCTTGGGGAACTCCTGAAGTTACAGGGAGAAATTGAGATGAGTAACCCTTGAGGTAAACAGCTTGACTTCGATTTTGTATGTAAGACTGAATCCATCTCAAGAGGCTGCCATGCACACCGGCGTTTAGCAGCTTTTCAATCAGAATATCATGATTTATTTTATCGAACGCTTTAGAGAAGTCGGTGTACACGACATCCACCTGAAGATTTTTGTCCATTGCTTGCACCAAAAAGTCAGTAAAATTCAACATGTTACTGTCTACGCTACGGTGTTTAAAGAAGCCATGTTGGTGTGGGGAAATATAATTACGAAAGACAGCTGACATTTGTGTGGTTACTATTTTTTCGAGTATTTTACCCAAGACACACAATTTAGAAATAGGTCTATATTCTGTGATAATATCAATTTTATTATTTTTAGGGATAGGGGTTATTATCGATTTTTTCCATGCGCTGGGAAAAAATCCAGTTTCAAGTGAGGTGCGATAAATGATACTTACTGGTTTAGCAAGAACGTCAGCACAACGAGAGATAAATATTGGTTGAAGGTCATCCGATCCAGCACTCTTTTTTGTGTTAACTAGTTTTAATTCCTTTAATACAAGATTAAAATTGATATCAACTGAGCCCACATCCACAATTGAGTGTGAGTGTGAATTATTACAATAAGAAATAATTTTATTAGTTTGAGACGTATTATTGACAAAAACCGAATTAAAATATTGATTAAAAGCCTCACATATCTCTCTCCCAGAGGTAAGAATTTGTCCTTTATATAACATGCTTTCTGGGATTTCACTTGTCTCTTTTTTTGATTTTACAAAAGACCAAAATGAATTAGGGTTAGTTTTAATGCTCTCTTCAGAAATCTTTATAAAATTTTGATAACAATTAACAGACATTTTTTTAAATCTACTGCGTAACATTGAGAAGGTATTATAATCTTGAAGGTTGCCATATGTTTTCCATTTTTTGTGATACTTACATTTTTCTCTTGATAATTTGATGAGAGAGCCCTTCTACACACAAATCTTGTCAAATCTTTAAGAGGTTTAATTTTACTTATGCGATTGTACAATAGTGGAGCCAGGAAGTAGGAAAAACACTGTGCAAAAGTGGTCTTGCATGCTGGAACGTCATATACCACATGCACTCTTCTGAGAGACTTAGAAATAGGTTTCTCATAGAAATGTTGTCTCAGGACTATTTTTTTTATAAATAATTGGCGAATATTTAGAACTTCAAACTCTCTGTACAACGCAGTTGTAGGATATCTGAATGTTTTAAAATTAATTACTTTTAAAATACATCTATGGGCCCTTTCTATGTTTATGAGAGTACTTTTCCTAGCACCACCCCAAGCAGAGATACCATAGGTTACTATCGATTGGCACAAACCAAAATAGACAGTTTTGTTCGTAGCTTTGTCTTTCAAGTTTCTTATTTTTTTAAAAATCGGTATCAGTTTACGAATGCGAGATTTTAAATTTTGAATATGTTGTTTCCAATTTAAATTTTCATCGATCTCAACTCCAAGGTATTTCATACTTTTACTAGGAGACAAGACAGGGCACACGCAGATACTCGCAGCAGAACAATTAGAAGAATGAGCTTTTAAATGAAAGTCGGCAGGTAGCAAATTATTTCTTATACTAAATGTTATACATTTGGTTTTTTTAAGATTTAATGTAAGCAGATTGTAATCAAGCCATTCAATTATATTTTTAAGACCAACCTCGGCTGAAGATTTGACAGCACTCCATGTTTTTTGTTGAAATAGGATTACACTATCGTCAGCAAAAGTGATCACTTTTGAATCGGGTAGTTCAATGTTACAAAGATCATTTACATAAATCAAGAATAATGTTGGTCCAAGTACTGATCCTTGCGGCACACCGAAACCAACACTAAGCCTAGCGCTAAGGTTATTACCGATTTTTACAGCTTGTGTCCTATTAGTGAGATAGTTTTTAAAAAGATCAAGTGGTACACCTCGAATACCTATTGCCTCCAACTTGCAAATTAGTAGAGGGATTGAGACAGTATCAAATGCTTTGGCTAAGTCCAGAAGGACACCAACACATTTATTCTTGCGGTCGAGATTACTAACTACATTGGTAACTAGATGTTCAACTGCATCTGTTGTTGATTTGTTCCTTCTAAAACCAAATTGATTATTAGAAAGAACAGTGTTTCTCTCCATATAATTTACAAGTCTTATGTTTATTAGCTTCTCCAGGATTTTAGCCATAGTAGGTAAAAGCGATATTGGACGATAATTAGCGATACTGTCTCTTTCCCCCGACTTGAAAACCGGTATAACAATTGAGTCCTTTAACAGATCAGGAAACTTTCCACACGTGAAACATAAGTTGAATATGTGTGTCAAAGGTTTACTGAGAAGGTTTACAGTTCTTTTTAAGAACATAGAAGATATTCCATCCCAGCCAGTAGAATTGGTACCTTTTAAGGACATAACAATTCTATAAACTTCTACTTCATCAGTTTCCAATAACACAAAAGAGTTGATCGGGCTGTGGTTACATTTAAACTTTTTCACAAGATCATTTTCTGTAAGCTTTAACTTTTGTAAGATGTCAGTTGACAGTTCGTATGCCGTATTAGTAAAAAAATCATTTATAAAATCGACTGATTCTTGAGGAGTTGATTTAATTTTTAATAATTCCAAAGGCCCTTGGGATTTTTCAGAAGGATTTAAATTACATACACGCTTTATGACCTTCCAGGTTTTTTTAATATCACTCTTGACAGCATTTAAATCAGCTTTATCGTACTCATTTTTCAGATTATGGAGAATACTGTTACAATGATTTCTGTAACGCCTGTAGGTAAGCTCCAGATCTTTATCATTAGGTGCCTTTTTATGCCTTCTGTGCAACGTATCTCTGAACCTAATGCAACGCAATAGACCAGATGTTACCCATGGTTGAAATGTCTGTCGCCTATTGGGCACGGTAACATGGTAACCACTTTTTTTTCTAATTTCAGATAAAGTTTCGATGAGTAATTCAGTCGCTTTATTAGGATCTTGCAAAGTTGTTATCTTAGTCCAATCAAAGTCCTTCACAAGTTTCAAAGCTTTCTCATAATTTAGTTGTAGCAGTGTCTTTTCTGGTCTTTTATATTTACTTTTCTGTGTTAAAGGAATAATACAATATATACTACTGTGGTCAGTAACTGATGATTCACAGACTATTGTCAGCATTTTAGAATTAGACTTTGCGAAACAGTGATCAATACATTTATTGAGACGTGTAGGAAATTGATGACTAGGTAGTAGACCGTACGTGGCAAGAAGATTCAAGTACTCATCGGATTTTAGGTCAGTAGTATTGCAACTCACGTCAACATTTAAGTCCCCGGTTAGATAAACATAAGGTACGTTTTTAATGTCTATTAAAAGTTCTTCCAAGGACCCAACAAAATTGGCGAGAGAGGCAAACGATGGTGATCTGTATATACAAATAAAAGCATGGCTTTTACCTATTCTTATCACCAAACAGTCAGCATCGGCAAAATCTGGCTCATATACTGTGACATGAGGTAAATAGCTCTTTATATAGACAACTACACCACTGTTCTGGTTAATATGGTTTCTAGTATGAAACGAATCATATTCCTCCAGTTTAGGTATCAATTCTGAATTTTGGAGCCAACATTCGGTGAGAATAATAATATCATAGTCTATTTTACTCCTAGCAATAAAAACTTTAAAATCTTCAAGATTTTTATGTATACTTCGTATATTTTGAACAATAATTCTAAGAGACGATTCCGTTACAAGTCCGTATTGCAGAAACGCTTCTGGATCCCCGACCAAAAACGAATCACCAACGTTGATAGTACTATAAACCTCGGTGACAACTTCATCTATGTTGTTACCCATAACAACCATATAGTTAATACTAATGATAGTAACATTATATTTTTGGTCGACGATTGTAGTTTCTGAGATCAGCAAGTTAGTTTTATTATTGTCGGACATGAAGTTTGCATATTGGACTGTTAATAATAATGTCATATAGATTTCTAAATAATATATATAAAAAAATATAAAATAGCAGTATAAAAATATTATCAGATAATATACGATAAATAAAATGAATACAATATTTTTGTGAGAGTCTAGTAAAGGATAAAAAACAGTAAACAAAGAGAAAAAGTACCAAATTATCCTATGATCTTCAACAACGGCTAGTCATTCTGAGGTCAAATCCTTAAGTTGATTCAACGAATTAATGACTATGGCAGGCTGCCCGTCTTCCTTACGTAGGAGTATGTTTCCTCTTGAGGCCCAGCAATACTTATACGAACCATTTTTCATAAGGTCTCGAGCGGCAGCCAAAATCTTTTTGGACATAAAAGTAAGAGATTCCGATATATAAACCCGTGAGGAAGTTCCAGAAAACCCTAAGTTATCCGTACTTAATGGTTTATCTTTGTTGTCAGAGTTGTATTTTTTCACAGCTTTAAGCAGTAATTCTTTATTTTTAGTGTTCTGGTACTCAATCACAATAGGTCCCTTCTTCTTTCCTCTTCTGTAAATAGCCGTATGTTCATCAATTATTGGTATATTTAGAGTGTTATATACATTATTAACAATATTCTGCACATCTTCGTTATCGTGTTGTGGAATATTTCTTATTTCTATTGTATTTTTCAGAATTTGTTTTTGTAAAACGTTTACCTGAGTTTCCAATAGATTAATACGCTCCATAGCTGTTTCATGCTTGGTTTCAAGGGTAAGAACCCTGTCTCGGATATCCTTGTAATTGGCAGCATTTTCTTCGAGTTGTTTTTTTATTTCGAGGTTGGACTGGAGTATCTCACTATTTTGCAGCTTAATTACAGCAATCTCAGTAGTCATCATTTCCTTAAAGGACTTTAAGAGGTCACTTTTTAGGTCTTCAAGATCTTGTTCATCAGGATTTCTCCGTTTTCTTGTGTTTCTGTTTCGTATACTGTCTTGGTTTTGAGATACATTTTCCAGGGTAAGATCTGGTTGCGACGAGGCCTTAATCGGTGAACGTTGCATGTTATCCGAATTCCTTGCGTATACTACACCCGCTGACCGACTACCGTGTAGTGTGAGTAACGACGTCACACGTCCAGAGCAGGACAGAATTATGAGATGGTGGTTCCTATTCCCTCGCGGGTCGCGGGTATGCGGGCGCACCTCCGCTGCGTAGATGGTAGGTGTACGCGAGAATGGTAATAAGGCTGTCGAAGTTATGCACTATTATCGGGTAAAGAAAGCAACTTTTAAAGCGGAACAAAGAGTCACACGTCTGTTCTTAATGCGTTTTGGGCGAGAAAGTGAATCGTTCATACATCGTATCTATGTATTTGAGATTTTATAATGTTCTTATTATATTTCACGTAAGGCCTCGTACTTATACTCATTTTCCAACGTACGTAAAGGCATATACATTATACACGTATAAATGCTGTATTACGCTTATGCATTGTTTGTTTTGCTATAATTTGCATTGTTGCGTACGCTTGTCATGTTATCATTTTATCAGATTGTTTTTATTATCTTCCCTACTGTGCTTATCGTCTTTATTATATGAGTATTAAGGTTTATAATGAGGATATCTTTTTATTAGTTTGCATTTTGATTAGACATCGCTATGCGGTGTTCAAAGAGGTGTGTTTGAAATATTAATACTACAGGCAGTTGAACAAAGTAACTACTTTATGTAAAAATATATAGGTATCTTATTAGGCAAAGCCGTTGGTTTTTATTGTTTAACCCTTTTTATGGCTTTTAATCTTCTTATAAATATACATTTTTGCCACGGATTGTTTTGGTAAATTAAAACTGTCACACCATTCACATTCTACAGCAGTGTTGTCGATCAAACTTATTGTAATTATAAAGTGCACACATTTTTATATATTTTACTATACATACACATTCATACATTAATTTAAAACGAAAGAACTCTTTAAGATCAAAGTGCTACAATAAACAAGTAGCAAAGTCTTTTCTGCATAAGATATGTTTAAGAAAACGATTTTCCAAGATATATCTTCGATATTCAACCTATTAAATATTCTCTTAAAGTTCCTTCAGATATTTTATGAATAGGTTCCTGCGAGCAGCCTTTGGCGCCAACGCAATCTAAAAGCTTAGCTACCGAAAACATCGTATTTACCTGTCGTTTTATTATCGAAAAAACAAGCAAGGTCTGTTCTGACAGGCGCGAGAAACTTGAAAATAAGTTATTATCTTCTTATCTTCGTAAAGTATTTCTACAAAGGCCCGTAGGTACACAAGTAAAACGGGCTACCGTGTGAAAACTTTGATGGAAAACGAATGCCGAAGTTTCAGCCACTTAAAAATCAATACCAAATCTAAATTCTTTGAGGCAAGTTGGCCATTTTTCTAAACAAAATATTTCATCGTCATGTTTTTCAAGTTCGGACACACTAGAAAGTTAATATCAATGAATGATTAATATTACCTCTTGAGTTTTCAAACGGGAAATCTAATAACTCATGGTCTAAACCAAATATTTGTTAATGAACGATAAAAATATTTGCTTTTTATCTTCAAAACATTTTAGGTAGAATGTTTTTAGATGCAGTATAGGAGCAGAGCCTTCTCTCCCGTAATATGCATACACAAATATTTGCTTCCTACGAGAAATTTCGATAAAACACGTTTAATAAGTAAGTAAATGTTGTCTTCCGCATTATGAACATTAACATTTTCTACACTCAAGAGCGTGCCTTTTTATGGAATACTTTTTAGTACTTTTCACGATAAAAGACGTAACAATGAGACAGGCATGTGTTTTATATATGGCAATTACTTAAAGTATCGTAGCGTAGGTACCTACTTTGTGTTATCAGTATATCAGGTGTAATAATGAATCGGTTTTGAGTGAATGTGAAGTTTGAATATTAAGAATAAGTTTTGAGGCATTTGGGGCCAGCCAGCCAAAACCAGAGAAAGTTTAGAATGGAACAATTTTTAATCCAGCATATATTTAATTCTGTTGTTTTTCTTTTTTTTTAACTTATCGTAGTAAGTCATTTAGAGTTAATTCCTTACTCGAAGTATAAGTTAAAAATCAGCATAAAATGGCAGCATGATTAAACGATTTCAGTAGATATAAAAAGAAATGTCTCAATGTCAAGAACTACTTAAGTGATTCTGTAAGTGACTTAAATGCGATTTTCCAATATTTGATTCAAATATTTTTCAGAGATAGAATGAGGATTTAGATTGCCTCTTCTTTTATTTGTAAAACTTTTGAATTCATTAGATACGTATTTTATTAAAACGAAATGATTTCGTCGATAAAAAAGATATGAAAAAAGAAAGGTAAGTAAACATTATTTCAATGCCAGTGAGAGGAATTGCCGAACTATGTATCTTACCTATATTTGTGGCACAAAATGATTTATTGATATATGAATCGCTGTATGAAAGGAAGTAAAAAGACAGAGCGAACGAAGTTCTGTATTGATTTCTTAAATGTAGCTCTGAGCTCCAATCACACTATTAGGCCTATATAGGGCTTGGCAGTGCAAAGGCTTTTTATAGCAGAGAACTCAAGACACAGTATTAAATAATCTGCATA
Organism: Schrankia costaestrigalis; assembly: GCA_905475405.1. Lineage (NCBI taxonomy): Eukaryota > Metazoa > Arthropoda > Insecta > Lepidoptera > Erebidae > Schrankia > Schrankia costaestrigalis. The sequence goes on along the minus strand of FR997829.1, from coordinate 12,393,951 downwards.
GCCAATAGAATTGGCAACATGGTATATAAATTGAAGATATTGGTGCAGTCTGTCTCACACCAATGAACATGCATTACAAAACTTATACCGTATATAAAGCAGCGTCTGCCATAGAGGGTCGGAACGTTTTATACCATATTTAATAAAGGATCAGCTCCGGTCACGCCGTGGTCCCTTTTCGTTACATACCATATTGTAATGTGTATCGTAACATATTAAGGAACAAAACTTGAAAATTACATTTGTTTAAAATCGTGTTGCAATGTCATGTCATGTCATTCAATCTCAAATGTCATTTATGTCAAATTTGACACTTTGGAAACCAATCATACAAGGCTAATCGATAATCAAAGACTGTAGAGTTACGACTGGGAGCAAAATTCTCACGTTTACATTTACGACAAATTTGTCATGTATGTGTGGACTGAGGGCCCATTTTTTTTTCTGCGGCTTTTTGTAGATTAATCAACAAAAGTGCATAGTTAAAGTTGTTAAAGAGTTTGTTAAGACTTCATTCAAAAGATATATCGCTTTAAGTGGGTCCCTCAGTTCAAACACAAAATCTCCCATAATTAGATAGGTAATGAATTAAACAACAATTTTTTGGTAAAAATCCTTAGTTAAACATGTATAAAAGTATAAAAAGCATTGAAAAGCCTAATATGAGTAGCTAATAAAAAAAAACAAACGTTTTAAAAGGTCCCTGAGGGCCCACTTGAATTTATCTCATAATTAATCAATTATAGCATGAACATTAAATATTCCTAAGCCAAACATTTGTTAAAAGGGCAAGGATAAATTTAAAATTAAAGAAAGATCACAAACAGTGATAATTATTGTTATTTTTAAGTTTTTAAGTAACTCTCAAATCCATAAAAACAAGAACCATATAAAAGAAAGTAGAACTCTCAAATCTGTGGTAAACTGTCAGCTTGTTGATTATCGTGAATTCGTTCAGTTACGAGTATTAATTTTAAATTAAAATAAAATAAAATTGTATTATTATTCTACCCATATTATTATTTATTTTCGCGCCAGAATGCGATGACTTCACGACTCATCTTTTAAAAATTTTACGACGTGACTTAGCTGTCAAAAATTATTTTTCCAATATAAAATAAATAACCCTTAAATATTTATTTTATTTTGTTTTTAGTATTTGTTGCTATAACGGCAACTAAAATACATAATCTGTGAAAGTTTCAACTTTCTAACTGCCATGGTTCAGGAGATACAGCATCGTGACATACAGATGGACGGACGGACAGCGGAGCTTTAGTAATTGGGGTTCCGTTTTTACCCTTTGAGTACGGAACCTTAAAAACTGTGGATTTCGTGTTACAAACAGACACTCCAATTTTATTTATATGTATAGACATACAGATATGTATTACGATTGTAGCTAATTAATAATATAACCTGTCACTTGTCTAAAACTTAAAATTTTATTACATTTTAATTTTACTGTATTGCAAATTTTATTGTTTTATTTTTTACATTTAAAAAAAGGTTGCAATTTAGATTTAATTGATTAATATTAATATTGTGTAATGTTTTGCTTGCCGTGGCAACTTGTAATGGAATCAGCACTGTTGCTTGAGCTACTTAAATATTGTATTATTTCTGATTGACTTTGTGTATGTTTCGTGGGTTATACTAATTATAAATAAATAAATATCTAAATTAATAATAAATGACATTAAAAACAAATATACAGCCGTTTTCTTAAAACGTGGACACCCCACACCAGACTTAGTATGAAAATTAATAAAACAGTTAAAATGACAAAAAATATAAATAAACCAGACACAAGATAAATACAGATCGATAAAATACAAAATTAACTATGCACTGAAAGGCTCCCCATTTTCGTAATTGTTGTATTTAATTATATATTTAACAATTAGCATTTGCATAGTGTGTGGACTGAGGGACCACTTAAAAACTTAAAAATAACAATAATTATCACTGTTTGTGATCTTTCTTTAATTTTAAATTTATCCTTGCCCTTTTAACAAATGTTTGGCTTAGGAATATTTAATGTTCATGCTATAATTGATTAATTATGAGATAAATTCAAGTGGGCCCTCGGGGACCTTTTAAAACGTTTGTTATTTTTTATTAGCTACTCATATTAGGCTTTTCAATGCTTTTTATACTTTTATACATGTTTAACTAAGGATTTTTACCAAAAAATTTTTGTTTAATTCATTTCCTATCTAATTATGGGAGATTTTGTGTTTGAACTGAGGGACCCACTTAAATCGATATATCTTTTGAATGAAGTCTTAACAAACTCTGATAATCGTTTAACAAACTCTTTAACAACTTTAACTATGCACTTTTGTTGATTAATCTGCAAAAAACCGCAAAAAAAAATGGGCCCTCAGTCCACACATACATAATTTGTCTTCTTGCTTCTGTTGTGCATTAATAAGCGGTAAACAGTTTAATTACATTAATTTAATGTACTATTTTTTATTCATAAACACTATAGTATCTTTCAATAAATATTATATTCCGTAGATTCTGATATTTAATACTCATAGTCCGTCACCTTATCCGCAATACAGGAACAGATAGTATTCCATTAAGGTTACTTTGAAAACTCACACATTTGCTATAAAGAATCTTGAAATGTCGTCTCCTCAGACCAATATTACTTTGTACGAGGAACATTCTAGATACGAGCACATTCTTTACTTAAATAGAGCGTCTACATTTTACTTTTACGTAGCTGGTAACATGTATTCGATTTCACCCTTCCGTTAGGAAATGAATATAAATTCAGTCGTTTTTTTTATTTAATATTAATTCATTATTTCTTAACTTAGCCATTGTTTAATAAGCAGACTATTACATATAAAATTAGATAATTTATTTCTGTTTACCTAAATCCTCAAATGTAAACAATATTTAATTATTCACTCTTTTCTTTCATTTGAAATGTTACTCATTAAGCTAACGTGACGTAATTTATAAAAGAGTTTGAAAGTTACATTTTCAATTACGCCATTGCTTTCAGTTCAATGAGGAAATAAAAATCGGGTACTGAATCGAAACATCCCTGTTTTTGCACATACAATTCAATTACATGCGTAAAATAACTGGTTGAATATAATTAGAGCCTAGCTGTGCTCTGCTGACGTCCGGTGCATTGATAAGATTTGCTTACCACTTACAATTAGGTGGGGCTAGCTCGTCAACCTAAACAACGCAATGAAAAACGTAAAGTATTCACCTGGGTAAAATATACTTTTTATCCGTGTGGCGACGGAGTAAGAATACAATATGTCACCACCCCATCTCATCCCATGGGTGTCGTAAAAACCGACTTTGGGACTATACGTGAATATTATCTTTACGAAATAAAAAGAGAAAAACTTGAAATGAAACCCTATACCAATTCGTCTGGCCAGCGTGGTATTAGTAGGCCATGTATCCCTTCGTCACGGGAGGAGACCCGTCCTTACACTGGCACATTAATGGGCTGATAAGATGAAATCTACTTTACTAATCTAATTTTGTGGTTTGGTGAAATATCAATTAAATTTTTATGTGACACAAAAGTCAATATTTACCTAGATTAGACATTAGTTTTTCAACATCATAATTTGCCGTATGTCTCACGGAAACAGTAAAAGCGTATTTCGAAGAATAATTACAATTTTAATAGATACATAAATAACCAATATTATTGTTGAATACCACGCAGAGCGCGTACGTTTCGTAGATAGTACAAAACATTTGTGAAGTAAAATGTAACAAAATTATATAGATTTTTTTATTACTGAACAACCGGTGGTTATTTTAGCGTGACCATAACAATAATATACGACGTTGTAAAATGTGTGACGTGTGCCAATGAAGAATTTTGCTATTTTTTTTGTAATGTATTTACGTGAAAAACAGTTGATGATCAAAATACGTCATCATTTCTTGCTTTGTTAATCATTCCTGTTGTACGTTTCTTTAAATGTTTCACTACAGGCAGATTTCTTCATGTAGTGAAAAGAAAGTGGGTGAAGCTACTGTTATCACGTGGGGTACTTTTCTGTGTAGTCCTGTAATATATTTTATAAATTAAATGGATGCTTCAGAAGTTGTTGACAAAAAAAAAACAAGTTAGTTATTTGTAACTAAATTATGAAATCTAAAATCCTTTACGAAAACAAAAACCATACCTAAACCTCACTGAAACCCTTCGAGCTCATAATGTCACAAAGTTTGCAACAAATTTAATCAGAAACAGTGGACAATTGAGAGAAACCTTCCAAAAAGGACAACTTAACCAAAAACTTTTACCTGTTTGTTAAAAAATAAGTAAATCAAGTTTTCATGATTACACAAGTTACAAGTCTGAAATTATGAAACACCCTAACACTGTCAGCATTCTATTATCGCAATATAATGGAGACAAACGGGGTCACGAGATGACTGGCATAGAGTCATCATATCAATCAAGGGGCAAATATTTTTGATTATTCTTGTGGTTAAGATTCAAATTTAATTAAATAATTATTTCCTAATAGTCAAGCTACATTAACCATTAAATTGTGAAACAAACTTCCGTTTATGGAGTAAAAAACCTTAAGGTATAGGTAAGTGGAAAATAATACTCAATCATTTTAAATGTTTTTATTTTTTGGTTAGAGTGGTACTTAGTGTAATTTCTAATACAATCACGCATATTTTAGTGCAATAACTTAATTGAGTGCATGCATTAAGTTTTTTACAACACTAAATAAGGAATTTTCTATCTCACTTGTGGCATTTATCAATGACACGCATCGTGTCCTTAAATTTTCAATGTTGGGCACGGGCGAGACATCCAAGACTCCTCATGTCCCCACACAAAATAGTCCATCGCAATAAGATCAGCATATTTTGCTAGCAATGAGATAGCAATGAAAATTGCTCATAAATTATAAACTTTTCATATTTCTAGACATAGTGGGTGTTCAGAGTGCTGTTTAGACTTAATTAGATCCCGTTCACGAAAATAAAATGAATCACAAAAAATTCGCTATAAAAGTTAAAAACAAAAAAGGTAAGCACGTAATTGAATTTCTATTTTCTATTCAACACAAAAAGCTGTTAGCATAACTACTAAAAAATAAGAAGTAATAACATGTATCAATAATTAATATATTTTAGGGAAGTAGGTACACTTTATTTCTGTGGTACATTTGCATTTTAACCACTCCAATTTTCAAACACTAACTAGTTTAAAAAACTCAAAATTTTCTAAATTATTATTATTATTTTAAGCCTGTACTGTCCCACTGCAGGGCAAAGGCCTCCCCTTCAGACTTCCACTTCTCTCGATCCGTGGCTTCCGTATGCCACTCCCTCTTAAAAGTGTCCAGGTCATCTCGCCATCTCCTCCTGGGCCGCCCTCGTTGCCGCTATATTATTAATATTCTAATATTATTTTAATATTCAATTAGGTACCCGTTATCAAAATCCCAATAGTGTAGTAGATCCTACAACGCTGTAATCATTCAAAAGCCCCGTGTTTGTTTTTACTGTGTGCTAATATACATACTTTTTGTTGCTAAACGCTCGAAATATTTAGGGACTCGCAAACGATTTGTTGTTGTTGCTGATAAATATTTATGGTAATTGAATAAAAGGTTGTTTGTAATAGAAAACAAGGTTTTAATAGTTAAAATATATGGGCGGCCTCTTGTTGAACCTTTATGTTTAAGGTATGAATTGTTGGTCTATGGAAAACTTTGCTTCCTTGAACAGTAATGTTTGCATTTGTTTGTGTGATTTCATAAATCTATAACATAGAGAAGGTAGGATAATATATTTACCAAAATATAAATATGAGTATGTTTATCCGTTATCTACTAACAGTACAGGTGCAGCTTAGTTTGGGACTAGATGGCGTTATTTTTAATTAACTCACGCATAATCTTGTTCGGGGTAGGCAGTTAATTACTACTTGACAGTTAAATCAGTTATTTAATGTGTTAGGAATATTAATACTGAACAATTTACAACATATTAAGGGAATTAAAATGAAAGGTAAAGATAATGATGAATATTCACACACACGTTTATAATAATAGTCATTTGAATATCTCAAGTCCTATATTGTCTTATATTTTACGTACATAGGATTAATCAAAACTAAGCTGCACTTAATAGATTACAATAGATTCCTATGTAAATATTTTGCTAGTATATTACGTGGTATTCGATAATTTTCTGCTGTCTATCAGAGTCACTGCGTTTTACAAAAGAAGATCGCACTATTTCCTACAATTGATTAATAGCAATGATCATTATCAAGATACGAATCATTATAATTACCAGATACGTAATTATAATGATTAGAATCTATTTAATGATCTTTCATTCATCTTCAGAAAATTACAAAATGAGTATTGATTAATCTTACTATAAATTACTATAATCGTTAAACCAAAACAAGTTACTGCTGTACAGAATAAAAATATTATCGTTAATAACTGTGTCACAGAACCTTCTTATGACGGTAGACACAGAGTTAATCAATACATCCAGCCGTTCAAGTATTCCTAATCCCTGTAACAAAGGGTCGTTACAACAAATGTACCGAGATAAATAAGGGTGTTCATTTTACCATATGAACGAAACATCTACGTACGAACTCACTTCAAAAAGACAAATAATATTGTACATAAATACTTATAATGCATTTAGTTACGATGTCACGTTGCGAAATGAATAAAATAACCATCCAGAACAGGGCTATATTAATTTTATTATCCACCTACATAATATTTAATATCTCGACTGACTGACGCACTTGAGAATACATTTAGATGTACCTACATTAATCGAATACTTCTTTTTCTCTAAAATTAATATTTTCTTACTAAATCACGTGCCACTCATAAAAGACTAAAATATAATATGAAATTTTTGGCTCAATCTCTACTGGAAATTTATAGAATTAGTTTTTTTTTATTTGAAGCTCAAATAATATTTTATAAATGAGTTTTATTTTAATGTTTCGGAATGTCAGCTATAAACCACCTACGATTAGGTTCTCATCAATTAAAATTATAATTTATGTTATGTACATTTTAGTTTGTTTATTTTCCATATTAAAATTAAGAAAACATTGCATATCATGTCGATTTACAATCTGGCTTTTATTGTTTCAATTTATTACCATCTTGTTTAAAACATTGAAAAAAGGTTTTTACAACTTAAATTAATTTGATTATTTTTTTATATACAGTAATTTATTTACTTCTTAGTCCATACTAACAACTTGAAGAGTTCCAATGAAAAAACCTCTTTTTCAAAGTTTTTTACACAACGCCATCTATTGGCTTACGTTAAAACTACAAGGTTCAAGTAGCGCTCTGAAATTCATGCTTTTATTGTCGCTGAACAGAGTTTGCTGAAAGCCGTATTATTGCAATGGTTCAAGTATCCACCGACAGATGTCTCAATTATACTTTCTTTAGAACAATGGAACATTGTTCTAAAGAAAGTACTTAAGTTCTCAAGAACGTACTAAGTTGTGTTCATAAAGTTTTTTTAAGTCCTTGTTCATATTTATTTTTTATTATTCACTGCACAGTTTTTTTTTATTATACTTAAGTACTTTATTTACTAAATATAAAAAAAAATGGGGAAACTCTGGATCTTAATAAGGACTGATGATGATAAATGATGGGGGTACAGGATCGCACAAGGTGAAAATATTTAAAAAAGGCCTATGTCCAGCTGTGGGCAGTCCTTGGCTAATATGATAAAATCATTTAAATACTCTTAATTTATAAAACACTCGTGTCGCTGAATAAGAATTTATAACAGATGTATTCTTTTTTATATGATTATAGAACTTTAAAATAAAGAAATTTAATACGAAACCCTGTGAAACGCATCGGACTAGCATTATATCAGTAGAAACTTTCCTATTCATCTTAATACGGGCCAGACTCAGCTGTGACGTGTTCATAAGATGGTGATAAGGTAAAACATAACAATTGTATAAATCCATTAGTGTCGGACATCTTCACAATTAGACCAAGGACAATACAACCTATTATACGTCAGCATAATTTAATCATGTGTGGACTGAGGGCCCATTTTTTTTTTTGCGGTTTTTCGCAGATTAATCAACAAAAGTGCATAGTTAAAGTTGTTAAAGAGTTTGTTAAACGATTATTAGAGTTTGTTAAGACTTCATTCAAAAGATATATCGCTTTAAGTGGGTCCCTCAGTTCAAACACAAAATCTCCGATAATTAGATAGGTAATGAATTAAACAACAATTTTTTGGTAAAAATCTTTAGTTAAACATGTATAAAAGTATAAAAAGCATTGAAAAGCCTAATATGAGTAGCTAATAAAAAATAACAAACGTTTTAAAAGGTCCCTGAGGGCCCACTTGAATTTATCTCATAATTAATCAATTATAGCATGAACATTAAATATTCCTAAGCCAACCATTTGTTAAAAGGGCAAGGATAAATTTAAAATCAAAGAAAGATCACAAACAGTGATAATTATTGTTATTTTTAAGTTTTTAAGTGGTCCCTCAGTCCACACACTATGCAAATGCTAATTGTTAAATATATAATTAAATACAACAATTACGAAAATGGGGAGCCTTTCAGTGCATAGTTAATTTTGTATTTTATCGATCTGTATTTATCTTGTGTCTGGTTTATTTATATTTTTTGTCATTTTAACTGTTTTATTAATTTTCATACTAAGTCTGGTGTGGGGTGTCCACGTTTTAAGAAAACGGCTGTATATTTGTTTTTAATGTCATTTATTATTAATTAAGATATTTATTTATTTATAATTAGGATAACCCACGAAACATACACAAAGTCAATCAGAAATAATACAATATTTAAGTAGCTCAAGCAACAGTGCTGATTCCATTACAAGTTGCCACGGCAAGCAAAACATTACACAATATTAATATTAATCAATTAAATCTAAATTGCAATCATTTTTTAAATGTAAAAAATAAAACAATAAAATTTGCAATACAGTAAAATTAAAATGTAATAAAATTTTAAGTTTTAGACAAGTGACAGGTTATATTATTAATTAGCTACAATCGTAATACATATCTGTATGTCTATACATATAAATAAAATTGGAGTGTCTGTTTGTAACACGAAATCCACAGTTTTTAAGGTACCGTACTCAAAGGGTAAAAACGGAACCCCAATTACTAAAGCTCCGCTGTCCGTCCGTCCATCTGTATGTCACGAGGCTGTATCTCATGAACCATGGCAGTTAGAAAGTTGAAACTTTCACAGATTATGTATTTTAGTTGCCGTTATAGCAACAAATACTAAAAACAAAATAAAATAAATATTTAAGGGTTATTTATTTTATATTGGAAAAATAATTTTTGACAGCTAAGTCACGTCGTAAAATTTTTAAAAGACGAGTCGTCGCATTCTGGCGCGAAAATAAATAATAATATGGGTAGAATAATAATACAATTTTATTTTATTTTAATTTAAAATTAATACTCGTAACTGAACGAATTCACGATAATCAACAAGCTGACAGTTTACCACAGATTTGAGAGTTCTACTTTCTTTTATATGGTTCTTGTTTTTATGGATTTGAGAGTTACTATATAAATAAATAATTTAGAATAAAACTGTCAATATCTACTGCTATTATAAGAGGTCAGAGTGAAAGTAAAATAAATACTAAACTAATACTAAATTATTATGTTTTTTAACATTTTTATAAATTTATTATTAACTGCAATACGGGACCATAAGAATTCTATGTCATAATTTTGGAAAATTTAAAGATTAGGTACTTCGTAATATATATTTTTTTAAATCATTAATTTAACAGGAACATGTATTTTTTTATTGTTTGTTTACGTTTGCATCAAATAGCACTCAATTCGGTCCGCATACGGCCCAACACAATTACAACTATTTACTTTTATCTCACACTTTATGACTATGCAGAAACTTTAAAACGTAATGTAACATCATTAATGTATGTAATGGTTCTTGTTTATCTCTTGACTGCATGGACACTCTACTTGTACGAAAAACATATTTTGTAAATTTTTCGTAAAAGAATTATAAAACCAGTGATAAGATAAATACAGATCGATAATATACAAAATTAACTATGCACTGAAAGGCTCCCCATTTTCGTAATTGTTGTATTTAATTATATATTTAACAATTAGCATTTGCATAGTGTGTGGACTGAGGGACCACTTAAAAACTTAAAAATAACAATAATTATCACTGTTTGTGATCTTTCTTTGATTTTAAATTTATCCTTGCCCTTTTAACAAATGGTTGGCTTAGGAATATTTAATGTTCATGCTATAATTGATTAATTATGAGATAAATTCAAGTGGGCCCTCAGGGACCTTTTAAAACGTTTGTTATTTTTTATTAGCTACTCATATTAGACTTTTCAATGCTTTTTATACTTTTATACATGTTTAACTAAGGATTTTTACCAAAAAATTGTTGTTTAATTCATTACCTATCTAATTATGGGAGATTTTGTGTTTGAACTGAGGGACCCACTTAAAGCGATATATCTTTTGAATGAAGTCTTAACAAACTCTGATAATCGTTTAACAAACTCTTTAACAACTTTAACTATGCACTTTTGTTGATTAATCTACAAAAAGCCGCAGAAAAAAAAATGGGCCCTCAGTCCACACATACATATTTAATCTTGTTTAATTGTTTACTAGGTGTCAACACTAGATGGCGTTAATACTATTTTAATACGATGATGAATTAAGAATCCATAATACCAAAACTAGCCCATCGTACTCTAATTATCAAAACATCTGACTAAGGGAAAGCTCGCAGATATTGTTGCTACGAAGAAGTAAAAGGGTATAAAACGCTTCCTATGTGGCAGACCAGCCGGTATTATCCTGTGCCAAGTTTCCTTTTATCACTGGAGCAGACCAATCCTTGTCTAAAAAAAGCATATTTTATAAGCTTTTATGATAATTAGTATAGGACTAGTGACTACTAGTGAATGATTTACGAGAAGTATATTATAATGAATAGTGAAGTTGCACATGGACGTGTCTGGCACGTGCGTCGTGTGAGACAAATATATTCGTATATACGCTGTTTTCGATGAACCGACGACCTGGTTAGGACGGCGGGAAACCGATGGATGATGGAGGCACAGGACTGCGCAAGTTGGGAATGTTGGAAGGAGGCCTACAGCAGTGGACGTCAATTGGCTGATATGATGATATACGCTTTTATTGTGTTTTTTATTGCGGTAGGAAAACTTAGAAAAGGCTTTCTAAATAGACACAACTTGTATAATTTTTAACTAAATTATTCTAAGACTTCAATTACACAAATCACAGCAAAAAGTTAAACAAAACGGTAGAACATTTTATACATAATGTTATTTCTTCGTGGTTCAATATTCTCGTAACTTTACAAACAGATTTCGTAATACCAAACCATAATGAGAATTTATTGGCCCTTTTCTGACCCTCGGAGTTCGAACACGATGTGAAACTGAAACAATGACACCATAAGTTTATTCAACGAAAACTTTTGTTCGAATAAGTGTTGTAACTTAACTTGATGTAATACAATTAAGTAATGATATAAGTTACATAAAATATAACAATGTATCGTTCGTCACACATTGACGTAACTTCATATTTCCAAACTAAGCAGAACTTGTACTTTAGGTATTAGAAATCTTATTTTTTTTCAATACATACTTATTATACATAGGAAACAACCACCCCAACGCAAAACGCGAAAAGATTTACATTGATCGGAAATCGAACCGGTGAACTCTAATTACCAACTATGAACATTAAACACTAGCAACAGAGGTCATCGAGTAACGGTATAATATCATATTATTATGTTATTTTGATAAAATACAGCGTACCAAAAACAAAAGAAGTCAATAACATCTTAACAGAGTGACAAGAATAACTGAAAATTGAATATTCACCAAAGCCAGCACTCTAAAATCATTGATTCATTGAGTAACAAGAAATATTGGGAAAGACACTTATGCTTATCAACCGAGTTAAGTGTATGGATACGGGTGTAAAGTAAATTGATCAAGTTTTGATAAATGGCTTCAAAGTAACTCAATTTAACTTCCACGTGCTCAATCATGAGATATGAGTAGATCACTCACACTCTGATGTATATTGATTCTATCTATTTATGGAAATAAAACTTATTACATGACATAAATATTTGTGGTTTCTTCTTCATCTTAGAGGGTAAATCCAAATTCAATGAATAAAAATGTATTGTATACCTATACATAACTATCTTTACCATTACTTATTATCGATTCATTTTAATGTTTCTAGAACCTTAAGGTTAATCCCAACTTTGTTTTTTTTTTCTTTTAAACTAGGTAGCACTTTTCCCAATTTCGATTACGATATAAATAAGTAGTTACCAACAATTCAATAATCTCTGTAACGGTGCATACCATGGAGCGCTTTAGAAAAAAAAATACTCGCATCAATTACGAACGACATAAGCGCGGTCGGGACTCGCCAATCTCCGATATGTAGTGTCCTAACAGCCTACATGTGATTACACTAGACAACGTGTAGTGCCCTACAAGATGTAGGGCACATGTAGGGTAGTGTAATCGGCGCTATACTGTATTGAATGAGATTATCAAAAACCCTGGTACTTGTGCAAGTGTGCCTACCCTCAGTAGGATCCAACTATGTCTCGGTTACTACTAAAAAAAGCAACAAAACTATGCATTGATATCCTCGTTAGTTAAATAGGCGTGCTGGCTTTAATGTTTTCTGGTTCCATAAAAGACGCGTTACTTTTACTATGTTATCATATTTAGAGGCATTTTTCTTGCTTTACTGAATATTTTACAAGATAAAATATTTTCCGTATACAGGAACCTTTACAAAGTTATAAAAGGAAATATAAAAAAAGATATGGTACAATGTTTTGGCTTAACAAACAAACAATTATTGTAGATTATTATTAGTAAATTATAGTTATAGGAAATCAATATTTCACCCTCTAAAGCTATTTCTATATTGAGCTATAAACTATTAATAATCAACTCTACTTTGAATTCTTACAAAATTAAAAATAACGACGTTTTTAAGCTTGGTAAAGACTTAGTTTAAAGTTTCCACCTGAAAATACTTGGAAGTTATGAATTAAAACGATTTGCATAACGCATTTTGCTAGAAAACTACTGTTATTTTATTTCGCAGATTTCTGTGTAAAGCAGTCTCGGTCTTAGGAACAGAATAAACATTGTTACTCTTTGAGCTTGATATTTAAATGAAGACTACTGTAGCCCACTAAAACACTTGCAAGAAAAACACTTTATAAATCTGTTTCTTTTATAAGTTTTACAACAGTTTTTAAACATATTAAATGCCGATATAAAAATATTATTAGATGAAAGAGTATTGGTAAATAAATAAATACCACAATAGTTACTAAGTTATTTATCAATCATCATACATGTCTTCAAAACTATTATAAGATTTAATGTAGCTTTCGGGAGATCAACAATAAGTATACAGAAGAAATAGAATTTGACCCAAGGTACGTCCTTGTAGAACATCATGCATTTTGCCGTTGTTTTGGCATGTTTGTAAATTATTTTTCTAAATGCACTAGCTGAATATTAGCAAAAAACTGAAAGGACACAATACGTTCAGTTAAACATAATACTTTAAGCTTCCGTCGTCATTATCGTGATGAGACGGATGTCTTCCCGATCTCCCTAAGAAGATTTATTTCATCCTCAACTTCATTCTGCTTGTAGCTCAATAAGTCAAGATAGACTAAATTTCAATTCCACGAAGGATGACTGTTGATTAAAACCGTTTCCCGTATTTCTTACTTTGTTGAGAGAATAATTTGAGTATTTTACGGACGAGGGTTATGATTTCATGAACTTGATCAAAAATTTTGGAGTCTAACTTGAGAATTTAATTTAGGGTAAGGAAGGGTTCAATCTGTAAATAGCTTTTAATCGTTCGTAACCAATATTGTCTTGAATTTGTTGGTTCAAGAAAACAGTAATGGTTGTTTAATTAAAAAATATATGAGGCATGGAAAATTAATGTCTACATTTTAACACGTTCCCAATGCAGTGTACCATGTATTACGGTACACGTGCATTGTTTTACTATTGGGTCTGCTGGCGGCACTGGGGAAGGGTTAAGTTGAATAGCCGCCTTGTTCTTTTATTTTCTTATCGAAATAAAATATTACTTTATAACAGTAACAAAGCTAAGGAGTTTTTTATTTAATTGGTTGAAGTTGCTAATGTTAATGCACGTGTGAAAATAATATATAATTATTTATTTATGCCAATCAAATTGACCCCATAACGTCTAAAGTAAAGGTCCCACGTTGAAGGCCGTCATCCCAATAATAAAACAATATGGCATGACGGCCTTCAACTTGCCCGCCTCGGAGATTTATGTGATGGATAGGCCATTTATCGCAGAGACCTTTAGGTTTTCCAACAACGTAGCACGATTAATTAATATTGCTAGATACGAAGTAGAGCATCGATGAATAAGTTTCTAAAGCAAAATATATTCCTTTTCTGAGAGTATTCCATAATGCAGAAACTAAGAAAGAAAATGTGTGTCAAAAGTCAATGGTCTTCGTTTGAATTCGACCGAATAAAAACGACAACTCGCTTTGTTTGAATATATTTTATAACAGATGCACAAACAGCTTTCCATAAAGGCGGACGATAGTGACAGCTTCATATAAATTGTTTAATTTAGTAGAAATATAACTTAAATACTAAAAGAAATGGGTATACACCATGGCGTTAAAGTGATGTTACCGCTGCGTAGCGTTTGTATGTTATCGACCCCTCTTATTGCGACGTAAATGTGGACTGGGAACTATATCAGTAATGCCCGATTTACACATCGACAAGTACAGTAGCGAGTTAAAAAAATAGACAGTTAAGGAGTAAGTAATAAGTAGTAAGTACAGTTCACACGTAGGCGAGTACAGCTCATAAGTTGCCGATCAGAGACGAAGACCAGTCGCGTCGTGCGTGCCGGCGTGCGTCGCCTGAGATTGTTTAGGTACGGTTATTTTAATCGATAAAATGGACATTGAACAATTGAATACCAATTTACGCGCTATTATACGAGAAATAGTATTAACACTTGCACAACACATTGAAAATAAAATTTTAATAGAAAAGTATAGAATAATAAAAAAAAAATAAACCTCATACTTTTACACAACGCCATTTAGTCCCAAACTAACCAGAGCTTGTACAATGGGTACTAGACAACGCATAAATATACTTAAATACTTTTGTAAATACGTACACATTATGCATAGAAAAAACAGACAAAAATAAAAATAAATACATATTAGAACTTGTGAACTGTACTAAACTCGCCCGTCTACACGGCGGGCGCTGCGAGCGCCGAGCCGGGCGGGGTGAGGGAGACGCGAGAGAGGGGGCTACTTCGTACTGAACTCGCCAAAAAATAGGATCGAACTGTATTAAAATCAACTTGTTCGGCAACTTACTACTTAACTCGCTTTTGCCGTCCACACGCAAAAAGTGACTTACTCGGCAATGAAGCAAGTTAACTCGCTACTGTACTTGTCGATGTGTAAATCGGGCATAAGATATGTTTATCTTGTCTTGTTATCTAGTAAGGGTAAGGCAGAAAAGACAGAACGTAGAGTTCTACGTTCTGTCGTTTCTGCCTTACCCTAAACGGGATAAGGCGTGAGTTTATGTATGTATGTATAAACACTACAATACTAAGTATATTGTACATATTTATACTTAAACAATACCCACAGCAATTATCCATATAGCTTGATAGGCAGGATATTTTTTCAAAACCTGAAATATTGTCAAAGTACTTTTTCCTTTAGTAGCATTTGATAACAACCTTATGTCTTTTTGATAATGCTACCGTGCTCGATACGGGATAATATCCCAAATTAATTAAAACTGCAGTTAGTTTTATTACGAAACTCTGATGTATTACATGTATCTAGTTCCTTACATACAGCAATAGAATCAGTCAAATAACAATTCTATCATTTCGCTTCATAAAGCATGTTTATAGCTCGCTTGTTGTAACATCGATTTTCATGTACTATGTTTGTGTTCCTCTTTTTTTTTTTTTTTTTTTTTTTATTTATTTATTTAAGGTCGCTCAAACATCTAAGGTCATTAGCGACCTCTGTAGGTTTACAATATTAAATTAAATTATAATAGTTAATTTCTTTAAGGAATTTGACAGTTATTTCTACATTGTTTAAACAATCTTGTAAATTATTAGGTAACTTAGTTTCTAATCTTTCTGTATTATACATGTGACACTCAATTAGTATGTGCTTAATAGTAAGTTCACAGTCGCATCTTGTACATTTATTCTTATCTGCCTTAGTAATAAGATGTATATGAGTTACATTACAATGCCCTATCCTTAGTCTATTCATAACTATTTGGTCTTTTCTGTTAGTCGTACAAAGATTGCGTTTTTCAAATACTGTTTTCCTTACCTCATACAATGCACTATTATTATCTTTCACCCAATAGCTATTCCACAGAGTTTTAACCTTTAACTTAATAAACTTTCTTAAATCTTGTATATTAGCAGTAGTGTCATTACAATATTCATATTTTGTGGCTTCCTTAGCTGCTATGTCTACCTTTTCATTACCAGGAATACCTTTATGGCTAGGTATCCAGATTAATTCTATAATAAAATTATTATTGGTCAGATTTATTAGTTCCTCCCTTATTATGTTTATTAAAGGTACTTTATTTCTAATATTTGTTAAGGCCATAAGAGAAGACATGGAGTCAGTAAAGATGATGTTTTTATTGATGTTTGTTCTGCTCTTAATAGTTTCTAGACATTTTAGGATAGCAACTGCTTCACATGTAAATACAGAAGAATAGTCTGGTAATCTATATTTGTAGCACTCATTGCCTGTTACTACCGCACAACCCGACCTTCCCTCTAAAACCGAACCATCCGTGTAATAATGGGCATATTCTTGATAACTATCATGAATTTGGTTAAATAGATTTTTGTAGAAATAATCAGGAGTGTTAGCTCGGGGGTATTTGTTGGCTATATCCAAATTAACAATAATATTGCTTGTTTGCCAAGGCGGTTTTTTAGGATGCTCGCGAAGAAAAGTAGGTGGCATTTCAAATTCAATTTCTTTTAAATACTTTTCGACTCTTAATCTTAATGGGAGAGGAAGAGATGGGCGAAGATTAAATTCAATATCTGATTGTAAGGTGCTTTTTAAAAGTATTGAATTTTTGTAGTTTGTTACATGATTGAGTGCATATGAAAGACATAACTCCTTTCTTCTTAACCCTAGTGGCATCTCATCTGACTCAACTAAAATACTATTAATTGGACTAGTTCTAAAGGCTCCCAAGCTTAATCTTAGACATGTATTATGTATTTTAATTACCCTCATCCTGTTGTAAGTTTCTGATTTTAGTTTTTTAATATGAGTAACCCAATTAAGTTTTTTATCAAATATTAAACCTAAAATTTTAAGAATTTGTACTTCTTTAATTTTATAATTATTAATTGTTAAACTTATAGTGTCTTTGCTGTTTCTATTTGAAATAATCATAAATTCAGTCTTTGTTTCGGAAAATTTAAATCCCGTATGTTTGCACCATTCACTAAGTTTATCTAAGGTATTTTGTAAGAGCTTCTCTGTTGGTTTAAGCGAATTACCGCTACACAAAATAGTCAAATCATCAGCGAACAAACAACCTTTTACAGGTCTCTCTATTATTTCTAACACATTATTTATAGCTACCAAAAACAGGATGACACTTAAAACCGATCCCTGAGGCAGTCCATTTTCTGTGTGTAGTGGCTCAGATAGAATATGACCAATTTTAACCCTTATGATTCTATTGTTCAAAAAATTTATTATGAATGCAAGAATGTTACCTTTTACATCAAACTGTTCCAATATTGAAATAACCCTATGCTTCCACACCATTTCGTAGGCTTTTTCCAAATCCAAAGCTATTGCTAAAACTTTATTCTTATTTGCAAAGGATGTGAGTATATATTATGTTCTAAGTACGCTAAATGATCTACTGTTGATCTAAATTGCCTAAATCCGAATTGTGATTGAGATATTAGCTGCTTGTGTTCCAAATACCATCTTAGTCTATTACTCACGACTTTCTCAAACAATTTACATAGGTTACAAGTTAGAGATATAGGTCTATAGCTGGTTGTCAATGTAGCAGTTTTTCCTGGTTTTGGTATAGGTATTACAATGGCTTCCCTCCATAGGTCAGGAAAAACTTGGTTAATCCAGATATAGTTATAAATGTCTATGAGACGTTCAAGAGCTAAGGTAGGAAGATTTTTAATAAGTGTAGGTATTTGATATGTTATCAGGACCCGGACTAGAATCACCCAATTGGTGTATAATTAATTGCAGTTCATGAAATGTCAATAATTCATTAAGTGAATTACTATTATCCTGTAAATTAAATGCGGTATTGCTCTCCTCTGTCTGCTTCTTATAATGTAAAAAGTGATGATCATAATTATTGTCGCTTGAATTGGAGGCAAAAGCTCTCACTAGTAAATTAGAGTTAATTTTTTGATTAGAACTTAATTCTCCTTGACTATTTTTTAAGATTATGGTTTGCTTTTTTCTTTTTTTCCCATTAATTGAATTAATTTTTTGCCATACAATTCCTATCGGGGTATAACTATTTATCGATGAAACAAACTTTTCCCAGCTTGCTTTCCTACTTTCTTTAAATAATCTTCTAGTTCTCGCTCTATTTTTACGATATTCTACCTTCAATGATTCTATTTTATTAATATCTTCTTCGTTACTATTTTGGCTGAATCGATTTTTATTATTTGCCCTAATATATACTCTATAGGCTTTTTTTGTTTCTTTCAATGATTTGGAACATTCTTCATTCCACCAAGGCACTTGCTTCTTTTTAAATTTGCCCGTTGTTTTAGGAATGTGTTTTTCGGCGGAGCTGATTATTATTTGATTGTATTCATCTACTAATTTATTTACGCATGTATGATACGACATGTTTATTTTATCTAACTGTTTAATTTTATCATCTATATCTAAACGAAAGTTGAGCCAATCTGCACTATGATACTTCCAATATTGGGGGATGTTTTGAACATTAGGATCTAATTCTATTGTTGATGTAATGGTGATAAGATAATGGTCACTGTCATAGAGATCGTCCATTGCGTTCCAGTCGAAATAAGTTGATATACTTCGTGAAGCAAAAGCTAAATCAATACAACTGGTATGACCATTGCTACTATTAAAATGAGTTGGTTGATTAGTATTAAGAAGTATTAAATTATCGCGTAAATCTATCCAATCGGCTATGATTTTTCCTCTTTGGTCGCAGTGATTTGAACCCCAATGAAAATGGTGACTATTAAAATCTCCTAGTAACAAAAAGGGCGTTGGAAGCTGATTAACTAAATCATTCAAATCATTTTCGCTAAAGCAATAGCTATTGGGCAAATATATATTACAAATAGTTAAAGTTAGAGGAAATTTAATTTTTACAGTAATTACTTCTAAGGAGCTATTAATGTCAATCATTTCTGGCATTGTATGAGGTTTAACATACGTAGCAACCCCACCACTAGCTATACTGCCGTGTGTGCGGTTTTTATAGAAACATTCGTAATTTTTTAACTTAGCACAATAGTTATTCTTAAAGTTTGTTTCTTGTATACAAAAACATAACGGATCCACATCATTAAGAATTAGTTTGATATTTTCAAATCTGGCTTGAAAACTGTTCACATTCCACTGTAAAATCTTCATTAATAATATTAACAGATAAGTGAAAAAAGAAAAATAATGAAAAAAGAATATAAAATAAAAAGAAAAAGAATTAAGTATTTTTACTTGTTGATTTTTCTTTTATGCCAATGCTTTGAAGTTTCCTGGAGAATCTTGAACATCTGTTTTTTAAAATCTTGTTCATCTTGGGGTGAAGGAATAGACACATATTAATTAATTCAGGCACATTTTCAGTGTAGTCATTGATGACTTCTTCAATATTTTGCTTGTTTCGTGTATTATCTAAAAGGCTTATAAACTGGTCCAAGGTAAGGGGAAGGTGAGGTTGGGATTCCTTTAGTTCGACTTTTATGTCGTTCCAAACTTGTTCTTCTGTCCTGTTGTCAAGAGTTTTCTTCTTCTTTTTACTAGATTTGTTCGGTATTTCTTCTTCGACAGAGAAGCTGCTGTCGGTATCATCAGTTGTTACATCACTCAATTGTTGGGATTCTTCGATGGGACGATTAATTTGGCTGGGTTCTGAAGGCGGTTGAGAAGGCTCAGATGTACTGATAGAATGGATACGCTTTATACCCTTATTATTATCCTGACCGTCAACTGGCAATTTAGTTGGTTTAATGAACTCGATTGGAGGGTAGTTTGAATTTTCTTTATAATTACTATTTATAATTCTTTGAGTCGAACCTGGCAGGCCTTGTGAAGATTCCCGTTGCTGGCTGGCTTGAGGGCAGTATTTGGCCAAGTGACCAGTACCGTTACACACAAAACATTTCATAGATTCATTTGTCAAATAAATCCAGTAGTTGGTGTCGTCATAGCTAATTTGCATTGACTCTGGAAGCCTTATTTCATCGTCAGGTGAAACGTATAACTGACGTCGGAAACTCATAATGTGAGAGAAACCAGGATCAGGAATGCCGACTCTCATGTATGTTATGGGAGACAATATTTTAACATTTATTTGTTTGAATGATTCTTCTATGACGTCATGCGGTATAACTGGGCAAACGTTCGATAAGACAATACGCTTGTTTCTAGTTATTAACGGTCTAATATCCAATAAATTATCTTTAACTTTAAGTTTTTTGACAACATCAACTAGTTCATCAGCGGTTTGCTTAGAGTCCAAGTAAACACATATTCTTGAGTTGGCTATGCGTGAAATAAAACGGATAGACGTTGGCTTGATAACCGTTGAGAGTGAAGGAAGGACAATCCCTTACCGACTCGTGGTCACACCAAGCTTGTCACACCAGTGTGACAAACAGTAATCGTTTTCTTGTTAGTCACACTACTGATTTTGACACACCATTTAATGTATTTATTTCTAAACTAGTGATGTCCAAGTTACAGTACTAAGTTTTTTTATTGAAATTATCAAAGTATGTAGGTACTACTGTGTTTTGAAAGTGCCAGAAAAAGACTTGTATTGTATCACCTTCGGCTTTTCTGGAAACGACGAACTTACCTACACAAAAGAATAAACCAAACAAAACATTTTTAACATTTATAACACTGAGTTTAGTTCTCAATGCAAATTCTCCTTTATTCAGTTTCATTTATTCTATCTAAGTTTACATATTAAAAGTTTATCAAGCTTTCCCACCGATTCCAAAGCGCTAGTAGAGAAGAAGCGGCGTAACTGAGGACTATATAATTTAATAAAATTGTAACTTCAATAAGGTGCAGCAACCATTGTTTACCATATAACCATAAAAAATTAAGGATGATAATAAGGAATCAATATACATTTTAAATATCTAAAACTATAAGGACGCATCACGTAGGTAGTACATAAAAGTGGGAGCACCAAATCATATATTTTATATCAATGTATTTCCAACCGGTCAGTTCTTTAGATGAGGTTGTAGTAACTTGTACTTATTAATTGTCGGCAAACGATTTTACTATGTAGGCACTGCACTAGCAATTATGTTATACATGATGTTGAAAAATCAGTAGTGTGACTAACAAGAAAATGATTACTGTTTGTCACACTGGTGTGACAACCTTGGTGTGACTACGAGTCGGTAAGGAAATAATCACGTAACATGATTCCGTCTAGAGAATCAATTACGATAGCTTGGTCTTTCTTTGGGTGACTCGATTTAGAGGTTACATTGGCATAACTTACGGTGGGGGTACTTGTAAAATTTTCCATGTTGGTTAAGGGGCCCCTGGCACCAGGAGCACCCTTATAATAATTACTTATTGAACGTAAAAACTCGAATATAAGGTTTAGTTAATAAATTACTCGCGGCGAAACGGCGCATTTATCGGAATGCGACAAGACGCGTGAACCGAACAGCGGTCGCTGGGTAAACTGTGTGTTACTCTTTGTACGTTTATGTTTCTCTAATTTAAGGAATCTTGTTTTCTTCCTAATATATGCTACCAATGTGTTAATATAGGGTGGGGATCTCCTTTTGTTACGAAAGGTAAAGATATTTTCTGTAGCAAGCGGGTCAGGTGGTTTTAGAATA
Organism: Schrankia costaestrigalis; assembly: GCA_905475405.1. NCBI lineage: Eukaryota > Metazoa > Arthropoda > Insecta > Lepidoptera > Erebidae > Schrankia > Schrankia costaestrigalis. Next base: position 12,371,625 of record FR997829.1, on the reverse strand, counting down.
GAGTTTTAAACCATTTTTTTAAAATGGTACTGCTTAACACTGGTAATGATTGTATCTAAATTGACATCTTCTGTAAACTTCCTTAACATTGCACTAAAAAATCTTGGAACTTCTCATTTAACAAAGCCCGTTATAATTTTTTCTTCTAGACTTAATATGTAGTCTCTTATTTCGTTACCAAAAATATGCAAACCCTACCGAGTATTATGTTGTAAGCAATACGACAAAGAAAGTAATATTCTGTTGAGTTGTTGATACATGTTTTGTTAGAGAACACCAGTCGAGAGTTTGCCTTGGGACATTTCAGCACTACGCTATTTGGCCGTACTTCCGTTTTATTCTCTTTAGCTGTCATCTGTCCGTCGTCTTTGTCTTTCAACTCATTTAAACGTCTACATCTATCAGTAATTTTAAACATCTAACAAATAAATCAGTGTAGTCAAACAATCTTTAATTAAACTGTTATAATAATTTAAATTATATTCTACATGAATAAAACCACATAAAAGGAGACTTTTAAAATAAACGTATAATACTGGTAGTTGCACTTGTCAGAATTGTTGACTGATACCATTCTTAAAACTGTTGAGTTGTTTAACACAGCAAAACAAAATGAAAACAGAAATTGCACCGAGACTACAATAGCAATAACAAGAGTAGATGTGTAATATGACTTATCTAGGTAACATTTGCTAGAATAGCAATGCAAATGAAGGTATATGCTGAGAGCAAAAGCTCAGAATGGCGTGCAGTTACGTAAACTACGGTCGATAACCGCGAGCACGCCGACATTTTGCGATTCGCGCAATTACGTGATAACACTTTTAAATTCTGCTTCAGCTCGTAGTATATACGAGTAGCTAAGTCGCGTGACATTGCTGTAAGATTAAAAATGGAAAACTATTCATGGACGTACACTTACATCGCTTCTGCTAAGATATATTTCTTTGTTGTTACCAGTTGTTACAGACATTCGTCTGAAACTATTTGTTTAGTTCATTGTTTGGGTTGAATGCATTTTGGCAACGTAATACCTATTTATCAATAGGCTAAGTTGCTGCACTTGTTAATATAATGATTTCAAAGTTTAAAAAATTGTGAATTTGTAATTTTTGAGTCTATAGATGATCCATTTTATTTTTGTTCTATTTTCAATTCTTGTTTAATGTTTATGGAACCCAAATCAATATTTTATCCTCTTATACCTATACTCGAAAAGAAATATGCATAAAAAAACCAATGGTTTTTGATATTTTGATGCTTGGCTTCTAAAGTTAAAGAAGTTAGGTATCGGGTGCCGTTCCTCCCAAAACAGATATTGACTCTATTTATCATAATACAAAAGTTTTGTAAATTGTTTTTAAATAGTTGTTCATTTCAATGGCATAAACAAAAGATAGTTGTTGGCACTTTTTTGTTTGTTGTTTCCATTTAGATTAATTTTTGCAATCTTGAAATGAATCACTAGTTTTTTGTAATGAAAAAGTTATGATATCTAAATAGTAAAGTTTTAGATTTATTTCTTTCCCTCTGATGTCTTCTAATAGTTTAAATAATTAACGATCAGATACTCGTGCAGTGAATTTATTACATACAACCTTGAGTTGTTCGATCCATTTCAGGTGAAATGGAAGCGGGCTTTAACTATCTTAACCTTTTCTTGACTGTACCAACGCACTCTATAGAGTCATTGCCAAGTCGTTATGTCTGGGTTTTTAGAATATAGTATAATGTAACTTTTTTTTATTATTTTGATATTACTTTTTGTTAAACGATCATATAAATTTAGAAGTTCAATAGATAATAATCATTTAAGTATTCTGTAATAGAGTCGCGAACAAATAAACGCATAAATTTTAAGTAATTAAGTTTAAAGCACAATTTGTTAAAATATCTTGCCTTAAGAGGCGACTATGCAAATTCATATTCCTTAAAAGTTGTTAAAATTCCTTCCAACGACTGTGCCACTTCTGTCTTCGTGTTGTATTAGGTAAACTAAAACTAGATTTAACTGAGAAAGTTTTTGACAAGATTGTTTCGCATTATTCATGAATTACGTTGGCGTTTTGAAGCATAAATGTAGACATTTATAAGGGTATGTATTCTTATAGATATATTATTTTATTGATATTAATAAATAAGCATAAAATTACCAACATCAATTTAACAGACACAAACATTAAAAATCATTATGGTGCACACAAAAAAGCACCACAGGCAGAATAAAATTACATTCTATCCGTAAAAAAAACATTTAGCATACAAAGTTATTAAAATGTAATAATAAATCTCAATAGTATTCCATTCAATACAATAGAAAGAGAGAATAATAGAAAATATCCTACTAAACTAACAAAAACGTCCAGGCAATAAAGTCCCTTTGGATCACATCCAAACATAGGTAGTTCAAACGGATATCAATGAATAGAAACGTTACAGTAAACATTATAACTTGTTCTGTAAGTTAAATCACGTATCTCTATGCTCGTTCGCGTCATCCCTAATCGAAAGTTCCACGAGTTAGAAAAACTAGAAGTAACTGTCTGTACTTGTTTTTTTGTCTTTCTTGTAATCACGGTATTGATAAGAGTTTTTAAATGATTATTTTGTCTACTTTACCACACACTATTTACCACAAATTTTACACATTAAGTATAAGTTTGACTTTTATTTGATTTTCATTATCGCGGCATGTTTCTGTGTTTTGCTGATGTTTTGGCATAGATGGCCATTGTATTGACATGGTTTCATGCTGTCAACTAGCTACATAAAACTGCAATAACACAAATTACATCTAGGCTTATGACAATAATTTATAGAACACGCAAATAAATATTATGCGTAGGTTGCAATTCCTCGACCTCAAGAAAGGCTGCATTATTCACGACCGTTTTACTTGATAAAATATTATCACTCAACACAAAATTAAACAAGGACATACATTGTAACTGTTTCATTTATCATATTAAGAAGACAGTTTGGTTGTAATGGTTACTAAATAATGAGCTAAACTATCTTCGCGCGTACTCGTTCCAGTTCTTCTAGCTCGGTAAGAGATGGAACAGCGCCAAAGCAATTAAATCGTGAAGCCGCACGCGAGGGCTTCTCCTCCATTCTCGCGACTCGTCGTTTCTAGGGCTGTCGTACACAATTATGAATATCATTTTAATGTCTTCATTATACGGTTACCTTTGCTTTTTATTTATTCATATATAGGCAATAAAATTTACCTATAAAATTATCTTCTATATTTTTTTAGGTGATTGGTGTTTGTAAATATTGTGTAAATAATAACTGTACGATAATATAAGATGGGAAATTCAACATAAAAGCAACTACTCCATATGGCCAGGTATTAGTATGCCAAGTTTCCCTTCATCCATGCAGGGGGTCCATCTCTGTAGTGGTACATTGTTTGTATGTTATTAAACTACACGCTGTGTTTTAATACCAAAAAACAACATTAAAATAACATCTACATTAATATCAGACGAACTGCTAAGATATAAGTTTTAGAATCTACTTTAGCAAAAGTTTCACACCTAAGACCCGGACGAATAGTTGAAGACTTTCAGAAACCTCAGACACGTTCTAAATCGTGTTCTCTAAATGTGTTAGAGAAAACTTGTAAGTGACAACCCTACTCGCCACCCCCAACCCAAACCAAATTGCTCTCGTTACTTGCACTTTTTAGGACACTAGAAACTCGTGATCTTAAACCAAACATCTGGTTATATAAAATTAAGTTTACATTAAATATAATTTATTGTTAAATTGTTGGCAAGAAACTTACTGACGTAGATTCAAGTGTAACCACTTGTAGGACTTTAGTAGTTAGTATGTAAACTTGATTTAAGGAGTTTCTAATGGAACTAAGAGTAACGTGAAATTATACTTTCAGGAAGAAAAGATATGTACAGATAGAAAATGTTTGAAAATAAGTTTTACTTTTAGTACCTACATAGCTAGACCATAGTACTTACTATATCTTATTATGTTTCTTTGTCTACAAAGTCAAAATATTTTTTTTTCTTTGTCATCAAGAAAGTGGAGACTCGTATTACCATAATAACACTAAGGTAACATATTTACAGTAAACTTATTAAGAGTTCAGGAGACAGAAAAAGGTTTGAAACCCGAATGTCACGATCATCATCATCATCATAACAGCCCATTAATGTCCCACTGCAGGGACGGGCCTCCTCCTGTGACGGAGGGATACTTGGCCTACTAATACCACGCTGCGCTGGCCAAACGGATTGGTATAGGGTTTAATTTCAAGTTTTCCTTCTTTTTATTTCGTTACCTACGACAATATTCACGAATAGTCCCGTAGTCGGTTTTTACGACACCTATGGGATGGGGTGAGGTGGTGACTTGGTGACATATTGTATTCTTACTCCGTCACCACACGGAGAGTCACGATCGCCTTTCTTGAATTCGTCGACCCGAAAACACTCTGCTTTATTAAGGTGTGCTACTGTAACATACAGTAATACCACTTACCCCACTTATATTATAAAAGATAAAATGTACGGTTAGTGTCTTTATGTTTTAATCTCGACCCGTGGGGTATCTTAAGCCGTACGAAAAAGCTATACATACAAATCATAACCGTCAAATAAGAATACAAAAATTTATACATTCATGTTTGTCATTAGCAGTTTGGTATAAAAATGGTATATGGTAGAGAAATCCTTTCATTCAACAGTCGCAGAGCTGATTTAAGACATAAATGCTTACCAATAGTGTCCTACCGATGGGTCTTCCGCTTGATTAAATCAGCAGGTCAGAATTTGATTTGTATTAGTAGTGACGATGACATGACTAAAGTGGTCAATAACCAGTTTGTTTGAAAAAAAAACATTCTTTGTTCTTTTACAATTTTGCGTGTATGTCGTCACAATGGATTTCTGAGTAGGTCGCAGTCGAACAGACTTCGGTGAACATCACGTTTTCATGAATAATTTAAATTATGATTGACACTACTTTGTCAACTTATTTCAAAACTTCAAAAAAAGTTGACAGCTTATACAGCTGTGACCGAAAATTTTTGTTTGAAAATCATTACAAAGAAAAATGAAATATGAGATCCGTAAAATTGTGACAAGTTTTATGTACCAATGTTCTTGTTACCAAATTAACAAAAGGAGAGTTAGTTAGTTATAATTGCATTAAAGTTGTCAATTTTGACATAATAACATTACTCTCTTTTAGTAATTGACCAATTTATATGTAATATTTATATGTGAAAAACTTTATAACTAATGGCGATAAGAGACATTTTTGTTTTGTGCGAAACTTGCGCAGTAAATTTCGTTTGTGATAGATATCAACAAAGAAATAGCAATAGATAGCAATTAAGAAAAACTTATACGTTATAAATAATAATATTGTTTCCATAAAAAACACATTTATCTCTTCCATGACACTCAAAATAGTAGAAACAATTTCTTAGAAAGGCATGTATTCATTTCTACCCGTAAATTCGGATTGCTGAGCAATTGTCTCGTTCACCAAAGGTTAGAATTTGGGTTACTATTCGATAATATGCCTAAAGAGATTGATAGATATAGGTTTTTGTAATGGGTTTTCCTTCTCTTCTAGTGATGCTAGTTATCAGAAGTATTTCGTAAATCAATGCAGACAACATTTTTTATTTATTTATTTAGGTACAGCAAACTTAACAACTACTTAAAACTACTTTACAGTTTAAAATCTAAAAACGGAATTAGCCAATAATAAAGTTTGTCAATTTACATTTTGTGGGATGAAACATTAAGCTAAAATAAAAGCAGTAACTTATAGATACAAAGATTTATGGACGGATGGTATTGCCGATACCGCCCAACGTGCTGCCGTGCTGCCGACTCCGGCATTCTCAGGGAGATGTACAAAGCGACGAAGACTTTGGCCGGAATACAGAACCGAAAGAAGAAGCCACTGAAAAATAAGGAAGGCCAGTTAATTGTGACATCAGAGGGACAGCTTCAACGCTGGTGGGAGCACTTTGAGGAAATCTTCCGGATCCCCAACGATTCCACTGACTACACGCCACCTGCAGCCGGCGTGCCCCTGCCCGACCTCGACATCGACGTGTCTTCGCCAACAGAGGAGGAAGTAGCGAACGCTATATGCTCGCTGAAACTCGGCAAAGCCCCGGGTGCCGATCTGATCACAGCGGAAATGCTTAAAGCAGACCTACCTACTGCTGTGAAAGCACTAACGCCGCTACTTACCAACATCTGGCAAGCAGAAGAGTTGTCGGACGACTGGAACAGAGGCCTTCTCATCACCGTGCCAAAGAAGGGAGATCTCAGTGAGTGTAGCAACTGGAGAGGCATCACCCTGCTTTCGGCCCCATCTAAGGTGCTCTGCAAGGTCATTCTGGATAGACTGTCGAAGGCCGTAGAACCATCTATCCGTGGGGAGCAAGCCGGATTTCGACCCAACCGATCGTGTACGGACCAAGTCAACACTCTGCGTATCATACTAGAACAGGCATCAGAATGGCAAAGGGAGATTTACTTGACTTTTGTGGACTTTGAAAAAGCCTTTGATACGCTGAGATGGACTTGCATCTGGGACCGCCTGCACGAAATTGGAGTCCCCGAGAAGATCATCAACATCATCAAGGCCATCTACAGGAGCTACTCTTGTAGAGTTACGCACAATGGCCTCGTCTCGGAGGACATACCAGTACATGCAGGAGTGCGCCAGGGATGTCTTCTATCACCTCTCCTCTTCCTCGTCGCCCTGGACGGTGTGTTACATCACGCGATATCTACTAAGCGCCGCGGCATAGAGTGGGGGCTTTCCAACGTCCTGGAGGATCTGGACTATGCCGATGACCTATGCCTGCTGAGCCATACTCGCGCTGATATGCAGACGAAACTGGACGACCTACAGAGAGAGGCTAAGAAGATAGGACTCAAAATTAACATCCGGAAGACTCAAGAAATGAGGTGCGGAGCGACAAGTTCCTTGCCGCTTGTCATTGGCACTGAGGCTGTGGAACGAGTCCACAAATTCACATACCTCGGAAGCGTCGTGTCGGAAACTGGAGGAACTGAAGAGGACATCGCTTCTAGGATCGCCAAAGCCCGAGCAACCTTTGCGCAGCTCCGCCCGATATGGCAATCACGTAAATTGACACGGAGAGTTAAGCTCAAGATATTCCGGTCCAATGTAAAAACCGTATTGCTGTATGGGTGTGAGACGTGGAAGGTCACAAAGGACACCACGCGCCAGCTACAAGTCTTTGTGAACCGATGCCTCCGCCGGATTCTCGGAATATACTGGCCCGTGAAAATCTCCAACCTTGACCTGTGGGAGCGCTGCAGCGAGACTCCGATCGACCAGCAGATAAAACGCCGCAAGTGGAATTGGATTGGCCACACTCTCCGAAGGGACCAGGAACATATACCGAGGCGAGCCCTAGACTGGAACCCCCAAGGAAGGCGTAAACGTGGCCGTCCAAAACAGACTTGGCGGCGGACTGTCGCTGCAGAAGTAAAAGGTATAGGGAAGACCTGGAGCGAAATAAAGCGCGAAGCTCAAGACCGACCGGGATGGAGACTCACTGTGGACGCCCTCTGCCCCATCGAGGGGACTTAGGAACATAAGTCAAGTAAGTCATAGATACAAAGAAAAAGAAAATCGTGAAAAAACAAAATTAAAACAAAAACATATAAATAAAGATTATGTTAAGATCACAAAATGTAGGTGCGGACCATAAGGAGTGAGTTTATTGTACTTGTCGTATATTTCTTCTTTAAGTATCTACTAGGAACATTCAATTGATCATGCTATGTTCACGTGGCATCAACTTGTCTATATTGTTATTGAATACAACTATAACCAAATGTATGCAGTGGCTAGAACAAAACAAACGAAAACCATTTGAATATTTGAAAACGTGACAAGCTCGCAGAGTGCTTTGCTAAATGATTTACAATTTAAAAACGATCTAGTATGTGCTGAATTTGAACAGATTTAAATTTATTAACATACAAGTATCAGAATAGAAGTGTCAATATTTTTCATAATATTTTAAGTCTTTGTCTTCATGTTAAAGTCCAAGATTTACATGTAGCCTCTTTACAGATTGACTGATTTGTTTTTCTTTCACAAATACTCCTGTAGATCCATATTTTCAAATCACTACATACACCATCCTCAATAAATAATGAAGCAAACAAAGCATTGTTCATGTTAAAAATAATATTTTACATTGAATCAAAATTGGCTGCACTTCTTTAAATATCTGACACTTGTGCATTAGCACAACAAGCAATAAGAGCTACGATGTACGGAATTACTAACAATAAAGTCGTAGTAACAGTAACAAGAGTAAGAAGAACTCCAATATGCATTGCACATACCAAGAAATTACACTTATATTATTTGAAGTTCAAGTAATAGTATGAGAGTTAAATTACTAGGTGCTAAAATAGTTCTCTGTTCCTTTGTTACCATTCTACCTGTTCTCTTACTTTGTCTCACATAAAAATTATATGAAGTATTCCTGTGAAGTCATACCCACTTGAAGTTTATTTTTTAACGGCTATTCTTTGAGAAGTCATGAAAATCCGTTTTATATCCCCAACCAAAAACTTTCCAAGCTCCCTGCATAAATCCTATTGAACCTCTTATCCAAACTTATGGGAGTAACGATAACCCTGCTTACTAAGACCGTGCGTTACGACAAAAGGGACGGTAAGTCTTACCCGTGAAATTGATACATTGAGAACTTTATGATGAGTGACTTATAACTTGTCTAGGTCCAAAAGTGTGTAACCGCAATAAATATAAGTGAGGAAACTCAAAATTTAAATTTATCATGACAAGTGCAGAATATAACGCGTACAACCTGAAATATTTATGAGGATTCCGGAGATATATTACCTAATTACGTTCAAAACGGCACAAGTATATACATAAATAGCAGAGCAATAAATTTAATTTTAGGTTTGCATAGCACGTACGTACTCTGAGATAAGATTCTCATTCATTAGGTAGGTGCTCCAATATTTATATCCCAAGGAGTAAACAAAGCTTTCTAATGTGTTCTATTGCCTAAAGTCTTGGGATAATCTTATTTTCGTTTTAGTTTAATTTCCGAAACGACCTTTTGCATTTTAATGTTTCGACGGAATAGGCTTGGTAATTGTTAACGTTATTTTAGATAGGATAATAAAAATAAGGAACCACAAGGTTTTTTAAGGTTAAACTAACAATCTGTATTATAGAACTGTATTCTCCCATCATGAAAATAGAGATAAAACTACTCATTCAAGCTTTTAATCATCCCACTGCACTGCAGGAACGAGCTCCTTTGATGGTAAAAATTGGTCAAATGTCCAACCCGTCTGTCCAACGTAGTATTAGTAATTACGATGACCTGATTTGTATATATTCTATGGTTTTCTTATATAGCAGCGGTGGGGTCTACAAAAAATAACTACTTAAGTCGCCTTCTATGGCAAATACTGAGTGATATAGATAATAGTTTTCTTTTGTAAATTTCATTGGATCTTGTGTGTGTGTTGTCTTGTCCTGTAGATCTTAGTACGAAAACACTAAGTTAAAAAGTGTTATGTGCTGTACCTAGAAAAAAGCTAAACGAAACCAAATTGAGTAAATATTGTATAATTATAAGCTATCGGATGTTAAAGTCTGTGATATTCATATCTAAAATACTTAAATACAGTGATCACGTCAAAATTGTTTCAAAAGGGACAAGAACATTTTATTGAAATATTCGGTGAAACTGTAAAACATGTTCTCGTTTTTTTTATAAAAACATGAGATGGTGTACAATTTTAGTCTTTCGTACGTTTAAACTATAGACTTTGCGTCACAAATATGGCTTCATAAAACGTACTCAATTTTCTATTTTTTTATTTTACTGTTAATGTCGTTAAATGTTTCGGAAGAGATATATTGCCAACAAACTACTTTTAGACGCTATTTTTTCGGGCGGAAACTGCAAAAATATGATCCGTGAAATTCAAAATTTGGAAAGAACACATGAAATTAAACAGAAATATAACAGAAAATTACTAATTTTCAAAACTCCAGAAAAACTATTAACGGACTAACCCAAAATGAACATAACAATAACTTTTTGGCTCCTTTGAAACAATGGCGCTCGTGTGGAACGTCTATCTATATTGTCTTCAAATTCAAATGCTTTGTTCGAGAATGCACGTACGCTTGCGTTCTGGAACTCCCTCGCTCCCTCGCTGATTACTGTAACTAGCATAACAATAAGAAATTGAACGTATCTTAGCGCCCAACTTCTAAGTACTTCGAGTAGGTACTATAATCCTATTTACATCCTATATTCGTTGTCGCTTTATTTCCTTTTTTACAATAGTGATAAGATAAATAAGTAGCTTGCTTATCTTGAGATGTGAAGGGGTATCTAGGGACAATACCACTTACTTCTGCTTACCTGAATAACAATATTAAATTAAGGTGCCCTGACCCGTATTAAATTGGACAAAATATTAAACTACTCGTTTGATAAGTATAGTAACAAGTACATAAGGATTATTATTATATTATTAAAGAGCAGATACAAAAAATTACATTACTTTAGAAATCTCCAGCTTAGCATCCTACTACTGCTACGACTCTGTAAAAGTGTTAAAGAAACAAGAGCAAAAGTGTTACCAAAGATGTTCAAATATCATGTAATTACTTCTTCGAGAACAAAACACGCAAGGTAAAAACAGATGACATTTAGAATTGTTAAATAATGCTCTTCTCTTTACTTGCATATTAGGATGGTTTACAAGTGACACGTTTCTGACACATAATCTATACTTATATTATACAGAGGCAAAGTTTGTGTGTTTGTATGATTGTGTGTTGTAGGGATAATCTCTGGATCTACTGAACCGATTTTAAAACTTCTTTCTGTGTTGAATAGTTCATTTATCGGGGAGTGTCATAGGCTATATAGTATCACGCTATGACTAATAGGAGTGGAGCAGTAATGAAATAAGTTTTAAAAAAGGACGCGTTTTTTTCGTCGCCCAATGAAGTGGGCACTGGTCAGCTAGTATCAAAATAAGTCAAGTCTTGACTCACGATTGCACTGTGATCTGACGAATTAGGTGTTGAATTTTTTTTTTCTTTGCAAAAATGTGGTTCAAACTTTGTTCCACGACTTGTTTTCTAGTATTAGCTTATAGTTTAAACACTAATGCAACATTATTATTCTTTAGCTAACAAATATAAACGTTAAAATGATACTTCTAAAAAACGATAATGACTTACTCTTACAAATAGTTACATAAACGATAATGGCTGCTATTAAAGAACCTATTTTCGTTGAAGGCAAGTAATACCTGCTCAACAAACATGCCACAAAGTATATGTGTAATATCTATTGAATAAAGGTGAGGTCTCACTAATGTATTAATATTAGGCTATGAGCATAATAAACGGACTAATGCCCGAATGCTCAAACGATAGTTAAATATTTAACGGTTTCTTAAGCTATGAAGTAGCACATAACCTATACCCAAACCACAATGTTAAGCCCCAATTTAATTTTAATAAAAGTGATATCAATAATATTAAAAATACAACAGCTGATATTATAGAAGATTCTTCTGATATGCATAACTGTAATGTTAAACGAAAAATAATAAAAGAAAGCATGAGTTCGCATTCTCGCGTAAGAGCTTTGTTGATTTGACTAATTTTGCAGACTTCAATATCTGTAACGTGTGAAAGAATTGCAGTGACTTTTTGATTTATCACAATTTATAAAAAGATTTCGATTAATATAGGAGCACAATAATATAGAAGAGCGAGATTTAAAAAGAGCTTTGGTAATCATTCGTTATATGAGGCATTGAATCAGATTTACTGGGTAAAACAAACCTTCCGTGTGCCTTCACCACTAATTGATCACGGCAATGAAAGGCGACAGCTTTAGCCGACACGCCGTAATAGTAGGTATGCTTTGATGCATTTACTAAGGCAAACCAGCTTTGCCTAATGACTTGATAACTCTCTAGTCTACTAGTTTGTACTCTCTAGTCCACTAATAAAACCTAATAATTTACTTTTAGTTCGAAAGTCTAAGCAGAACTTGTACAATGGATACTTTACACGAATGGTAAACACAAATTAATTCTCGTACTGTACTTAGAAAAAAATCAGATCAATCTAAACATTTATTATCATTATGTGGATTCACAAATATTTGAATTGCGCGTGACTCTAACCCTAGATGACTGCGTATTGTTGCATCTTATGTAGTGGTTATAATTACAAAAGATATCATTAATCATTTTGGAGGGATATACGTTTCACAGATCTTCAATCGTTACCAATAATGGGTGTTATTTATAATAATAGTAAGTAATTGATACCAGGAAAACTCTTACCAAAGGTTAAAGAAATAGATGGCAGATTAAACATTTTGAGTTTGTTGACGTAAGCATTATGCTATTTGAATTTGACAATATACGCGTACGCAGAATACATTAAGTACGTTAAATTTGGCACCAACACAACCGAGAAAACCGGAATTACATACAATTTCTTACGAGACGCCTGTTGGTGAAGGAAATGCTTATCGCGTTAATGTTCCAAAAGAAACAATTTCTTCATTATTTATTTTTACGATTTAGATGTTATGTGAAATAACACAAATAGTCTTAGCGAGAGTATTCTACTTATAATTTATAATGTGTTTGTATTATTTTTTCTTTTTCGCTAATGGTAATGCTAATGTCTTCTTTGACGCTGTTATAGTGGTGTATGTTTTTGGTGAGAAAGCATTGTGTAAATGTATTGATTTTCTTCTCTTGAACCATCTCGGTCAGAAAGATAAGAGCTTACTTTGATAGGTTGTTTGGTATTTTGTTAGTATATCGCACGCTATAAATAAAAGGGTATTAAGTCTGAAAAACCGTTTTTTTTTTATTTTGAATTCGGAAACCTAATTTTTTTCTCTATAAATTGGTAAGAAAATAGTATTTAAAATCCAAATACTTTTTGAAATATAACGATACAATTCTTTCTTAACTATTTATGCACCCTATTTTCGAAATAGGTAAGACAGTCGCATCTTAGTTGATTCAGTAGCCGGGCATTGTTCGTGGCCGTCGCACGTATCTTTCTGAGTTACAACCCGTCCAGTCGTCAATATCGAATCAATCTATAAAATTGTAAGTATTCTAAACAGTATTATGTAAAGTTAATACCTTATTGCTTGTTAAAATTGATACTAGTTTCATGTTTTATTTTAAATAATACTGTCTTGCCTGTTCCATATAATATAATTTGGTAATTTTAACGAAATAATATTAAAATAATACTTTATAGCTCCCGATTTGCTTGAGATAATTCTGTACATCTTGTCAATTGTATTTTATGGTTGCAAGTTTCAAGTAAAATACTACCTTTTAAGTTGTTATTATATTTTTTCTTTTTTAAATTTTAGTTATAATCAAAACAATGAAGCGAAGTAGGAAGGCTGGTTTAATAATGAAAGCAATCAGCAATCGCCTAAGTACACCGGACAGTTCTTAAAATGAAGAAAACAAAGACCCATTTGCTCATCATCATCATTTCCCTGCCCTTATTCCAATTTTATTTGGGGTCGGCGCAACATGTTTTTTTCTTCCATACTGTCCTATCGGACGTCATCTCACTAGTAACACTCTTCGCAGCCATATAGCTTTTCACACAATCCATCCATCGTTTCTTTGGTCGTCCTCTTCCCCTATATCCATCCACACACATGTTCAGCACCTTCCTCACTACATGACTCTCATTCCTCCGCATAACATGCCCATACCATGACAGCCGGCTGCCACGTAATTTTTCTGCCACCGGTGCCACTTTCAAATCTTCTTACATACTCTTTTCTTACTCTATCTACTCTTGTAACACCACACAGATTGTCTTTCATTCATCCCTTTTCTGGCCAACTCTCTGATCCATACAGGACGGCAGGTGTAATCATAGTTTTATAGATCTTCCCCTTAAATTAAGGGGACTGTGGGGGTCACAGATGGTTCCCGTGAAGCAATGACCTGCTGCCATTTCATCCATCCTATGTTAACTCGGTTCTTGACCGCCCGATCTACTTCGCCATCGCTTTGAATGAAAGAACCGAGATACCAGAAGACAGAGAAGACTAGAAGGCGCATGCCGTTAAGCGCTATGGCTTCAGGACTGCCAACGCTCTAATCTGCTCTGGATCTTAGGTCCATCCTCCCCAACCAGAACAATGTTATCGGCAAACACTGCACCAGGGTGCCATTTCCTGTATGCCCGCCGTCAAGGCGTCCATAATCAGTAAGAGGTAAGGACTTAAAGCCGACCCTTGGTGCAAGCCTACCGCCACACTGAACTGGTTGGAGTTGCAAGACGATCGGACGTATAACTGATTTGTCTTTACATAGCACGAATTAACTTCACATACTTCCCAGGTACAACTTTCTCTTTCATGGCCCACTTCAATACTTCTACGAAGATCCATTTGCTGACAGTGACAACAGGGATCTAACGTATGTCCCTAAAGTATCACATTTGATTTAATTTGATAGTTTTGTTACTGTAGGTACCTACATAATGTTGTTAAATTATGTTTCTTTCATATTGAGTTTCTTTTTTATTATAACTAATTATGATACTAAAACAAATAGAATTTCTAGATTTTTTAGATGCAATCAGTATTTAATTTATTATAATACCAAGCAAAAAATATCAATCAGAAACAACTTGGTCAAACGCCTAACTTCTGCGTCTTGGGGGGCAGCCCCACATGTTGTCAGGACTACGGGTCTGGCATTGTCCTACACGGCAGGAGAGTATGCGTCCGCGGTATGGCACCGTTCGGCTCACGCAGGTATGGTCGACTCTGCCCTGAATGAAACATGCCGTATAATAACTGGCTGCTTAAAACCTACCCCATTGGTCAAATTATACTCATTGGCCGCCATTGCTCGACCTGGTGTTCGCCGTCAGGTCATTTGCGAATGTGAAAGGAAAAACAAGAGACCGACCCTTGTCATCCACTTTACTCGCACAATATACCCAGGGCACGCCTCAAAAGTCGTAAGAGTTTTTTGCGACACACACGTGCACTGTGCGGTAACCCCAGTAAGGCTAGACTGGACGGATGGGCCTCAAACTTTGCACCACCGGCGGACTTCATTCCACCCGCCGAACATCTTCCACCTGGTTTCGAGGAGCAGTGGCCGATCTGGAGGTCGCTCAATAGGCTACGTACCCAAGTAGGCCGCTGTAACTCTAACCGGACTAAATGGGGTTATCTGAACCCCTCCTATAGTGGATGTGGGTGCGGTTCTCTCGTCCAGGACATGGAACACTTCCTATCATGCCTAATGTGCCCTGCCACCTGCACACCAGAAGACCTAAAGAGTGCCAACGATAATGTTGTTGCTGTCGCTGGTTTTTGGGCAAAGCACATCTAAAATATATTTGAAATTAGACTTATTGCCGTCGAAACGAAGAAGAAGAAGAATTATAATCCCTTAGCCATGTAGGCAAAAGATAATTTCTGTGCTGCTTAATATAGTATCAATATTAATTACAACTGGTTATCGAAATAATTTGGTAAATTTTGGTTAAGCTAGAGAGTAGCAAGTTAAACTTAAGAGCTATTTGAACTGCTTAAAGGGTATCATCTTTTTCTGTTCCCATAAAACTATTAATATAAAAAAAACTGTTATAGATACACAAACTAAACTTAACAAGCATAAAGAAGGATAGTGTACTTTTAAATTTAGAGATAATTTTAAATATTTGAGTAAGTAGTTCCGAATCTATGATTTTTTAAAACTTTAATACGCGATATCTCAAAACAACGTTTTCGAAATAATACCCTTTTGTTTGTGACGTGCGATATTATGTGTTAAAATGTAAAAAAAAATTGCATTGTAGTATATTTAAGATCAAAGATCATTTTATTAAATTTTTACACACATACATATGCACTACAGTTTTGTAGCGCATATTTTACACAAATGTGCTACAAAACTGTAGTGCATATTTATGTGTGTAAAAATTTTATTTAAACAAAAATCCCCAAGCACCCGAATTAATTAGTTAGGTGATAGAGTCCTCGTTACGAAACCAGTATAGTACAATATGATAGACTAATATTGTGCCTTTTAGCTCAGACAAATATTTTTAAGGTATTGGGATCAATGTTAAGCTAATACCGATTGCTGAAATTTTTCTCTGTCAAGCATCAAGACAAAATATGACACTAAAACACGCGAAATAATCGATAGCTAATTTTAACTTTGCTTAGCCGCAATCATAAGATTACTGTGAAATATTCATATATAAATATTAAGACATTATTTATTATAATAAAAATATAATTTTATTAGTAAATTAATGTGTGCGTGTAGAAGTCGGAAGCACGAAATGTTTTCCTTGAGAAATGAAATATATTTACATTGTGGAGACTTACTGACGTCATACTTTCCATACACTAGTCGAACAACTGGCATTTCCTTGACATGAATATTTGGGTAATAACAAAATGTCAAACTACATCATTTTACTCACCTAAATATTATGCTTACGCAGATCTAGATGAAGTTAATCAGTGTCGCGCGCTATTGCTTATAGAAGCTATGTTCAATTTATTATAGAGCTAATTACTTCAAGGTATCTAAATTGACCGCTCAAAATTATAATATATGTTATAGAAGAAAGTTATCTTATTTTTTAAAGTTGAATAGGCAATTAGTAAGTCATTTCTCACATTCAATTTTAGCTTAATAGTAGTACATACAAAAATTTAATTGTTTAAATTGATCGAGAATTGATTTCCTTGTTTATTAATATTTTTTTGGGTTTTCCCATAGGATAATATTGAAAATATCTAGAAGCCCAAGTATGTTTGTGGTTAGTGGCAACAGGCTTTTGTTTTAACCATAGATCTAAAACATTTACAATAATGTCGAAGTGCAACTGATGAATGTTGTTGATACTTACATACACGGAATTAGGATCTGTGACTTATTTAAACTAGACATGTTCTTATCTTCACGACTGCACCGGTTAAAAGCCGGCTAAACGAAAAAAAATATCTCTAAAAATACAAAAGAAGAAAGACCCTGACTCTAAAATCATCAGTGATATTAGATGGCAAAGTTCTTCAACGTTGTTCGAGGACTATATTATACTATATTATTGAGCTATTACTCTCCTCGCAATGTATCAGTTTAACTCCTGAAAAAGAAAGAAGAAGATTATATCTTAGTCACCAGAGATTAATGCTTACAGACAGATTTATATAATTTTTCAACATAAAACATTTTAAGTGAAGTACACCGTTACCATAAATCTCAACAAGAAATAGTCTAAGGATTTAAAAACAACAAAAATACTAACACATATAAATTGTGAATCATAAAATGTTTAGTCTTGTTTATGATTAATGTATTTATACAAACATTTTGAAAATATCAACTTAATTTTGTTAAATATTTTCACTCCCACTTATTGTATTTGATAAATTTCTGTACATACTAAACTATAAAGTAGGTATGCAATAAATTAAAAAGAAAAATACGCTTCTGACGGAGATATTACAAGGCGTAGTTACTATCATAATAAAGTACCGACCGCAAGCGGCTTTATTATGTTTTAAACTTCCCACGATAAAAATAGACTGTCATTTCCAAGACTTATTATTTGCTTTATATAGAAAAATATTTTAAAAAATAATAAGAAAGAGAATAAATATCTGCATCTAAATAATATTGTATATACCTAATATTGTGTTTATGGAAGTTTTATTGTGTAAATTTGTGTGTGCTGTAAGTGTGCCATACCATAATAAATAAATAAATAAACATACTAAAATAATTGTGTATGCGGAGCCATTTACGAAGTCGTGCAATCAACTCAGATAATCGTAGTGTTTGGATAAGCGTATAGCTTTTGAGCTGATTTGCACTAAGCAATATCACAGTTAATTAAGCCATAGGTGTTGACCTACTTTTTATTTTTAAGATCATTATTTAATTCTGTGATGCAGTCATATGCTTAATTCTAATTAAATACACAGTTATATTTAAGATGAATACGCGTAAACATTACCATTACGCGTATTAAGCATTTTCAAAATGTTCAAAGTCTACAAAATAATTTAAAAAAAACGCATGTGTGTGTGCAAAATAATACTGTGCGTAGTTTGAGCATTAATATTTTTATAATATGTAGTATGGACGTCACAACTATCGTAGTCTAAACATATACTGTTATGTAGGTAATAAAGAGCGCTATTTGCAATGGCAAAGCAATTTATTTGATATAAACTATTTATTTGTTATGACAATGATGATAGAACAGGGTCGGGCGACAGTGTAGCTATGTATTAGAATGTAGAATGTCTTTGTACGCAGTTAACCAGTAGGTATGTAAGAGTGACAGTTATTGATTTTAAAGGGAGCTTAAATGCTGGCATTCTGGAAAAGTTGAAAACTGCTTCCAGCTTTGATAGCCAGGTGTGTACAATTAACGACAATTAATTGGCAGTTTTTTATAAGTAAGTACTATGGCAAATTAGCAAAAAGAGCATGCTAGTTTGAGTAATGACTTACGTTAATGTCACGTAGGTAGGTAAAATTTCCCGCGACATAGGGTGTCATCTTTATTGCGAAACTTAAATTTTTTAAACAAAACTAACACCTTGTTAGACAGGCGTGGTTTTAGTAGTCTAAGTTTACCTGCGTCACTTAAGTAGGCTTGTTACTGCAAGAAGATTTCATCGAGGTGTTACTTATCTGTGTGTATGATAATACAAGTTATCTTAACTTGTTAACTCTATACCCCAAATAGAAAATGATTATGTTTGCCGAAAACCAAACTAGCCGTCCTATTCGTCGTTTATCTGTAGTTTACCTTTGTAACATAAAATGGTTTTTGAAATTGGATTCATATGACTACGGCTCGACGTCATTGCCTAAGGCAACCTTATAAAGTCATAGTCTCAATACACAACATCTGTTGTATAACATATAGCCTTTATCTCTCATAAGACTTTTAATATTTATATTGTTTACTCCGCGTGGTGACGAAGTAAGAATACAATATGTCACCCCCATCTCATCCCATGGGTGTCTTAAAAACCGAGTAAGGGACTATCCGTGAATATTATCTTTACGAAATAAAAAAGAAGGAAAACTTGAAATTAAACCTTATACCAATCCGTCTGGCCAGCGTGGTATTAGTAGGCCAAGTATCCCTCCGTCACGAGAGTAGGGCCGTTCCTGCAGTGGGACATTAATAGGCTGTTATGGTTATGATGTATATTTTGACAAGTCCTAGTTAGTTGTAGGTACGTACTGTAAAAAATATTATTGATTCCAGAGACGCCAAAAACGCCCTTTAAAAAAGAATAAAAAAGACCCCTGCTTTGTATGCGCAACTGGTTATCACGGTGCTTAACAGCATTATTCTAACCTTTTTAAAACTTTTCACGAAAATATTTTCAATATACATTACAGACTTTACTTCATATTTTTTACCTCTTACAATAATAACAAAAAATAATACATATACCTTAAACTTAACCAATATTATATTCAAAGATGATCAAATAATTATTATTACTGTTTTGGAATATCAATTAAATAATCTATTTAAGTACAAATAATAAATCATTACAAATGTAGCATATTTTATGACAATTAAATTAATTTCAGGCTTCAGTATAACGTTTGTGTTATGTGCACGTTTAATAAAAGCTGCTCTATAATATTTACTAAAAATACTTTCAGGATGCAAATGACAAATACATTGCAACAAGTTTTGTTTTCCAAAATAAGTTGTGTCTCAAATTGTTGGAGTACGAACGTACCAGCATCGGTTCCCGCCTGTTACGTCATCACGGGTCGATAGGCGACGGCGCACCCAGCTCTGGTCACAAACTCTCCACGACAAATTTACCTACTCTTTATGTTTTCTATCGCCTCTACAGTTCTTATCGATATCCTACTGTCTAGTCTAAGTCTATGTACTTAGCAACAGTTACGACGAAAAGAGGTTCTAGAATAGTTACAGTATTCTTTTTATTTGAATTTAGATCGCATAGGCCCTAATTTAAATGCGCATCTTTCACATTCGTAAATACTTTACATAATCTGTTTTCTTTTTTTTTCTGGTAAGTACTGGCCACAAACTCTTCACGACAAATTTACCTACTCTTTATATTTTCTATCGCCTCTACAGTTGTTATCGATATTCTACTGTCTAATCTAAGTCTGTGTACTTAGCAACAGTTAGGACGAAAAGAGGTTCTAGAATAGTTAGAGTATTCTTTTTATTTGAATTTAGATAGCATAGACCCTAATTTAAATGCGCATCTTTCACATTCGTAAATACTTTACATAATCTGCTTTCTTTTTTTTTCTGGTAAGTACTGGCCACGAACTCTCCACGACAAATTTACCTACTCTTTATATTTTTTATCGCCTCTACAGTTTTTTATCGATATTCTACTGTCTATCAAATGTACTTAGCAATAGTTAGGACGAAAATAGGTTCTAGAATAGTTACAGTATTCTTTTTATTTGAATTTAGATCGCATAGGCCCTAATTTAAATGCCCATCTTTCACTATCGTATACTTTACATAATCTGTTTTATTTTTCTGGTAAGTACTGGCCACAAACTCTCCACGACTTTACTTACTCTTTATATTTTCTATCACCTCTACAGTTGTTATCGATATTCTACTGTCTAGCAAATGTACTTAGCAAAAGTTATGACAAAAAGAGGTTCTACTCGTAGAATAGTTAGAGTATTTTTATTGTTTGAATTTAGAAACTTCGACGACCCATGTGGTGTAGTCGTTATACTACATGGCTGCTACGCAACGGTCTGGGTTTCGATTTCCGCTCAATGCAAATCTTTGTGTGCATAAACATGATTGTTTGCATTGCTCTGGGTATACCTAATATAAATTTATTAGTTGTGCCTGCGACTGCGTCCGCATAGAATAAGTAGTTATTTTAGGCATAATATTAAAAATTTTATAAAAAAAAATTTTTGGTTGTAGCGTGATGTTATATAGCCTAAATCCTTCCGCGATTAATGAGACACACTAAAAATAAAATTCTATTCGAAGAAGTAATTTCTGAGATAAGGGCTTTCAAACAAACAAACTCTTTAGCTTTTTAATATTAGTATAGATTTACAAAAAAAAAAGGTAAAAGTTTGTTTTCTTAGTTTGGGACTAGATGGCGTTTTGTGAGTGTGTGAGACATATATATAGATTATACCCTAATTTAAATGCGCATCTTTCACGTTCGTAAATACTTTACTTAATCTGTTTTCTTTCTTTTTTTGCAGGTAAGTTTATTTATTGTTTGCTGACTACATTAGTACTTCAGGAGAGTCGTTAAGGTAAGAAAAAGTGAAAGCCAGTGTGGATCTGTAGATAAGATAGCTTTTAAGGTTTTGCTTTCGTATTAAATGTGGTAGGCTTTGTCTTTGTAAGCCTCTGTATAATCTTGTACAGAGGTTTGAGTTTGTAGTATTTAAAAAAATCAAAATTATTGTTTAAGGATAATGAAAAACTAGAAATGATAAACGACAACTTATTTTAATTATTTTGTACCTTACCGACCTTGCTGGTATCCCCGGTAACTAAATCCTACCAACGAGTATGTAAGTATAACACTGCGAATCTTATCAGCATAGTTGTTGATATGTTTTCTTGTAAAATCTTGATTAGGTTTAAAGCGTTTGAAAGAGCCGAAAGATGTCCACTTCTGGATCAACAGTTTCCCCACTACGTGTGGTCTGGTCTTCTATTTAAAAAGTATTCTTCAGTAAAAATCTTGAACGTGAAATTTGACTTTTAGATTCGCCTTGTCTTGATATTCCAAAACATTTATTTTATGTTCGTGTATTATGATAGACACGAACATGAAATGAATGTATCATCGAAAATGTAACAAATGTAGTACTCGTAGGTAAGTAGTTACACAATTTATTACAGAATTATTACAATTTTAGTGTCCCATATGCAACGTAGTCAGGTGTTCAGATTCCAAACTAAACACATTTTATCTGAAATTCTTGGCTGACCTAGACACAGGTGTTATATTTATACAAGGTTATTCATCAAAATAAGCATTTGAAATAGAGAATTTATGTATGCGAATATGTATCATCATATAAAAATGATACAATTTCTTACAGGTTCGTTTTTATATTCTTTAGGTACAGACTTTTGTCGCGTGATTTATTCTGCGGAAAGTTTTGTTGAGTATAGTTTCTCACATTTTAGGACATCTTCAGATAAGAAGAGAAGATTACCTACGTACACACATTATTTGCTGGGTCCATATAACTAGGTCTCTGTCAAACTTGAACTGCCAATACGTACTATGACTTTTAAATGCATATCTTTTCTCTTTTAGTTATACGATAGATAGAAAATACATAGGGCAAAATCTTTCTCCTAGCGCACAATATCAATACACCCATAAATTATTATTATTGGGCCCTATCAGTTATCGAGAACTTAACTAAGTACTACAATAATCGTGACAATCTTTTTAGGTGTCCTCCGAAGTACGCAGACTAATAAAAGATCATGTAAAACACCATTAATCAGACGTACACATTGATCAGAGGTTGCAAGTGCAACTCGCTTTTTTGGTCTTTTGTCATGTCTTCTGCGCCTAGACCATAAGCTGACATAAGCTAGCTTTATTTGAAAATACGAAAGGATATTAATGAATGCAGTCATATTGCTTGTAGAAGTCAGATTGTCTCATTAATAACTGCCACTGCAGTCAGCGTATGAAGTCAGTAATAGGAGCACAAGGCATATTATATTTATCATTGATATTTTCGTAAAATAAAATAAGAAAATATGGTTTATGTGTTATTAGTAAGAATATTCCTTGACCATGAAAAAATATTAAAAAGACTTTTTTATATGTTAAAAAACTTGAACTAAGGGTAGTCTGAGTTTTTCAAGATGAAAAACCTTTTCGAAAACTATCTTGACCAAAACAAAATGAGATTTGATGTTTCATGAATACTTGTTACTTTAGAAGAATGTTTCTGACCAAGCAATGTAAGAAAATACCATAATTAGATGACTTTACTTAAGTATTTACTTATTGGAGGGAAGCCGATGGATGAGGGAGGCACAGGACCGCACAAGGTGGCAATACTTGGAGGAGGCCTATGTCCAGCAGTGGACGTCGATTGGCTGATATGATGATGATGACTTAAGTATAAGTAACCTGATTTCAATTAATTGAGAACATAGAATTTGTGTAAATCATCCATGTATGAGGAATTGCATAAAAGTATTATAATCGGTTTTATAGTTATTGCTTTTTTTTAAATATTCAGTAACTATTCGAACAATCAGTTCTTATTAACAAGCCCAGACTAACAGGTTACTAGAATAAATCGGCTCAGTTATTAGTTCAGATCGATAGCTAAGGGACAAAAATATAACAAAAGCTGCTTTATTTGCGATATCTAAACTAAATGTTGTAGAAGTCGCGACTGAATGCTAAATAAGCTTACAATGTGGATGCAGACAGAACAGTGTAACTATAATTTGTTTTGCAATTTCTGTTGTACCTACTTAAGTTAATTACTTAAATACTAGTCTACAGTTAGAAACTGTAAAGTTTGTCTTCATTACATCTGCAGGATGACGTTGTTAATGTCGTTATCGTAGTGTGAAAGTTTAGACCAGTGTTGCTACTGAGTAATCAAGTAACTTCTAAAACAATATAAAAAATGTATAATATTATGGGAGATCATTGTACTCTTCATATAATAAGGGCAAAAAAGGGAAAATCTTATATCTGTACGAATGTTATACTAACAAGGTTCGGCCAGGGATGTATGTTACCAATTGGGCATGGAAGAAGATCACTTTTAAAATGATCCATTGGAGAATTCGTTTTTCCGGATAGCATGATTCTATCATCTCATGATTCATGTCTCCAACATGTTCCATTGTCAAATGACTAGTAAAGAATGCATTTAAGAACGAAATAAAATGTTTACTATCGTATTTCTCTTTACGTCTGGCATCATTCAAAGTTTATCGGTGCATCTCAGTAAAGGAATATTTCTCAGCGTCTTTTATTATGGCGTGACCATTCAAGAATAAAATGTCCTCGGCAGTGCGTGTTATGAAGCAATTTCTAATATTTACAACTTCATAAAAGAATACAATCTCTAAATCCAACGCATTAGGTGTGTAATACTTATCAGATCACTGTCACAATATCCAAAGAAGTTTTCCTAGTTTTTTATTTCGATATAGCCAGGTTTAACATGACTTTATAAGTGACTTTAAACTTTTTACTCGTTACTAAGGGTTCAAGCTCGTACTAACGATTGGGAATAATACAATCGTAATCCTTCTAGTTACTTTGTAAGTTACACTGAAGCTTCCAAATGTTGTATAACAGTTATTGAGTTGAATCAAAAGTTACGAACAATATTGCGAAATATATTTGATAATCTATTTTTTTTGTTGTTCTTTACCTTGGAAAATTTTAGAAGGTGTCTACCCTTCCTTAAACACGTAAATATTTACGTACCTTAACATATCATGTGAAATATTTAAAGTAATTACTTTATTAATAAGAAACCCTTTGTAATTAAACGACTCTAAGCAGAGCGTTGAAACCGATTTTCCCACTTACTCGTATCTACACTGTTGCGCTTTCTTACATGATGCACAAAAACTACAATTATAATTTTTAAATAGAAACCAAATTACTTAATCAAAGAATTGATCAAGAAATGACGGAGTTCTATGGTAAACAAAATAAAACAAAAATACAACTGAATTCAGAAATTTCTCCTCGCTCTATAATCTGATACGAGTATAAATGATAATAAGTAATGTAATTATAACACAAATGTAAATGTATAACGGCTTATAAATGTATAACATTGAACTATAAAAGTCAAAGTTTACATTGAGTAGGGTATTATTGGGCATTCTGTACCACTTTCGTCCAGTCGCTCCGCGAAACAAGTTTCGCTCTCGCTCAGGACTCGTGACCCAGAATGCCCAATAATATAAATTCGATATAACCAGCGATTACATCGTTATGCAATGCAACCTTACGTTTTTTGCAAGTTCGAACAGCAAGCTGTATCTATTCATGATCATCATTATAACTTTTCGTTATTAATTGCAACCAACATTTCTGTCGGGTGGCTAACATTTGTATGTGAGATGCGATCAATGCAGTTATCGATCGACTTTATCAATTGCAAACAACATTTCTGTTGTGTGACTTACAATTACAACCAACATTTCTGTCGGGTGTGAGATGCGATCAATACAGTTATCAATCGGTTTTATTATTGCAAACAACATTTCTGTTGTGTGACTAACAATGCAACCAACATTTCTGTCGGGTGGCTAACATTTAGGTGTGAGATGCGATTAATAGAGTAATCAATCGACTTTATCATTGCATACAACGTTTCTGTTGTGTGACTAACAATGCAACCAACATTTCTGTCGGGTGGCTAACATTTGGATGTGAGATGCGATCAATACAGTTATCAATCGACTTTATCATTGCAAACAACATTTCTGTTGTGTGACTAACAATGCAACCAACATTTCTGTCGGGTGGCTAACATTTGGATGTGAGATGCGATCAATACAGTTATCAATCGGTTTTATTATTGCAAACAACATTTCTGTTGTGTGACTAACAATGCAACCAACATTTCTGTCGGGTGGCTAACAATGCAACCAACATTTCTGTTGGGTGGCTAACATTTGCATGAAAAACACAATAAACTAGACAAGTCTTTATTAATAACACAATTACTTAATACATACTAAATGTAGGTGGCTTATCGAATAGCGCATCAGCGGATGACACGAAAGCTTGAAGTTTGCGCCACTGGGTTGAGTCATCGTCTGTATGGAATTTTATTCTCACCAATGCCTTCTTCCAGAGCTCTTGAGATTCGGTTTCACGAGCGTCAGCCGCGTGATAAACTTTAAGATCGATGTAGAAATCGCCTTTGGTGTTGGTCGTGCGACGCTCGTTGCCATTTGCCACCTTGTTCGCGAAGAACGATAACAGTTCGGGCGGTGAATTCATACTTTTCTCTGCTTGACCATGACTGATGCTAAATATATCCGTAGACTTGGCTATTTTTCTGAAACAAATAATACTTAGTTTTAGTTCATCCTTACCTCTTTATGTAGGTATAATACAACATTTGCATTTGAAGATAGGTCAAATACAATTGTTGCAACAACACTACAATTGTTTTATAAAGGGATATCACATCGAATTAATGATTATTTTTAAATCTATTGTTAGTTTGTAAATAGTGTACCTTAGATAAATACATAAATAAAATTAATTAATTATTAATTCAGTAATGAAACATAATGGCTGTCTATATCGGTTTAGAACCCACTGCACTAGTAAAGTTTGGTAGAGTAAATTAAGAGACAGGTTTTCAGTTTTAAGCATAATAATGAACACATTATTATGCTTAAAACTGAAAACCTGTTAGTTAGACGTATGTACACTGTTACATAAACTGCGTATTATAGATAAGTAACATAATATAATTACCTGGTACAGACTGGTGATTTTTTCTTTGAAGTAGTTCTGCGTTTGATCGAAATATTGGAGTGTTTACGGTTTGGTACGACATTATTTTCATCGCTTTTATCGAAGTATTGATCACATTCAAACTCTGACCTGCAAAAAATAAAAAAACATTAATTTAATGGTTAATCAATTGTATTTGGGGGGCACTCAGAAACAAAGTAAGTGTGGAAATTATGATCAATCTCATGGATTGCTTGTATCTAAATTGCTCGGATAAAATAAACAAATTGCTGTCACCATTCTTAGAGTAACAAAAGATAATAGTTAAATTAAAGAATAAGTAACTATTATAAACATGAAAAAATAAAAATCATAATTAATTAACTGCATAAAGCTTTGTGCATAGAGCACGCACAAATAAACTAAACTGTGGAAATCATAATTAAATAATATTAATAGAAAAAAAATCTAAAATAATTAAATTTAAATATAAACACTTACATTATATATGGTGAGGGTCCCTTACTTCAATATTGGAGAGACTGAGTTATTCTTGCACTACTTTCAGTGTGACTTCACTGGATGATAAATAATATTAACGAGTTCGTTGAAGCTTATAACTCACAATTGGTAATAAAGTATCATAATTTAAAATTGATATAATCAACAAAGAAAATAGACAGATTATTGACTTTTTTAGTTGTAAGTATTATACTTGTTTGAAAAGTGAAGACGTAGTTAAAGTTTCGTAATCGACTGTAATTGTCACCGCTGCAAAACGGTTCAGGGCTACCCAACATGTGGGCGTGATATTTAACTAAAATGTTGTTTTATTAAATTTGGTTAAAATAACTACAATAATAATAATTATTATAAAGTACATTTAAATTAAAATATTACAAAAAAAACCGATCATATCAAATATCTATCATGACGATTAAGGTTAGGGTTAAAAATGTTAGTAGGTTTTTTTTCTTTTTAATAACTGTTACAAATTACATTATTGTAAATTAGTGACCATTTCATAAAAATAAAGTTACCATAAACATCTTATTCCCCACAATACATTACTTAACTTAAGTATTTAATATCAGTTTTTATGATAGGATATAACAATATGATAATATAATTCGATTTAGCATTGTTCATTATGTAATATTATCATGGAATAAAATAATATTAGGAAGCATGATGTTTGTTAGCCCTGCTTAAAATTGCTTACATTAAAAGTGTTGAAATGACGCAATTTCACCGCTGCAAAACGGTTCAGGGCTACCCAACATGTGGGCATGATATTTAACTAAAATGTTGTTTTATTAAATTTGGTTAAAATAACTACAATAATAATAATTATTATAAAGTACATTTAAATTAAAATATTACAAAAAAAACCGATCATATCAAATATCTATCATGACGATTAAGGTTAGGGTTAAAATGTTAGTATGTTTTTTTTTCTTTTTAATAACTGTTACAAATTACATTATTGTAAATTAGTGACCATTTCATAAAAATAAAGTTACCATAAACATCTTATTCCCCACAATACATTACTTAACTTAAGTATTTAATATCAGTTTTTGTGATAGGATATAACAATATGATAATATAATTCGATTTAGCATTGTTCATTATGTAATATTATCATGGAATAAAATAATATTAGGAAGCATGATGTTTGTTAGCCCTGCTTAAAATTGCTTACATTAAAAGTGTTGAAATGACGCAATTGCAACGTGAAACTTTTGTTTTCGTAAATTTTATAAACGGAAAAACAAAAATATCTTGTTACATACAAGGTATTATGTTAATCAGTAGCGTGCCGCCATATAGACAAAAAAGCAATACCTACTTTTATTAAAAACTTATACTATATTAATATAAAATAATTTATAATTATTGTGTTAATTATTCAATTAAATAAATTATAAAACTAATTGGATAAAACTGCTTTCAATGTCACAAGGTAAATATTTTAATATTACTTATATATTTTTATGGTTTATTATATTTATTTTAAAGATTTATATATTTATTTGATAACATTTTTTATTTTCAGAATACTGATACCTTCCAAGTAAATAAACAATGGTGCTGTTTTGAATACTTAGACACTTTTGAAGAAAGCGTACTTACTACCTATATCGATTAATCTACGTATTAAAAATATAAAATCTTATAAAGACAGTAAAAGTCGGAGACAGATTCGTTGTGGATAATAACTAAGGTAACGTTAAAATAACATTGAAATATTTTAGTTTGGACTGCAGTTTGCAGCTATTATGTAAAATACATATTTTACAAGTCTATCCAAGCTGTTAAATAAAATATTAATTAATTTTTCAGGCTCGTAAGAAGTAGATAAGTTTTAAAGGGGAAGATAACAATACTGATTTATAGTTGAAAACAAGATAACTAAGAGGAGCTAAAATTTTGTTATTCGTTAAAATAATAATAGAAAATATAGTTTTAAGAAATACCCTGTACAATATTGTAAAGTTTATTTTATAAAGAGATTTTGTTGAAAATAAAATAATAATATGATCAATTCTAAATAAATCGTATTTGTTTTATTCATATTTGTTTTATTTATGTTTTATCCTGTTGTTACCTGCTTTTAATCATATAATAATTACATGAATATATTTATTAAAAAAACATTATTAAATTAAAGCATAATAATATCATATCAATATAAATCAAGTGTGCATAATGTTGCGTAAGTATAGTAGGTATCAATTTCACATTTTATTAACAAACATGCACAAATGTAACATGAGTAGATATTAAATTTAATTTCCAAGTAGCTGGAGATTTATGTGTTGGTTTTTAGAATTTATTTTGTTATTGCAATTATTTCACAAAATTAGTGCTTCACAATTTATGAGTAAGGTTCCGTACTTGACATAAATTAATGTTTTGCTTATCAATTTCATTTCAATTACTTATTTTAGTAATGATGACATGTAAAAACTATGTTTATTTTGAAATTATTACACCCATAATTATTTTCAACTAATGAACCCTACTTTTGTCCCACTTTCCTCTATTTTTTTAATCTATAGTAATATTTTGTGGTTGCTGAGTTTGTTTGTATGTTTGTGTGAACGTCATAATTTCACAAGAATTATTTTGTAAGTTTAAGTCAATTTATCAAGGAAACCTATAAAATCATGAAACTAGTCATGTTTAATTATAACACAGGTGTAGCCGCGGTGCAAATATAAGTGTTCTCAGCCTTAACAACAAATGCTTAGCTAACATTTTTGTGTTCAACGTGACCAAACTTGTATAATTATTTCGTAACTTAAATATGTTGTTTTTGATATTTAATTTATTCATCATTTACCAATAAGTCTTTAGCTCGAGAACTTGTACGTACATCAAGTCTACGTCTTCATTATGTCGACTGTAAGTATCTTATTATTAAAAAAACATTTTATTATTTGTATGATTCTGATGAGCCTGATTGTTAATTTATTTTTTTAAATTGTTCTAGGTTTCTGACTCCGAGATCGTGTTGAGCCAATACGCTCAGGACCCCCTCCAAGAATACTATGAGATGCTTCGAAATGAATCAGATCCTGTTGTAAATAGCAAACAAAGTATAAAGAAAAAGAAACCTACGCAACGATGCAGAGAAACACCAAAAAAACAAATTCCCACAAAATCATTCGTAATGAGTCGACTGCAGAGAAAAGGGATAAAGTTAATAAAGATTTCAGTCATAGATCTGTGTAATAGTGATGTTCAAACAAGCGATGTTGACAGTGACAGTGAGAACGTTGTTTTAAGTGCACAATATATAGTTAAGGACGCTATGGATAGTGTCATGGACGAGACAGAATTATTAGTTAAGAAAATATCAAAATCATTAATTGATACTGATTTCTAATATTAAACTAGATGTTCCTTTTTTCTGTTTATTTTTAAGGTTTGTAACTAATATTAAATTGATGTATTTTTAGGTTTAAAAATAAAACAATAAAATATTTTGTAAGTTATAAAGCTTTTTATTTATTACCTACTCCAAAAAATAACATATATTTTTATATAAGTACATAACATTTTTTGAAATTCACATGCTTTGTGCTTAATACAATTGAAATTACTATCACAGTATTTTTTATGCAAAATAGAAAGTTTAGTCACTCATCTTCACTGAGCGCTACTACCTAGAAATTGCTCGTATACACCGTTTTTGGGCTAAAAATACTTTATTTATATCTGTACCATTTCCCCATAAAAGTAACCCATATCGTAACACAGACTCAACATAAGCAAAATATGCTGTACAGTTAAGTGATTTCATTTATTCCTCAATCGATGACTAATACTTTTTAAACTATTTAGGGTTTTCAAATTAAAATACATTTTGTATAAGTTGTACTATGATATTTTATTTTCAAAAAACACCTCATGATAATATTTTCCTAATTTTATAAATAACATTTGATCGACAGACACATTTTATCACCAATTCAAATACATTTTTAGACATAACACATTTTTAAGCGCACAATGCTTCAAATGTTTAACACAATTTAATTTAGTAGTTCCATAACAGTATTTTTTATGCAATAATGATAAATTAGGACACTGTTCATCATCTAGTGTCATCACATTACAATTCTCACACAGTTGCATAACCCACTTCACTTTCTCCAAACCTTTTACAATAATAGATTTATTTTCCAAATACGGTACGATTATGCGATGGAATTCTCTGTAGTCGATGAATCCTTCATTCCAATAGATACCTCTGTTTTTTTCTATCCATTTAGTTTGCTTCTTTTCATCGCTTGTTAGCTGATTAAACAAGTATGGAGGTTTAATTAAAAATGTTTGAGTATAATCATGAGTGACCAAAGCTAATTCCTTAATAATGAAATTATTATATAGGTCTTTAAATCCTTGAACATCTACTATAATCGTATCTGGATTCATGATATTTTCTTCACTGTGTTACTCAGTGGTTTATATTCAATTATACAATCGTTCAGAATGAGACAATATGCTGCAGTTTGATCTGGTATATCCGAATCGCTTTCAATTTCCACTCTCACGTCCACAACAGGACCTGTCTTTAGATTATCTGCTTGCCTGGAACAGTCGATAATGAAAAGCGGTGCCAAGTCTTTAAATTGTTTCTCACTTAATAACGGTTGCGACCGACATCCGTAATACGACTGTTGAAATCTAGTGTATTGTTCATATAATAAAGCAACTTTATTATTAGCAAAACTTATGTTTAGATTTTCATATGGAAAGTAGGTTGAATTTAGGTACACTCTAATATCACGAATATGACAATGATCGAACTGAGACATGTCAGAACTTGCATTGTTTTTCCTGTCTGTTTGTAGACCAATGATTACATATCTAGGCTTTTCAATTTGTGACGAAGTTTTGATAGACCAAGTATGTTTTGTAGTTTTTGGTAAAGCTGGATATTCATATAGATCCCAATTTCTGAAAATCATCTGGAGCGGTCTGTCTTTTTCTAACACTTTTAGCAAATTTATTTTTTCTTTATCTGATACTTTGACGTGCGGTACGCGCCATACAATTTTGTTTATAACAACATCTTCTATGATTTCTCCTGTGTTAAGTTTTACAGCGTTCAGGTTGGTATTGCTTCGTAACAATATCAGTTCGTGTCTACTATTAATCACGACTTTTTTGAAGTCTTCTGCAAAACCTAGGATATTGCAAAGTGGTATAGAAGCAGAAAATCTACCTCCGTTAATATTCTTTATACCCTCAACATTCCATCCCCATGCATTGGATATCTTTGACTCACTTTCATTCATTGATATTAAAGATTTCATGGTAGTAGTAACACCAGCATTTTTTATTTTATCAATTTCCACTCCATTTAATTCATATCTTATATCTTGGAACAAGTAAAGTAACCCATTGTTCGTAAAATGAACAGTATTAACAGGATCCTTCGATGTACTTTTGCTAACGATAACTGATCCTTCCAAATACAAGGTGCTTGCTGATGGTAATATATACAGGTCTTGTTGGTTGATAGGGATGCGGATTTCATCGTTTCTGTTGAAAGTTGTTATGTACGGCTTGTAAGAGTGAAACTCAATACCTTCAACGGTGTTGTCATAAGTTGGAGCAGATAAAACATCTAAGATATTCATTTTAGCAGTCCAATCGCTTTAAGGAATGCTTTATTGTCTTTAGTTAATTTAATTTTCGTTTTAGAGTAAGCTCGTATCGTGTTGAAAGCTCGAGTAGAACTGATATTTCCTTTTTCTGTCTGTGTATATTTATTGTAGTTAATCATTTTTGCTTCTTAGATGTAAATACAGTTGCACTTCTTCACCACGTAAATTTATTAAGTGGTTATTTATATTTAATAGTCTTATATGTATGGAGCTAATATTGTTTTGATTTATTGGAAAATATATCACGTTTGTTGGGATTTCAATAATTCTGTATCCGGGTGGGACGTTGAGCGCGAATTCGTGCACAATGTGACTGGGTTCTCCATTTATGTACGAGCCACTAACAATATCACATTCAATCCTGATCACGGTTGTAGATAGAATGTTGACAGGATACTCTGACTCATGCCATTTATTTGCTTCCAAGATCTGCTTCTTAAACCCTAATAAACTGTGAATAGAGTCTTCCTTATTAAAATTTACATTTTTTGTGCAGTATATACAAGTTTTTAATGTGTTGTTATTGCACTGTAATTTAAATAAAGCATCCTTTACTTCAGATTTTAAATAATCGCCAATGTCTTGTAATTCGTAAGTGCCTTCCGGTATTTCAATAACTTCATCGGAGCCATAATATAACTTATTATTGCTTTTGTCAATGTTTGGAATAGAGTTAAATGTTGAGAAATGCAACAAAGCACACTCATACTGTCCAGATAATTGTAGTGTGTTAGTATAGTACACAGATAATTCTGACGAGTTTCCAGTTATCGACAAAGTGAGCGACATCTTGAAAATGATTCAAATAAAAAAAACGCATTACATTTATAAGTTTTTATTCCAATAATTCCGTAAATATTTTAAACATAAGTGTCCACAATTTACAGTATTAAATTTCTGATATCTTGTATAGTTATAAAAAACATTATAATTTTTAAAATACTTTATTAATTCCCTGGGGGGTTTTAAATCACCAAAGCTGTCAAAATATTCACAGTAATTATTTACTTTAACATAAGCTACCCAATGTGTTCCTTCGTTTTTTGCATCATCCAAGTTCACTATACCACACTCAATCCGTTTTGGTGAAATTGGTAACTGATCCTTCATGTAGACTCCTCGAAAGTGAGGGATGTCTCGTGCATGTTTTTCAATATCCAAATTAGTTAAAGGTCGATTAGGTAGCTTCCAATTCAGTTTTTTGGAGATTTTATATATAATCCTTTGCCATTTTTATGTTGTTTTATGTATAGACCCTTGCCTAGGGCTAATGTCTCCATAGATCTGTTATGTCGCTCTGTTTCTTGTAAATTCTTCTGGGCTGCTTTATATTCGTTCACCGTTTTGGCTATACCTGCTGCGCCACCAGCTAAAGAGCCTAAAGCTGATAAACCAGCAAAAATTGGAATTAAAGGTAGAATTCCCCCAGTTTTGGGTATTGGTATAACTCGTGGTATTCGAATATTTGGAGTGCATGGAAATAGTTTCTTTGCAACTGAGTATGCAGTGTTTATTAATGTTTTACTGTTTTTGGGTTTCAATTTCTTAACCACAGATTTAATTTTTGATATAAAACTATTAAACGCCTTAACGCCACCACCAGATTTTAATTTAGCTTTCATAACTTTGCTCACTAACCAGGAACTAAGTTTTTCTCCTTTTCTTGCGTCTTTAGATTTAAGTCTTTTTTTAGCCATATCTAGTAGTTGTAAGTCAGCTTTATGTCTATTGGGTAAGTCTTTATGGTTATCGTATGCAATATCGTGTTGCATACAAGCTTCGTCTAGCTTATTTACACCTCGATCACCTCGGAGTAACCTTTTTTTGAGTTTTGTTCCTGGTCCGCAATAGTTGTAACCAGGCAGGTGAAGTTCAAACGGTAGATTATCAATAATAGTGTTAAGCAGTCCACCTCCTTGCATTGCTTAAAGCAAAGTAAATAATAAATATGTAATGAATGTGGTTATATAATTTGTATTTCAATCTGTTATTGCAGTTTTATCAATCCAACTGTTGTCATCATTGCTTAATCCCAGCCATTTCACGAATAATTTCGTTCCTTTTCTTTTCAATACTTTTTCAATCAAATACACACCAGGATGATGAGATTTTTGGAGTTCTTGTTCGTAAAACGTACCTAATATTGGTTGTTTTCGCTGATCTTCTATGTAATATGTTGTTGGTATGGTTTTATTGATCTTTTTTATAATAAACAGCTCAGTAGACCAATTTGGAGTATAGCCCTTTTCAAAGATATGTTTGTATTTACTAATGCGTACATTATCACCAACTTTAAATTTAGGTTTAGACCGAATAGATAAATGTTTATGTGATTTACTAATTTTATTTTTTATTAATAACTCATTTAATTTATTCACATTGGAAGGTCTGCATTGAATAGTACGATGATTTGTATTGTTATATGTCTTCAATATATTTGTCAATATCGATCCTAACCAATTATAGTTTCCATTTAAACTAAAACATTTGTATAGTTTATTTTTTATCGTTTTTATTAATCTCTCTACAATTGAAGCTTTCTTAGTAGAAAAAGTAGAGTAGTGGTTAATATTAAACCTCTTCATAAGGTTTTTGAAAGTTGTATTATAAAACTCTTTCCCAGAATCAGTTTGTAAGTTGATTGGTCTGCGAGGGCTACTACGTAATATTTCTTCAAAAGCATGTGTAACATCGGTCATGTTTTTAGATTTCAATGGTTCAGCCCAAGCGTATTTAGAAAAGCAATCAATCACTAATAAAATATAATTATATCCTTTATTACTTTTTCTCAAAGTCTGCATATCTATCAGATCAGCTTGCCATAAATCATCGATTCCTTTCAATATTACAGGTCGTCGAAGAAAGTTTTTTCGTGCTGCTTTGTGTATTTCATTAACAATTTGTTGCTTTGTCATTATGATTTTATTGATTGAATTAACTTGTCCACAGTGGTTTTTGTATAAAATTTGTCTTCTAAATGAAGCAAAGTATTTGTAAACTTTGTATTTAAAATACTTTGAACGTGTAGCGATTTATTAACTTCTTGTAATATTTCTGATTTAATTTTATCTACGTATTCCTTATTTACCACATCATCAGCTTCCTCAGGCAGTCTAATTCCTCTTAGCCGTGATGCTTTCAAATCAAAATCACCGTTTTCAGATTTATACAAAGCGTTATTATTAATCTCGAATAACTCAGATAAACGCATTCGTTTATGAATATAATGACCGAATTTGTCTACATTCATGTTAAGTGTGTTGTACTGTAAGGTTGGAAATAAAATGAACATTCTATACAAACAACTTTTATTTATTAATAATTTTATTTTCACGTAATTCCTCAATAATAGAGATAATTTCATTATCTAATCCTGTATTGCCAGCATCTCGAGATGCTATTAACAACTTTAATCTATCAACCAATTCGTTTGGATCATCCCAATAAATGTAATCCACATTTTGTCTCCACATTTTTTTCATTGACATTCCTTTACCTTTAGATTGCTTACCAGGAATTGTACTTTGTAGTGAGAAAAGCGGTTTAATAACTTGTAAATATTTCATTCCCTTATTACTTTTTATTGGTTTATTTGGTTCGAAATCTCTACGATGTGCATTTGTATCAAGCAACATCGATTTATAATTTTGCATGTCACTCTCTGTAACTACGCTTAAATCTACATTCTTTTTTAATAACAATTGTTTCAAACCAGGTGTATTACGATATTTACAACCAGATACTACAATAAATTCATCACCAACTGTTATATTAGCAGACCCTAACATAAATTTCCCTTGATCTACTCGAACGCCAAACGGGATGTCTCGTAGGGCTTCTGAAGATAACGACCAGGATGAAGTGTCGTGCTCTTTAATATTAACATCATCAACCAATGATTGAAAAGAACTTTCACTGTCATTGTCAGATTCATCACTGTCATCTTTACTTTTTGGATTTTCATTCTGCATAGTTTGTTTATTCAATGGACCTTCGATTTGATTATTAGCGTTGGAAAGCAGGTTGAGAGATTCTGTTACAGGCTTGAAAACTGATTCCAATGCTTGTTTATTGCTAATCTCAATATCTCGCATGTTCCGTACTTTTCTCTTTACAGCTTCTGCAGCATCAACAATTTGTCTTTTTAATGATTTTTCCATGCTTGTTATCGGTTGAAAGTCGTATACAGAATAATAATAATACAAAGATGACAACCTTAAATATTCGAAATTTTAATCAAAGATTACAAAGGTATCAAATTTAGTTCTATAGCATCCATTATTTTTAGAACAATCTTTATTAATTACAACATAGTTGAAGGGTTCACTCCATATCCTGGAACACATTTCACGGAATTCAAACCAAGTCATATCGGTATTAACATGTTCATCATAAACATGTCTTAAATTAATGTCATCTTGTTTAAAAAGTACTATCAGGTTAGCATTATCTCTTACTAATTGTTTTGGGATTTTACTGTATGTTTGATTTAGGTAAAAACAATCGATGTATTTGTGTCTACCCATAGCAAAGTAATCACGCATATTATTTTGATTCTCACACGCCACGTCATCAAAAATAATTATAGAGTTTGGTTTCGCATCCTCAACTTTTAACACTTCTTCATTTCCTTGAAATTTTTGTAATGATATACATGGTACTTGCTGTAAAACCTTTTCTAAAAACACATATTTTGGTTGAAGTAAAGTTTTTGAATATATGTAGATGTTTTGAAAGTTTAATCCATTTTCATGTAGAAGTAGACCAATTAACAAGTTTGTTTTGCCACAGTTTGATGGTCCGCAAATAATGCATCGTATGGTATTAGGTAATAATTTTCCATGACGTGATTCAGTCTTACAAGAATCATTGCAAATTATATTTAATTGCAAAGATTGTGGTTGTTTGACAAATTTCATGTTATATACATATTACAGCTTAATTAATAATGATCAAGTTTAAAGATTGTTAATCTTTATAAATACTAATCGATCTTAAATCTACTCAACTTCTTTTAAGTACTGGAACAAATTTTACCATCCTATTATCCTCCTCACAATATATTTTTATTAATTCTGTCTATAATGACACAAACACACTAAAATTAAAAATACTGGTTGTTGGTAATTTTTAAAGTGCCAGTTGTTGATGTCTTAGCTATAATGTCGTCATTGTTATTGCTCACGTGAATATATTAGGCGTTAGTTATTTATTGAAGTTTCGAAGCCACACGTCGCTGGTTATATTAAATTTATATTATTGGGCATTTTGGACCACGAGTCCTGAGCGAGAGCGAAACTTGTTTCGCGGAGCGACTGGACGAAAGTGGTACAGAATGCCCAATAATACCCTACTACATTGACATTACCTCTCCAGCAACATTATAGGTTTTATTAATTTGTAACACAGTTTACTAAAACAATGTATTCTCGACTTTCGAGACACCAAACTCCTTGTATTGTAAACGTGACATGCAATATGTCAACCTCTACAAAGTTTCCTCTTTTCTATTGTTTTTCATGGCAGTTTTATTGAACAAATGTTAGCGTTTAGAATGACATTTTGTTAAGAGGTGTTGTGTCGTATTATTTGTTTATATATAATCTCTTGTAAACTATGAATATTGACTAATTTCGTAACTTACGTTCAAGGTGACATTGGCATATCGTCATTTGCAATTTTTAATTAATTAAGTATTGATTGATTAAGTTTTTTCTTAACTAACTTTGACAACTAGCTATGTAAAATAATTTATTATTATTTCTTTATTAATAGCTTCTCTACACATTACATCTATGAACGGGGCAGGTACACAAATATAAAAAAAAAAAAAACGATGCTACTTTTTTTAACGTCGTTCAGGATACTTCTCAGCCACGCGTACAATGGACACAAGAACAGTGTAGCCTCGAGGCCAACAACTATTTCCCAATTACTTGAATATTTAATACCTTTTTATAAAAGGTCGATAAACTTGCTAAACAAATCTGCATTTCTTTTGCATCACAATTTTTTCGAAAAATCAATTATGATTGCTCAAACTCAAACTCTCGTTATTGCATCAGGGCAAATTCTTACGAAACGAAACAACTTATTTAAAACTTACGAAATGTCAAAAACTTAAAATCGATCACGTTAACTTTTCAGCTCATGAACCAATTATATTGTTATTAATATACTTTTTATGTTTTACTCTTGTGTTATGTCAAAACAAGTACCTACCTACTTAAAAGTAAAGTTTTCAATGTTTTACGTAATTATTAAATTTTATAAAAGTAATGTTAATTATTACGGTTATTTTTACTTTTACTAGACCATAACTGTCTCAGTGGCAAAGCTGTTGTTTATGTAGGTTAATATAGTCGGGATACGAATCCCATGCAAGACATAATATTCGTACTATCTACAATTTTTTATAGTACTATGGATGGTAAAAAAACTGGTCATAGCACTTAAAAAATTGAAGTTACCAATTTTACATAATATTTCGTAGACGAATACATCACTTTAAAATATTAGAAGGTATCGGTACTAACATTTCTACGGTCAAAATTTACTCGTTTTGACTGAATGTCTATATTGGCCTACCTTTACTACATCTATGTACTAAAATAAGTAGGAAAGGTCAAGCTAGGAAACAAATTTGTTCAAGTTTTATGTCTATGATTACCCCGCTGCTGTTTATGATCGCCCCTTTTTGCATGAATGCGTCTTCTCTATATATAAGTGAAAATTTACTAGAGTGAACCATTTAAGGACTGGTACAACCAATATTGTTTGCGTGGTGACGGATTTAGGTTGTCATCTCTGAGG
This sequence comes from Schrankia costaestrigalis, assembly GCA_905475405.1. Lineage (NCBI taxonomy): Eukaryota > Metazoa > Arthropoda > Insecta > Lepidoptera > Erebidae > Schrankia > Schrankia costaestrigalis. The sequence goes on along the minus strand of FR997829.1, from coordinate 12,332,013 downwards.
AAGATGAAGACGACTAACGTAAGTCTTATCGTCAGTTCATCCAGCAAAAAAGGATAAAACTGTTAGGTACTATTAACTGTCTGACCAGCTTACTAAAATATGAAGGCCATGTTTTTCTGTACATAGTCATTTCTACGCATATCCTAGCCTAGACATCCCTTAAGAACTAAGAAGATTAGTACCTATACATATATTCGATGACTAGGCTGTTTTTAATTTCCAAGAAAACTCTTAATCGGATAACGAGATTGAACAATTCCAGATTAAAATCTTTTAGAATCAGCACAAAACGGTTGAGGTTTTCTAAGCTGCAAACATCGTATTACATTCAACATTACCTACGCAATTAATATGCACACGTTATCTATTACGTACTGCTAAATATGCGGGTACAAATCAGCTTAAATGCTGTATTAGAGCTACTCTGTTAATGCGACAATTATTTGATTTTCTTCATTGTGAAATGTGGAATGTTGTTCTGAACTTGTTCATGTGGTAAGGGAATGTAAAATACCACCGCGTCTTCTTGTCACGTGGATGTAATAATAAGCGACTAAGGGAGGCACAGGACCGCACAGCAATATTTGCAGTGTGCCTATGTCTAGCAGTCGTCAATTGGCTGATATGATGATGATGATGGTAGATTATAAGGTATCATGCACAGAGATGGAAAATTGAAAGCAAAGCTCAAGGTTTCATTCATAGGGATCTCACAGGTTGGACTTCATTAATTTACAACAGATAGTAAGTTGATACATTTACGACATCCATTATGGCGTACGGCGTACCATACGAGTAGAGGACAATCATATTAATATAATTTTCGATAACTACGCAAGCACGCGCAAATACTTCCGAGTTGGATAGGCATACACACAGTATTTAATAAAAGCAATAGTAAAACATGGCTAGAGGTTAATAAACATTTTAATTACTAATTACCTAATTTTTGAACGATTGAATTTTCTAGTAAATAGTCACGAATTGGTAGAAATCCATGATGTTAATCTATTCAACGTATTTTCTAGCATTCCACTTTAACATACCGAGTACTTACCGTTATAGTTTTACCTTCGTACCTATGTTTTGTAATAAAATAACGTCAATGAACATGGATAAATAAATAAATAAATAATATTCCTTACGCATCACACAACGCCATCTAGTCCCAAACTAAGCAAAGCTTGTACAATGGGTACTAGACAACAGATAAACATACTTAAATACTTTTTTTTGTAAATACGTAGGTATATATTTTACATAGAAAACACCCAGACCAATGTAAACAATCATGTTAACTAACCAATATTAATGCACTCCTCATTGTGTTTGTTTTCTCGTTTATAAAATGTTGATTTACAAAAAATATATCGATCCACAAATTATTGTCCTGAGTCTGGACGTTCTTTGTGACCGTGTTAAATGTGTAAACTGATGATCGTAAAGTCCTCCAGCTACACAGGGAATGTGTCCCAAGTGCGACAGTTAGGGGTAAACTATACTATTGTTGGCACCCCCCCAGTGATTGGCACTCTGATATAAAAATCCAGATATTAAGAGACAATTTCTGTTTATTTACTGTTGCAGAACCATAATGGGTAGAATGTCTTATCTTCTGTAGTGGCAACACTATTGTCAGCCAGTTTTATTTCACACCTGTTTCTGAGTCTCAAAGGAAATTAAGGTGTCGTGATCGTGTTGTTTTTTTAGCAAAAAGTATAGTACTAGACAATAGAAATGCACGTGAAAAAGTGATTTTTGTGTAAGTTTATACGCCAAATTATATTTGATATTGTTAAATTAGTGTTTATCTTGCTATTTTTATTGTTTTCAGTGTTGAAAATTAAGCGTACCCGACGTTTTATTGGTGCCAATCATTGTATTTTTTTTTGTATAGTGGCACAGTGATTGGCTCAGATGCCAATAATGATTGTACTTTTATTTTTTGGTAGCATGTCTTATATTACATAGTTAAATTACAGTTTAATTAAAATAAACGATATTGGCATGCTAAATAAGGTTAATTTTGCTTCTATTGGAAATCTTGGCAATGCCAATCATCACTATACCCACCTAAGATTTCCCCTTCTTTTCATCGCATTTAGGTACCCAGACGGCTTTAAGATGTCAAAGGTTACGGCAGGAAGAAAATATTTAAAAGCCTTGCAAGCCATAAAAAATGGAATGGGTAAGAAAACTGCTGAAAATAAATTTAATGTCCCACGGGCAACTTTGCAGTTTCGCCTATTCAACTTATTTGTAAAATGTCGACCTGGTCCAGACACGTACGGTTCTGACTGATGCAGAAGAAAAAGAGACAGTGAAATGGATAATTTCAGCTTGTAGAAAAGGTTTTCCACGGCGTAAAGAGGATGGCGTAAAGAGTGTCAAACTGTATTTGGGTGAACATCCTAGACTTAACAGTTTTACAGATAATACACCAGGCGATGGATGGTATAAATTATTTTTGAAGGGATCCTGAGCTTTCTATACAAACAACAAATGATGAACATCAAAAATTAAATGATGACAGCAACTGCATTAATAGTTAATAGTGCCAATCGTTATACCAAATTCAACGTGCCAATAATTATACTTCAGTGCCAATGATTGTGCAATAACATAGAATTAAGTTTAATGTTACTTTTTATGCAATAAATCTATTTTATTGTAATACCAATGTGTTTAATTATTATTTACTTTTATATACCTTATAATCTGTAAACATAAAATATATAAAAATATTATTATAACAAAGAAGACACAACATCTATGTTGAATATCATCTTAGAATGCCAATCATTGTACTGCTTACCCTATATTTTTTTATTAAATGAAAAACAATAAAAATATAAATTCATAATTATAATTCATAATTAATTTAATCTTTACAATTAAAACCTTGTCTATACAATTTTGTAATGTACATTAGTATCGAAATTAACTACCTAATTACCAAAAACATTAAAAAAGAATATAATTTTAACCCTTTTTCATCTCAAGTGAATTAGACTAAATGATTAATTTATACTTACATCGCAAAATATTTTCTGCAAACTGTTAGTTTCATTTGCGTATCATGGCTAAGTTACTTTCTTTCAAAACCATCGCTTATAAAACCTTGTGATGTCATGAGGTAGGTATACCCATAAATTTTATGAACGTAATAGACATAAATAAAAAGTAGGTAAAAAGCCTTGGTACAGGTAGCGGTTGACAAAGCAAAAATGATAACATAAATATTGTTGTGACTAAAACGCTGAGTGTCTCATGAAATTTGAGAAGTAAAAAGATGCATTGATATAGGTCGTGTGATATCAGCGGTCAGTGACGAGTATCATATAAATATGTTATTAACACTCGACAATGATCTAGGTCGGTGCGCTCCCTCACCAGCCAGGCGAGGAGACAATCGTCTCGGGCTTCGGTCGGGTGGGCAGCGTGGCGCGCCCGCTAGTACAACCGCTCCGCTTGTGCGCCACGCGGGATCAGAGCGCGGGTGAGCCGAGCGGTTCGCACGCACCACAGTCCTCTCCTAACCGCGAGTGAGCGCGCTGCTGCTGCGGCGCGCCCTCCGTTGCAGGCACATGCCTACGAAATGTCAACTACCTACATTTCCCGATAACGTCCGATTAGCAATTAACACCGCCGAATAGCACGCTCAGTGCACGGCGACGTCGATAGTTTTAAACATTCGACTTGTATGTTTTTTCGCGAAGTTTTTTTCAAGTAAGATTTTACGCGTACCTATTACATATATGGAATGTGTTGCTAAATACATAACCTTGGTTACAAAGAATAGCGTTTTGTTTTTTTGTGTGTGTTTTTTTTTCTTAGTTATGTTGCCGGTAATTATCTCCTCGTGTTTGTGTACACATTGTTTATAACACGTTCGGTTAAATTGTTCTTTTCATCAATTATACGTAACAATCGGAAATATTACAGTAGCATACAAAATGTTACAATTAAATGTGTTGATAAATATGTTCGCTTAATTGGTTTTAATTGTGACGTATACAATCCGGTTTTTGTTTACGGATCTCATGTTGATGCTGACCTTGCTGGTAAGAGAATATTGACAGTATTGTTTCGCCATGAATGCATAATGTCATTCAAAATATTTACTTTTTTTGTGTATTATACCTGTACAACGATCCCTTGACCGCTAATTACATTTGTTACACGGTAACGTGAAACATTTACGTGTGAATGTCCCGAGCGTAGTAGGTGACTGTCCTTATCTTAATATTCAATCAAATACGTGCTGAGCATTTATAGGGGAAAACGGAAAAATAACTAGACTAATGTAATTAAAAGTTACAATGTAGGAATAACAAAAAAAAACTCTTTATCTATGGAGATTACTAAGCGGATGAAACAATAGCATAACTAACGTTACAACACTGTACGATTTTACCGCTTCACATTTTGTTTATAAAAATACCGTTATTTCATTTCGTATCTGACATGTAACTATATTATAATTCTTTTTAAGGTCAAGGTTTTTATTTTAAAAATAATAAAGACAATTGTTTATAAAAAAGGTATTTGAGTACGTGGTTTTATAAATGTTTTTTTTTAAATTCGATAAGAGGAAAGGTTTTTAATTATGTAAGTTATGTTGTTTATTTAAAGCATTTTCTACCGCATGTGACCAACTTTAAAAATCTTTATGTAAAATATAAGAAATATAACTAATAATATATATAATTGGTGCCATAGAAATTTGTGTGGATGTACAGTTTTTATCCTCAAAATATGCTAATGGTCATAGAGTGAACAAAATTGTGTCTCAATTCGGTGTTAACGCTTTATCTAGTCGGTTTTTAATTAAACTTATGCAACGTACACAATAGAAAAGTGCCTCAATTTTAGAGTGTTCATACGTTTATCCATATACGGTACAATAATAAAATTACATCGACACGTATTAAGAGAAGCAGACGAACTAATAGAATTATTATTAATTTATCGTGGCGGCGCGCACATGGATGGAACATAATCATTATAGAGTATGATAAAAATATAGGTCATAACAGAATCATAATTAGGTAGGTACGTTAGAAATAATTATTATGAATAATTCTATACATATTTTATGTTAATATGTTTATGTTATTCATTAATTTTTATTATTGCTTTGAGAGATAAATTAGGAACATAGTAAGTACTAAATATTTATTCTAAGAACTAATTATCTTTATTTCTTTGGTACTTCAAGATTATTATGACATAGAATATTAAAGACATTTTATAAATATTAATATAACATTTCTCCCACGTTCATCGGTCTTAATAAAACATATTAGGTCAAAGCAAAATTTCATGAACTTTCATCACAAAGATTTCTATTGAGTGGGAATCAAATCTGAGACCTCGGCATAGTTAGACATTTCGTTATTCCTGATAAAAAAGTATGCTAATTACATACCAATATCTATTATTTCTTAACATTTATATTGAGTCTAGTTCTCCAGCCGCAAAAGAAAATACTTAGTAATATTATTTTCCCAAATTTAATTTTTATTGTAATTTAAAAGGGTACTTTCATAAACAGCGAGCCTACCGAATTTAAACTGTTTGAGTGTATTTAAGCATCGGTAATAATATCCTGAAAAAGGTTCTATATTATTATGAGAGGATAGTTCTGTTTATTTGTTTTTGTATAAGGTCCATATAAACCGTAATTAAATGTATAATTTGCATTTTAAGGTAAGGCTCGTTGTTAGGGCTAACAGATTAGACGCTTTTAACAACGTAAATTTGTTTTACTTAAGTATTACAAATATCATAATAAAGATAAATATATTTATAAATTAAGGATTTTGACAAAACATTCCTTCATTAGGCATGTGTAATATAAAAAATTAAAAACAAATTAAGTACATTTATTTAAAAGTATTGGACTCACGTAAAAAACCACATGCTTCTGGAAAGGCTTGGCTGCGGAAAAGCTGGCTTAAGATTGCTGATTAAAGATTATATCAAAGAAATCAAAGGAAGTAATACATAATATGAATCCCTACACCAAATCCGTCTGGCCTGCGTGCTATAAGGAGTCCAAGTTTACCTCCGTCATTAGGTAATACCCGTCTTTGCTAGTCTAAGGCCTGTTATAATGACGTTAAACTCCGATCCTAAATGACTAACTATTATTTAAATTATGGAGAATGGTCTCGACAACGTAATAATACTCGTTAAATAAATATAAATTAATAAAAATTATATTATAAATTGTTAAGAGCAACGACATTATAAACAACATAAAATAATATTTTACTAAGTAAATATTATAAAAATATTGGACATAAAAGAGTTTCAAGAAAATAAAATATTATTTGTCTTTTTGCGAACCCTTGTTTCTGGCACAAAAGCCAAAATATCCGATTTCGCCTCCGGGCAGCGGCTAATCAACCATGAATTATTTTGCTTTATGTTAATTCTATACATGTAATTGGTTTATATAATAAAATATAATATTATATTTACTTAAGTAAATAGCAAGCTATTCAAATGAAAATATTTTAATTAATAAATTGTACATTTATATACCTACACAAAAATTTGCATTTAGTGTGAATCGAACTTGAAATGTCATAGTAGCAGTCTACACTATAACTAATATGGCATATAAGTTTAAACTATAATACATACATAAATATTTGTCATGTTTTTCTCTGTTTTCCAATCTTTAGTACTAGCTTCCTAAGCTGACCAAAACTACTAACTAGGCCCCATTTTATTTCTATGAAAACCAGCGCTGAATCCTATCTACTATGACAACATTAAATACTAAGAAAGAAACAATAACATAGGCGACCACGCTATTTTTATAGCCTTTATATTATGCCATGCCTACGTCGTCGTCTATATTAAGTACATAACAAAATGTTCCTTGTTAGTTATCTCTTTCCTTAATGCCTATCACTAGTCATTTGGGCATTTTTTCATAAAACGTTTACACATCAAAGTGGCTATTTTACGTATAAAAGCAAATTTTAGAATATTGATTCCCTCACAAGTAAATCCTTTTTGTGCATAATGTGTTTGACTTGGAACCAGACTGAATATGTATTTGTTTACAAAAAGTTTATAAGTATGTTTTTATTTCTCTAGTCCCCTTTAAATCTCTAGTATCTTTGCTTAGTTTGGGACTAAATGCCTTCATACGGTATTTTTGTGATCCACATTATCATTGTCAGCCTGGATATTCGATGTGTCCGTTAATTTCATGGCTGTTAAAGTGCCATACAAGTCTCTAATCTGAGTGCTATAGTGGTCCTTAAGAAAGAAAAGTAAAGAATTTCATATTTCCGTTTCCTTTAAAAAAATGTTTCAATTTTTTACCATTTAATAAAGCAAATCCCTGATGTCAAAATATTTCTTCTAATGGAAATCGATATTATTTGTTCCAGTGACCGTGATAAATTGTTATTCACAATTTTAACAATTCATCTGGGGACTTAATTAATACAATCTCTTTGTCACTTTATACTGAGCCAAAGCAAATAAATTTGGGTCATTATCAACGATCGATGTTTGATTAATTACTCCTGTTTACCGTTGCAAATGGGTGAATTAAAAACCCATACTACTAAAGTAAACGCTGAATAACTTAACAATAAGTGTTTCTCTTGAAGAAACTTAAGACAAAAGCCTAAAGGAAATTCGTGGTTTGCTTTTTCCCTGGCTAAGCTGTTTTAACCCCGATATATTATAAATCCCTGCAACGGGTCGTTTATTGGCTGGTGTTTAAAATTATGACTAAGTTGTAGTATTGATATTTTAGTTATCTGTCTTAGCTATGAGCAATCCCAAGCGAATGTCTTATTCCGGTAATTTCCTGTCCCATTGAAACAGTTTATTATAACTAATATAATTCATAGACACGAAGACCATTGAAATACAAACTCACAATACTTTAGTTTGTAATAAGTTTAATATAATATGAAAATCTTTTTACGTTTAAAAGTTCTTCCCGAATCCCCATGCAGGCTAAAATATTAAACTTTTTATATGAAGTGCACTTTTCACAATAGTTCGAATACCGTTTGCCTCTAGCGATAGTGAAATGGGCTGAAATGCGAAACTTCGTCTTATAGAGATTCTCGGCTCAATAGTTTCAAGCCAATAATCCAAGACGCAGAATACATACAGTAGGTATAATATACAGTTTCGATTCCGCTGTTCTAATTATGATTTATCCCACGTAGGTTTCATTGAAACCGACCCTGAGTATTAAGGCTTACAGGCAGTAATGAAAATAGGACTCCATTTTGTAATTGATTTTGTCTTCAAGACAATAATGTTAATTTTACTTAAATAACATTAAAGTAGAAGTTTATTTACACTTCACTTAAGTGTGTAAATTCTGTTACATATTAAATGTATCTCTTACTTTGCTTGTCTTTGCTAAGTTAGGTTGTTTAATTATTTAGCTTTGTTAAATCTAATAGGTTGTGTGTTAACGTTTTCATCCATGTAATTATTTATTTTATCGCTTATTTGTTTGAACTCTCTAAGTAACCTCTTAATATGATTTTTATATTAATTATTGATATATCGGTGCTTCTATATTTCATGACACAGAAATGCCCTTGCAACGTAATTATACTTTTAACACACAGTTTAACCATTTCTAAAATAATATTAAATATTTTAATATTAGTCACATTTTCATACTATGCCATCTAGTATAAAACTAAGCAGAGCTTGGACTGTACAAACAAATGGACATACTTATTTACTATTTTTACTAAATACATAATACAAGAAAACCACTCAGTCCAACGCAAACATTTAGGTATGTTTACGAGCACAAAGTCACTTAAACGTACGATGCCAGAGATAAAATTATCATAATACCTACAGTAGTTATTTTGTACAAAATTATTGATTTCTACCTAATTTCTATTAATCAATGTAAAAGTACGAATTGTACTATAATATAAATCGGTCGTTCATAATTGTCCCATTAGACGGTCATACACACAACGTGTCTATCTACTCTAAGTTCTTATTTTAGCTTCAATCGTATTAAAATATTATTATCAGTAATTTAATTTTTATATTGTCTTTTTTTTAAACACTGTGGTATTCTGATGTGTAAGCTATATTATTTTAAAGTTTCATTTAAATCCATTTGGTAGTTTTTCTAAACATCCATACTGTCGCGTTTATAATATTAATAGATTGTAAAAATCATTGTTTGATTAAGACCCTGTGCGTCCATTGGCAAGTACCACGTATTGCATTATGGCATTCGTTTGTAAACGTTTCACATCTGTTTACGCCTTGGTAATTACGTTGTTTGCTTCCAGTTAACCAAAGCGACCGATGTTTCACTTGAAGTTAGTCTTCCATGACGACATGGCATACTTGAGTACGAACACATTATATTTCTCATTTACTTTATGTTAGCTGTAAGAAATCTATGTTGATAATTCGAATACGGTTTTATCGTCGTTGAAATTTAATTAAACTTGAATTCATAATCTTATTAAGTACGACAACAGTGCGAGGCAACTTTTTATTGTTGTAACTTTGACATACAAGACAATGAAATTATTGCACTGAAACTATTGGATAAACTATATTATACTATACCATATTCATTTGGTAAACAAACAAAAAAATGGGTCTTTTTAATGTCACGATTACTCATTTATAAATAATTATAATCTATGGTCACGATAAAGACTCGAAAATTATAAAAGAATATTAATATGTTAACGACTTTACAATAAAATAGAAATTTCATTACCTATTATGTTTAAATATTATAATTAGATCACCAAGTAATATTTTTCTTTTTTTGCCTTTTTAAACATTACATACGAACTAAACGACTTATTGAAGAGCCTACATTTAATTGTCAATGTCTTAAATGTCATGTATCGCATTAATATGTCATAACAGAAGAAGAATAATATTACAAATTAATAGAATTATTGAAGAATTTGTTAATTAATTTATAATACAAGCTGGGAACAGTTTTTCTGAATCTGAATTAGAAGTTTCCGATTAATAGAAATTGAAAAAAATGTTTTTAAAAAGCAATTTACTAATTCGTAAGATTTACTTGTATATTCTGCTTCTCAATAAACTTTTATTGCCTTAATTCAAGCATTATAGCTGTTGTCTGGTACCCATAGTACAAGCTCTGCTTAGTTTGGGACCAGTCAACATTGATAAATTATGTAATATTGTATTATTATACACTATATTGTTATAATTAGTATTTATAAATTATTGTAAATATAAGTATGTATGCCTGTTGCCTGGTACCCATAGTACAAGCTCTGCTTAGTTTGGGACCAGTCAACATACCTTTATATTGTTATGTAATATTTTATTCTATTTATGAATAAATTTGATTTGATTTTAATTATTTACTAAATTCACATTTTCTTATCCAGGTAGAATACACTTATTTATATTTACACAGAGTTATTTATTGTTTAGTTATGTTTTTAGTTAACAATGTTTGAAAACCGCGGCATTTTTGCAGTTTGACAGATTTGACATGTTTATACTTTTTCTCATGCTATCTTGAATAGGATATAGAGCAGTACTATCAAATAAAATACTAAAATTATATTCATCATAACAGCCTATTAATATATAATATATATAAATAATTAAAAAAAAAAAAATAATGTCCCACTGCAGGGACCTCCTCTCGTGACGGAGAAATACTTGGCCTTATTTTATTATTAAAAATATATTATCGTATCTTAAAATTATAATATTATTATAAGATACGATAATATATTTTTAATATAATATTATTATCATACTTAGAATACACGAGACAGAACAACTGAGTTTTTTAGACCCAGCCATGTGTTCCAGAACTCTCAGGTGCTAAAGCAAATTGTTTGTTTTACTTGTTTTTGTAGTGAAGTAATAATCGAGTCGAGTTTAACAAAGTAACTGTCTTCTACCTTTTTAGCTCTAGTAATAAAACCCAACAATTAACTCTCAAGGTAATTATACGCTAAGTCAGGGGATGAATTTTTTACGTGCAAACCTAAAAGCAACATTATTTTTTGGGTACTTACTCTGTTTAATGTAGTTTGATGGTCAGAAGAATGGTACGTAAAAAAACGGTTTTTTGGGAGCTTATTTTATAAGTATTAGTTTATTTAACACCTGGTTTTTCTTTTTACCATATTTTGTATTTTTTCTAAAATATAAACTTGTATAAGTTTAAGTGCTTATTGTATAAATTACAGTAGCATTTTCTACAAAAGAATACTTCAGTAGTCTAATTCAATTGCTAAATTAATTGATACTGAGTCGTTAAGTTCAACCTAAACTTTGTTTCTGACGTTAATTTATTTCATCTCTTTATAGAGTATTCTTTGATTAAGAAAGTTCCTCGGACTTTTCGTGGCGTTGAAGACAATGCTCAGAATAGGTGTGCATTTCTTGTTATCTTAAATTAGGTAATTAAAACTTTTAAGTGTATGAATGTAAATCAAAGTTTATAAGGTCAATCTTTTAAATAAGGTTATTGTATTTTTAGAATTATCCTACACAATCTTGTAGAAAAAAGGTATTTAACTTGGGCGATCAGTCGAAAGTGTTTTGAGGCACAATTTGTGTCAAATATAATTATGACACACAAACACACATTTATTTTACCATTAAATTTATTTAAGACCTTCAAAAGTAATATGTGGCAATAAGATCAATGAAAAATCTGTTTAATAGCACTCACAGATGTTAATAGTATTAATTTACAGTCCACTGAAAATAAAACTGATTTCATTCAATGAACAGAAAGTAATATATCGAACGGTATGCTCGTAGACATTCGTAAATTAGTCTTCAGACGCGAGTAAATGGGGTTCACATGGCCTTTACCCATCACAAGTACGTTATCGTAAAATAGCTCGATCACTTTGATGGTGTCAAACAAAATTACATTCATGACGCAGAAGTACGCGTTCTTGGTCGTTTTAACTTTATTTCTCGTTTCATCTAACGCGTCTGTCAATGACAATAACAGCTCTTTCGGTTGATATCAGACATACGCACCGCCTTACTAACGATTCTCTTTGGACCCCTGTACTACTCAAAAGAACTCCTAACAAAATTTACATTTTTATTCGTTGCCGTTTACGTGTATGAAGTTAAGTAAAACAGAAAGTTGTACGGATTGTTTTATTAGATTTTTTAGTATTTAGGGCCTTCCATTTTTTATGTGATGTATTATTACGTTTGATTAATTTTCAAAGTTATTTAGGGGTACGCAGGTCAAGAAAATTTTTGCAGAGTACAAGGATTCGATGCTCATAAATCTCAATAAATCGTTCGTATTTTGATGAGAAATTTTGAAGACGAATGATCCCTTTCAGTCGCGGCAAGCATAAAAATATTTAAATTTATTTAAGAGGATAATGTTGTAATCGTGTTGGCGTCCGAAGAACTACATACATGTATTTATACTTTGGTACATAAATATAATAATACGTACTTTATAAATAATATTTATAAAGTACGTAGGTATAACATTATACAAAAAATTATGCACTTCATATTATGAAGTGCATAATTTTTTGTTTAATGTTCTGTTTCTAGAATGCTCCACTGTTAAAACTTAAATAATATTTATTTTCTTTTTACAACACATTATTATTACGCTGAAATATTGTACCGTACAAAAGCAAAACAAAACATTCTCTTCAAATTTAAGAAATATATTCATTAATAGTACCATAGTGTAAACATTTCAATTAAACAAACATACTTAGTCACTAGCATTATTAAGAAACTAAAAGGACGAAACACGGCATTCAAATCGAAAGTTAAGCTCTCAAAAGTGCACCACGCTGACCGTCAAATCTGAACCGACAAATCAAATAATATGTTATTATATAATATTCCATTCTTAAACTAGGCCATACTTACCAAGCGATTCTATTTTCCGTCAAATAAGGAAATCGTTGTGAATCGTCCAAAACGGTTAAACTCTACGTCACAGACGATTTAACTATACTACACAGATATCCTTATCCCGCTTCTGCATACTCACGACACACGTAAGCGATGACATTGTATTGCACTGTAGACGTAATTCTCGTAAGCTGCTTATTGCGCGACGACTTACGTTGAATTTCATGTTCTTATTTACCGTTTTTTAAATTTTCTTCATGTCGCTATAGATTGCGATCTAGATTTGTTAAAGTACTGTTTTTGCATTAGTTTGATATAGTGAGATTTTGTATAGCGTTTCATTTTACGGTTATAGACCAAAGAGAGATTCTTGGTCAATTTAGTTGCATAAATGGACTGGACTGGTTTAACCTGACCATGCTGATTATTAATTTTATAAGTATAAGGTATGAAGAAATTTAATTATTACAATAATATGCGGATGATAGAATTTGATGTGACTAACGACGAAGTTAAGCGTTTGATTCGGATCATATCAATGCTTAGCAACTAAATATTTAAATATCGAGCTAGCACGGTCAAGTGCCTTAGACTGGCTACGTAATCCCTTAAGACGAGGCCGAGTAAGATATACGGCCACGATAATCTTTGTTCAAGGCTCCTGAAAGCAAAATCGCTGAACACGATACAACTTTCGAAGAAAGGCGTGGAGTATTCGGTTGTCGCGTCAAGGGGATTAACGGAAGGTGGGCTAAAGCTGAACCCAACGTAGGTTTCGAATATTTGAGCCGGGTAAAGCGGGTAATTTTGATTGTTTGTTATTTAACAAAATGTAATTGATGTTTAATTTAGAAGTAATTTCAAGAAAAGAGGCTGATTTTCGTTAGTAATTTTATTTGGGAACGGTTATGATACATCCAATTATTGTTTTACATCTCGTTATTATATCAGTAGTATTAAATGTGACCTAGGTTTTGATTGGCCCAGTGGCCATGTGAACGATATATTTTTATTTCTGTAAATACTCAGTGAATCTCTTTTCTTCCACGTAGTCATTACATAAATACCAAATTCAAATGCGTATAAGTGAAGTATATTGCTAGATTAATGGATTACGACTGGTCATAAAATTTTTCATCTTATTATAATGTATTTTTTGCAGGGCCATTTATTTTGCTTATATAAAAATATAAAATCTGGAATGTTGCTAACGTGAAAATTATCCGCCAACGTATGTATGTGCCAATTATGTAGGGGAATAAATATTATAATACTAACAAAATATAACTGTAAACTTTAGATACTACGATAATACAGAAAATGACAACGCTTTTTACAAATATAACAAAAGTACAGAAGAACCAATATTAAAATTGGATCGTGTTATCTAAGCGAAACTTGACACATTAATTTTGGAGAGGTTCTGGATTTAGTTTATTAGCGAATGAAGAGCCGACCGAAAGCAGTGGCACGTAAATTTGTGTACCTACATAGCTCTAGTAGTAAATGTTACCCAATCGAACTGTATGTAGCCATATCACGGCTTAGTGGTTTGCATTAATTATTCTTGATAGAACAATAATAAGAGCAAAATCGATGTAGGCAGACTTGTCAAATTGTGAGCATGGGCAAGAAGGAATGAGGGGAGACAGAACTGCGTAAAGTGCCATTATTTTGAGGAGGCCTATCATCATAATCATTTCAGCCAATGGACCACTGCTGAACATAGGCTTCCCCCAAATATTGCCACGTTGTGCGGACCTGTGTCCATCGGTGTCCCGCAGTCTAAACAAATCTAGTACTAACCGTCTATTGACTAATATGATGGTACTTACTGCTAGAAATAATCACCATAATCATGTCTTAGTTAGACCAGAGATTTTCACCAAATTAAAGTTTGAGAAAAAACTATGTACCTAAATCATAATAGAAATTCAATCTCGTATTGATCGCATTCATAAGTATTGTAATCAAGCCTATAATGGCGATCCTAATGTTATAAAATATGTTCTTATTATTTATCTTACGAACGATAAAAACGTTGAATAGGTAGAATCGATATCAAGATTAATTGAGACATTAATCCTAACCGGGCCAATTTTAGATCACTATTATGTTGCCAGTGCCTTGGTATATTACGTACTCGCTTCTTACCAATTAAGATGTGGTTCCCGAATATTTATTTATTTATTTTATTTATTTATTTCAACTTTATTACAAAATATCATTGTACATAGGCGGACTTAATGCCTAGTGGCATTCTCTAACAGTCAACCTAGGGTGATGCAGAATAGTGTTTTCTCTTTTTGTTTTTAGGCTTTTATTTACATCATTAAAGTAAATGTTTTTGAATATTAGAATGCTCTCTATACTTTTTCGCATGAGATACTTTTAAATACAGTCTCTGATAACATTCACCCATAACAATAAATTTTATTTTATGCTTATTGCGTTTTTTATGGGTAATTTGACAAACATATACAAACATTGTAGATTTTATATTCACGATACTCTGATTCGAATAGTTTTATTTAAGATTTCAAAACGCAATACATATGTCGAGCTCTAATATGTTTAAAGTTTTAGATTGTGATACTTCTACTTCAATTTGCATATTTATTCCATCTGTATTTATACTTCTTAGTATATTAGCTTTGCCTATTTAGTTTCTTGTAATAATTTGATAATTGTGACCTTTACTTATCCCTGCCTTGTAATTTTAGCCATTATTAGTATATCAAAGTTGTGGCTGTTGTTATTTATAACTTTCTGTAGTTGTAGCTCTGAGATTATTTTATTAAAATTAGGAATCACAACATCGTTTATCTTAACAGACAAGCAAAGTTTTGGTTTGTGTTTAGATAATAATACAAAATGTATAAAAACAATCTTTGTAAAAAGTTTTCTCGTTGAAAGATTTTGTAAAAAAGGGAATTATAATTTGAGGACAATAAAAAATGTTTTTCTTTTCTTCCTAATTCCGTAGGTAATGAAATAATAAGGTTGTATAAACAACATGGTAGACTTGCCTGGTTTTCTTGTTATTCTGATACTTCGGGGCTAAAGAGAACATTAGGTATAAAACAAATTTTAAAAATTTTTAACAAATTGTAAAAATAACAACCTTTTATCCTTAGGCGAATTCATGTTGTATTTATCTGTAATTTACCTTAATACATCTATGTAAAAGATTCTTATTCTCATACGAGATGTGAGCTATTGTGACTTCATTATCCTTACTAGCTCTTAAGTCTCTCTGCGGGGACCAGCATTTTTCACTCATAGAAGTAATCAATGTAATCTTACCTACTAAGTCACCGAACAAGGAAATAGTGGATTGATTTGAAATTGAAAATTAATCTTCTTATCCATGTCCCTTCTATGGAAATGATTTTATGATTGTTGAGTGTACTTAGTCGACTTTTAAAACTTCCACTGTACGAAAAGGAATATTGACTTTTTGCATTTTTAGTCCTTTTTATTTGTTGTGGACGAGTAGTTTGTCTCTGACGACAGTTACTACTTTACGCGGGCTGTGGTGGGGCGGATGGTCCTTAACCAAAATTTTTAGTCCCTCACAAGGACGTTATTTTACTTAACTCCTTCTAACTTTACTTTTTACCTAAAGTGGCTTTTTTCTGCGTTTCTTTTAGGTCTTATGAGGCCTCCTTTCCGAATTCTACCACAGCACGTTTGCTTTCTCTTTTTGTTTTGTATTTTGAAATTAACATCGCAACTGGAATATTGGCAGTGCTGCGACTGGTTCTTGACTGTTTAGATTTAGATTACTAGTTCTTATATTACTTCTTTCACTATTAATTTTAAGTGCACATTACGCGCAAAATGATCATAAACTCAATACAAAATACTTTTGAATAAGACCGCTATAAAGTAATCTTAAATATTAGTAGGTCGAAGAAATAATAAAAGCACCCGGTCACGTAGTTGAGAATGGCCATAATCCTAAAACGCTCGAGCCTTGACCACTAACACTAATCCTAACTATCGGTGTTTGAAAATGGCCGAATTTTATCTGAAACTCGTGATTGTTTTATTATTTCAGGCTCACAATATAAATATACCTTTATACATCTTAGTTTTTATTTAGTTATTAGTAGTTTCGTAATACCATCTGACCATTTATAAAATCTGACCAAAGATAAATATTTTCTGCACAGATATTCTGGGTAGACCAAATGGTTATGAATATTGAAGTCAATTAATTTTAGGCTAAGTTTTAAACTGTTTTACAAGGAATGCTCATTGTCTCATTTAAGTTTACTCTTCTTTTTTTACTCAATAGTCAGTGACATTACCAAGAAAACTTTAGACATTTACAGCTATTTTTTTTATAAATGAATTGAGAGATCAAATAAAGTTGCTTATGGTTTTACAGTATACGAGTAGAAGTAAGTTCATAAGTAAACGAATTTAAAAGTAATTAAGTAAACGTAATTTTAAGATGGACGTCAAAAGACCGTAAATTAAAAGTTAAAATAAATTAATTACTGAAATAACTAGATATTCGTCAAAACAGTACAACAGCTGCTTAATTACATTATAGCCGTTTAATTTGACATTGCTGAAGAGGTGTAATGGAGCACGACACAGATCTCGCTCGAGTGGTTTTGTCTCTCTGTTTGTATATTCCATACCATTGCAAATACAGGTACGAATCACTTCGAGTATTTGGATATGAAATACACAAATACGAGCTTATTATTCCACAAACGTAAGTGATGGTTTTACGTATATGTGGAGAAAAATTATTCATATCTTGTTATTAATGTCCTCTTTTTTCAATACGCACAATCAAAGAACTTTTATTTTAATCCTAAGATAAGCATTATTGACCATGCGACCACTTACAAGGCTCAATAAATAAATCAATTGATGCTTTGAGAAAAATATTCAATAATGCTTAGTGGTAAATAAATATCTATTTTCACTTTTGTTATTTCAGCTTTCCTATATCAGCCAGTAAACGTCCATAGGTATTCACTGACATGACACATCGACATCCTTCAAATATTATTATCACTTTTTCCGGTCTTGTACCTCCCTCATCCATGGGTTTCTTTTCTATTTAGTACCGTTTCATTTTTGTTATAATATTGTTTATTTTAATATTAATTTTATTCTTTGATATCCCTTGTTACAAATACAGGCTGTATCAACGGTTTATTTTTAATACTAAACGTAAATTTACTTTGTCAAATATTTTCTATAATACCTATAAGTTTTTAGGATACAATAATCTAAGAATAAAATTAATCGTACAATATAATTTAATCAATTTGAACCTAGACAGAACAATAAATTTACGCCATATTTTGTCCGGATTACGTTTCACAAAATTATCAAAACAAATAATCCTTTCTCTGAATTTGATAACAAAGTTGATTGAAGCTATTAAGGCCTTCAGGAGC
Organism: Schrankia costaestrigalis; assembly: GCA_905475405.1. Taxonomy (NCBI): domain Eukaryota; kingdom Metazoa; phylum Arthropoda; class Insecta; order Lepidoptera; family Erebidae; genus Schrankia; species Schrankia costaestrigalis. The sequence continues at coordinate 12,313,681 of FR997829.1, read as the reverse complement.
AGGATTAAGCAAAGCTTGGAACATTTTGTTTTAGATTTTAGATAACTTTGAAAACTTTAAGGTATTATTGTAGTTTACTTCTTCTTCGCGCTAATAAAAAAAAATATTTTAAATATTCTAGTCTCATCACAGAAACAACCTACACACAGCAGAATAGAAATATGAATACCTTAACTCCTTGTAATAAAACATAATTTTCAATGACAATGCCTAACTTGATTTGAGTTAAAGCACTTTACTGTAACATGATAATCAAATCCTATCAAACAAAATTCCATAACCATTGTTATAGACTTAAAGTAGGTCCACCACTTAATGTAATTATTATATTTTTGCCCTACTATCCAATATTATTACAGCACATTCTTGTTTAGTATACGCTGATGGTAATCCGATATCGTGCGAATGTCCATTATATTTCATGTTCTTGTTGGTATAATAATAGCCATCTAGTTACGGTCGGATAGTACATATTTCTTTACGATTATTTCGTTACAATTCATTGTTATCGGTGTATGTCGTGCAAATACGAATATCGGTGTTCAAATAGGTATTATTATTTGTTGTGTAGATATGTTGATGTATTACTTACGTTGACAGGAAGTGTCTTAGAAATCAGAATTAAACAATACTTAAGAATCAAAAACTATTTATATCCGCGCCTTTCTTAAGGTGCGCTGCCAAAATTCTACTTGCAGGATTGCGTGAAGTTTACCAAGAACATTTAGACACAGCTTATCTATCGACCACAAGGTAGAATCAAAGCATGGAATGCACTCGATTGTTTTCATCCCGTTCTTGGATCTGCTATACTACGAAAACAAAAACGGGTTGTGATCTTTAGAAAACAGTGTTACAATGATCTGCATAATTTACCAAAATGATTAATTAGTACTAAGTGTATTTCTAAGTACATTGTTTAGAGACTTCCATACTCCTGATTGTCTCTAAGTATTTTATTTACACAGAAGTTTATCTTTTTCTTTTTTTGAATTTTAAATTAAAATTAAATAATTATCTATCTACGTCATGGAAAATGTCAAGGTGTTTAATTAAAATTATCAGAAAAGAGTACAAATTAATTCTGTCAACATTCCTTGTTTAAACTAAAATTAAAACCTTCAATGCAAATATAATATCCTACCAGCAATAAGAGTAGTATTACTTTTTTTAAATGATGACGTATTTTTGTAAACTCGCTAGTAGACACTTTACGACCTTTATGATTCACCAAGTAGGTATTCTATCACGTCTGTTATAATTAGTCTGTCGACTATAATAGAATTGCTTATGTATTCAAAACATGTTGCTTAAAATAAGCTGAATATAATAACGTTAAACACGTTCGCCCTCAAAAAAGAAACGTGTCAGGTTATTTCTCTTTTTTTTGCTTTCGTAAATAAGTGTTATAAAGAAAATAATACGGCCAGATAGTACCTAAACCTACAAGAATTGCTTCTTTTTATAAAAGTTTGTTTCAAAACATAACTGTTTATTTTTTTTTAATTACTTGTGCTTACTACCGTTTTCTTGTTATAGTACTTGAAGACTGCTAAATAAATCATAGTTATGAATGATTACAGTAACTATGTCTGATATTAAAATAGTTTCCAGTGATGGATAAAAACACCCAATATAAACATCACAAATAAATGTATAACTGTTCATTTTCTAAAGTTTATTATCACTGTGACTGTCACACCTATTAATTTTAAAGCCAAAACTAGTAATTTTAGCGGCGTATTGAAATTTCAGCTATAAACCCGTCAAATAAAATGATTTATAACATATGAGCAACCTACATTTGAATTTTTTTATCTTATAGAATATCTATGATATTTTTTTAAAACAGAATTAAGTTAGTAATAATTTAAGTTAAGTAAAATTATCCTCAAAATAATAAATAAGTCATCCATGTTCCATGTGTCTTAAAAGAACCAAATTAGAAACAATTTTTGTAACAAATGTGCTATTATTATACCAACATTCACTGCAGGAGACACGCCACTTTAGTAAGATATTTATGAACCGCCAGGGAGAAGACAATAAACAATTAGGTGCACAAAATTAAGTTGACGGTCTAAAAGCACAAAGATGAATATCAAAGATGACTGGATTAGAATGAAATGAGTTATCTGTGAAAGACTTTTCCTTTGAATCTAAAAATGATATGGCATTCACGTTCTTATGAAGATCAACGAATTGGGAATTCTTTTACATCGCCTCCGTATTTGAATATCACATTAAATTAGACCCATTGACATTTGGGAACCCAATTTGTAAGCAAATTTGGTAGGTCACCATCAAAATTGAAAAGACGCGCATTCCTTTAGTGTTATGTGATAGTTATATAAAAGGTATTTGTTAGTTTTTCTTATCAACAATCAATATGAAGACCACTCGAATGCATCATCTATTTTATGTTTGTTTATGCGATAGTAGAAGTGAATTAAATACTTGAATAGCGCGCAGTGACTTATGTACGACTGCTATAATAGGACGCACACACCTCTTTAAAAATGTCTTTTTTCATAACACAGATATATTCGCATTATCTTCGATGCTTATTGATTTGAAATCAATGTAAATTTAAGATATAATTTGGATATACACGAGCATACTGTACTTTTTGCTATTTTAAAAATTTTAGGCAAAAGTTTTGGAGGTAATTTGCATAAAAACGGAGGTTCAAATTAATTTGATTTTTGCTTCAACTTTATTAGATTCTTTTTATAAGCTACACCTTTATGATACATTTTCTTTGTATGTTCCACATCAGTAAGAGCTAGCTTATAAGTAGGCATATCATTTACTATAATAATTGTAATAACCTAATTTCAAATCTATCGTACTCTCGTATTTATCTCAGATTCTACTAACAGGTTGTAGTACAAGTATCCCCAAAATTATAATTACAAAAATCCTATCTAATATGTAATGCAGTATATTAATAATTTCCCATTAATGACAAGAAAGGACATTTCTACCCAAAGGCGTTGGAATTCTTGAGGGCGTAACGTGTAGTTGTACGGAATGTTTCCATCGAGACAATGAATTCTTGGGCTCGAGTTGTACATGTACACAACATAACTTGGATAACGTGTAACAGCGTAATGAGATTATTATTTTGGCTACATGGAATTGTCATAATAATATATGTAAATGTCTAAATACGTGTTTCAGTTTTATTTTTATTGATTTTACATAATATTCATAAAATTTTGTTAACAGATTTAGTTGATTTTGTTTTATGTTATTAGTATCGTGTTTCATTAAAATCAGCGTAATGAATTTATCGACTTGTAGCTGTTTGTATCTGTTAATTTGTCCTATTAATGTAATGCATTCAAATACTGTATAAATCATCTACTAATAGTATTGTAATATTATAGTCTATTTTATTATCGATACCGTTGACAATATAAATTTCAATAGTAAGGAGTAAAATATTTTTTTTAGTATCAGCAAGTATCTCTTTGCTCAGCCAATTAGTTTGGTTCAGTTCAATCAGTTTCTCTCACCAGGTCATTTCACAGCAGTTGTTTTTTACGTTACAAATAAATAATACTAACCAAATTAAAATTTGTTTCCATACCTGTAATTTTACTTAGCAAGAAATCAACAGTAAATTTCTTAGAAAATTGAAAAGGTTAATAATGGCTACAGGGTATATGCTTTTAACAACATTACTTCGCTGTTTAGTAGGTATTTATAGACGAAGTTATTATTGTGTATGAATGTGTCTTTTTAACAAAAATCTTTGATCCCTTTATTTGGGTTACAATGTTTAGTAACATAAAATAAAATCTCCTTTACTCAGTTAGGCATAAATGCCATAAGGGTTAATACAATTGCGTATTGTAAAGGTCACTTTTGAACTCGTTTATTATGTATTAGATGTTTAAGTATTTTTAAATTTCCCTTACAGGGCCTACGTTAGTCACTGGGGTAAAAAGTATGCCCACGTAAAATCAATATTTTCACATTTCAAAATATTACCGCTAGTCCAATGAAAATGATTACCTAGATATATAATTGTTAAAATGCTTTTAGTGAGATGTTAAAATTGGATTATAGCGTCGGTTTATTTTTCAATTTGTATTTTTTTTTTGTATATTTTATTTTATTAAAAGAAAGTTACACATTTGATACATTATTTTATCTGCCAAACTGTATAAGTTTGTCGGCAATCCTTTTCAGATTGTTCTTGTGCTTTGTTGCCACGTTGATTCTATGCTTTTCAACCGACTTCAAAAAGGAGGAGGTTCTCAATTCGGTTGTATTTTTTCTTTTTGTATAATGTTTGAATAAAGATAAAAAATGTTTCGATAATATGTTTTTTTACAATAATGACTAGAATCTTTATTGAGTCTCAGCAATATTATTTTGTACATTTCTGGAAGAATATTAAGGGTTCCTGTCGTCATGGCTTCTTTATTAAATCGACTTAAGTCTGAGAATCGGTGTTAGTGCTTTTAGCTTTTATCATAAAAGTTTACAGTCAAGTATCTATATAAGAATTGTATGCGTTATAGTACAGTTATGTTAAGTCCATTCTAAAAGTTTATAGGTATTATTATGCTGAATACTGTGAGCAAACCTTAACCTTGCTACTTTAATCATTTTTTAAATTGCACTTTTTCATAAACTATGTAGTATTTATAGTGTAAATTAGCTTAATAAAAAAATTGAATAGGTTATTACAGACCCATCTGTTTTTCATTCTCCTTGTAGGAAGGACTGTAATCGATACAAAGTCTTTGCGGTAAAAATAACAATTCTTAAAAAAATATTTACCGCCTAGGGCTATTTCCCAAATATATTAAAATAAGAATGATCAGAAGCGATCGTAAAGCTCCAACGGGAAATGCCGTAACTTATCCCTATATCCATAATATTTTATTTAACAATCTTCCTAGCTACGGTTATGTACACAAATACCGTCCAGTCAAACAGAATTCCATTATTTCTGTCAACTAAACTTTAAGGCCCTTTTCTTACGTAAAAAATGTTAAAGAATATTGACAGCTTATTCTTTTATTTAGGCCTTAGGCGGGAAAGTTTGGGTCTTACCTATCCTAAGGGTATATTATTTAAAAACACGGTCGTATTGTTATGCTATCAGTCAACATAGTGATATAATTTCCCGTGGGAGCATCTTGCCTCTACAATTTTCTGTTTCCTTTGACGGATTAATAACGCTAAGGTTTGTTGTGTAAGATGTTTAAATAAAATAGTCAAAAATAATTTAGGTATATATCGATTGAAATGTTTTAAGTTTATACATACATAGACAGAATACAACCAATTTTTTTAACTTTTAATACAATTTCGTACACAACTTACAATTTAAGTGATTTTTTCCTAAATAAAAGGATGAAGCCAAAACCTAGTTTGGCTATCACGTTAACCATATTGATCGAAAGGAGATTTCTGTTAATAATTTTCATATTATCTCAAATGAATAATAAAAACAGTGGAACTCTTTGCCAGCCCACGTGTTTCCTTCAAACTACGATCCAGGTTCCTTCAAGCGAGGCGTGAAAAAGCATCTTCTGAAGCCGCCATAGTGGCGACATTCATGCCTCTACAATTATTGTAGCTGGCATGGTGCTGGCATTTTTGGACTCTAATGGATGCTTAACATCAGGCACCTTAGAGTAGATTCTGGTAGGCCAATATAAAAAAAAAAAAGTATTAGCTGCATTTTTTATTCCATCAATCAGCTTCTACAATATCCTCGCCATAAGATTTAGTAGCGATTCCAAGCTCGTCACCACAAGTACTGAATAGTATTATGTAGCTAACAAAAATATTAATTAAAACTTTGTTATTATTTGTTGAAAAATGACATCTATGTGGATCATACGATCATATTTTTATAACGATAGACAGTCTTCGTTTATGTTTTTATTCGTAGGCGGACATCGGACGTGCTACCGGTGTGTTTGTAAACAAATTGGAATATGACCACGGCACGTACGAATACACATTCGTTATTTATTCCTCCCTTACAAACAAGCCGCGACTGTGAATAATCGTACTGATAACTAAATGTAGGTATAGTCTAATATTTGAACAAAATGTGAGTTATGCTGTTTCGTATTTCACAGTATTTATTTTGTTTGTTTCTTATCTGTTGTCAAATTATACCTAGTATTTAATTGTGATACTACCTATTTGTCGAGACTAATTTCAATAATAATTGTTAAGTTCAACCTGGTATACTCGTAAGTACAAAAACTAAGTAACTCAAACAGATACTGTTTGAGTTACTTACAAATATTCTCAGATATAAACATTTTATGATGTATAAACATATTCTCAGGAATAAACATATTTTGTGATATAAACGTACCTAAGTTAAGTTTTCCTCAAAGAAGTCTTTTGTTCCTATTGAGATCGTAATAATGCAATTTCCTCGCGAGCAGACCATTATGCCAAAACTTAAATCCAAACATTACAGTTTTATTCGTTTCTTTTTATTTTCTGTCATTTTATTTTGTGTTATTTTAACATAAATATTTATAATTAAATTTTATTATAGCAATAATTATAACTGATGCTTATTATAGTTACTAATATTGTTTCTCTATTCTCGAATCTAAAATATAAAGTAAATTTATTGAACAAAACATTAAATTCTTAGTAGTGTTGCCCGTTTATGCAACGAATGCAAAATCAGTACCTATGTACTCCGGCAGTTTTATTTTAAACTGTTTAGTAGTAAAGAAATAATTTAGGAAAACGAGTAATGAAAGTTTTTCAAAATTACTGAGACTTTGTTCCGCATTTGGTTACCAAAGCAGTAGCTACACTATTTAGTTTATTTAATTAGTTCTTTGACTAACGTAAGACGAAATTTAGGCACAGAAAGTAACTATTAGTACTTAATAAATAAATTCATCATCTTAGTATCATAGACAACAAAAAAACAAAAAAAAAAATAGTCTTTTTGTATAAAATAATAAATAAAAAGTAATAATAAAATAACAAAACGACATATAAACAAGTGTAACATACAATAAAGGCTTTTAGCAGAAGTAGTGTAGGTACATGATTCTACTTCTATATTGTGTATTATCTACCCTGTCTCCGGGGATTTGGAATACATTCAAGTCACGTTCATATTCGAAAAATGATCGGCTCTCCAACTTTGAAAGTGCAACGACTACTATTTTCTGAAATAATGCTTTCTTTGAAATATCTTTATAGTTCAATTGGATTTTATAGATAAAATCAGTGAATTAGGAAGTTAAAAATACTACAATTTAGGCATAACAAATAATATTTATAATCTACGCTAAGTTTTGCAATAACTGCCAGTGATTATGGAAATTTTAAAAACACATTTAATGAATTGGCATTGCAATAATAAAAGCATTGCAGCAAAGCATTGTAGTAATAGTTTTTACTATATTACAAGAATAGCAAATTACTTAGCTACTAACTTTACCCGTTTCCATATAAATACAAATTGAACAACTTATTTGGCTGTCGTACACTAAAGAAAACAGTCAATTGTTGTCGCCTTTGTACATCTTTTCCTACGAGTGCAGAGTTGTCTAATCCGACACTGGCTTTAGTGCAGCCAGAATCTAAACAGACTAAAGCTTTGCTTCTTTTTTTATTGTTGAACTAAAAATATTACGCTGTTAATAATATATAAGTAATCAATACAGAACTTTATTTAATGACAAATAAGGTTCAATTAAGACTTTTTGTATTAGTCGTAACAAATTGCACGCACTGATGTTGATTTAAGATATAACCTTTCAAGTAATCCCTGTCCCACACAATCGTGGTAATTCAGGAGTGTAACGTTTGATTAACGACCTAAGTTGGGATCTTTAAGCGAATCATGGGGGACTTATACGAGTATTGTAACGTATAAAATGTAACAGACCGTGGGGCTACATACATAGTAAAGAGGGACAATTTTATTTATGTTATATAATTCTGTTTTTTTTTTCAAGGTACAATAATAGACACTAAATCACTACGAAAACACGTAACAAATAAATTAATGTATATACAATAGATCTAAACTCCAATTATAAATATACCCAACATTCATTTACAATCCCCTTACAAGATTATTAGCAAATTAATTAATACATAAAAGTATTTATTTAAAATAATCATAAGTAAGTAGGTAGATACAAAAAGATCTATTTTAGTAGTTCAATAAAGAATATCGTAGAAATACAATAAATAGATCAAAAATTGTAATACATAATACGTAAAGTAGTACTAATTATCTTCATTTAATTACGTCATAAATCACTTAAGTGCAAAACAATGAACAAATTACAATCGTGAGAAGAACATAACTAGACATGTCAACAATAGTAGCCAATAAAAATGTCTTAGATCTAGACATTGAACAAATGTGTATAATTCATGTTGAAATAATTATTTATAATTACTTTAAAAGCTTCAGAATGATTTTTTTGCGTGATTGATAATTTATTTTTGTGATTATGTAATGTTTTGTTTGCTTGTTTTACATAACAACTGCTACTGTAAAAAATAAGAATTTGTAGCGTAAGAGAAGTAGATAATGAGGAGGCGACCTGTAATACTTACAGGGACGAACAGTGGCCGGGTGGCCGTAAATATTACACATCGACTTTATTTTGTAAAAAGACAATCGGCCAATTTCAGCTTCGTAGAGCGCCATCTCTGTCACACGATATACAAACATTTCCATCAACCACAGGTCGATTTGCAATATTTACGCCAGGGAACTGTAGTATGTGACATCTTTTAGAATGTGCAAGTGCATTGTATACGGAACCAACGCTTAGTTTTATAAATTAGCTAGCCTATCTCAGTCCACTCCTGGACACATGGCTGTCCCAACACGCACCTCAGTATACGGCCTATCTTTGTTTTATAAAAATACCAAATTATTAATAAGTTCAAATCTTATCAAAAATAAATATAGTCGTTGCCCTTGCTGTAAACGACCTTGGAATATACTTAATATGGTAATTATTGTGTAATGTTGTACCGAAAAGAAATGTTTTTATAAGAATCTCAATAATCGATTGATTACCTACTTGCGGTAAGGTCTAGTAAAGTAAGTGCAAACAATTCTTATCTTAATAATATATAAGTGACCTTAATCTGTATACTTACTCGTAATGCATAGTATTGCTATTGCATTTATTACCTTTCTATAATATTATATTGACTCTGATAACATTGAATACGGGTGTGTAGTTTTTAAATTGAAATAAGAACTATTATTTATTTTTCATCAGATTCTCTGTTATTCTTGGTTAAAATGAACGTTGTATATTATTAAATACGATAGAATTATACCCGCAGATTCACACATAATGCCATATTTTCAAACCTAACAGTGCTTATACTTTAGACGCTTAACTACTGATAAATATACCTACATACTTTCAAAAGTAAACACAAGCATATTATACATACTAAACATATACCTACCCCAATGCAAACATTGAAGTTCGTGTACACAAAGATTTGCATTGAGCGAGAATCGAGAAACTATAACCACTCGCCTCATAGGACGTCAATGTTGACTACTTACAGTTAACATCTGCGGCCTTATTACAGAATACGGTCTAACTATAAACCACGATTTATTACGTCACAAAACCACTGTTTTTGAAATTTGTTATTGCAAAATCAGTCTTAACGCTAAAGTGTTAAAACTGATTTTGTATTAACAAATACAAAATCATAAATTTGTTAATCCAAAATCAGTTTTAAAACTTTAGCGTTAAGACTGATTTTGCAATAACAAATTTCAAAAACAGTGGTTTTGTGACGTAATAAATCGTGGTTTATAGTTAGACCGTATTTTGTAATAAGGCCGCTGGAGTTTATCCTGCTAAATATTACTTTGAAAGCTTTTACTAACTTCATCATAACAACTCATTAATGTCCCAGTGCAGGGACGGGCCTCCTTCTATGGCGGAGGGATACCTACTTGACCTACTAATACCACGCTGGCCAGACTGATTGGTATAGGGTTTAATTTCAAGTTTTCCTTCTTTTTATTTCGCAAATATAATATTCACGGATAGTCCATCGACAGTCGGTTTTTACGACACCCATGGGATGAGATGGGATGGTAAAATATTGTATTCTTACACCACACGGATAACTTTACTGAGATTGTTATATTTATGTACGATTGAATTTCTAGATTTCATAATCCCGTTTATGGTTTTTACCAAATACTTATAACAAAGTCAATGAACGAAGAATTAACAAGTTTCGCATAAAAAAATCATAAACTCCGCAACGAATCAAACATGGAAACAAATCAGCATAATTATACCAATTTATAGGCAAACCATGTTTAGATATTAATCAGTATACCTAAACATGAACGATGCCTCAGTTAAAATCATAATCGCCTACGCAGTTATCGATACAAAACGCATCACGTTTGAATATGTCATTTACGTAATATAGCACTTAAAAAACAATTGAGGCTAATAAAATGACACCATAGGAAGTAATTACGTCGCGTCGCGTCGGTGTGTGAAATTAATCAAAATCTGCACAAGACATGACAGCTGCTTACTCAACGTTCAAAGCCCTTGATAAGGGTGGTGCACCCATCCCCTCCCTGTCATTGTTACGTAACTGTTCTTGAAACCTGTTTGTTCTCTCACTAATTAGTCAAAACTATTTTTTAAATCAACGCGTAGTTTTCATCTTCAACGCCGTTTTTAAAGATCGCTTTTATGAGATAATACCGTTATATTTTTTAAATATAGAAACACTAAAAAGTTAATCTAAGATAAGTTGCTAAACTAATGTTGTTAGAGCCATTACGATTCGTAATCTTCATTTTTGTTCTTTGACGTTATCTTGATTTGAATACACGGATTATTATAACTTCTTTTTAAATCTACCATACGAAAAAACGCCTTCTAATTTTAAAATTATAAGACGTCAGGCGCCATCTAAAAATACAAATCATCATTATAATGTCTGCTATATTAGATATAAAAAGTTCTGTGGTAATTCATTTCTATTAACTCGTGAAATTATTGTTTTTTTTTTCGTTTCTATCAATCAGATGCTGAGTAAAGTAGAACCAGACTACATTATGCTCAGGGTCCAACTGAAAATCAGCGCCAGGATCTCAGGTCTCTTGAGTCCTGGCACATGCTGAGTTGGATACCTATTTGGTACACGGGGTGCATGTTGCCGATTGTTGATTTATTGTTTTTATTTTTTATGTTTTTTTGTTTACTGTAAATTGCCGTCTTATTTAACTTGTACTTTTAATTTTATTGTTAATATGTGCCTTGGTGTTACCAAATAAAATATTTTTCTTTCTTTCTTTCTTTATTATGCATACCTATGTAGAGGCGTAGAATCGGCAAAAAGAGGTTGGGATTCAGAACTTTGTCAGCACCAAGTAACTTAGTCCACTTCTCTATGAAAAGCTAGTTTATACGCTTTATATTTATAACGGTTTCTTGGTATTCCTTATGTGTAACGTGATATAACAGAAAACCCACTCAAAAATGTAGTATTTTATTAATTAGAACTTACTTATTTAATATTTAATTTATTCGAATCTTTGACATTAATATTTCTCTTAGTTATGGAATTTAATTTACAGTTTAAAAAATATTATTTACTTTTAGCCATCATAAATATTCATGTAAATTTTATTTCAAGTTAAATTTTAATAAGTTACATTAACTATTTTATTTAACTTTAATAATAAATCAGAATTTGTATTTTTAGGAGTTCATTTCAAGTTTTGTGATAGTACAAGCATGTAAAACAAATAGTTGATCTAGAATAATATTGAAAAATAAAAATATTTAAAACCCAAATACATCTATCAAAATTGTTTTGATTTAAAATATATGTTTAATTAAAACCATATTATTAACTTATGTTCAATGTTTTTAAACGACAACTTATATAAAATATTACACGTTATTTCTTATAACTGCCTACATTTATGGGGGCTTAATTTATTTGTTAAATAACATCATGATACTATTTGTAAAATACGTACAGGATTTTTTGCTTTTACTTTTAAAAATATAAATTTACTAGGTAGTTGATTTCTATTTAAATTAAATCAAAGACTCTAGAAATCACATTATTTAATATTTTCAGTAAGTTATGCAAACTTAACCAAACAATGATTCCATTTAACAGACTATTCAGAACAGCAAAACGTGTATTTTACTGTATACAATAATCTCGTCCCTTCCTCCTATTGTGACGTCATGACGTATTAGGAGTATAATTACTACCTTTGCGTGTTATTTTGCTATTATAGAACAAGGCTGATTATCCCAGAGACTTGTAACATTGCAATCATTGTCCAATGTTCAAGATAGTAACTGAAACTAAATTTAGGTTTTAAAGACTATGTTTACTTCATATAATTGAAATTCTTATTTAATTTAGTCCATTCAGCGATTTTTTCAATAATATTACGTAACCACTGAGTTATGTATAAAGCGAGCTTAGATGCTACATGCAACAGATACCTAGAGTATAAAAAACGATTTTTACCGAGATGCTAAGAAATCATATTTCGAAAAAAAAATTGTTCCTCTTGGTAACACCAAAAGTTGGTTCACAAAGTGAATAAGCACTTTTCTGTCCAATAAAGATTAAAAGACAAAAGTTTAATTTAAAAAAAGTGTACGAGTATATATTTACTTTAAATATAACTTATTATTTCTGTAGTAAACCATAAAACAAAACAAATGCGGTTGACACGATACGTTGATACTGTCCACGTTGTTAAATAATCGAGCCTATATCAACAACTTCTATTTAACCGAGGCCATCCTGAAAGCCCACTAAAGGACGACAGTTAAGCAGACTTTATCTTCTCGTTAGAAGGATAACTCGCCATATTAACCCGACTGACCAGCGTTCTATTTAAAAGCCAAGTTTACTTATAACATTGTAGGAGGCGTGTCTTGCCAATGTGGATAGAAAATTTTATATCCTGGTAAATATTTTAATTTTACAATACTAAAGGTAAAGTTTGTGTGTTTGTGACGTTGTAGGGGGTAATCTCTGGATCTAATGAACCGATTTTAAAAATAATTTCTGTGTTTATTATTCCTTTTATCGGGAAGTGTCATAGACTATATAGTATCACGCTATGACTAATAGGAGTGGAGCAGTAATGAAATATGTTTAAAAAACGGACACGTTTTTTTCGCCGCCCAACGAAATGGGCACGGGTCAGCAAGTATATTATAACTTTGCAACAAGTGAACTAATTTGCAATAGTTACGTATCTGTACTATGTAAATTCAGCAGCGGTGGCCACGTAGCCGCCTAATGCATTCGCGCACAATTTGTCGCAGCCGCTTTTCTAAATATAATAAAATAATAATATAATAATTTAAATAGATCTCCATCCTATTTTTTGGCGAGTTAAGTATGAAGTAGCCCCCTCTCTCATAGTCGCTTAGTAAGATAGAGGGGTCAACAAAGTAAATTTAATCTAACTTCTTAAAATATTTGCGCAAAAAGCAAAATAATAAAAAAAATATAGCAATAAAGCTCTCAATGTTATAGAGCGATAACAAGAAGGCCGTGTGGTTAGAACCTTTATTCCCGGGGTTGTTAGTAAAAAAATGACAAAGCAACTTGCGCGTGAAAATTACAGCTAATACACTCCCTGTTTTCTGGCATTACGGTCAAGGAAAATGGTTACTTTGCCTCATGTAAAAAGTTGATTAGGCAGAGAGCCCAACAGGATTTCTTATGGATGCTAAAATAATAAGAAATGGAATTTTTCTCGTTGCTGATTCCGTAAGGAATAAGAAAGGGTTGGTTACTGAGTAGATTTAAAACTTTTTAGATTAATTAATTTAGCTGCTTTCTGAGTTTGAGTATGGTAGAGATTTTTTTATATTTTGCATTATTACGTAGGAATCACCAGATCCTTTTAATTAGATTTCGTAATCTAATTACGAGGATCGCGTAAATGTCTTATAGATTAAAGATTAGCCAATATTATCGTTCGTTAATTGACAAATTTACTGGGCCATACCAATTATTTAGTAATCGTTCCTTTCTTTCTAAATAGATAATTTACCAAAAAACCTTTTGTTTAAATATCAACTTATTACCTACAGTCTTTTAAAGCACAGCTGGAGACTTCAGCTTTTAAGTAAAGCTATATTAAACTTAACGGTAATAATAACTTTTTAATAACCTATTTATTGACTAACCATGACTTACTTGTTTGCTATTCGAAATATTATAACAACGAAAACAAAATGCGAGGTCACATAAGAATATTTGGAAACAAAACCGGAATTATTTTCGGGGATGTCACGCAGGCTTGGTACAACAAAAAATCTGGGCAAGCTCTGTACTCTGTGTCAGTTATGTAACGTAACTCCCTCACGTACATTATTTGAAGTAACAAATAGGATTACCTTTGTACTTTGACGTAAACATTATGTGCGTATTTTAGTGAGTTTCTAATGAATTTAATTTCAGATTTAGGGTATTAATATAAAATATCGTAATGTACAATTTTTTTATAAATGTAATACTATTATGACTGGTAACTTAACTTAATTGAATATATTTAATGTATATTTTGTAAAGTAATATAAAGTTGTTTCGGGATTTGTAATAACCATAAATGTCCAGTAGTTGACGCTTCTTGTCAGGTATTATGAGATACCTACTTAGCATTAAAAATTAATCTGATTTTGTAATAAATAATAATATTTTGTACATTTATATTAAACGATAAATGCCGTTACTAACGTTTAATTACATCGATTGTTCTAGCTGTCAATCAGTTTACTTTGTGACAAGAGGCAGATGACAGTTGGCATTTACTTCAATCAAAAGTTTTATTGAAGTACCTAACCTACATTACATGTAACGTATTAAAATCCGTTGGAAATTATATATTTCTAGTTAAGCCGCTTAGTAATATATAATAATATTATTAAAACTAGGTACGATTTAGCCATTATTCATTTAAAAATAAAGGTGGAAAAAGCAAAAATATACAACATACCTAGTATTTGAAAACTACCTTACTATGTTATAAAAATCTTAACACTTCTTTTTCACAGCTTACTGTAGCTACTTTTGCTCTATTAAAGTGCTGCAACCGTCGTCGTGGCATATAAACTAAGAATAATCCTTCGTTTATACGGTACTCAAGCGTCTAGGAAAGCTCCGGCAAAATAACATTTTAAATAACGTAGTTATGTACATTATATTAATACATATATAAAATAAATATATCTCACACATTCACACAACGCCATCTAGTCCCAAACTAAGCAGAGCTTGTACTATGGATACTAGACAACGGATAAACGTACTTAAATACTTTTATTTTTGGAAATACATACATATTATGCATAGAAAACACCCAGACCAATGCAAACTATCATGTTCATGCACACAGAGATTTGCGTTAAGCGGGAAATGAACCCGAGACCTCTGCGTAGCAGTCATGTTATATAACCATTACGCCATAGAGGTCGTCAAAAAAGCTTTCTGCAATCAAATTATAAAAATGGATTATATCTATTAAATCATATAAATCAATAAAATTTAAATTTTATATCATAAAATTAATATTATTATTATCATTTCAATTGTTTCATTTACACTAATATGCATTTACTGCTAATTGAAGATCATGACCTCACAATCGGTTCAAAGCAATTTGCTGATATGGATACCAAGCTAACGCTAGGCAAATACTCTGAAGGGGCAGGTTTGATCAGATTTAAATGTTTTCCGTTGTATTTCGATTTATTTATTAATCCCCGACTAAACACATTTTGATTTTATCCTAACAACCGAATATTCCCCTCGCCACAATTTCATAACACACCCTCGGCATAAATATGACGTCACAATTTTTTTTACCACGCGTTACAAGATCAGCTTACAGATAACTTTAGCTTTTCACATAGTTATAAATACGAAGACTCGTAAACAACGGATTATCACAACTATAAACGGGCTCTCGTAAAACTGTTAATATGTACGCACATATTGTACATGTACTAAGATAATAATAATATGTTCCCTAGTCAGCAATAAAGTAAAACGAGCTCCGTCGGCGCATTGTAGCGTGTGAATTGTGACGTCAGAGGAACGATTGACGTCATAATATCCAAATTGTAGGTAAGTATCAATTATTAGAAATGTCATTAGATGTTTTTTAGGAACTTCTAGATGTCTAGGAAATTCTACGATCACATTAAGCTTAAAGTCTAATGGACGCAAATTAAAACCTACTTATGGTTTATATTTGTACTCATAACATATAATTATATATGAACGTTATATTAAATTAAACCTCACCAATATTATTAAATCATTCATTCATTTTACATAATTATATTTAACTTCAACATTTAGGTTTAATATTGTTCAAAGTTTGTCTTAAAAAAGTTTTATTATTTGACTTATGTAAAGCTAACATTACTTCGTAATATTAATCAGAATGTCTGTATTAAAACTTACTGTACCAGTAGCTCGCATGTTCAGCAGTAAAGTCCTACCAAAACAATAATGGGCTCACAGAGTAATACAAGATGTCCATTATGCTAAATATATATGTGTAACACTTCCCATCTCGACTTACCTTTATTGTTCTTATCTTCCTCAAGCAATAAAATCGCAGTGAAAACCCCATTAATAAGTACGGCACACTTTACTGAACGACCATTACGGAAACCCCTACTTTTCACGCAAATTAACTGGCAGAGATTTCAATCTGTATCATATAGAATTTAGATAATATCAAAATACCTTAAGTCGTTTTAAAGATTTTACGTTACATAGAAAACTACTTGTTTTCTATAAATAGGATCATTAATGGCATTTTCCAGGATTTCAAAATATATTGTGATAACTAGAAGCTTATTTTCAACTTAAAATATCGCGAAAACGGAAAATTCCTTTTGTGCGGATGTTAGCGTAGGACACAAATAAATATGCTCTTTAAAATACTTTATCATTTCTTCGCTATTTTCGTCATTGTAGTAATTTACAGTAGGTTTGAGTATCACAAAGATAATATTTGCTTCCCAAATGATCTCTGATTCTGAGTATATTGTATTCTGTTAATTACAGATTTGTAAATACTCGCTACATAGGACGTGCTCCCTAGGGCGAGAGCTGTTATTTGTATTACAAATTGTACATGGTGATGACATAAAAATTTCACATAAAAAACGTTTACAAATGATGTTATGCAATAATACCCGAGAGGAAAAACCCCGGTTTAAAATTATCCACAATATCATTTGACATAGAGCCTACAGAATGGTGATAAAAAACTTTGTTTCAGTTAACTCGATAAACAAAGACAAACAATATTTTATTAATTTTTTTAACGACTTTACTGATGTTACTATTACTTTTTTTTACAATTTAACAACGCAATCATAGAAACGATTACGTAAAAGTAGCTTTTATAACAACTTTGGCATTTAGCTTTTGATAAATATGTTTGAAAATTTGTGAAATTCTATAAAGCACATACATTCTGTACGTAGTTGTATTTTACATTGCTGTTTTACTATTCTCATTGGTGTTACTACACTAATTTATAGTGTCTCTTGGTACTGGGATATAATATTTGTATGTATTATGATATACGTCTCTCGCAGACGTCTTAAACGTCAAGATTTTGTAATCTCTATTTGTAAAAATAGTGTGCTTAAAGCGCGTTAAGACAAAATCTCTGCTCTTAAGAGAAGCATAAACTCTTTCACTATTTCCAAGTGCCTATGTTGACCTGTAAGATTTTATAAGAATTGTCCTTTTTTTTCGTAACTATATAGGAATTATAAAGATTACAATGCAAAACGGGAAACAACGTCATAACGTTGTTTGGTTGGGATCATAAACCCAACCCGAAAAAATGAATAATTTGACTAATTTTTAGGTTTTAATTTTACTAACTTGATATAAACATTTTGCTCTCATGTTATGTGAACTATCCACCTACAATTAACATGAAAAGATATAGATTTATAATAATTAATGTCTTAACGAGAACAATTGACCCTTTTTCCCTGTCTGTACATGTCCTCCCTGTACATCATATTATTATATGATACATTCACATTGCTTCACTATTGTGTCTACTGGCAGTACAGAAAACCTGTTAAACATAAAGTGTATTCTATTGAATCTATATAATTGACTTCGTTGTTTAAGTTTGTAGATACCTTGAAACAATTTCGTATAGACAGTTCACGGCTCACGATTCACTTTACGTTGTAAGCGTCCTTAGGGAATTGATATTCATTCGACAACCTTCGCCAGGGAATTTCCTCGCTGATTTTAAGAATAAAAAAGGGAAAAAAATTATTATAAGAGAATTTAAGTGAATAATTTTCTCTAGATTTAACGTGGATTTATGTATTCTGTTTATTAAATTCCAATGAAAATATGGTTCCAGAGTTGTGAAGGAATTATAAAATATTTTATTAACTTTGCTCAATCTAAACTAATTTAAACTAAGTTGTAGTTTCTGTTTGCTGTATTCCATGTAACGTATTAACATGTATTCCATGTTTCATGTTAGTTTTATTTTCTGTCATAAAAACATTCAAATATTTCAAATCCTTTAGTCGCTGAGTACCTAAAACGCAGTTTTCCAATTTCACAATAACATAAGTATCCTTTTCAGTACCTATTTACAGTCAATTGGTTTGCCACTGTAAAGACCAACTTCTTTGCGTTCTTTTCTTCGTACAAATTTTCCTTAGTCGGCTTTTACGATTTTTTTAAGGGAAGTGACACTATGAATTCTTACTCCTTCGCAATACGGAATACCTTCACTATTTAATGAAAACTAACTGTTCATCAACATAATATACGCTACGATACACTTACGTTACGTACATAATAAAGCTTGTATTTTTTGTAGAAATTAATAAACGATTTAACCGAATAAATAGTCTATTTTCCTGATTGCATATTAGCACCACACAACTCTGATAGCTTTACAAAAAAGAGCTTATAATTCAATGTACCAAG
Organism: Schrankia costaestrigalis; assembly: GCA_905475405.1. NCBI lineage: Eukaryota > Metazoa > Arthropoda > Insecta > Lepidoptera > Erebidae > Schrankia > Schrankia costaestrigalis. The sequence continues at coordinate 12,294,643 of FR997829.1, read as the reverse complement.
CCATGAATTTAATTCAGCTTATCTATTAGATAGTAGATCACACGGTGGCCTCCAGTACTCGAGCACACCACTCAGGCATTTAATTTAATTAAATCACGCCATGTCCAGATAGGCACGGTATATAGAATAACATCCATAATGTTCTGTACGAATATATATTTACAACATAACTTCTTGTTATCGATTCCACACTTCAGTTACTAATCTTATCACATTTTCATATCATTTGTTTAATTAATAAAACATGATATTACAAGCTTTCGTATAAGTATAATTTATGAATTATCTGATTATGCTTTTTTGGACAGTTTGTTATCGGCGTTTTTATAAGCACTTTGTTTAGCTTACATGTTAGTGTTACATTAAATCACTATGAATTAAGTTTTTATACAAGCTTTCATACATTGTACGCACTAGCAAGGACCTCGGGAAAGCAGTCCTTATAAACGCAAGGAGACGCGACGCCTTTATAATACAACCCATCTCTGTTTTTTTCCGTGTTTTTGGTCAGGATCGATGCAGATATACTATTATTCCCGCATTGGAACCCTTGCAAGGATATAACTTTTAACAAAACTATTTATTATATTATGTATTTATTTTATTCTAGATGTACCTAATAAAGTTGCTCTTTATTTGCCAATTTCTACATAGTTTTTTGGCTTCTTTTACTACACTGTCCTAATTAGATACTATGGATATTATATTGTATTCGTTATCCAGTACCACACAGACGCACATAATCTTTTGCGCTAGCATTTTTGATTGACCTACTTTAATTAACGACGGATTTGCCTGAGAGTGATCGATTTCGTATGTGAAACTCATTCATGCAAGCTTATGTTCGTTACTTCCTAACTCTAAGCAAAATTCCGATTCTACAGGCATCCAATCAATAGTTGATTTTTTCGTGATTGGAACTAACACTGTAGTAAGATTTCTATATCTACAATTATTATATTTCTCATAGATTTAGGACATAGCCATCTAGTTACAAACTAAGCTGAGTGTATTCTAAAGGCACTAGATATTCTTTTTCATTGTGTGTTTAGTGTAAAGAATACAACTCACTTCCATACTTTATCTTCTATGCGTAGCAGCGATGAACATTACCCACTACGCCGCAGAGATCTTTCTAAACAAAAAATGTCTTTTTGTACATAAATAACATGATTAAGTTTGATATACTTACAGACTGTCTTCACTTAGCAATAAAAATAATTCATAGCTTATGCAAAGTAAAAGCTATTTGCGAAACTATTTCTTTTTCCGCTCTAAGAAACCCATATAGCTGTTAATCCTCGCGGCTAAGAACATTTATGACTCGACATTTTATTAAGTGCAGTACCGCAGTGCAGTAATCTGTTATTTTTTCTTTATTGTGATATAGAGATAAGGAAAATCTTGGATCGTTTTAAGAAAATACAACGCACACTAGCTTCCTATGTAGATACAACCAACTATGCACAACAAACAAATGGAACTTAACTTTATGTAAATAAATCTTACACAAATTTATCTATTTATCTTTCTTCGTCCGTTTTATTATTTGCTTATAAAGAAAAAATACTGTATTGATGGAATGAATGTATAGATGGAAAGAAGAGAAAGTCCAGAGATGTGTGCAACGAATACTAGACATTAAAAAGCTTTTCATCGTCATCAATTGCCCGATCTGACCACATTATGTGTGTTTTTGTGTGATTGTACCCAGTTAATTCATATTTTGATAGGATATATTGATATTTCTTTAGATTTTCTGAGGTGCTACAAGCGACTCAGGTCAAATACTATAAACACAATTTCAGTTTTCTTTATATTCCCATTACAATTTACATATTAAACAGTTTATTAAGCTGTCGTTGTAGGGACAGAATTCTTAAATTTTTTAATTTTTTTTTAGTTGGACGTGTGTTTTTTACTTAACATTTTTTGAATAATTCAAAAATAAAAATTAATGAGATTAAACTATCAATACTTTTCGTCGAAACCTTATTTCTTTTCGGTTCATTAAACCTTCAAAGCAGTCCAATACGAACTTATATTAATGATGATGTATCATTCTCAGTTTTGCCTCTAGGGATAAATTCGTATTTGAAACGTCAGCGAAATAACTATTTGATTTCCTAAATACTAAATAATATACAAAACTAAATGTTAATATTGTTTTTATCAATATACACACATCATTGTAAGGACATGCCCCATTTAACGATATCTGTATCGTTGGATGAGGGCCTGTCGTTTAAAATGTGTTCTGTTTATACTGCCTGACAAAGATAGACTGCGGTTTTAAGTTTTCGTGAACTTTAGTTTTCGTACGTAATTCCTTACGTGACGTTTGCGATTTTTTTTTTCCGCTTGTTTTTTTTTCGTCCCTAAAAATAGTTAAGTACCTCTTATTAAACATTGCGATAAGTATGACATTCGTGGTAATTGAGTTAATATTATAGAAAAAAAAATAACTTCATTAACCAGGTCTGTAAAACTCACTAAATATAAGGGTTATATTTTGATGACTGTAAATTACTTTTTATATAATAATAACGTATAGATTTTACTAAAGCGTTGCTTGTATAAAGTTGTAGTACGAAGCTCTGCCCTAGATGTTAATCGAGTGTAACTTGTTGTATTAGTAACGTTAACAGCCTATTATATCGGAAGTGAAACAGTTTCTCGTTTAACTACATTCGAACTAGTTGAATTGATGAAAGCAGAAATCAAATAATGTCAATAATGTAATTGTTTTCATAGTATAAATATGCGGGAACTTCGATTGAAATAATTGAGCTAAGATTGAAAGTTTAATAATATACCACTTACTCATGAACGCCTTTTAAATTTTAGTCAATTTATTAGCTTAAATTCTTACGTTTTTGTTTGGTATAAGGTTGGTTTTACTAATAAAAATCTCGCTAAATAGCGATTAAATTTAAGATGCGTTTATGAGTAAGGGGGATAAAGATTAAGCTATTTAAGTAGTTACAAGAGAAGTGTACAGTTTCTGATAGACAAGGTCGAAAAATGGTCCTGAGAGCGTCAAAAAAGGTGAATACAGGGCAACTTCATAGTGAATATCAATCGAAAAGATAGTAAAGTGGACACAAAATCCGTGACCAATACATCTGGCCAGTGAGCTAAAATATAAACTTTTTACTATACACTAAGATTCTGCTTACAGTATATTACAGGGACTATAAGACATAAGTTTTATTAATTTTTAAGTTATACTAATAGCTACGCACGGGGGAAACCGACAGGCCCAAGTACAACTTGGCTCTATTACTTCAAAAAATTATAACACACCTACAAATCCCATATAAATTATTATTCTAATCTACCCTAAATTACATACTATTTAAGTACTTACATTATTAGAACAACAAACAAATTTTTTATAAAGCAATAATATTATAATACGCTAAGATTAGTTATACCCCTTACAACATTTGACAGATTGTCGTTGGTGACGTTCAGCAGTATTTCGAATGTAATGCCATTCGATTGTAAGCGATTTTTCAATTTTCCAAATTGCTTTATTTTACACATTTGGATCCTTACATCAACTTTTACATAATATTATTGTTTTTTTCTTTATTATTATTATTTTTTCGAATTAGCCCATAGCTTAAAATTATATAATTATAGTTAGCGGTATTATTTTAAATACATAATTTATCCTGACACATTCGCTGGTTATAGCTAATCTAAAATATCATATTACATTTTATAAACGTATTATGAAGAGTTCAGGTTTATTCATAGCATTTATTTCTACCGATTATTTGTAATTTGTTTCATAATGGTTATAATCGTTATTAGTGTCCATCACTAAGTAACCATGGTAACCGAAAAAAACATGGGTACATCCATGAAATACAATATAATTTGTTCGAAAAATAAGCGGAAATATTACGAAACTTCATGGACGTGAACTGTCAAAAAGCTAAACTTACGCTGGAAAGGGTTTATAAAGATAGTGCAAATTACCTAGTTATCCAGTTACAACTAGATACGGGCTAAACCAGATATCTGTGGGCTAAACCTAACAATATTATTATTCAGAACTGTACACAATAATGCTTTACCCCTATGTTTATAAAAGATAGCTATCAGATAATGAAATTGTTTAGTTATACAGTTTTAAACACTGTATTGTAATTGGCTTGTTACATGTGAGTGTTACTTTAATTTGCCTACCTCTGTAGTGTAGTGGTTGAAGTTAATGAATAAAATAAATAAATATAAATATTCCTCACACATTCACACAACGCCATCTAGTCCCAAACTAAGCAAAGCTTGTATTATGAGTACTAGACAACGGATAAACATACTTAAAAACTTTTTTTTTTATATATACATACTTAATATACATAGAAAACACCCAGACCAATGCTAACAAGGTTTTTACGACACCCATGGGATGAGATGGCAATGCTTGGAGGAGGCCTGTGTTCAGCAGTGGACGTCGATTGGCTGAAATGATGATGATGATGGGATGAGATGGGGTAGTGACATATTGTATCAAATCAAATCAAATCAAATAATTTATTTGCGTCATACAGGTTACAATAGTTGTTACAGTGTAGGTATAAGCATCTCTGTACACTACCATTTCTGGTGTGCAAATATATAAAATATTACATAAAATTACAATTGATTACATTATAAATTTAGGACCATAATATACATTTTAAAATTATTACATTGCTATTAACTTAATTAATTATTATAATTACATTATTATTTTAGACACAAGATTATTTTAATTACAAGTATATAAAATATCATTATATTAATAACATCCATTGAAATTACCTATGGATTATGTAAGTCAAATTTGTTGATCATTTAAATATTCATTTACGGAATAATAAATTTTATCCACTAAAAACGATTTGAAAATTCGTTTAAACACATTGATATCCTCAATGTTTCTAATATTTTTTGGAATTTTATTATAAATTTTTGGAGCCATACCTAGAACATTTTTACTAAATAGCGCAGTTGTGTGAGGTGGTACTCTTATTTTTTTATTGCACTGTCTTTTACTATTTAAATATGGAAATAGTTCGGGATGCGATTTTACAAAAATGGCCAACTCATAAATGTAAAGCGATGGCAGAGTTAAAATCTGTAGATCTTTAAAATGTGGTCTACTGCTATCAGGTAACCTTAGTCTGCAAACTGCTCTCACACACTTTTTTTGTGCCTTGAAAGCTTCCTCTTTATCGACAGAGTTCCCCCAAAATATGACACCGTATCTTAATGCAGCTGTAACATAAGCATTATAAGAAGTCAGCACAGTCTTTTGACTCACAACTTTTGATAACATGTATAGTGAATACGAGTATTTGTTAAGCTTCTTACACAGGTGTTCGATATGAGTTCTCCATGACATGTCGTCATCGATCCATAAGCCTAAGAACTTTTGAGTATCTGTGTTAGTGATTTGGTGACCATCATAACTAATATTTAAGTTCTGAATATTTGTCCTTTGTTTGTAATGTACTATATTAGTTTTATCTAAATTTATTATTAAATTATTAACATTGAGCCATTCGATTACATTTCTAATTGTTGTATTAATGTCATTTTCATATTTAGTAATGTCACTGTTTGTCATTGAAAATATTAGGGTGCAATCATCAGCAAATAGTACCATAGGAGATTTTACAATTTTAGGTAAGTCGTTAATGTAAATAAGGAAAAGCAATGGCCCTAAAACACTCCCCTGAGGTACACCATATCGTACAACTCTTGATTCAGAACTATAAACGATTTCAGTTTTTGACTTTTGACATAATTATATCAGTTATTTGTGTAATTTGGTTTCTGTTTCTCAAATAGGCGCTTATTAACTTTAAAGCATTATCTCTGACCCCATACGCATAGAGTTTCTTTAATAAAATGCTGAAATCTACGTGATCAAAAGCCTTGGTCATATCCATGTATAAAGCAGACACAGGCGTTTTGTTGTCAATATTATACAAAATTTGCTTTACTAAATTATAAATAGCTATGTCAATAGTCATATTTCTTCTGAATCCTTTTTGTTCTACTGCGAATAGGTTTCTCGATTCGAAAAATCCATACAGACACCTATGAATATATTTTTCAATAATTTTTGAAAAAACAGGTGTTAGTGCAATGGGCCTATAACAGTTCATATCATCCTTTTTTCCTTTTTTAAATACTGGTTTTATGATCGATATTTTTAAACAACTTGGATAAACTCACAGAAATCTAAATAAAAGGAGAAGTGGTATGACGGGGTTTTCTTGTCACAGCAATATGATTAGAACGATTATATAGCTAAAAATGGCTGTCACCTAGGGTTAGCTGTGTTTTGACAACGACCGGGATAACATATAAAATGCCGAGTTGCTCAGTGGTTGCCTATAAAAATAAGAGCAATGAAGAAAACTTTATTGATAATGGAATCACTTACCATATCTTAGTAAATGTATTTTATTGTATTTACCTCTAAAATCATGAAAAAATAATCTTCGATGTCCTCACTATGTTATTTTCATGTTCGGACAATTAAGTCATATAATATTTTTGTAACATATACATTGCTTCTCTAATGTTGTCTAAACTAGTCATTCAATGAATATATGAAGCAATGAACAATTCGCTCAACGATATTACGTATGACAAGTGGTTGCTAACCGTGATCGCTCTAACAACCAAACGATAGTGACGACCCGTTCATGACTACGACTATCTATCGTTTTCGATAAAAAGTCGTGTATTGTAGGAATTTTAAATTGTAAAAGTTTTATTAAGTTAAATTAAAAAAATATTTTTTTTAAATGTTAAATTATGTAATTTCAATATAAGTATTACAATGTTGAAATATTATCCTAAATCAAAGGTGGAGTAAGTACTCTAGAACATAAAGGTTTAAAATGTTGATAAATATCTGTTGATAAATGTTTTTTAAACGCTCATCCATTTATTAGCACACACATGCTTTTAACTGGTTTTATCAGATTTGCATTAAATCAGTCTAAATGCTCATGTATCAATCCCTATATTCATGCTATTGTTTTAATTTTATCTAGGCACAATATTGCTCGCGCATTTTGGCATGCGCATGCACATGCTTAAATAATTGAACTGTACACGCTGTTATCTGCTTCAAAAAATAATCTGTATACTTAGTCTTAATATCTATACAACTATCCATTATATAAAAGTAATTATTATTTATATTTATAAGTATTTAATTTTTAATAAAATATAAGTCTTGTCTATCGATAAATTTTATTAATTATTTATCGATAAGGTCAACGCCTAGCATAAATGTAATTTTTTTGAATGTAGTAGTTTTAAATTGTAGTAGTTCTTCTATCTTAATTTTTTGTAGTTTGTTTTATTTGTTTAAATATAGTAGCGCTGATTGGTTCGCTGTGACACCGAGTAAAAGAGATATTTCAAGGAAAAACGAGACAGAGTAATTGCGTTCATTGATAATCTAGATGTAACTGAGAACAGTAGTCTATTCGTATATTCTATTGCTGTGTGTGTTAATAAAACTGGCGACATTAGGTTTCCATACAAAATGACATTCAGGGCACATCTCCTTTATTCAGATATCTGTGGATAAACTCCTTGTTCCATGCACAAGTTTATAATGTGACTAAGGATGGGAGATATAATGTTTGAAACTTCTTTTACTATGATAGTACTTATGCCATCATAACCTGTGCTACGAGTGTTTTTTAAAGATTTTATTATACTATTGATATCAGAAGTAGTTGATGGTGCAAGAAAAATTGAATGAGGATTACTGAATGGTAGTGAGGTATTTGCAGTAACATTTTTGTTTGGTTGTACCAGATCAGTATAAAAATTGTTAAATGATTCCGCAATTTCTTTTGGGTTTGTGATGTCTCTATGATTGACCTTTATTTTGTTTATATTATACGTTGGTTGATTCATTTTGTGTTTATTTATAACATGCCAGGTTGCCCTAGACTTATTTGTGGCTGTTCTAATATGGAAATCATTCTGAGCTTTTTGAGTCAATTTCAAAATATGTTTAAGACGTAGAGAATGATATTTAAGTTTATTTTTGTTACTAATACTTGGATCTAATCGGTATTTCCAAAGCAGTTCTCTTTTCCGTTTGCAACATTTTCTGATACCTTTCGTCAGCCATTTTGGTTTTTTACGATTACATATTTTTATTTTCATAATTGGAAAGCATAGACAATAAAACAGATTAAATAAATCATAAAAACTATCAAATGCGTCTTCAGCATTGTTGGTATTCATGGCTTCACTAAAACTAAGACTTATAAGGCATGCTTTAAATTTTTTAACATTTTCGATACTATAGTCCCGTCTGGCAATGAACCAATGATTCAAAATAGGTTTTCTTTTAACTGGACAAATTACTAACTGAGCTGTATGGTCTGAGATAGACCAATCTAGGATTTGAGACTTCACATTTTGAATATTGTGGAAAACGTTGTCAATACATGTGCCACTATTTAATCTTGTTGGCTGTCGTATTTCTACTCGTAAATTATAACTAAGTAGCAAGTTTTCTAATTGTATAGACCTTTTTGACCTTTTTAAAATGTTTATATTAAAATCACCTGTAATTATAAATTTCTGATTTAAGTTTTTTGTGAAACTACGAAGTAGTTTATTAAGGAGTGTAAAGAATAAATTCATGGCTTCATTATTTTCTTTAGGCACTCTATAAATGCAAAGAATTACAGTTTGTGAGTCCAGAAGTTGGATTCCACAACATTCTATAACGTTTGAAACGCTAGTTGCTACAACGTCATATAGAACTTTGTATGCAATATTATTTTTTATTATAATGCACGACCCTCCATTTCTGTTGTTTCTACTGAAAAAAGTTGCTAAGGTGTAATTCGGTATGTGAAATTGATCTTCATCACCATTTTTCATATTATGTTCAGTAATAGCTATCACATCTGCCGATTTGCCTTTACTACACAGGTCAGATAAGTGAGTAAATAAAATGTCTGATTTATTGAGCAAGCCATTAATGTTTTGGTGTAAAATTATTAGTTTATTATTATTCGCGAAAAAACATTTGTGATTGTTCTACATCGGTTTGTTTGCGTTTGAATTCATTTGATATAGCTCCAAATTTGCCATTATTTATAGGTGATGTTGAAATACATTCTCGAGGATACATAGAAAAATCAACCAATATTCTGGCCATAATATTCGTATATATATTTTTTATTCCAAAATTATTAACTTTGCCTGATATATTAGAAAACATATTGAAATTGAGATCCTGGTTTGTGTCAAAAAAGTAAGCATAATTGTTATTGAGTATGTCGAAAGATAATAAATTGTTAAATAATTCAACTTTATAATTGTAAATAGGAGCCCCTAGTATGTAAGTTGGTACACAGATAATGATATTTGTGTAGGTTATATCCAGTAAGTATTGCATATTACTAATTAAATCTATATAATTTTGTATGCCTTTAATGTCCGTTTCACCAATCATTATTACGCAGTAGTCATTTATGTCGAAGTTCAGTAGTTTATTTTTAATGTTGGCCAACAAATGCTTAATACCACAATGTTGAGAAATATAATGGCAATAATTAAAGTGACCTCCAAAAATTTCTTCAATATCTTGTAATTTGCCCCTTGAAGTCCAATTTGATAAAATACACAATTTTCTTTTCTTAGTTTTTTCACATGCTGATAGTACTGGGCTTGTACATTCATAGATGCTTACACTCTTATTGATTTCGGGATGGTTTGATGCAGTTTTTGAGTCATTAGTAACTTTCGTAGTGCTTTCAACAGCCATTGTTGACGTATTTATACTTTTCCTTTTGCTTATGATGCTCTTTTTCGGAGTATAGTTACAAATTTTCTTTAAGCTATTAATTGTTTTTAAGTGATTACTAATTACTTCTTTTAAAGAGAAGTTCTCGGACAGTAGATTTGTAATTTCATTTTCAGCTGAATCTAATTTCTCTTGCAAAGTTTTTACAAAATTTTCTAACTCTTCACATTTTTCGTGTTCGTTATACTGTAGGCTCGGCAGGCTTCTGTTATGTCTGGTATTCTGAGTGATAGATGAATATTCCTCCTCATCTTCACTGGTTGGCAACGAGTCAAAAGAATTCTCAGTGCTCACATTAACTGTATAATGTTTTCTAGTTGTCACATTCTCATTAAATTCTTGACAAAAAGAAAAAGAGCCATTTCCGTTAGAACTCATTATACTTTATTATAATAGTATTGTGACAAATAAATTTATAAAATATATATAAAAATGCAAAAAATAAAAGTATTCTTACTCCGTCACCATCACCACACGGAGAGACTATAAATACTCTTTTTGTGTAAAGAGTATACTATCCACAGTAGGTATTGGATTAACTTAGTTTGGCACTAGATGGCATGGTGTGTATGTGTTTAAGGTATTCCTTACATTAAATTACAAATAATGACTACATTTTTCAGTAGTTTAATCAGTAACATATTAGATTCGTAACTGATTAAGCGTAGGTACATGTGACTTTGTAAACATTGCGGCCCAATTAACATACCCACTTGACAGTTTGATAAAATTAATTAAACGTATCTACGTACTTAAAAAGCTTTTTCGATTTACCTACTAAGAGTGAGTGATATAGAATAAGTAACGCTCCATTACTACTATAACATTTTAAAATGTTGTATGTATTGTGTATGTTTAAGTTATCAAATTTATAATATTTACCTACCAATTTGGTAATAAACTAAGCTATACTTTCCTTCAATGTAATTGTAAACTATTTTGTGCCAAATTTATTTTTCTTTTGGAATTATTTATGCGTGATATCTCTTTATAATATTAGTATAGACCACACTGGTTAAGCAATGTTAGCGTCGTCATTCCGTAGATGGGTGAATGCTTAGGGGCATTTTATCTGTTCGTCTCCTTGCTTTGGAGGGCACGTAAAGAATCTTTCCTGGCTGGTAGACTTTAAACTACGTCAGATGCCTTGGGGAGCTTCAACAACTCTCTACTCCAGGCTGGCCACGAACCAAACGATAGAGAAATATAAAAAAAATATATTAAAAACAAAACACTCATATAATTGATTTGAACTTCACAACTCACATTGACCTTGAACTCTGCATAAAGCGTGCATAACTAACGCGTGTCACATACTAATGGTGCCGATGACACCTAATATAAAACACAGACAAACAAAACAGTTATAAGACTGATTAATTACGACGCGAAGCTCTACGATACCAGTTTCTATAAAACTAGAAACTTACTAAAGAAACTAAAAAACAAACTTATTAAAATTTACTAACTAACTTATTAAAATTTATTAACTTATTAAAATTCGAGACGACCTCGGTGGCGCGCCGGTAGAGCCAGCGGCTGCCGCGCATGAGGTTGTGGGTTCGATCCCCACGCAGGACAATAATTTGTGAGATCCACAAATTATTGTCCTGAGTCTGGGTGTTCTATGTGTCCGTTAATTGATGTTTGTAAAAGTCCCCGCGACACAGGGCATGATCCCTAGTGCGGGAGTTGTCATTTTTAAAAACAAAAAAAAAAAAAAAAAAAAAAAATTACTTTTGGAAAAATAAACAGTTTTTAAATAAATATTATACCTGTTGTTAATCAAGTAAATCCTTAAATTAATTGAGTTCCTCCAGTGATCCACAGAAACTTGCCTAGTACTACACTGCGCCAGGCGGATTGGTAGAGCGTTTTTACAGGTTCCTTCTTTTGCAAACCAAGCAAAAGTTCTAGTCCAGTACACCTTGTCTTATAGATGTCAAAGTTGGGATTAATCTCATTATTAGAAAATCCCAGACAAGTAAGAATTTTTTTTATCGTGATGCCGTAAAATGCCATGACGTCTGTAGTGTCATTGAGTTACGTTATACCGAATACATAATTTTATGTATATCGACATTTAGTCTAACACAAGCTCGTAAGTTTTTGGAACATTCCGGAATATCTGATATCAGCAGTATATTACGCCTTTAATGTATTTGACAATAGTAATGGAGGCGACCATAATCGTACATTGTTGACAAACGCAAACTATAATTAATCGTCGTAAATAGTATTAAATTACCGAGTCAGTCATTTATCTTAATACAATCGCGACTATTATAATTAAGATTTATGAGTTAACACTTTGCTATAGCAAAATCGCTTTTTAATGTAGGTATTCTTGTTTCTACTTAAAATATTTATGAGAATTATTTAAAGAACTTTCAATGTTATTGTGTTATGCATATAAAACTAAATTAATATATGTACAATATGAGACCTAAAGTACCTACTATATTATTCAAAGAGTGCACTACTCGTGAAAGTAAACGCAGTAAGATTTGAATTCATTGTATAAGTAAAAACACTATTAAACTATAATATTTCTCTAATGAATAACTGTACATTGCTTATTAGTCTAATCTATACTATTATATAAAGCTGAAGAGTTTGTTTGTTTGTTTGAACGCGCTAATCTCAGGAACTAATTCTTAGAATTGAATTTATTTTTCAGTTTTGGATAGACCATTGATCGAGGAAGGCTATAGGCTATATAACATCAAGCTATGACAATAAAAAAAATTCAAATTTAGGGGGCTTAAGGGCCAACTAAAAAGACTCATGGTCACTCAGAGGGCAATGGAGAGACCTATGTTGTAGCCTGACCTATGGACCCACTCAGAAGGCTCATGGTGTCTCAGAGGGCAATGGAGAGAGCTATGTTGTAGCTTGACCTATGGGCCTACTCAGAAGGCTCATGGTCACTCAGAGGGCAATGGAGAGAGCTATGTTGTAGCCTGACCTATGGGCCTACTCAGAAGAATCATGGTCACTCAGAGGCCATTGGAGAGAGATATGTTGTAGCCTGACCTATATGGGCCTACTCAGAAGGCTCATGGTCATTCAGAGGGCAATGGAGAGAGCTATGTTGTAGCCTGACCTATGGACCTACTCAAAATGCTCATGGTCACTCCAGAGGGCAATGGAGAGAGCTATGTTGTAGCCTGACCTATGGGCCTACTGAGAAAGCTCATGGTCATTCAGGGGCATTGGAGAGAGCTCTGTTGTAGCCTGACCTATGGACCTACTCAGAAGGCTCATGGTCACTCCAGAGGGCAATGGAGAGAGCTATGTTGTAGCCTGACCTATGGGCCTACTCAGAAGGCTCATGGTCATTCAGGGGCATTGGAAAGAGCTATGTTGGGAGTTTCCCTGCGTGATCGAATCAAAAATGAGGAGATTCGCAAGAGAACCAAAGTAACCGATATAACCGGTTAAAGTAGCGACAAGCAGGGCACATAGCGCGGAGAACCGACAGCTGTTTGGGCAGAAAGATTCTTTCCGCGTACCGAAAAGCGCTGGTGTGGACGGCTGGAAGCCGATGGATGGGGGAAGCACAGGACCGCACAAGGTGACAATACTTGGAGAAGGCATATGTACAGCAGTTGACGTCGATTGGCTGATATGATGATGATGAATAAACTTTGTATGAATTATAGAATTTTTTTTTATTTCATTTCAAATTTAATCGCGGACAAAGTCGCGTTTTACAGCTAGTTTATTTATAAACCAATGCTAAAGGATGTATCTCAAGCATTGTGTAGTCTAAAGAAACTTCATATAAGTACAAAATTATTCATTCCGAATGAGTCACATACTGAGATAAATGATTATTAGGTTTTGACGCACATCAAGCCTTATAAGCATAATATATTATCTCTTGGAATATTCGCTATCCAAGATTATTGTATGAATTCATTTTGTCAGACACATAACTCTCTATAATTACAATAACTAAAACGTAATGTAATAACTGTATGGTATTATCAAGTTACACTATGAAAAGAGACTTGTATTGGTAGACAAGCTAAGGCGTCTAAAGTTACTTGTACTCTAACTATTAAGATGTCAAGTGTATTAGCCAGTACTAATACACTTGACATCTTAATAGTTTGCTAGCATTTTAATAGCTTGTATTATTATTTGATACTTTTTGGAAATGTATTTAATATCAAAGTAAGTTCGTTTAAGTTAGGTTTTAATCAAATTAAACGCGAACAACAAACGATTGTAGGTAGACACAACTTTAGCGTTTAATTTATAGCTGGAACATAATAGCTGGAATATTAAAATATTCCAGTTAAAGGTTCCAACATTTACTTAATATCATCATCATCATCAGTCATCAACGTTACTTTAAAACATTAATAACTGAAATTAAATACTTATGTGACGAAGTCTGCTCGTTATGACGTATTAAGTTGAAAAAATGTCAAAACATTTTTTGATTATGCAATATGCATAGTTACGTACAAAATGTTATTAGATTGTGTGAATTGTTGTGAATATAATTGTATAGACAAATGACAAATGTTTCACTCTAATTAGAGTTAAGACGAAGTTCACAAGATATATTAAGCGTAACAGTAGGTACACCACAATGAGCGGTCGCCATAAAACTAGATGTACGATTATATTGCGTATTGTTTGATACTCATTTAGAATGCCACAAACGAACACTTTATTTATTAGTGTTATATGCTTCAGTCTGTCGTGCAGCAGTTTCACTCGACATGCATTCAAAGAACTCAAATGCGCAACTGAATAAATCATTGCAAATTTAAACTTTGATGTTTTGTTTACCTTTTAAGTTTTTAATTGAATACAATATTAGGATGTATAGCTCTTTAATTAGCTCTCCTGTCGACGTATTTAGAACTACTTCCGTTTTGATAATGAGGATTTCTTAACAGCTTTATAATGTACCACTGCAGGTATGGGTTTAATAGTTTACACTTTCTGACAAATTAAGTTAGGTATGCTTGTTAATTTTCCCTTATTATAATTTTACGACCTGACGTGGGGATTTATGGGAGTTATCCCACCCACGATTTTACTAAGTACTATGGAGATACTATAAGCCAGAATATATACTTTAAACTTGCAAAAGGCAATGATCTTGGTACTTCCTAGGAAATCTAAAAACGTATTAAGAACAACATGAAATTATGGAACCAATTTAAACACATAGGGTAAAAGGTGCGAGTTACGAACTTTAAATATCTTCAGAGGCTCAATAATTATAAAATAGAATCCACCTCATTTTCTCAGATTGACTTCACCTCTTGTTTATCACAAAACCTCTTGTATTTCAAATTCCAACCTCTTATTGGAAATATACTTATATCTACATTAGCCCATTTGCATCCCAATGTAGTGTTCGGGCGTCCTTGAGCCATGGAAGGGTTGTATCGAGGAGACATTCTCAGACAGACATAGATTTATGTTATAGCTTCAATATTAGTCGTATTACTCAGAACGATTTATATACATGGGGTCCGTAGGTAGATGATAATGGCGCATTCCTTTTTACACTAAGGCAGGGTATAATTTTATTAGTTAGGAACAAAAGTCATCAAATAATACACATTCGTTTAGGAGATAGACCATAAATTCAATTTTCAAATTTTTACCCCCTATTCGTCTTAAAAACTAGTGAAGTAGAGTTACAAATTACAAGGATGACGTATTTTCATTTTACGATAGTTTGATCTGTTACTAAAATTAAACAAAAAAAACCTAGTAAAAAAATAGCTATTTTGTTATAGACTGTATACTTAGATAATATAGTTCAAGTAAAAAACAATATCACACAGAAGCAAAGACAATACAAATAAAACCAAAACATTATTTTTTGTGTCGATTTTACAAAAACCGTTAACATTTTAGCTTTAAATATATGTAAACGATAAAAAATACTTTCTATTGTGCAAATGGTACACCTATCTACATGCCCCTATCCGCTTGCGAACCCTCATTTCAAGTTTTAGTATCACATTAAAATATGCCGCCTCAATATTAAAAGCCGTGGGCCCTGTATTGTGTAATACAGGCATGACCGAAGTCGTTTGATTATTTTTATGAAAGTACAAAATTTTTGGTTTAGTCAAATAACATACATACGAAAACTCTCGCCCTGTTTAACCTATGTAGGGTAGGTAGAGACTACTGAGCCAGAGTACCTACATTTTTTTTTGTTTTTATTATCTTTATTTATTTAAAGGCTTGTGGTCATTTATGACCAAGTCAGCCTCATCATATCTTACAAATAAATACAACTTAAGTAAGAGTCTTATGAATAAACTTATAAATCCTAATTGCCTCATCACTGCTAGGGTGAGTTAAGAAACCCTGGAATACGGCAATATCCAAATAGTTAAGGTATGATCAAAGTAGGTACCTACTTGTTATTAACTTAAGTACTTTGATTTGTCTATATTCAAACACATTCTTATGTAGTCATGTGCCTATCGGTTCTGATATGTAACCAATTATGTATATCTTTCCAAAGCGTCATCTATTTAAAAGTTACCATAAGCAATCAAATAACTTGAAGTATTACATTAAAATTAATACTATTCTAATTATTCATCGGAAATCTATTTACCAGTCTAATTTTCTTTCAGTAAGTAAGTTTCACTTCAATAAGTATTTCTTTTGAATAAAAGTATCGGTTTCACCTAAAAATTATATTCTTGATTTCCAAACGCCTACCAATATAGCAACGGCAAACAGTTCGTGCCGCGTAACTGTCAGGCGCTTGGCGCACGCGAAGGCCGTGATCTCCGATTAATAGCACTACGAGGTTGCCCTACCCGCCCTTTATTACCTCTACGCCCTTCTCGAGTGCTGCAAAATGAGCAATGTTAAGGTCACGTGACGTAAGAACACTTATATTATGTTATTTTGGCTCTTTCATAAATGAGTAGGAAATCGTTTGTTAATCAAAACTGAATCAGTTTTTAGAATTTTAAAAGGCTTTTAATTATTTGATAAGAACGTATACTCGTTGTGAATGTATAATAGATTATGTTTTTAGTAAACTGTTGTTGTACTGTACTGTTTAATTTGGGACTGGATGGCGTTGTATGTTGAATAATATCAAATTATTATTAGTCGAATTTTACTTCAACCACGTCACGAAACAGGGTGATGACAGTTCTATGGTCTCCATATTCCATCCCACACAGACTTGTCTAAAACATAGTGTATCTGTAAACACTCGAGCACTTTAGCTTTCAACATCGGCTAGTAGTTAACGTGATCTCAATCCAATCAATATCGTAATGTAATAATAGGCAAACCTTCATCATACACGTACAACAATAT
Organism: Schrankia costaestrigalis; assembly: GCA_905475405.1. Classification (NCBI taxonomy): domain Eukaryota; kingdom Metazoa; phylum Arthropoda; class Insecta; order Lepidoptera; family Erebidae; genus Schrankia; species Schrankia costaestrigalis. The sequence goes on along the minus strand of FR997829.1, from coordinate 12,277,446 downwards.
TTAGGTTAGATGTTAGACTAATAATATTAATTTCCTGGACTTGACTGTAACAGATAACGGCTAGTTGTCTTGTTGTTATTCTATGGATGTCGAAATAAATAAGCCTATAATAGGAAATTGAGACGTAGTGGTGATATTATTTATTTGACTGCTACCTACGGTTCTCACATAATGTATTTTTTTTTTGGAGCATAGAAATTATAATATTTATTCTTGTAGGCTTTTAAGCGTGATAGTAGGATAGTTGTGTAGGCAATTGTACTTAAAGGCCTTTTTTATATTCTTGAGATAATACTAAACTTATACAACAACATATTTAATAATTAAACAATACATCATCATAAAATAGTAAATTCTTGGTTACAAATAACCCAAGTAAAAACAAAACCTATGTCATACACAAACATTGTACAATAAATAAAGAACCGCTGTCATGTACTGCACTACTTTGTCATCAATGGAACTGACATACCCGGGTTTCGTTTGAAGAAAAGAGTTACAAGAAAACAAAAACTCTATTGTAGTGGTTACTACGTACGTATATTTATGTCTACTACATAATGTCATGGCCTACTTACGTCAGAGGCTTCACGCCTTGTGTTTGGGTATTCATAACCACCTTTTCATGAATAGCTTTTTGTTCTCGACTATCCCAAAAATGTCCTCTATTGAATTTCAAAGGATCTAGAGTACAGTTGTTGAGATATCGTCGATCAAAACTGTCACCTTCGCTAATTTTTTGCGTGACGTTAATGTATTACATTTTTTATCGTAATCATAAATAATGATTAGGGAAGTTTTCTTTGATGTTCTACTGAAATTTATTACATTATTTATTATTCTCTTCTAACAAACCCGACTAGGTACTAGCAAAAACTTACTTCTACATTGGAAAGTAATCTTTATAATACCACGCTATCTTCATTTGCAATATGTTCTACTATTTTTAAACGTACGTGTGGTTTTAACTACTAAACACTATCACTCAGTTGTATGTTTAAGTTCTTCAAGTGAAAAATCAAAACATCTTTTAAATATAGACATTCCAATACTTTCCGAATGAGAATAATACAGATTATTGTCATACATCCCTCGAGAGAAACAGAATTTGTTTACTAATACTAAGGCAGAACGATCAAATACCGCTTCAGTAGACGCGACGAAGTTGTAAAAAGCGACAAAAATATTCTTGTCACATTCGCCACTCGCCTTGTTACGTGCACAGATTTTCACAAAAAATCCTGTCCTAAATCGTCCCTACTAAAAGTGGGTCGTAAGCCCTTGATGGAATTTCTCATAAAATAAAGCTTTAGGAAAAGTGCGACTCAGATTATCTACGGTAATATATTATAACTATAAGTCATATGAATAAAAAGATTTCTAAACGAACAGTTTGTCTAGACAGCAATGTCCTATTGGGATTTTATTTTATACATTTATTTACGTCCGTTATAGATTTTCAGTACACAATATCAACCCAACCATTCGCTCTTAATTCGAAATTCATTCCATTCCGTAACTTCCAACTTAACCCGTAACCGTCGTTAACTTTAATGTAACCCATAATTACTCGATTTTTAAGCTGTTTTAAATTTCTCAGAGACTGTTAATGTCAGAAAGTTTTACAGCGCACCCGGATAGAATTTGCGACTGTAAAAGTTAATGACTAAAAAGGCATTAATCGAGAGTATCTATAATCTTTCGCTCTATGGTGAAATATGTTTTTTTTTTAGATAGAATGTTTCCCATTATGTCGAAGTTTACCGTCTTGTAAGTCAGTGATCCGAATTGCCGGAACGTTCAGCGAAAAATGAAAAGATTACGATGATGTACTTTCATCTCTTATATAAAGATACGATGAAAAAACATGGTCGATGAAATATAATAAGTAGACTATCCTTCGTAATAATATATTCGATATCCGTTTAAAATTAACCCTTACCTTTTAGAAAAAAATGTTTATAAAAGGAATCAATATACTTAAAATCACGCCTTATTACTGTGGTGTAGGCAGGGACTACTGACCACCATCTACTACGATACTTTTAAACGTTTTTTACTTCGTCTAAATTCATAAATTTAAAATACATGCTTGCTGGTTCCGTGCTACGCACTTGCCCTTTATAAAAGATGTCACTTAAAACGCATTCTGAAAGAGAAATATACCATATACTTTCGTTTAAAAGGAATCCAGATCTATATTTAAAAGATTATCTTATTGATAATATTGGGTTAGTAGATATGCAGTTGTTTAATAAAATAAGTTCTAAGGAGGTCGGGGTCGCATCGTTGCCAGGTGTTAGGCAAGCAGCCAACATATGGCACAATAGTTCCGGTCGAACGTTTGTCGCGTCTATCTATATTTCTCTACGCATTTATTGCTTATAATAAATTGAAATCATAAGTATAACAGTAAAACTTAATAACGTTTTAGCCGATAAACTAATTTCAAGAAAGTTCATCAATAAAGAGAACAAAAAAGTTCGTATACAACTTTAGAATATGTTCTGCTTACCGAGGTTAACCTTACTCGTAGCAAAACAAAAAGTACTGTTGTATTTTTCATGCCAGTTTCATTTCGACGTTTCAATTGTAGAACACTTTTAACGAGGAACATTTTTTCATAACTCGTACATTGTTACGTAATGCAGCATAAGAGAAAACCGTCAAGGGTGAGATACATTAAACATATCTCTTAATGCTTAACACCGGCGTTCCTAAGCGGATGTAGCGATGGGGCTTCTCCGACATTCACCCTGACAGGTATTCAATGTGTAGCAGTCACAAAGATAATTCAAGATTCCGTTTTACTATCGTTTTATTACGCTTATAAAAGGAATCACAGGCCGGTTGTACTAAATACTCGTTTAATGGGATTATACGTTTCTTTTTTTGGAACATTAGAACGGTGCTACATTTATTTTCGTTCGTATTATGAGTAGCTAATGGCTGTAGACAAGATAAATTACATCTTTTCTCGTGCATCTGTCTGTCAGCATCAGTGTTTGTAACAATGTGTATGAATTAATGACGTTGACCTACTAAAGTGAAGAAAACCAAGGTTACTTATATTTAGCAGCACATTCCATATACATGAAATAAATGTATAAAATGTGTAACCCTATTGAATAAATATTATTTTCTATTTTAGGAGGAAACCAGAAACCGAATTTATAAAAATAAAACGTTGAATTTTGATAATTATTATGGTTTTTTGAGAATCTACAAACGTTCACAAATTGATAAATATAATATAATAAGAAGCAAAATGTTTATGAGGAGTGGTTGGAGAGATTGTTAGAGATGAGTGGTCGTCACCAACTACGTGTGCCGGAGTTGCGGGTGAGCGGGGCACCGGCGCAGGAGGAAGATGACCCGCCTACTGCACTCCCGCCCTTCGCTCTTACGCTTGCATCTATACCTAGACGTAGGCATTCATGGATATGCGGGTAAGTTGTTTTAGATAATAATTATTGATATTTCCTAGGGACCATAAGTAGAAAATATTTTTTAAAGCAACAGCAAATTTATTTCTTACAAATTTCTTATTACGCATTAATTACTTATATCTTACTGAGTTTATTTATAACTGTGTAATAAGTATCCTCTATATTAATTTTATTATTGTATTTATTTGCACAAGTTTTTTTATTAATTGGTAAAAGTTCAAGGTTGGCTATAAGTTTAATAGATTTTAAACTATCGCGATTTGTATACATAATACTATTATAAACGGGCCTTACTCGCTAGTCCCTCCGCGACCACGGCCCTTGCAAGTCGGCCGAAACGTCGGAGAAAAACCTAGGTATTTATCTTACCAGTATCTAGGATATAGTATATACCGCGAGTAAGACCCGTTTATAATAGTATTATGGCTATAAGTTTGTTAAAATAAGTTTATGCGTTACAACTCTAAGTAGTTAGTAACTAATATCATTATACCATATTATCTTTCCTCCTCGTTTTCTCTTTTCCTATTTCTCGTTTTCTCTTTTCCTATTTCCCTGACCCAGATAGATACCTATAACTTAACTTTCAAATTTATATATATTTTTAAAGCTAAAACTCAATATTTTCTCTAGATTAAATGCTTCGAGTCCTGTTCACCAATTTTTAAAATGGTAAGCTAAATAAACAACGAACTAACAATAATTACGCCTAAATACTTGCTTACATAACTCGAGTTCCAGCCTAAGCGAAGACGCAAATAATTTGTACAAAATGCCTTTCAGCTATGTTCTTAATACGCAGATAACTAAATGTTAAGATAACATAATACATAAACATAGTTTACAAGATCCTATTTAAGTTGGAGCTCCATACATTATTCACAATTCAAGTATTACAAATAGTCTTAGATTAGTTTCGCTGTATCTTAAGTAAAACAATATAGCTCGAATGTCGTGTTTCTATTGAATGGATATTTTCAGCAGTGAGTGGCTATCTGTAAGACAAATATCTGTTAATATTCATGAGAGGCTCCGGCGGCTGTGGGCTGTCCCGAGCATTACCACAACAATAGCCAGCCACGTAAACTGTGTCCTTGCTAACCTCGCCTATTGTACTAAGATCAAAGTCTTCAACTGTTTCTATATTCTATTATATTCGTCAACGCTTTCACTGAGACGAGCTCGTGAATCATTATGATACTGTCATCGTCTTTTCCACAAACTTTCCCGGTGTCACACGAATGTACCTACATTATTCGTTCATAGAAAAAGTAAACGATAAATAGACAGTCTCGTATTCTTTTATTTCGTACATGTTTTGTAGAAGAATTTGCAAAAAAACTACGTATTTTTCTTTCTCCTGTCAGCGATATGTCATCGCAACGTTAAATGGAATATTGAAGGAAACCATTAATCTGGTATCGGCAGAATTCATGCGTCGAACTTTATGCGTAAATCGAGATACCCCTTTATCCAATATTACAATATTTACTTTGCAACGTTTTATTGATATCAGACTGCAGAACACTGTCGATGGTGAATAACCTTATAGGAATACGTTGTTTATTTTTTGGAACTCCTTAGTTACTATCATACTAGATTTTTAAACTAGAATGTTGTTTAAAAATCTAGTATTTATAAACAACAATAATTATTTAGGGAACTAGGCAATACAGGCACGAATAACGTTCGGAAATAGTCCAATCTCGAAAATAGGAAATAGTTCATTGCGTCCCAATAAGCACTCGTAAGTAATAATCGTATTGCTGTGATACGATTACTACTCTATTCTCCTGACACAAAACACTATGCAAACAAAAAAGTTATTAAACACTTGTAATGATAAATGAAAAAGGGCAGACTTTTTTTTAACAAATTTATTTTCTTTTAAAACTTTTCAAATTCAATAAAGCGTCTTTTATTATTGTTACGCCGTTGTTAACTTAACACATTACGGTTAATTACATAGACAGAATAAAAATGAGAGTTTTTCTTGTTTTAAGTTGAGTATTGAAAGAACTTTGTTAATTCTTCTAGGTTTAGTAGGGTGATAAATGTTTACACTTGTTACCTAAGTAGGAACAAACAATGTTTTTAAAGATGTTAGCTGTTACGACGGGTAATATATACATTACGGTGTCAATCGTCAGTCAATTCAGATTAAAATAACAATAATGCTATTAATTATATCAATGAATAAAAGTATTAATATAAATAGCATTTAAGTAGATACCGTTTAAAAATAGCTAGTTTATCAAGGGTAAAGTTTATACTGCTTTTGGTCCAGTGTGTGAGAAAACTGTCATACGCAAACATGGAGAATTTATTACAGTTTTGTATCTAATGGCTCATGAATATGGTGTAGGTTTGCAAACTTTAGTAGTTTTACAGTCGGGTGACAGATTAAATTACATATTTACTATTCCATGTCATTCATAGTTTTACATAGTTAATACACCAACAAATCTGGTCAGTATCAGCTCAAACACTACGAATTCTTGAGCTCATAAGCATACGCTACCTCTGACCGCCTCCACAGTCAAACCCCAAAGAATTCAACATGATCCACAAGACAACAAATGTCTGCATTAAGAATGCCATTGATTGCCTCTTCGAAAGCTTTCTTTAAACAAATACTTGTCCAGAGATTTATTCAATACGAACCTTTGTAAGAACGCAAATACACTCCAACTGAAATCAAAATTAAAGATAATATCTATGCGCCTATATTTTGGCAAAAGCTCAGTTTGTATAAATTATAATAAGTAATAGCAGTAGGTACAAAATGTACCCAATTCTACGTAAATAGGTCTGTTTCGGCAAGAATCCAAAATAGAACTTGTTGCAGTATATTATATTGAATTCAATACATTACCTTGTGATATTATTGCCAAAAACAATAGAGCCACTTATAATTTCCAGTGTTTTCTTTGGAAATATTATCTTCATTTAATTGTAATATTTTATAATTTTTGTTGTTTTAATATTATCACAGTTTATCTCTTCTCAGTGTGATCATAAAGTAGAAATTCAAAAAGTAGAGTAGATACCATAAAGTTAACCAAGGGAAAATGTACCTATAACCATGACATCATTGCAAGAATAAGTAAATTCGAAACATACCTAATTCTTGTTCGTCTAGTCACTTCAGATCAATATTAATAGAATAAGTTTTTCTCCCTCCCAGAAGAAAACCTGCCCCTATATTGAAGTAACTACGTATTTTGTTAAAATTAATTGTTTTTCTCTTACTTATGTCAGAGCCATTGTTTTGTTATCAGACATTTTCAGACTTAAGTTTCCGCATTGTTAAGTTAGTAAAACTTGTCAGATACCAAATGAACGTAAGAATAAATTCTCGCTTTGCTTTTCAAAGGCTTATTCTATCAAAGAGGTTGACTACCCCAGCTGTCTTTGAACGCTTTGAGTTTTAAAATAATAACATTTTCTCATTGAAGGATATCACTTTTAAGACAATAAATTGTTGTCTGCTACTACTATCTACTGTAAATAAATTAAATATTTATCACATTTTTTAACGTTGTCATTCGTTTTAATAGACATTTATGTAACGTGTGGAATCTCTGAACGGTCTTTGTGATGCTAACGCTTGTCATGTCAGATTTCAACTAATAAAAACTGCACGCCTTTTACCTATCTGTCTATGTTGTGTCCTATGTGTTTTTTACAAATATATCGAAACAGTTTACCTATTTTAATAATCCTTTCCCATACTTCGTAAAGCGCTAGTTGTTTTGTCAGAAGTTTGTTTTCATATCTCAAACGACATTGTAAGTGAATTAAAGGGGTATACACTATACACTGTTACTAATTAGGTTTAAAGCTGATTGCGTTAACCTCCTGCCTGCGTTCACTAAACTACTGTGCTAGAGTTTGTGCACCTGGATTACCAACTCTGTTTAGTATGAAATATGATATAGAAACTTATTTACTTTTTTGGGTTATGACGGATTTATCATATAATATATATAAAAAAGTTAAGTAGAAACCGATGCTACTATTCGTAGACAGTACATTTTGTCGAATTACTCATGTTATACGGTTCGACGAAACGTGCCGTCTCCACAGCCACAAAGCAGCGCTTAATTGTGATTTCCACAATCTCTTATTATTCATTTGGATTGGTACACAAAGAAGAATAAGATAAAGAAAACTTCTCACCTTTATATAGATTAATCAGGTTACGTTTGTTTAAAAAAGCTTTGTAAAAAAAATAATTAGCACTTAGATGCATATTTTAAGCGCTAAAATAAAGTCAAACAAATAAAACAAATCTATATAGAAAATCTTATATACAATCTTATGTAGAACAAAGTTAAAGAAACATTTTGAAGTTGTATTAAAAAGCTTTTGTTAACTATTTAGATCTAACCGCTATCTACTAAAGTATCGCAGAATAGAATATTAAAACAATCCCAAAAGCTTATTAATTAGTTCAAAAAAAATAACCGCTTATACTAATAGAAAACTTTGATAATATGAACATCCGCACACTTTATAAAAGCTAGCCACTCAATATATTAGTACTTCGCATTTAATTCACTTACGAGTACCTGAGCTCGAACAGTTCGGTTTTATGAGTTTACGCCTACCTTGTTAGTGGTACAATATATTCTATTGTCTTGCTGTATACCAGCCCAAACTTCCACTCAATTTAATGTGTTTACTTATTTTCATTAATTTTATACTCGTAAAAAGTCCTGTGGAGTTAAATTAAATTTAATGTCGGAAATTAACTCCGGAGTTCGTTTATTGTCGATCTTGCTGTTTATTGGGAATTAGGATTCGGCTACCTTTGCATTTATACAATGTAAATAAAGTTTGAATTAACGATTTGTTTTTAAAACTTAACAGAACATTTTAAGTACGTACTTATCTGATGTTAGGATCAAGTAAATGACCTTTTACTAAAAATAAATCACTAAATAAGTACTATAATAAGATTTGTTTTAAATATGTGTAATGTAGGACATAACACTGATACTGCAGGGATGGACAAAACTTAGCTTACTAATTTCCCACACCCTCGACAAATTTAAGTAGAGTTTTGAACATAAAATGTTGATTTGTTCTATTACAAATACATATATTTTCTGCTTAGTACTAGTCCCATAATTGACTTTTACATCACTCTCTTATTGAGATGGGAAGTGGCATTTTATAATTTAAATTAGTCACCTACATTTTAATACTAAGGTACCTGCGGGTAACAAGAGCCGGTGGGTATCAAGAGCCGTTGCTTGAAAATGACACTTTTAATGATCACAGCACCGTACATTTACACATGCTTAAAAATGACCAATAGGAAAGCTAAGATCCGAGCTCGCGTCGTCGCACGATCATCAATCTTACCAGTAGCCACGAATCAGTTGAGAATGATAGACAACGTCGCTCCACTATAATTTTATCATGCCAAAACAATTTTTTTTTACCTAAAATACAGCCGTTTGTTCAAATCTGGTTAATTAATTGCGAATGTTATACAATAGTGTAGGCTAATTAAGGTAAAATATATATATGTGTTAATAAATACAATACTTTTTACCGGTTTCAATTATCCTATCATCATGGGCTAATAAGGGCCACGCTCGAGGCGGGTACATAGGCCGGCCCTTATTATACATATAGGATGTAAATTAATTTTAACAAATTTCATAAGTCTTGGTTATTTTAATACCTATAATTGTTATTATTATTAAGCATGTATATGTTATTATTTTTGTATCATAAATCATCCCTAATATCTTTAATTAACTTAAAAGTGTTTAAGCTGTTGATCTCGATAACAACAGATTTTATAGTAAGGATAAGACGGGCCACGTACGTGGCCTGTCTTATACCGTACTACTTATTTATAAAAAAAAATGTTTTAGTTTTGTAATTTCCATAGATAATATTTAAAAAGTTACAAATTCATTGTTTACGTCTGTGATTATTTTGACGATATGTAATGGATAAAGGTTTTTATGACATATTTTTGCTACGTTAGTTTATTAAGAGCCATTGCTAGTTTTTCCTTTGATTAAGTAATGTTAAAAGCGTGATTTAATGCCAAATGATAATTAAAGTCAAATAAAACCGAAAACAATATTTTTTCAATTGATGACTCTTTTAATATTTGAATTAAAATTTGGCCCTTGTAAAACTACATACGTTTATTAAGGGCCAAAGAGAGGGTTTTTTAAAATCATGATTACTATGCCTAATTGAGATGAAAATACTTGTAATAGTACTTTCTGATGCAGATATTGAAATAAACATTAACATGATATTAAATATTTTATTATATTCCTTTATTTATAGAAATTATTTAGGTTTAGATTAAGGTGGCCCTTATTTACCGCAAGTACCTTAGTAAACAAAAATAAATGGGCACTTAATAAAACCTAATTTATCTTAAACAAATAATAATTGTTACTATAACTAATATATTATGAACATAACACCTCAAAAAGTAACCTCATTTATTAGGAGTGCTTGGAAAGGAAAAAGCTATCCATCAGTGCTGTTGTATTGTTTACTGTTTAATAGGGATTATAAACTCATTGTTTTCAATGAGGTATAATGTGTATTAATATTAATGAAAAGGTGGTATATTGTAAACTTTTTTGTTTTAGTTAATTTTGGTATAATAGGTACAATGTTCACTTTAGGGACCTTTTAATTAGACTATCAATTCACACTTTTAGTTTCTGCTTCAAAATTTATATGAAAATTCATGCCCCCAATTTTATGACGTTCGTTGTGTAAGCTTTCACTAAGAATGGATTTTTCATGTTTCATTCTATTTATAAGCTAGCGATCATCCTCATTTGTAAACAGTTCGTAGTTAGTATAAAGTAGTAGCGTACTTAAATTTTGAATCTCATTTGTCACGGGCGCTTGACGCTGTCTGCACTCGTTAAAAATGACAATTCTCATGAAACGTTATCTAAAACTGGAATTCTTGGCAGAAAGCTAAACACGAAACTAAAATATTTTCACTATCAATAAGTATTTTTAATCTTTACAACAAAACTAATACACGTGGCGCATCCAGAAACTGACACAAGGACAACTGTACGGGATTAAAATTAACACTTTGGTATCTTTTAGAAATCATAACAGCCCTTTACGGTCCCACTGCAGGGACGGGCTTCCTTCCATGACGGAGGGATACTTGGCCTACTAATATCACGCTTACCAGTCGGATTGGTATAGGGTTTAATTTCAAGTTTTCCTACTTTTTATTTCATAAAGATAATATTCACGGATAGTCCCTTAGTCGGTTTTACGACACCCATGGGATGAGATGGGGTGGTGACATATTATATTCTTACTCAGTCACCACACGGAGAATCTTTTGGAAGATTAATTTTAATTAGACATACGTTTAATCTATGAAGCAGAGGTTCATGTGGCAGTTTAGGCGGTACATAAATTACAGGTGTCCTCTTATTAAGTGTGACAGTGTGAGAATCTTCAGAGATGCGGTTTAGGACACGACGACATATTTGAAACTCTGCCACGAGTTATTCTTGTCCACTGTCGCGCGTAAACACCAATACGTAGACGTTATTAGATATTATTATATCTTGGATTATTAATATACTAATGGCTTATCATAAATATACTCTCTCTGTAATGATTTTCAGATTGATTTATTGGTGTAAATTTAGAACACACCTGACTTATTAAAGCAATAATATTAAATGAAATTTAAACCATCTTTTAGCAAAGTTAATGTCCTAGTAGTAACTTTGTTACTTGCCTGTGTAGAACTCTCAACTCGTAAAGTACAGTACTAAACTTCTAGAAGGACTTACTTTGGCTTATTTCAAAGAGAAGATTAGTTACTATTGCAATGAAGTTTCTTCTGGTAACGAAAATATTGATACGATTCAGTAGAATTATCTAGTTGTAAGCGTGTCTGCCTTGCAAAAATCATCTTAACAGCCCATTTATGCCCCACTGCAGGAACGGGCCTCCTCCAGTGACGGACGCCTACTTGGCCTACTTTCAAATATGTTTTTGATATTTAAAGACAGTATCTAAGTACTTTGATTTTGAAAGTGTGACATACCTACTTTACACGTTGAGCGAAACCACAAGGTAGTGACAAGCTTTTGACACATCGTAAATGTTTTAAACAGAACTTTGCTCATCACAAGTTTGAAGTTGATGTTAACAAAGATGTTAAACATATTATACTTAATTGGTGTAGTGTAAAACACTTATAAAAGCTATTAATAAAATATACTTAGTATAAACACTGAAGTATTAGTTACAGTTTAGTTCTCTATGAATATAATTATAAATAAGGAATGCTATTCTACAAAATATAGTGTCGACTAAAAGACAAAAGCTAAAGATCTATCATAGAATTTTAAGAATAAAAATTTCCTTGAAATTTTCTTGACTCACACTTACCTAGACAGTGAGTAATATCTTCCTATAATTTAAAGTAGAAAAACTGAAAGAAAGACAAGTACATGCCATAGGTATGGCGACAATGCTCTCGTGATGCCGGCACTAGAATTGCGTTGTGACGCTTACAAGCTGAGTTTCACGCGCAGTTCTCACCACACTCCGCCCAATATAAACGTCGATCGAAATTAAAACATAACGAGAAAGTATACGCGAGAGTTTAACTTATTGACGTTAAAATACTAAATTTGTAAACTATGCTATGCAAGTGCAGTTTGTAACCATAGTGCTTTTGTGACATCAAAACACAGTGATGAAAAAGTAATCAGTGATATTAGTGCGGTAACTATGGTTTTGTGAATAAACGTTTAAGCTTTCTGAGTTTTGACAGATATTTACACAGTAAGAAATAAAATTCTGCGATAATTTTGAAGTTATGTAAACATTTGCTTTGACAGTAAGAGTTTTGTACTTTTATGCCAACATTTTTATGAAATTCGGACCATAACTTGAGATAACTGGTTGGGTTTTCTGTTTACCCATTACATTGAGATACCAATAAGAACATTGGAGTAACAATAAACATTATGGTTCATAACAATGAAAGGTTATGGTAAATGCCAACCTTTATAGGCATATTCTTTTAACAAGTTTTCCTTCTTCACCAAAGTTTTGACGAAGATACAATTTCAAAATTAAACTTCGTCCGGATCAAAAGTTGGTTTAGTAAACGTCTGTTGTTAGATTAAATATTGCCTATTATTTTTGGGATAACAATGGCTTTTTAACGATATTTTAAATGAAAAATAAAGTTGGAACATGTAAAAACACCTACGAAGTCATCTGTCACGTTCGGCGTTTTCGTGGCTCCTTACTAAAGGTTAATCCTGGCTTAAAGAAGTAGGGCTTAAAGTGAGTGTGGAGGTGAGCTTAGTCCTATATAAACGTAAGAAAGTTCAATTAGCCTGTTCCTTTAGAAATAAGGATACCAAAGAAGTATAATCATGTCTCCAGGTTTTGTAAAAAAAAAGTTAAATGGTTTCTAGTAGGTACGTCTTCTCTGAAATTGTATCCTTTATTTATTACGAAAGCAAATACTATAAACCATCTTACGCTATTCTGACTTTATAAAAGTGTTGTCGTTTATGATTCGCATTGAGCTGCTTGAGATTGTTGAAAATTTTGAAACTAAAATATCTTTGAATTTTAAATAAATTGAAACAAGTCTATGACATGCATACATTACATGACTTATCAATATTTTAATGAGCTTGTTTGGTTTTACATGATAATTTCAAGGACTAATAATGACTTAATTTTTTTTTATCTTACGAAATAGCGTAGTTGTGTAAAGTTTTTGTGACAATAATATGTTAATAATAATATATTCTTTTTTTGTGAGGCAATGTATATGATATGTGAATCTTTTAAATGCAATAAATAAACGATCCATCCAAAGTACAAAAGACTGCTCCTAGTTTAACTCAGTTTTGATGCAATTTGAAAGTTCCTAATAGTATTAATATAGAAATCTCTGACGTCTTAACGTTTATGAGTTCAGTACGATTATGTCGATAAAGTAACAAAAACAAATGGAAACTTTCTTCAACAGGGCTGCCACGTGCAACTGCTCATACCACAGCCTGATTAAATGTATTTTCTCCCGAGCGTAATGAAGAAAGTACAAATTTGCGGTTACGAAGTTAATTTGTTGAATGTATTGTTTATTTAAATGTGATTGCAGCAATAAAGTTAATAATATAATAATGTTATGTAGGTTAAGGTCTTATTATACTGTGAGGATTAGGTTTTATTTAAAAAAAAAAATATACCAATAAATCGAAAATGAGGTTTTAGTTAAGTTTGTAGTAACTCAAATTTGTAAATTAAGCTGCAACAATTATAGTATGGTTAATTAATGTTTAAATTGAAAACATAAATATTATTGCTACTCCTAATTTAAACGTACAGCCCTAGGCACCCCGCGATATTATAATCACGCAAGTTTATTCAAAACAATATTATATTAAGGATAACGTACCTGAAACCTACACTACACGTATAATATACTGCCAGAGGTTGTAATCTAGTAATAATCCAATCAACTCACATTTTTTGAAGCAATACAAGATTTACTTTTGGTAAGATTTCATTTAATGAAAGCAAAATACGTTTTAGTTTTATTTTCTCATATATCTACTATCTAACCACAGACAAATAATACCTGTTGCCATCTCTTATCATCACAAGGATACCGGAAAATCTTTCTTTGCGTGAATTAAAAGTGACATTAATTCTGTAAAAGAAAAATGAGTTAGGTAGAAGAAAGTCGTTGTGGCTATTCGTCCAAGTTTTTCTTTGGTAGAGCGATCTTTTTTTTTTCATGGCTCGGTTTTGTGCAGGTCACGGTTCTCTTCACCCAGGTAGCTCAATTAATTAATTGATGTTTCTTATGGCTCTCGCGAAAAGGAACATGGTTTCTGGCGTAAGGGTAGTATTTTTTTAAATATGAGACGCTGAAGAGGCCCCCACCAGTAGAACTTATGCTATGATTATAATCATAGCATAAGTTCATCATAGCATAAGTTCTACTGGTGTATAATAATTATTATTATAAAAAATGTTAATTGAAATCTACATACAGTAAATGGTATTCAATTTGGCATACAAAGTAAATTTATTAAGTATTCACATTCTCAGTAAAGTAAATATTGAATTGAAATTTAGAAAAAACATTATTAAAGTTATTGCGTATTAAATTATGATAATAATTGTGGAAAAATAATTTTATTCCTAAGCTCTATGTTTAAGCAAGAGTATTTTCTGACAATGTTTTATTTTCCGTACCTGTGTTTGTATGAACACTACTTTTTTATTTGCTTTTTTTTTACCAGACTACTTGTTCCAATGCAAGTACTAGCATTTTCACATTGATGGACAGAAATAATTATGGCCTACTAGTACAGTCACGAGCAATAATATGTACACATTTTCACATTTTGTAAAACATTTATCTAAAGTTCTGCTAATCCAAAATTGAATATTCGAAGATTAGTTCAAAACTGTACGAAACCTCTTCGAAATTATGAAATAATTTTATTATTCTAATGTCTAGATAAACGTGCAGATGGTTTAGAAAATTTGACAATGTGTACATATTATTGCTCGTGACTGTACCAGTTAAAAATATGAATTGGTACGGATTGGCTTGTAAGGAGTTTTCGTTTTTTGCAAAAACTATATTATGGTTTTAAAATCTCACTAAGAAAACCTAAATAATTTAAAGGAGTATTGTAAGCTTGTATTTTTAGCATCTTGCTACAGGATTTATAGTACCCAGCGTGGTAATAGTCATAGTAAGTAGGCCACGCTGTGGACCTAGGTAATATACACCGCTATAGACTGGTTTGTATGAATAGGCTATAGGACTAGGGCTATATATGAAACAAACTTTGTTCATTTTGAATCCAAAAAGCTGTAAGTAACATAAAAATAATAAAATAAATCCATACCGCTTTCTTTGTTCACTTACGGTAAAAGACCCCTAAAAGTACGTAAGTGAGGTAATTATATCAAAATAAAGCGTACCTACTCTTTAGTAAATGTTATGTTAAATATACATAAACACCGAACCATTTAATTGTACCCACGGGGACTATGATTATACTTTCGTTGTTATGAAACAAGGCTTGCTCCAATAAGCTCCAAGTACTCACCTTCAAAGCTCAACTTTTTTACTGTATTGGGTACTTATTGTATATTGTGGCGTAATATGTAGTAATAACATAATTATGTAATGATGTCATCCTATCTAATTATATTGATTTTATGTAACAATTAAGAGAGTATTAAATGAGTATTCTTTAGTACAAGACGTGTTCATATTTCTCTCCCAACACGAACCTTTATATGGCGACCCTGCCAGCGCGATGGAATGTTCCATAAAAGGCATCGTTAACAAAAACATTGAGTGATGTGTGCATCTTAAAGACTTAATTATGTATTCATTACAATTAAATCGGCTGTTGGCAACTGACTATTCCGTACCAAATATCCGGGTATTCTCCACGGTTGTGAACTTTATTTGTGCGTGTGCCGAAGTACGTGTGAATTTTAGTAGACATGGGCAAACAACAAAGTAAGGAGCCGGAAGTAATTATAGCACAAAACGGTGCGGGGAACTCTGCTGCTACTGACCAGCAGCTACTGGAGCATGCAAGCACTACGAGCTATATTTTGATTACCATCTGCGTCATCCTCATTATTTTGGCGGCTATATGGATAATACGTTACTACCGTAAATGCCACGGTAAATGGATTGAAAGAGGGATCAACGAGTTTGATCTGCGCAGATCTATGAGTCTGTTTCGGCGCCAGCAGAGAGAGGCCTCCGCAGCAGCAGCAGTCACGGCGAATTCGGTGATATGAGTGCCAAATACGTAGTGATCATCATTCGTGTGCGGTAACGTAAACTATTATAATAACGTAAAGGTTAAATACTATATCATAACATATGCGTAGATATAAGAAACATGTTTATTTTTTTTTAAAGCTCATGTAAGCTATTATTATTATTTTTTTTGTTGTAACCTTGTATGATTTTCTTTATAATGGTGCTTAATATTAAGTTAGAGGTTTTATTATCATGTTATGGCAAGTGAAGCTAAATTAATACTTGACAAAATAAAATATATTAAAGATTACTTGACAAAGCTGGGACCGAGTCGAAGGTCACTTAGCATAAGAGAGAGCAAACTTAAGGAGGCGAATATTTTATATGATCAGTTTTGTATTGTACGAAAGGAGATAGATATTAAAATAGAGAATAACCTTGTAAAGGATTGTGATATTCAGTTGTATAGGAATTTATTCGATAATTTTAATAAATTGTTTTCTAAAATTATTTATCTTTGCTCTGAAAGAACAGAGGATACGACAAGCACCATGGAAAAATTTGAACTAAAGACAGCGGTAGCTTTATTACCTATCATGACGGGTGATGAAGTTACCACAAAGCGTTTAATCTCAAACATAGAGATGTATAACGATATGATAGAGGACACGGGTAAAAAACAACTTATCCAGTTTGTACTAAAATCGCGTTTATCAGAAAGCGCCAAATTACGTATGCGTACTAATTATTCGTCAATTTCAGATTTGGTAAAAGATATGCGTGCCATTTTATTGCCAAGGAAATCAGATACAGCAATTCATAGTAAAATGCAGCGTATGAGTCAGGAGGGAAGGAGTATTGAAGAATATGGTAAGGAACTTGAACAATTATTTGTTGATTTGACTATTACGCAGGCTAACGGAGACACAAATCTTTATCAGTGTTTGAAGCCAATAAACGAGCGTTTAGCGATTAAACGGTTTTCTGATGGCCTTCGTAATAGTCGCCTTAGTACAATAATCGCTGCCAGGAACTACAGAACATTGACAGACGCTATTCAGGGTGCAGTGGACGAGAAACTTTCTAGCGGAGGTGAGGAGCGAATGATGACTTTTCATCATAATAGAGGTAAGTTTAACAATAACTATCGCCCTAATTATAATAATTATTCAAATAGGGGTGCAAATAGAGTGTTTTTCAATTCACAAAATTATAGTACTCGGGGTCGTGGTTATAACACAAGTACAAGTGGTTATAATAATTATGGTTATTCAAATAATAATCGTGGTCGTAGCGGTTATCGCAATCGAAACGGTTTTCGTGGCCACACAACTGTCCAACGCCCAGTTCGTCAACACCAAGTAAACATGACTGAACCAACTATTGGAAATGAATCCCATGAAACTTCTGAAGTAAATACGGAAAGTGTAGATAATCGGTTTTTTCGGGCATAATCATTTTTATTGCCACAACATAAATTCCATTTATTTAAATGTATCTCAAGTATCGCGTAGTTGGTTACTTGATACCGGTGCGTCATTGTCAGTAGTTAGGCAGGAGATATTAGAAAACTTAAACATTCCATTCCATAAAGAGCGAATCAAAATAAACGGCATAGGTGGTCATGTGTATTCTGATGGCTTTGTTTATCTTAATCTAAGTTATAATAGTTATGAGTTTAAACATAAATTTTACGTATTCCAAAACTTTACTTGTAGGACAGACGGAATCTTAGGACAAGATTTTTTTTGTAAATTTAATTGCATTCTAGATTTTGAGAGAAATGTTTTGACAATTAATAGCGAGGTACCTGTTGTCATTCCGTTACATATGGGACAATTAGGGAGCAATAGTTATGTAACAATACCGGCAAGATGTGAAATTACACACTTAGTGAATACACATTTAGAGGGTGATTATGTAGTCATGCCTAAGCAGTTATGTGAAGGTGTATTTTTAGCATCCGTTTTAGTAAAGCCAGAGAATGGTAAAATTCCATTAAAATTTTTAAATACTAGAGAGACTGATATTTGCTTAAGTTATTTTACTCCCGATGTGGTTACTTTAGATGATTATTTTTTATGTTCTTTTGATAGTAATAAAATAAACGCCGATCGTGTTAAACAGTTATTTTCTGTAATAAATTTAAAGCACTTAAATGAGGAAGAACAAATTTCTATTGAAAATATATGTGCAAAGTACTCCGATGTATTTTTGTTGCCAGGCGATAAATTAGGAGTTACAAATTTATACCAACAGTCATTACAGTTAAAAGAAAATACTAGTCCCGTATACACAAAGCCTTATAGACTTCCTAGAAGCCAGAAGGTAGAGATTGACAAACAAATTGACGAAATGTTGCGTAATGATATTATAGAGGAAAGTACGAGTGAATGGTCAAGTCCAGTTCTTTTAGTACCAAAGAAGAGTGACAGTAAGGGTAATAAGAAATGGCGTATTGTTATTGACTATCGTAGGTTGAATGATACCTTAAAAGACGATAAATTTCCATTACCTAACATCTGTGATATACTTGATTCTTTGTCAGGGGCAGTTTACTTTACCCATTTAGACCTTAGTCAAAGTTATTATCAACTGCAACTTAGCCCAGACAGTAGAAAGTGTACTGCATTTACTACAAACAAGCAGTATCAAATGAAACGACTGCCAATGGGACTGAAGGTTAGTCCGAGCGCTTTTAGTCGGTTAATGGCCGTAGCAATGTCTGGTTTGAACTACGAAAAATGTATCCTATATTTGGACGATTTAGTTTGCATAGGTAGAAGTTTATTTATGCACAATAAAAATTTAATTGATATTTTTGAACGGCTTAGGAAAGTCAATTTAAAAATTAACCCCGAAAAATGTCAATTTTTAAAAAAAGAATTATTATATTTAGGCCATCTCGTGTCTGCAGACGGAGTCTCCCCAGACCCTGAAAAGACTCGAGTAATACAAAATTATCCTGTACCAAAAAATAGTGATGAGGTTAGACGGTTCGTTGCATTCGTTAATTATTACCGTAAATTTATTCCGCGCTTTGCTGAAATAACAATACCATTGAATAAGCTTTGTAGAAAAAGTGTTCAATTTGTATGGAACACAGAATGTGAAAAATCGTTTAGAAAATTACAGCAGTCATTAATGAGCCCTCCAATTTTACAATATCCAAATTTTGATGACGACAACGAATTTATTTTACACACAGATGCATCTGGTTTAGCAATAGGCTCTGTGTTATGCAATAAAAACGACTTGCCAATTGCTTATGCAAGTCGTCCCCTCAATAAGTCAGAGTTAAATTATCCCACAATAGAGAAGGAACTTCTAGCTGTTGTTTGGTCGGTTAAGTACTTTCGACCTTATCTATTTGGTAAAAAATTTACTATAAAAACGGACCATAAGCCTCTAATATATTTGTTTAGTTTCAGTAACCCATCCAGTAGACTGTTAAAGTTCCGTTTAATTTTAGACGAATATGACTATGCGGTAGAATATGTTAAAGGTGTGAATAATGTGGCTGCAGACGCGTTATCTCGCATTATTATTACATCTGATGAATTAAAAAAGATACATCAGAATGTTTTAAATGTCATGACCCGAAGTATGACAAAAGCCAAGTTAAATGACAATTCTTCGGTCTATAATAATAAGACTGAAGATCGGCCTGATCAACCGAAAATCGTTGAAATTATTAAAAAACCGAAAAATTGCACTGAACTATTGTTTTCACCATGTATTTTAAAAAGTACTACTAAGTACATTAAATTAAATGATTTTATTTATATTCCGTCTAAATTGACAATTTGTGTAGCCCCATCATCTCGATCATGCTCAGCGCGAGACGCTTTCGTGAGAGATTTGGAAGCTATTTGTAAGAAAATACTCGTAGAGGAAATTTATATTGTAAAGAATGACGTAAATGAAAAATATATTAAGTGGTTAACAAAGTGTTGTAAAAATAATAATAATTGGACCGGTCCACGTATATTTATTTTGAAAGAATTACAAAGGATTACAAATGACGATGACAAACGCGTTATATTAAATGACTTTCACTTGCTTCCCACAAGTGGGCATGCAGGTATTAAACGTATGACTAACAATATAAAACGTTATTATTTTTGGCCTAAAATGGCAGAAGACGTGATACAATTTGTTAAAAAATGTAACAAGTGTCAAAAACAAAAACACTCGTTACATACGAAACAACCTATGGTTATAACCACGACAGCGACATCTTCGTTTGATAAGATATTTTTAGACATAGTAGGGCCCTTAGATAAGGATTATTATAACTATTCATATATCCTCACACTACAGTGTGAATTAAGTAAGTATACAGAAGCATATCCATTGGAGAGAAAGGATGCCGTAAGCGTAGCTCGTGCATTTGTCAACAACTTTATACTCAGGTATGGTATTCCTCGTGAGATCGCGACTGACAGAGGAACGGAGTTCATCTCTAGCACCATGACTGAGGTTTGTAAACTGTTAAATATTTCACAGACTTTTGCTAGTGCTTATCATCATGAATCGATTGGATCATTAGAGAACTCGCATAAATCCCTTAATGCCTTTTTACGAATCCAAACTGATAACAATAGTAAATATTGGAGTGATTGGCTTCCATTCTGGTGCTTCTCGTACAATAACACTGTTCATTCAGAAACAAATTATACACCTTTTGAGCTTGTGTTCGGAAAATCGTGTAATTTACCTAGTAATTTTAGAAATTGTACTATTAAACCTTTATACAATACAGAAAGCTATCCTTTAGAATTAAAATTTAGATTACAAAAAGCGCAGTATGAAGCGCATCAAAATTTGATAAAAAGTAAATTGTTACGAAAAAGTAAGTATGATGAATACTTAAAACCTGTAATGTATAAGAAAGATGATTTGTTGTTAGTTAAGAATGAAACAGGAAATAAATTTGGCAATGTTTATCATGGACCATATACAGTCATTGAAGACCTTAATCCAAATGTAAAAATTTTAAGAAACAATAAAGTTGAAATTATACACAAAAATAGAACAAAAATGTATTTTTCCTAGATGTAAGAACCTTAATATTGAAATTAAAAAAAAAAAAAAAATGTAATTTTATTTTTTTTTCCCTTTTTGAGAGGGCGTGTGGCGTAATATGTAGTAATAACATAATTATGTAATGATGTCATCCTATCTAATTATATTGATTTTATGTAACAATTAAGAGAGTATTAAATGAGTATTCTTTAGTACAAGACGTGTTCATATTTCTCTCCCAACACGAACCTTTATAATATGAACGAAATATGAGTAGCTACATTAAGTGTTTTCGTTTACTTACATAATAAAAATGTTTTGGTTCAATTACTTCATAAGTTACAATATGAATTTTTTTTAATGGTTAAGCAATCCTAATCTATAGGGAAAAAATAGGTTTGTACGAGTATTTAAAGTAGCTAAGTAGATTAATTATGACGGACAGACGACGACTTTGTTTTATACTATGTAGTGATTCTTTTGTTTCGTATTTTTCATTATTTGCATTAGTCAGGCCTGGAAAAGATGACAGTGTTGTGCAAAACCGTTATTATATAATTTAAGTATTCCGGTAGCATTATTTGTTTCGTGAAAACACAACCTGGACTAATACTTTAATTCCCAGTAATAAAAAGCATTTTTATTACCACCTCATCCCATGGGTGTCGTAAAAACTGACTAAGGGACTATCCGAGAATATTATCTTTACGAAAGGAACACTTGAAATTAAACCCTATACCGATCCGTCTGGCCAGCGTGGTAATAGTGGGCCAAGTAACCCTCCGTCACTGGAGGAGGCCCGTCCCTGCAGTGGGACATTAATGGGCTGTAATGATGATGATAAATAAAAAGATTGTTTGATCAAAGATTTTACAAAAAAAAAATGCAAAGCTTGATATATTTTAGTGAGTACGTATAATAATCCTTTGACTAAATAATAAGAAAAAAAACATCAAACAATTTTGACAACATTTACTTGCAAACTTTTTCATTGTAATCTAATATATTTCAATAAATATGTTAATTTTTGATGTAGAGTATTAAATCATTCATTGTTTTTGTGTTTCCGTCGAGTAAATAACATCAGAGTGATCTTAACCTTGGGGTAACAAAAAAGTTTCATGTTGATAATTCAAGGTTGCACGTAGTTTATGAAAAATCTGATTATATTTTCAACGTGTTGGACCACCTTTGAATAACTAATATTTATTTATTCTTAGTTGAATATCTTATTTATAGAATAATAAATAATAAATAAATAAATATTCCTTACACATTCACACAACGCCATCTAGTCCCAAACTAAGCAGAGCTTGTACTATGGGTACTAGACAACGGATAAACATACTTAAATACTTTTTTTTTTGTAAATACATACATATTATACATAGAAATGTTCATGCACACAAAGATTTGCATTGAGCGGGAATCGAACCCGAGACCGAGAAGTTGCATTTATTCCAAAATATCAATCAATCAATCAACTATCCTATTGCAGTCCACTGCTGGACATAGGCCTCTCCCAACACGCGCCACAGAACACGGTCTTACGCTTTCCGCATCCAGTCCGACCCCGATACCTTTTTGAGGTCGTCCAAAATATAAGAAATTAAAATAGAGTTTTCTGTTTCTTGTAAGTATATCATAGAAAAGTAACTAGTTTTGTCTTTTTATTATTATTATACGAAATACAGTGACGAAAAAAAAATCGGTTATGTTACTTATAACGCACTAGATGAAGGAGCATTGTGTGACTGCACTGCTCTTATGACCCTTAGACATAAAGTGTTGAAAGGATATAAAACCACGTTTTGTTATTCATTGTAATTAAAATTCTGAATTCAAATGCCCGAAAATATTTTAAACTTCGAGTTTTAAGTAAATAATACTCTCAAAAAGAGTAAGCAATAAAACAATCACAGTGATTGAAATATACGCCATTTTCTGACAGCCCCTTAGGCTCTTAGGCTTTTGCATTTCCTTTGGTAGGTATCCTACCGTTTAAATACATCTGTTACTTGAGTTTAACTACGGTGACTTGTGTATTTTATACTTGTTTTCTATGTTTGGGTAGAGCAACGTAGTTGGCACTTTTAAATGGGATGACAAGATAAGTGTTGATGAAAAATGATAATTATTTTTTGGAATTTGTTGACAAATTCAACATAATTCTATATTTGTTTACATAAAAAATTGGCAATGTTTGAATCGAAAATGAAATGAAAGAATTTAGTTTGGTTGAGTTTTAAAATGTGTACCTATTTGCAGTAATTAGTCAGTTTAGTATTTTAATGTATTTGTTTTTGAACAGCCTAAATGGTGAAAGCATTTTTCACAAACATATGATGAATAAGTTTTCTTTGTAGACATATTACGAGCTATTTTCTGCTTGTCATTTTATTTCTGAAAGCTTTGTTTATTATAATATCATAAAACGTTATTATAATAACATTATCCAAACGTCTACCGCTCTGGTGTATAGATTTTTAGAGGAATTGGTATTGCAACCGATAGAGTTTACTTCGATTTTTAGGATTCCGTACCGATTTTGAAAAAACGGAACCCTTATGCTTACCACTTTGCTGTCCGTCTGACCGGTTTTATTTTTTATTTAATTTCTAAGAAAAGAGTGGTATTGCCACTTACCAGTCACAATTTTAATGTAGGTAATATTAGACGTAGGTTGCACCTTTTTTTATAACATTTAGTAATCTCGAACACGGCTAGACATAACTTGACCTACCTTGACTTACTGGCTAGACGTGTAGGGTGGTCACATTTTATATTATTAGCCTGTAAGGGGCTTATAATTCAACAATTGTGAGAAAAATATTTCATACTTACATGACTTACCACTCTTTGATTTCATTCAACATAAATACCTGGAACAAGGTTAGAAAACTTTATCATACCATAGCAGCCCATTAATGTCCCACTACAGGGACGGGCCTCCTCCCGTGACGGAGGGATACTTGGCCTAGTAGGTAATACCACACTGGCCAGAGGGATTAGTAAAGGGTTTAATTTCAAGTTTTCCTTCTTTTTATTACGAAAAGATAATATTCACGGGCAGTCCCTTAATCGGTTTGTACGACACCCATGGGATGAGATGGAGTGGTGACATATTGTATTCTTA
Organism: Schrankia costaestrigalis; assembly: GCA_905475405.1. Lineage (NCBI taxonomy): Eukaryota > Metazoa > Arthropoda > Insecta > Lepidoptera > Erebidae > Schrankia > Schrankia costaestrigalis. The sequence goes on along the minus strand of FR997829.1, from coordinate 12,253,013 downwards.
CTTCGTCACCACACGGAGAAAACTTGACTACCACGTTTTCTACGTTTCCACATTTTGAAAAGTCAATTAACCCTGTAATTTTCACGCTTCATAAATGTTTGAGGCTTTATTGTTAATTTGATGTGTGTAAGTTTTCCTTAACAAATTTTAACAATTATCAGTTTTTAGATCTTGGCTTAGGCCCTGTGTGGAACGAAATTTTACTAACATAAAAATTACATTTAAAAGTACATATAATAAAACATATAAGTATACCCAGATGTCTTGAAGAACGTAATGCCGTGTTGTAAATCAAACAGAATTTAAATAAAAGATTGCATTTTCACCGAGTTTTCAATGATGTGTTAGTTGTTACAAAAAACCACAAACATATTAAGCTTTCTCGCCCTAAATCAACATGCTGATGCATTCGTTTGCTTTGAGAGAGAGTGTTAGATCAATATGCAATCCTTCTTTTCCCATTACCAATTTTATCGTCTATTACTTATATAACCGTTCAACTGTCAAGAGAAGAGTATTTTGAGATAAAAATGTTAAATAAAAGTTAATAGGTTTGACCTTTCCGCTATATAAAATTAAACTCACATTAACAAAATCAGATTTTACTTTATTAAACTTACACCATGTTTATTTGTACCTACTTGTGAAGTTATTCTGTGTTCAATATCTTTTTATTATTTTTTGAATTTTTATAATTATCAATGTTATAGCAAATGTTTACCTAACCAAAATCATAGAAATATAATTATTTAAGTACAGCAAAAACTTTTATCAATTATTTCAGTTTAATGCATAATACTTATGCAATTATTATTGAAAAAAGTATACATGAGTAGTTTATAAATACTTAAAATAGTATAGTTTATTGTTAAAAGCGACATCTAGTATTTAGTAGCGACAATAACAACAAGCTTACAAAACAATGTTGCCAATTGCTGAGACGGACGAGAGCGCCACCGCGCTGAAATCAATGAACGCAGCTCGACACAGACGACGGGACCGCGTCATCACCGCTGAAATGCGCGCCGTACGCCGCAGGCGGGGGTGGACCGTGGTGGGCTCTGAGACTAGGTGAGTGCGCTTGCTGCCGCTAGATGACGCTATATACAAGTTTTATTTTCAGTAAGTGCAAAGAACTACACAGAAACACTACCCTACATTCACCCACAAGAAACCATTTTATTTTTTTGATACCTATTAAGAAATGTTGCTGTTGCTGTTGAAATGCTGGATGTAGGCTGTAGATACGCAGACATTAGGGGAGAGGGGGGCATAACGGGGACGTTAAGGAAAATACACTAAAACATAATCAACGCAATGTATTAATTAATTAAAACTAATCACAACACTTTGGTTACTTAGTAACCTATCATTTGGTATAAAATTTGGTAATGTAAATAATCATACAACGTCCTCAGACCAAATAAAAAATAAAGACGTAGCGCTGTCAACAAAAAAATTAAGCAGGTTTTGTAAACATGTGTGCATTTAAGGAGTGCTGCCATGCAGTGAAAACTAATTACCCTAATATTTGTCTAAGTACTGGCAGGCTGATTGAGTTCATGGATTGGTTTCATTTTATATAAATTGTATAATTATAGGTATTTTCCTTTTAAGTGGTGGTATAATAGCATGTTTATTCCGACAAGACTGGGTGAAAATAAAACAATTATTATTCCAAAACCATTTAATAAATGAATAATCACAACAAATCGTATGTTAGAAACTGGAGTGTTTCCAGACAGAGTAGCCCTTATTAAACCTTAACATAAGAAAGGCCCAAAACATGACAGTAATAATTAAAGACCCATAGCCCTATTACCAAGTTTTACAAAAATATTTGAAAAATGTATACATAATATTTTATGTGGATTTCTTGAACGTTATTCTGTTTTAAATTCTTATCAATTTGGATTACTAAAAAATAAAAGTACCGCACTAGCAATTTCTAAACTATGTATTTCAGGGAATCTGGAAAAACATAAACAAAAGGAAAAGTATATGAAAAATAAATGAAATAACCAATAATAGACATATTGGAAATATCCTTTGGATATCCATGTTTAAGCCCACGACGAAGTCCGTTTTGTTTATAATATAAGTCACCATTATCGAAATGTGTCGAACAAAGTACGCTGCGCGCCTTAGGATTCCATGATTCATCATTCCGGCTAAGTCGAATGACTTCAATCCACTTCTCTGCTACAATCTTATTTCGACTAGGAAACTTTAAAAATGTACATGTTTTCTTTAAACAACTCCCGCATTTAGATCAATTCTTGATATGGTACCGATTTTGGTAACAATCTTAATCCGAGAATAAGCAAAACGAACCTTTTTCCTATACTTAGTTTTATTCTAAAACAAGAGACTCTGACATGAGGCTTGTCAAAAAAAGGTGATGGAAAAATAAAGCATTGGATTATCTTGTAATAATTTATTATGGTAAAAGAGAATATAAGTGAAAATGCATTGCCATATTTTTCTTTTATTTTTTATTTATATACCTAATGTTACTTTTTCTATTACTTACAAGTACTTACCCCATAAACGGGGAAAATTCTGACGCTTACTAGTGGCAACACTTGTTGAGCTTTTGTGTTCCAGGTCGTCATCATAAGTCAATAATATTAATAATTAAAATTACGAGTTTTCATATTAACGTACGTATGAGATGTGATTCCATCTGGCTTTTTATTTTTTGAAGATTGGTTTCTGCACCCTTTTACGTCACAAGTAGGCATTTTCCAGAATATATAATGAAAAATGTTTATATGTCAGACTCAATTGACAAACTAGCGCCAACTGACCGATAAGGCGTAGTTTGGGTAGTAAATGTGTGCGTGTGACTTCTATGTATAGAGCGAGGCGTAGTTTTGAATACTTCAATCGAGTGTTCGCAGCGCTACGTCTTTATTTTTTATTTGGTCTGAGACAACGTCATAATTTTAGTTTTTTTAAACTTTATGGAAAACCCCATCGTGCCCCAGGGTAGGGGCAGTACGGGGTACGTTTTTAGTTTGTGTCACAATACAAGCAAATGTGGATTTCTTTTGCATTGTTGTCGTCTACATCAGCACAAGCTGTATGAACCCACCGTCCACATAGTTGGAAAGCCATCCAACCTTCCAAAGACTTTAAATAAGTATGATTCATGTCCAGACAATACAGGCACATGGTATCCTCGTTGGTATTTTCTACATCAGAGGCAGCTTTTTGGGATTTCTATTTTTTAGCGTTCTTTTTTAACTTGGGATCATTCGGATTGGAACACTTTTTTGGTCTCTTAAGTGTTTCTCGTTCTTCTAACTCCAGTATGCATAACGGGGTACCCCATCGTACCCCGCAACCATGTCCCCGTTATGCCCCGATTCTCACATTATTTAAAATAACAAACTGAATAAAATTACTGACGCTTAGAGTATTTTTGTCTAAAACATATCAATAAGTAATGTATCTATAAAAACAAAATAAATAAATCATAGTATTCACTTAAAAACTTACCTTTTTACGTGTGTATTCGTAGTCACTCAAAATTACATAGAATCATGTTAAAAATAATTTTCTGTTATAAAAAATAAACTCGCGCAGTCTTGTCGCCTGTCATTGTCAGACTTATGAGAGTTATAAAACGGCTACCTATTAGCGAAAACAAAACACATGTAAAGTGTGTAAGTTTTAGTATTTGAGAGTGGCCCCGTCGTGCCTCGCGACCCCGTTATGCCCCCCCTTCCCCTAAATGTTGCATCAATAACGTATTTTACGGGTGCGCCAAAGTTCACCTAAAATTTCAACTCCTATAATTGGAAGTCCGAAAATGTTCTTCCTAACATTTTTCATCCTAACAATCGCAATTCCTAATTTTTTTGTCCCTAATGTTAATAATCCGAAGCATTCATCTTCATAATTTTTGTAGCAATAAACATCTATTATACTATTATTTGTTTTCCTATATTTTCTCAACATAACCATCTTTTATACTATAATTTAAAGTCATATCTTTTTTGTTTAGATTTCTTTTTATTCATAATAATTAATATTATTATACATTAATTTTGCGTAACTTTGTTGACAACATGTAGGTATAACATGATATACCAAAGACCAGAGCAAAACCTGAGTCCCGCTCCAATCATTCAGTCAAGATCCAGAAACGAAATGGGTCCTATTCATAATTATTGGTTTAGGTTATGGTAGAACTGTGACCCCAACGCACGAGCCGAGCGAGCGCAGCGAGCGTGCCGCGGCAGCGGCCGGCAAAGTGCCAGAACCGAATTGGTCCTTTACTTATTGGTTTAGTTACGGCTATGGTAAACTCTCAGGCCATAAGCATAACCGTGAACGAGTCATGTTTTATGGATTTCATTCATTTAAGACAAAAATATTCTAATAATTTTAATAAACAATAATAAAAAAAAATGGTTTAATGTAGAAATTTAAAAAGTTGTTAAGTAAAATCACAAGAAATAGTATAAAAACAAACCTTTTTATTACTTTCACTTGGTAAATATTTCTTTCTGAGTATGAGAGAAAATATTATGGTGAAAATGTTTAGGGATAAAAGCGTTATGACAAAAAACATTAGGAGTATAAATATATTTACATAACGATATTATTAATAACGATTTTCGGAAACATGAGTGTTATGAACATCGCCGGTAGCAATACAAATAGTATGAATGAAAAGTTTAGGATTTAAAATTTTAGGAAGAGTGATCATTCGGATTACAAATCGTTAGGAAGAACATTTTCGGAAGAAGAACTTTAGGTGAGCCAATATGGACCCGTATTTTACACACTCAGTAAGTCTCGGTGCCATGTAGGTACAAGGAAAAGTTTCTCTAGTTATACCTCCAAGAAAGAAATGTACCTGGACAAAACATTTGAATAAATCAAAATGTAATAAATTGATAGCAGTTTTATCACAGTTTTTTAATCACAAGAGACTAGATCTATGAGTAAATAATTGGCAATTAGCTTGTCGTTCGCCCTATTCATTCGGCAAATGTAAAGGCAACAGATAAATTTCTTCCACTGAAAGCTAAAAATTGTGTCATAATTACACAAAATGTTCGTACATTTTTGTTGGTAACAGTGATCTAATTTTCTGAACTTTTACCATTCCGTTGGTAGGTAAGCTTAGATTTAACTTTTTGGCAGTATCTTAGTTTTATACCTTAGTAATATATAGATAAAAAGATATTTACGCACAGCCCAAACCACTGGACAGATCTGGCTGAATTTTGGCATGCAGGTAGATGATATAACGTAGGCATCCGCTAAGAAAGGATTTTGATAAATTCTACCCCTAAAGGGATAAGATAGGGGATGGAAGTTTGTATGTAACTTTGTCAATTTCAAACCGATTAGGCTGAGACCAAGCATGCATATGCTACTATATATTGAAATAAGCCTTATTTTTCATAATATTTATAAACGCGAGCGAAATCACGGGAAAAAGCTAGTGTGTGTATATAGTCGAAAATACGACTTTCCTGCGCTCTAAAGTCACGATATCTTGAAAGCGATGCTTTCTAGGAGAAAAGTGTTCAGACATTTTTTGTAGACAGTTTTATGATCTACAATATTTATATTGACGTTAAATGCGTATTTCCCATAGAAAACGAGATAATGGGAAAAAACTGATTTTCGTGACCTTTGATAACTTTTGACTTATGACGCAGACACGTGATCATATGAGACTTTTCTACCAGTCATTAGTACACCAAAACAAAGGTTTATGCAAATTTACAGCTTATTCGCTTCCATTCCGAGGTCGAATGCTTATTTTACTGGAGTAAATGTCTTATGAATAAACTGCAATGCACTTAGCATTGAACTACTTTAAATAAAATGACTTTGAGATCGTAAAATAATGTTGAACATGTATGTGGATGGATATAGGGGAAGAGGACGACCAAAGAAACGATGAATGGATTGTGTGAAAGACGATATGGCTGCGAAGAGTGTTACTTGTGAGGTGACGTCCGATAGGAAAGTATGGAAGACGAAGACATGCTGCGCCGACCCCAAATAAAATTGGGATAAGGGCAGGGGAATGTTGATGACTTTGAGATCGTAACGTCTTAAGGCAGGGACAAGCCTTCTGCAGAGATGTAGCGAAAATTGGTGAAGTCACTAATGTAGCAACATTTACAAAAATAACCCTTTATAAATACCAGGTGGATTTATAAAGGGTTATTTTTGTAAATGTTATAACATTCACGTTCTCTAGCAGAAACTTAATTATCTATACCTAAGAGATGACATTTTCTTTTAAAGATTAGAAACCAGCCCTCCCTCCACCAACTTGTGCATCGGAATCCCTATAGAAGTGGTCTATCGACTAAAAAACAATGGAGTTCCTTATATGTACATCTATTTGTCGGGGTTACAAGTGGCTACAACATTACTCGCCAGCCACATCTTATTGATAACCTGGTTTGTTAACAACAGACTAGTGGTACCAATTTTACCATTTTGTACAGGAGAGCTTAAAATAACGGTTACCTATTTAGAAACATGGCTTTGTCAGGTAAGATATCCAATTTGCGTTTAACTTAAATTATTACGTCACAGAATTTCGTAACAACAAACTGAATACAGAATACAACTTTAGATTTTACTTTAGTAATAATATTTTAAACAATTTCTTACCTTGTACAACGTTAATAACATAATAATTCATTATTTCATTAATTAAAAGCTTTACTCGTGCCAGAAACAGGATACACCTTTCTCTATTTAACAAATATTTTACCTTTGCTACTATTATACCTAACTTTAACCATTTTATCTCGGTTAAACGGACCTACTTAATAAATTTCTAAGAACGTCATGGCTGTTTCTGCTTTTGTGATACTCCCAATTAATTATTATTTATTTATCTATTTAAACCTGTATGTTGTCTATCAATACTGATAAGTTTCGTTGATATAAATTCTTAACAGCCGGTTACTTTCATATAATATTAAGACATAGTCCACGGAATAGACGAGTGATGAAGCTGGGTAATAAAATTCATATAGCATTACAAGTAAAGTTTGTAGTTTAATTTTTTTGTACGGATGTTTGCTGGTTTGTTTCATGCACAAATTAAGCATTCGTATTTACAGCTTTGTTTATAGGTGATGTTAGATGTATATTGTATATAAATAAATAAATAATCATCACACATTCACACAACGCCATCTAGTCCCAAACTAAACAGAGCTTGTACTATGGGTACTAGACAATGGATAAAGATACTTAAATACTTTTTTTATTTTGTAAATACGTACATATTTTATACATAGAAACACTCAGACCAAGCAATGCAAACAATCATGTTCATCCACACAAAGATTTGCATTAAGCGGTAATCGAACCAGGTTAGGTTTTTTTTTAGGTTTCATAAAAAAGCAACTCCATTAATTCTATAAGCTATTCTACTTTTATAAATAGAATAACGAAAGCTAACCTTTTGGCTACAAATCGTGAGTCTCCAGAGACCAATCCAACAATAACATTATTGAGGTAGAAAAGCTGACGTAAGTGGAGCTATCATATTTCCCCATTTATATCTACCTAAATGGTATTACACTTACTACTTCACGTGACTTCATTCCCGTGGGACTAATAGTGATAATTAACAATGTGTAGGTACTTTATTTTATACAATGTACAAGTAATGAACTTATCAACGCAACGTTATATCGTTGTGATTAGTAAAATCAAATGTTAGTATCAAAATACTTGGGTTTCGACTAGCGGTGCGTTGCAGGAATGTTTTGCAATTGCAGCCCTATACATACATCGAAATAAGGTACACTTAACAATATAAGTAGTAATATTATTTCTATACTTACCATTATAACTAGCAGGTGACTATCTGATTAAAACAAAAAGTAAATTAAATAATTTCAGAGGACGTTAACACACATCTACAAAACATTTTCTTGACCTTAATCAAGATACAAATACCATACATATAACCACAATGTTATCCACTTTCATTTATCAATACATTAACTGTCAAAACAAATTATGCAGAACAAAGATAAACTTGCACAATATTTACACAAAATATGTTTAAATCTAAGTAGCTAACATTCGTACGGTACGTAGAAACACTTTCAGTTTTATTGAATGACTTGAATTTTTCCAATCCAATCATTGTTACGTAGTTCACATTGTTGTGTGAATGACGTACCTACTCTGTTTATATCAATACAGCTGTAAGATAAATTAGGTATTCCTGAAGACTTGTTAATGTAAGTATAAGTTACACTTACAGAAAACTTTTGATAGCAGATACATGATACATTGCACTTTTTTGTGCAATACTTTTGTAATGCATTTGTTTTTACACATTGATAGTGTTGTAGAGACTTAGAGAGTAATAAAGTAAGTTATTATCGCTTAGAGATATTTGATGTGTCATAGTCTTCAAAATATTGGTGAAATAGTTTAATTATATTTAACATTTAGTTACTTCTAGGCTTCCTAGATGGCTCAGTCTAGTGTATAAAATAATGAGGATTTTCACCTCGTAATCTTTGCTAACCAATGGACCTATTTGAATACCAAGAAGTCAGGTCCGTAGTGGTCAAAAGTGTCTGTGAAACCTCAAAAGCGTCTGTGAATCGCCAAAAAATGCGCAGTTTTGAATCTTGCCTTTTAGCTACAATTTATTTCTGTTAGTCAATATTACATTTTCTTTTCAAGCTTTCAATAAGGCAAGCGCTCGGATGGCCTAATTGGCAAGGCATCTGTCTGTGAATATTCGATAAGGTGCAACGGTATTTTACGTCATTCGCGTACATACTGTGTAAATATAAACATATTTGTCAGAAAAACGGTAACTTCCTTGTACCTGCTAATGTGTCAGTCATGCTTACGATGAAAATGATATGTTCTTATCCTAATAACGAGGTCGTGTATTTGACATCATTATGAGCCCAGAGGCTATATAACCAACTCCTACATGTTAGATGTTATAAAACTTCTATACCATCCTTAGTTTATTCATTGTTCTAAGGTAGGTTAAAGAAGTTATCCTAGACTTTAGAGGTGACGAGTCGCAACCCCGTCCGCTTTATTGGCACTTTTACCTTACTTCATAGAATAGCCAACAAGGTAATGTCTTGCTCGTAAATACCCCATTATAGAAATAAGAATACATAATATCGTTCTTCATCGTTGAGAGTAAACTTTAAATCGATCATTGCGACAAAGAATTACAAAAAACAAGATTATAAAATATTCTCAAAACAAGGTTATAATATTTTTGTTGTGAGTTTTAATATTACTTCCCCTGAAGTAATAACAATTTGTAACATGTTTCCATTATTTGCATGTGAGCTTCCTTATCGTAAATTAAACTTTGCTCGTTGACTTACTCAGAGCTTACCGCCAATACACAAAAGAAGAGAGAATTTTTAATATTAAAGCTTGGCAAAAACACTTCGTGATTTTATTCGAGTTCTTGGGGTTTTATTTACAGCAAGTGTTTTACACACGAAGCAAATAATTTTTTATGTCATACGTTGTACAGGATAATATCTAATTTCGTAACAATCTGCATTAAGCTGTCGAAAATGATTCCACCTCGAATTCAGTTCTAAATAAAATTTCCAATTTAGGTACATTTAGTGTTATATTATTCAAAGACTCTGTTTGAGAAATAGGACACGCGTATTTGCAGTGACAAGAAGCATGCAGATCTAACTGCAATACATTGACAATAGCATATAAAGTTAGCTACTAACTTCCACGTAAAACTAGTTCTGTATATCTCTTATCTATCATGATGGAGGGAAATTTTCCAAATGAAAGAAGATTCATGGCGTTAATTAGAATTTGAACAATTGAGCAAGTTGTGTTATAATTTCATTAACAGGTATACCTAATACCTACAATCTTGTCGACAATTCTTTAAAAACGGTTTTTAGTCAAATAAGAATTAAGGTATGTGTATTTTTTTTAAATGTGAGAAATTCCCATGAAAGTATTTTATTACAATGTGAGGTATACGTCCTTTTTACGTTTATCATCATCATGATCTTCTGATAGGGACAACACACTAACTAGAGACTAGTGAGCGCAATGTAGTACCACGTTCGGAGCGCACGCTCACATTCAAACCGTAAACGGCCCAAATGTATGAAGATGAACTACTGTTCTTATTGTACTGTGGTAGTACGCTCCATAAAAACCTGTCGCTTTGTCTACAGCGATTCCTAGGTGCTTGCCCTTTCTGAAATAAATATTATACTAATAACGTACCGGAAGTTACCGTACTCTTTTACCAGATAAATTCCTGATGGATGAACCAACGTATATCTTGCACGAGTATTGCCGTGTCTTCCGTGATTCGTCCGTATGGAACGCGTTCTGTCACTCAGGTGACGGCTGATAAGCCCGGGCTCGTTGGCACCGTGCCCTCACGGATATAGAAAGACATGCGTCGAATCACATACTTGCAAGATGTCTGACGTTACGAACATGTTTGTAACCGTGTTGGAAAGTGATAGCAATAACTTTGTTTTTCAGCTTATAGTTGAAAGGACATTTTGTTATGAGCATTTGAAAATTATCTTTTTTGTTTATTTCATAGATATTATATGCTAATAGTTCTTTTGATCGCGTTTTTAACAGATAAATTAATCACTTTCCGTCATTTAGTTATAATTAGTTATTCCTCATGTTGTTTAATGTTTTAAAGTTAATTTCGGATGGAGGAGGCACAGGATCGCGGAAGGTGGATATATTTGGAGATAGCCTATGTCCAGCTGTGAACGTCCACTTCTGAAATAGGTATACATTAACGTCCTCTATTTATTAACTTGTTATTCTATTTTTTATTAATACCTACCTATTTAAATACGAAAAGCTTTGAAATTAGTTATAATTATTAATTATTAAACAGCTCAAAGCTATAAATTTTAGTACATTCGATAAAACACGACAAATGAAAGCATAAATATTAAACACAGCCTGATACAGAGAGGTAGTATAAGCAGAAACAAATTCCCAAAAGGCCCCTAAAGCTAAACGAAGTCCGTTGAGTTCAAAGATTTCAGCTTTATGTTTTCAGTCTTTGAACCCATATTTCAAATTCATTTAAGTAATTGCTATTACTATTACTGTTTAAGATTCACACAAAGCGACGAACTTATTCTGTAATATTTTATATCTAATTTTGTCTTCGATTTTAAATAAAGAATTTAATGATATCATGACCGTGAAAATAAAATCGATTGCATTTTCGCAAAATAAGTCTTCTGATCAACATACCTATACTTACATCATCATGACAGCGAAATTTTAATTCATATACGATTTCAGTTTGCGTATCATAACAAAAAGAAAGTAAAAGGAACACGGTTTTCCTTTAGTTATTCCCGCTTGCGTCAAATAAGTAATTTACTTCGGAAATACTACACTAACGCCTATTATGTTAAGACGTCATACTTCTGTTTAGATTACTTAATTTATTGCTTTTTTCTCACATAAAATGTAGTTATTTCAGCGCAAATTACTCCCCAATAATAAATTTATTATGAAGACGTAAACTTTTCCTTAAACCGTATTTTATTATTCAATCAAATAAAATAATCTTGTCATATCAGCCTGTAAATTTCTAGCTTACACAATTACTCAAGCGAAGTAGGTAAACTTGGCCTACTTAAACCTCGGGTCAGTAAAGATTTCCGTCTCTTGTAGAGTAGCTATTACGCGAGCTTAACATCAGCTTATGCCCGATTTACACATCGACAAGTACAGTAGCGAGTTAAGTATTATTTTAAGATTAAGTTGATTTAAATAGAGTTCCATCCTATTTTTTGGCGAGTTAAGTACGAAGTAGCCCCTCTCTCGCGTCTCGCCAACTTAACTTGCCAAAAAATAGGATGGCGATCTATTTAAATCAACTTAATCTTAAAATACTACTTAACTCGCTACTGTACTTGTCGATGTGTAAATCGGCCATTAGAGTTAAAATATGCTGATGACTTTATGTAATTGGTATAACCAGTTAAAAAATGTAACTTTTCATAGAGTTGCGTCTTTATTTTGATACTAAAAAGGGTACAGAGTTTTATTTAGACTTAAGCTTTAATGATCTTAGAGATTACGAACGTAGAGTAATCCAAAAAGAGAGATAAAAGATAGTACATAAGAATAGAAGACCCGTAAGTGCAAGTGAGATAGATATAGAGAAATGATATGGCGCTTAGACTCAGATGCTAACGCGCGTAGTATAACATTATAGATTCCACGTAAAACAATCACAGTTTAAAAATGAAACAGTGACTCAAATTAGGTCGAAGACTTATGTCGGTAGATAGTTTGATAGTTTTATTGTTACAATTTGTCACCGCAACATAATAATATACTGATGACTGGATTTTATTTGGCATCTATACTGTCTGTCGTTGTACTCATAAGAATACATTTGGCTCTATGTACCATGTTACAAGTTTAAAGCGTTTATAAATCACATAAAGTAAAGAACAAATTCCGTAAGGGTTGATTGAAATTTGTCAAAGCTTTACATGAAGTTGATTGAGTTAGCCTTTGGTTTATAAGTATGTATGTAATAAGGATATAAATACCTAATGTATATTTTATTTATCTTAACAAATTACATAAGTTAGGATTGGAGTTGGCAAAGAACTTAACTTCAAAGAGTACTTAGTTTGATCAAAAGTATAAACTTAGCTTTGACCTATAGGCTAAAAGCTCTGGGCCCCAATGCCCTGGAGCCCACAAGAAATACTTTAAATTAATATTTTTCATTATGATGTCAATATGGCTTTGCGTGCTTTTATAATTTTCTGTTTGAGTGAGTGTTTGTGTTAACAATGAAATAAAATGAGTACTAATTGATACAAGTAAATATAATTATCAACATAAACAGCTCACCCATGAATTCCATTTATAATTCGATTTCAAGCTTTAAATATATTTGATGAAGCCTAATTGGGTTGTTATGACAAAAACATGTATTTTAGAGAATATAAAGTTTACAACACGTATTGTATTGTGTTTTAAACATGTATTTTAGAGAATATAAATGTATGAAACTCATACATTTATTTTTAAAACCGATTTAGATTTTATTAACTTTAGTTAAATTACTAATTCCCTTTAAAAATATACTGGTAAGTATATCTCGAAATATTTAATAAAGGCGATAGAATTAAAGGGTTCTTTCGACGCTATAATATCTGTATTTAAACAAAGAAAAGTATCGAGAGTAAAAAGTAAAAGCTTTTGTTTACATAATTGCATCGCAGAAAACTTCGCGAAGCGGAATTATTATAAAAGGTTTTGTACTTTTTGAAGCAGCAACATTTGACTTTGATACTCATTCTAGATTATTATTTTTAATTCTTAGCCAGTATTTAAGTCAGTAAGTACAATATCTTCTGATAGGATGGAGGAAAACTTCGCTTTCCAATCCTACGGCAATCAAGTAGATTAGAATAGAATGTATTGATACCGTAATAAGTATATAAATATTTCCAAATGATTGATCTGTTGGCATAACCTATACCTATCAAGGTTTTCTGCAAACTCACAGCTTGATACCGAAAGTTCTTTACGGGAGTTGTCTTTTAAATGTGTAATGGGAAACAAGGAAATATTGATGATTAATAGTTAAGTAAGAGCTACACATAAAAAATAGGTCATAGAGACAGATACCATTTTGAAGATAAGTATAAAATGGACACATGTTTCGTATTACTTCACACTGTTCGAATGTTCCATTTCCAAATGAAACGTATAAATGTATTTTCAAGAGGAAACGATTTACTGGCACAAAACAACGCTCACCGGTTTCGGGGACATTCCGAATCGTCAAAAATAACAACGAATTTTGTAAGCTAACAAGATTTGGACGAGATATTTCTTTTAATTAAACGTTTAAGTTGTATTTGTTTATTTTTGTACAAATAATATGTTTTTTTGTTAAAGACTAGTGTAAAGCAGACTACAACGGATGCAGTGTATTCGTAATTACATGATACAAAAAAAAACTTATTTTAACATAAGGTTTTTTGTTATATTTGAAATGTAAAATTAAATTAAATAATTTTTAAATGCACAATTTGACAACACAGCGCATTTTGATGTGAATGTGTAAAGAGTATTAATAAATGTGAATAATTATAACATTAACTAAACGCTCCATCTCATTTCTTAATTAACTGCCACGTGGTCCATCGTTCTAGATAGTATATTTACTATTCCGCGTTCCTGTGTCTAGATGTGTAGTCTGAATCTGACATGATAAACAACATTTAATATAGTTTGTACTGAAATTTGTATAAAAATTTAATGCTAGGCAAATACCTATATGGAAATTACCTAAAAGGATAATAATATCCTATATCTAGATAATAATACATTATTATAAAATATTATTAAGATTTATTACATTATTATTATTTAAAAGATATAGTAACTCCTTTTTTAAAAGATCTTAAATATTCTACGCTCCTAAAAAGTTACTTCTATTACTTTATGGTAATATCTTGCGTTTTTTCAAATATTTTTATTACATCCTTAAGCTTACTATTACATAAATTAAATCACAGTCAGTCACAGTCACATCATGTAAAAACGATACTATTTCGCAAGCTTTTTAGAACTATATTAATCAAAGGACCTACTAACAAATTAATTGTTCTATCTCAGAGCAATTACTTAAAGAAAATATAATTTACATCTAAGCCAGATTTTTTTTCTGCCTAATTCAGAAATCTTTTGTATAGACAAAACAGATATCACGTATTAGGTAATATACTGGGATAAAATTAATTTTATACAATGCTAAAGGTACCCTTTTGATAAATTAACTCGAATTAAGATAAAACGTGCTCTGAAATACAGTCGAAACCTCATTTCACCGCAAAAAGGTTCCTCGTAAATACATACCACTGTAATTAATTAGGTGTTTCAACAGAATAATACCAATATTATTTCTCCGAAAATATTGTTCAACAATCGTTAAATAAAATTCAGATGCTGATGAAATTCCCACGTAAACAATGTTTCGTAAAAAAATATTGTATCTTTCTGTATATAAACCATTGCCGATAAAATCAAATAAGAAGAGAGAAAGTTTTTTTTAATTTATTGTCATTACCATTCAAGGTCATTCATAGTTCAGCGACGGAGTCCAAAATAGGGGGTATTGCTACCAAATATTATTAGCAAAGAAAGTAGAATTGATACAAAACCATATGCCAGCCTGCTTTGGCTACCACTCGTATCTGAAGGTCAAGTTTCCCTTCAGGTGAAGTTCTTCTTCAAGGTGAAAGAGGAAAATTCACAGGTTTCTATTATACATTTGGTCTCTATAGAAAATAAAATTGGTTCATATTATAATTGATAGTAGAGGCACTAGACTTTAATTCCCAGTTTTGCAAGGACTTTTATAGAAAATCATAATAAATAAAGCGTGATAACAATTATCTTGCGTGTGATTGAACCTGTAAAGATCAAAAATTTTCATACACATTCTATGTACAAGATCACGGTGCCTCATTAATTTTTGCTTCCTTAAACGTATCTACAAATCAGTATTTTTTGTTGAATAAAAAAGAGGTTCTCCTTAGTAGGCGCCTTAATATCACAAAATAAGTTTACAGATCTTTATCTAGAGTATTTTAAGAAATGTGAAGATGCCTTTCCTTAAATGAGATTGCCTGATCAAAATTTTGATGAATTCTGGGTGAATTATCTTATTGGATATTTACGTCTGAGTTGTATTTACTGTTTTTTTACTAATTTTCTAAAACTTAACTTACTCACTAAGCGTTATGCAATGCGAATACTTTTTAAATAAAAGCTATGATCGTTAAAATACAAAACAAAACCGAATAACTTTACGCTGACAATAACGGGATTAGCAGGCTAGTTACAACTTAGACACCCTTTACATTATCTGGCTTCATAGGACGCCCAACTTAGTTCATATACAAACGAGCTTTGCTTAAAGTTCAAGCCAGGTTAAACTAACGACTATCAAGACTGCACTAACTACTAGAACTTTAGATAGACTGTATGAATAGATATACATACAAACATACTTTAAGGAAATATATTAAATTTTCAATATCTTTGAAATGTTGTTTATTAAAAGACCAGCTAACCCGTACCCACTTTGTTAGGCAGCAAAAAAAACGCGTACCCTTTTTTAAACATATTTCATTACTGCTCCATTCCTATTAGTCATAGCGTGATACTATAAAGCCTATGACACTCCTCGATAAATGTACTATTCAACACAGAAATAATTTTTAGACTAAATTTTGTGTTCAGGAATGTAATTACTCTAAAGGTCCCAAGCCCAACGACACAGGGCTCGATCCGCACTGCGGGAGCTTTCTATAAAAAAACTGAATCGTCCAAAAAAATAAAAAACACAATAACACAAAAGAAAGTATCTCAACAGTTATAAATAAACCTTTCAATGTATTTACTTACGTTTTCAGTAGAATGCTTCGGTTAGATGAATGCTTCGTTGTTTTCTTCTAATATTTGAGCAAAAACAGTACCCATCACCTGTCAATTTTCTCACGCGAATCGTAAATCGGGCTGAGAGAAAGATTTTTTCAAGATGCTTGTGAATGAAACTATAATTTATAATATGGATTATGTTAAATATTGGATACATACATTTACTCCAATATTAACGACAATTATACTTCTTTACATTTACACAACCCCATGTAGCCTTAAACAGAGCAGAGCTTTCAAAAAATAAAACAATAACTTTCTACTGATTTTCAGGGACTATCGTCAACTTCTTGTCTTCTTCTAACATGGCTAATAACCATCTTCTGAGACCTAGGTGTCGTGCCAAGTATCCTTGCACATTACAGTTTAACGTTTCTGTAATAACAAATAATAATATATCTTATTGATAAATAACAAACAATATAGAGGTCAACATTTTAAAAAATACAAAAATGGTGATACACAAATATAAGCAATATTGAAATTTGATCTGTGAAAAGAAATATACCTATAGGAAAAGATGTGCATACGATATTATGAAACTACGAGTAAAACTGTGGTTGCATGTCAGTATCAGAGCGACAGCCAAATTTATTTTCAACGTAAAGCGCTGGAAATGTGCTCACTGAAGCAGGACCCGACTCGATCAAAGGACACATGCATTTTTATTACTATGGGTTTCATTTTACAACACTAAAGCTTATTCGTCACTACTAAAACTTTAGTTTACTTTACCATTCTCTACCATTCTTAAATTCATTGAGGGTTGTCCATTTTCGTTTATGGCCTCGTACATCATTTTTCATGAAGTTTAATTAACGTTCCAAGGTTCTGATCCGACTCGGATTGGACCTGATTTACCGATTTCACTTCAGAGTAGGGTTTTGATTATCGATTTTGTACTCCCTTTGCGATAACAAATATTAAAATGAAAATTACCTGGCAGGTACAGAAGATATTATTTTTCTCATTTTATCTGGTGGCCGTGCCCAGCATACGGATGTTCTTAAAGATATGATCATGTAAATTATCATAATCTTATTATGGCTTCATGTAATAAGGTATGTAATTTATATTATCAGCAACTATATTTATTATATTGCAGCTTTTTTCTGTATTTTTATTCTTTGTGTTTATCTCTGTAGGTTTATATTGTATACTCTCGTTTGAACGAATTTGTTCTAGAGAAAACTGTTACTAGTTGTTTTAGGGTTCTCGTAATCGAAATCGATAAGCAGGGCTATAAAACTGAAGCTGGGTTTATTGACAGATACCAAACATTGTTCTAGGCTTCAAGTTGCGATTGGAAATATTTATGTTAAATTGGAAATGGACAGCAAAAACAAAATATCTGAAAACGTTTATGCTTTATTATAAAATTAAGAAAATGTGACATTCGTGATGAAAAGGTTCGGTGAAACCCTATTCACATGGAAACAGACTAAAAAATAAACTAAAAAGTAAATCAAAATTACTTACTTACAAAAACGATAATGAAAAATCTTTACAAATTTAAAAAAAACCCATTTATATTGTATTGCACATCTACTCGTATAAGGCTCTGTGATTCACTCGTGCTGTCTAAATTTAATTATATGGATGTCGTATACGGACCTCGTTTACTAGCACGGTCACAGCTGTTAATCCAGAGAGTACAGAACGCTTGCATGAGGTACTGCTTCACAATACCACCGCGTACACACGTTACTCCCTACATTAATGAAAACAACATCTTAAAAATGAATTCACGCAGAAATATACATTTAGCAACGTTACTTTTTAACGTAATAAAATTCAATGTTCCATCATATCTGTTCGATAAATTAGAGTGGTCTCGTGATGTCTGTCGTTATCCAACGCGATGGTCAGCATGGGCGCTTGCAGTGCCGCAACATAGGCATGTTGCCTTTCGTGGAAGCTTCAGATACGCCGCAACCAAATGTTGGAATAATCTACCACCCCCATTACGTGAATTAAATTTCGTTCTTGCTTTTAAAAATAAGTTTAAAAGGCACATGTTGGAAGTGCAAAGGAATATTATATGAGGGTTTTTGCGTTGCATGCATAGACTTCTTATATTATAAACTCTTAGTTGCAAAATGTAGGCGCTAGCGCACACACCCATCCACTCACTCACCGCACACACACTAAACCACTTACTCAAACACGACACACACACACACACAACCCCTCACTCAAACACGACACACACACACACACAACCACTCACTCAAACACGACACACACAAAACACAATTATGATTTCTAAATCTGTAATAAATATAATTTAAGTATAATATAATTTCGATCATATATTTGCAATGTAGCATTATGTCAATTTAAAGTAATATAATTGTTTTTTATTGTAATAATTTGTGTGACCTTTTTGTGATGTATTTTTCTGGTTATTGATTTTGTTTACCTACTTTAAAATGTGTAAGTATGTTAATTAGTGCTGATCAAAAATGCTGTCCGTATACTGCTTAGGAGGGCACTGAAAACCAGCGTCATAGTCTCAAGACTGTGGCATATGCTGAGTGTCCCCCTTTTGCACGATGCTGCAGTATTAAATATCTTTTATGTGTCTCCTTTTTAATATTTTTGTTTTTTTTTGTAATATGTACCTATTTTATTTTTTATCTTTAAATCTGTAGCTTGTGCAATAAACGATTTCTATTTCTATTTCCATTTAGACTGATTTTTTTATATTTTAAGTTAAACATGCTAAATCATTATTAAGGCATTAAGGCTAAATCAGTTATTACAATTTTTTAAAGTCTTTTCTAGCGTCGCGTTTGTTTAAGGGTTAAACAAATTAAAGAAGGTCTTCAAACTTTACATTGTCATTGATATTTACCGTAAGAAATTTGTTTCGTGCCGGACACATTACTCGACTTCGTGATGCTACTGACAAATATTTCATAACGGAAAATCCTGTAGCAGTTTGACCGACCCACGCGTGATAATTGCGTTCATAACTTATTGTACAGGTATACTAACTAACCTATACAGCTTTGTCTACACACAAAGGGTATGTTGGCTTGTTATGGCTTCGATAAAATATACTTACTTTACATTCATGAAAACTAGTATGGTATTTAAACTTGCAATCATTTATTTTATCAAAATATAATAGGTATGCGAATCTGCCTATCTCAATTTAAGCTTGACAAGTTTTAATGTTTTCAGCTAATGTTAAAAAAAAACCTTTTGTTTTATTTTTAAGTAGGTAATGTGTAAGATTATAATTTTGTACATGCTGTTTATACCTAAGCTTTTTAAGTATACAAATATTTTTACGATGCAAAACTTAATTTCATACTTCACAGCGGTATCTTCTATATTACAGTGAAACGATGGCATATTCTCGACGTGCCATTTATATCTTATGAAAAATTATTAACATTTGCATATGAGTTGTTCTAAAGTACGTCTGGAATAAAATATCACTAGTACTTTACGTAGTTAATGCAAAACTATATATACTTGCATTATAGTTTTATGCTTGCACCTTTTGTTAATCGCACGGTAGCATTACTTCTTACTAGACCTAATAGCATGCAGAAATGCAACCCTGACACTTATCTCAGGGTTGCAATTGCCCATAAGCAATTGTAACATCATTTAACTTTGTCGCTTTTCTGGTCTAGCCAAATGCTTGAAGTGTTTATTAGTATGTGTTTTAGAACTATTACTTTGAGTGTTTTAGAACAATGGTAGCAGTCTAAAGTTTATCCCAGGAATAGTTTGCCTGATATATACTTAATCGGCGAAGTTAGAGTTTACCCTAAAACCAACATAAACATAAGGAAAATGTCGAAGTTAAAAGAATCAAACAAAAAACCTAATAAGTATGAAGGCGCATCCCTGGCGCCGTGAATTAGAAACGAATTTGAAACCTTTTTGTGTTATAATGATATGTCCCCTTTTTGGTAGTTTTTAAAACAAATTAATATTCTTATATTCAAAATTTATTATTCGGACAAGAATGACAGGCGCTCGTCATTCTAGCAGAACGTGGTGGTTGAAAGACTGCTCACGGAATGCTATTGTCCTTCTTTACCATTAAAATTATTAGAAAGTTGTATTTGCTTAAAATTTGTGAATATAAGTTTACGTTCTACAAATCCTATTTATTTCCAAAATACCTCGAGCCTTTACCTACTTGAAGAAGTCTGAAACTGATACAGATAGCCACCTGGCGACATCAGAAGTGGGATACGAGACACCACGTGTTTGAAATGTGGTAATACCTATGAAAAATGGCAACTGCCGCTTGAGCTACAAAACAAGAATTTTATGACGATTATTCGTACTATGAAGACGCCATCTTTGCCGACGGGAAAATTCTGACAAATTAGATGGATTACTACTGCGGCAATAAAGAATGTGATCATGCCGCGCGACTCATGGCGGCTTTGTGCCATGTTTAAAGTGTTTTTGATTTCAGCAATACAGTAATGTCTGTGTTTGACACGACAAGGAAAATGGATATCGATACTAGAGAATATGGAGTGCTAATAATCAAAACAAGTTAAGATTCTCCAATTGATGGTGATAAATGGGATAGGAAACACCTATGGTGTACGAAGACACCACATGAGGTGTGGTAATGATTATGGAAAAATGCAGGTATTGTTGGTGCAAGAAAATAATAATGTTCTAACGCTTATGAATGTTATTTGAAATCGAATGATGACCCTTTGGTGAGAATGTTCTTTTTTTTTATAATATTTAGAGCAAAGTGCTCACAGTTTGAAAGTATAACCAATAATGTTATCAGTACACTAACGTAGTACTGTGTATAATAAGAATTATTCCATAGGCTTTAACCCTATGACGGTTGTTTCAATGGAAATTAATTGGTAATGGTTATGAACAAGTTAAAGTTATTTAAGTAACTTTATAGAAAGAACTTTAGTGGGAATTCTATCGGTCGTAGATGGTCGACTGTACTAGCAGCTGATAGCGCTAGGTTTGAGCCTTATGCTATTAATGATTATGTCCCACTGCTAAACTACGCTGTTACATTAAATTAGTACCATGAATATACAAAGGTCCGTTTAAAGTCAAGTTAGTTCAAGGTTAATAGGAGTTATTTCATCACGCGTGTCGAACAGCATATGCTTTGCAGTATTTTATTGAGTAAACTCGTGATGGAGTATTAAGCTGTCCGCTATCTGATAAGGACGGTAACCCACACTCAAGGTTGTTCTGAGTCCTGTGTTGTTGGATCGGGCACCGTGAGGGTGCGGGCAGAGTGCTTGTCAGCCGAGTGTTGCTTGTTTTGCAAGTAATAGTAACTAAATAAGAATATAGTTTTTGCGTGTGAAATTGACGTTTAACCCTTGATATCCTTTTACGTGTTTTATCTGGCTATTATTTGTGACTAAATAGGATAACGTAATGTTTTCAAACATTGAGAACAATAAAAATTAATTGATAATGATGACGATTATGGTGAATGACACTATGGTGAATGACACAATGAACACTGTTGAGTAAAAATAAGGTATGATTGAAAAATGGAGAATGTCTATGCAAGCTATGACTGTAAGTACTAAGCTTGTTGTTACAATTAATACTTAGTAAACCTATAGCTGTGATAAAAAGGTTCACACTCGTTACGGTGTTGTGTGTACCTCAGCAGTGTGTGGAGGTCGCAGGCTTCCCCAAGCTTGTCATGACGGCGAGCATATGGAGTAGTCCTGTGAAGACCGAAGGTGCTGGTGCGCTCCGAGAAGATTGGTTTCATCACGTCGGGGTCACCAGTGTGGAGGTCGCAGTGACGTAACCGCCTCCAACGAAAAGGGGGGATCCTCCGACCAGGCGAGGGTGACCGTGCCTGGCGGGCCAACTCCACTACGGTTGTTCGTTGGACGTTGTATATGTGCGGAGTCGCTGTGCGAATGTTGATATCGCGATTCAGGACGTAGTGTAGGTGTTCACTTGAGTTAGTCGGTAGATGACGCTACAAGTGCATTGATCAGTGTGATAGGTATTTGACATTTATAGAAGGCAAGTGTATTACGAAACAATACTACATTGCCACAAAGAAAAGTAGGACGTAAGTTGTTATACCTCTATAAAACTATTAAGGACTTGGGTTCGATTCCCACTCAGTGCAAATCTTTGTGTAATATAAACATAATTGGTTTTCTTGATCTGGGTTCTAAGACCCAAAATACAAGCTCTGCTTAGTTTGGGACTAGATTGGCGATGTGCGGCCACACGCCATGTGCCAGTGTGTCTGCTTGACACCACTGTGGCTACACGCCGTGTGCTTGGTGCGTCTGAATGACGCCATTGCGGCCACATGCCGTGTGCCGGTGCGTCTGCTTGACGCCACTGCGGCCACACGCCATGTGCCGGTGCGTCTGCTTGACGCCACTGCGTCCACACGCCATGTGCCGGTGCGTCTGCTTGACGCCACTGCGGCCACACGCCGTGTGCCGGTGCGTCTGCTTGACGCCACTGCGGCCACACGCCATGTGCCGGTGCGTCTGCTTGACGCCACTGCGGCCACACGCCGTGTGCCGGTGCGTCTGCTTGACGCCACTGCGGCCACTCGCCATGTGCCGGTGCGTCTGCTTGACGCCACTGCGGCCACACGCCGTGTGCCGGTGCGTCTGCTTGACGCCACTGCGGCCACACGCCATGTGCCGGTGCGTCTGCTTGACGCCACTGCGGCCACACGCCGTGTGCCGGTGCGTCTGCTTGACGCCACTGCGGCCACACGCCATGTGCCGGTGCGTCTGCTTGACGCCACTGCGGCCACACGCCGTGTGCCGGTGCGTCTGCTTGACGCCACTGCGGCCACTCGCCATGTGCCGGTGCGTCTGCTTGACGCCACTGCGGCCACACGCCGTGTGCTTGATGCGTCTGAATGACGCTATTACGGAAACACGCCGTGTGCTTGATGCGTGCGTTTGCATGACGCCACTGCGGCCACGCGCCGTGTGCCGGTGCATCTGCATAATGCCACTGCGGCCACGCGCCGTGTGCCGGTGCGTCTGCAGAGACGCATGTATTATAATGTTACTGTCTCATTGTGCGGCGAAAAGACTGTTGCGCAGCTACAATGCCGTGTAGCCAAATTATTCGAGTAATAATATACTGTGATTGATGATGAAGACTTTTAAAACCACCCCAACAGTTGCAACAAAAGTCCTTCTACATTAAACACCATTTAACCTTATGGTGCAGTCAGTGGCAGTAAAAGCACTTCACTGACTACAGTTTTGGCAAAGGTACTCCAGTACATGTAGGTATTTATTTTTCTTTTATTACTTTAAGGAAAGTTAATGAACTAATTGGTTCAATTACCTTACAGTTTAAAGTAGAAAAAGTGGCCAATTACGAGCTTCCGCTTATCGATATCAAATGTGTATGCAAATGATGAATTCACATAGATTAACGATTATACGACCAAGTACGCTAACCAAAGCAGATCAAGTTTAACACCATGAACTACATGATTTAAAAATGCTAATTAACACTTAGTAAAACTATAATCTATAACTAAGAAGAAATAAACTGCTGCACTAGAATTCGCTTAGCTTCATTCGGTTTTGTACAAAACAGGTCAATATCAAAACCAGGATCGAGTTTATTAAAACATTTCATGCTGCGTATTAAATAGAGTTCTGTTGATAGTTAGTCGTTGTATGGGGTATATCTAATAATTGGTCGCTCCCTTAGACCACTATATTATACCTAGGTCTACAACAGTAGTATAAACATCGGTAAGGGCAGGTCTACAAAGCTGTGGAACCTAAACCGCAGCCATATATCTAACTAATATTCGGTATGTTTACAGGTCACCTCCCTGTCAGTAAATCATTGATGAAAATGGGACTGGAGAGCGTGTGGTAAAGAAGACGAGACGGTGCTGCGTGGTTATGAGGCTATATGGAAAAAGATAAAGGCATTTTAAGTGACAAGGAAACCGTGAAGGCGGTAGATATAGGCGGTTATGTTTTGTGAGAGATGTGTTAAGTATTCAGAAACTAAGGTACGTTCATATGTTCATATTATCCTATGTGATTGGTGTGTGTGCTGGGTTGTTGCGGCCCTGGGCTGCTAGTGGGTGGCTAGCAGCAATGGCGCAACACCCAGGTGAGGTGTGTGCTTGGGTGGTTGCGGCCCTGGGCTGCTAGTGGGTGGCTAGCAGCAATGGCGCAACACCCAGGTAAGGTGTGTGCTTGGGTGGTTGCGGCCCTGGGCTGCTAGTGGGTGGCTAGCAGCAATGGCGCAACACCCAGGTGAGGTGTGTGCTTGGGTGGTTGCGGCCCTGGGCTGCTAGTGGGTGGCTAGCAGCAATGGCGCAAC
The DNA here is from genome assembly GCA_905475405.1 of Schrankia costaestrigalis. Taxonomy (NCBI): domain Eukaryota; kingdom Metazoa; phylum Arthropoda; class Insecta; order Lepidoptera; family Erebidae; genus Schrankia; species Schrankia costaestrigalis. Next base: position 12,228,170 of record FR997829.1, on the reverse strand, counting down.
ACCCAGGTGAGGTGTGTGCTTGGGTGGTTGCGGCCCTGGGCTGCTAGTGGGTGGCTAGCAGCAATGGCGCAACACCCAGGTAAGGTGTGTGTGTGTGTGACTTGTAGCTAGTTCAGCAGGGTTGCATGTTCGGGTCGTATGCGTTGTGTTGTGTATGATGGATGATATTGCCAGCGCTGGTGGCTAGCGCTGGGTGTAAGGGATGTATGGGTTCAGTCCACTTATTGATGCTGAATTGAAGAGATGTTGGCTGGAATGCGCATAGGTATCGTATAAGGAGAGTGCGAGAATAAGTTCGAGATGAACTGTGGCTGGAAAGTAAGAAGCATTGACTCGTGTCAGGTTGGACGAGCTTGATGCCTTGAGTAATGGTATTGTACGTCATTGTTGCAGGAATGTATACGCCCGAGGACGGGCGATGCGCCCGAGGACGGGCGATTGTCAGTCCGGCCGTGAAGGCGCATCCCTGGCGCCGTGAATTAGAAACGAATTTGAAACCTTTTTGTGTTATAATGATATGTCCCCTTTTTGGTAGTTTTTAAAACAAATTAATATTCTTATATTCAAAATTTATTATTCGGACAAGAATGACAGGCGCTCGTCATTCTAGCAGAACGTGGTGGTTGAAAGACTGCTCACGGAATGCTATTGTCCTTCTTTACCATTAAAATTATTAGAAAGTTGTATTTGCTTAAAATTTGTGAATATAAGTTTACGTTCTACAAATCCTATTTATTTCCAAAATACCTCGAGCCTTTACCTACTTGAAGAAGTCTGAAACTGATACAGATAGCCACCTGGCGACAAGTACGTTTAAAATTTTATACAAAATCTCAAAAGTCGTTTGTTTGTTTTTAAGTAGGTACTTATAAAAAAGATTTAAATAAGATATTAACTTCTTCAAAGTCCTATTAAAATGTAATTAAAGGGAGCTTAGCCTGAAGAACGCTTTTACAGAGTAATACTAATTCCATATCGCTTCAATAAAATGAAATCATTCAAAGATAAAAATACGTTTACTGTTTATGAAATTAGCTGTAGGTATTAAATATAATGGTGCCAATAATTTTTAATTCTACAAAGACATCGGATCGGATGTGAATAACGCATATGGTTATGTATATTTATGTCACCGGAAAATAACAAGACTCGTAAGTTGGTCAATTTTCTAGGTAGTTAATCACCCTTAATCGGGTTCCCTATTTTACAGCGAAAGTTGATAGTTCGATTTTTATTATATCGAACACGGTATCGCGATAATTTAGTAGTACGATGTTATCGTACATCGATGCTTTATTGGTGCGATGTAACGCTAGTGCGAAAAATCTTGTTGCGAAAAATCTTACTACGATTACTTGTTAGTTCGGTATCTTGTTAGTTCGATAGTACATCGGTTCGAAACTCCTATTGTTTCATGACATTTAATTAATAACTTTTTTTTTTATTATGGATATTAATAAAATAATTTATTTATCTTATACAAATAGTTCTACAATACGAATATATTAAAATAATGCTAATCTTAGGTAGATGAGAAATATTATACTTTACTTTATATTTTACCTTTAAAATTAAAATCAGACAAAATACCTACATCTATTATTTTAGTGCAAAAAAATAATTACCAATAAACTTTTAAGGAAACCGAGGTCAAATTATAGGTTCATTAATAATAAATACTTTTATAAAACATAAACCAAAAATAAAAATATTCATATTTTCAAAAAGGTTAAAATAATATTCATATTTTCAAAAAGGTTAAAATAATATTCATATTTTCAAAAAGGTGCCAATAATTTTTTGCCGTAAAATAATAAATGTAGGTATTTTGTCTAATTTTATTTTTAAAGATAAAATTTAAAGTAAAGTATAATATTCCTCATCTACCTAAGATTAGGATTATTTTAATATATTCGTATTGTATATTGTTTAAAATATAAATAAATTATTTCATTATAATATCCATAATTTAAAATAAAGTTATTAATTAAATGTCATGAAACAATAGGAGTTTCGAACCGATGTATAGTCAAAAACGAAATGGCTTTATCAGTTTTGACAAAAAATTCTATCATAATTCAAATTCATTAAGATCGTTATTTAATGTATATGCGTGAGCTTGACGTCATTGGTTGACCGTATTCAAAACTTTGCTTAGATTAAAAGTGCAATCTATTTTAAACTTTCACTTCAACGCAATAAATAATAAAATCTACTAACACAATACAAATGTCACTAATTAAACTATAGAGTTTGTATGTGAAAAACTGATGAAAAACCATTAAATAATTTAAAACTAAAGTCAACTTGTTACTTGTGACATTACAAGATTGTCATTTCAGAAAAACTGAAAATGTAGAATTCAAATATTGGCTGGTAAGCCACCCAATTGTTAGCACCTTAAGAGTGGACTTCGTGTCAGACTACAATATAAAATATCATAAAATGATAAAATACTTTAATCTTTGCTTATACTTAATCATTATTATGTGATTGAATAGTATTAAAAAAATATTATTGGCACTATTGCCAATAAAAGCATTCTGATAAATTTATTGTTTCTATGTTGACACATGAAATAAATAAAATATGATAAAAATTTTAAATAAATAATATTTGAACTTGAATAATCATACTGAACTTGAATAATCTATAGTGTTTTCTTTCTCTTTACTCACTTTTAACTCTTAAGTGCGAATAATTGTAGGACTTCTAACAATTAGGTGGTTTACCCTAATTTGTTTTATATTATAAAATTACGAAAACTTTAAATTGAAATATGTGCCAATGACGTCATACAAGAAATGATAGGGATGGACATAGAAGGAAAAAAGAGAGAAATTCATTAGATTATAACGTTTTACCGAAAATATGCTTTAGTAACAGTCACTAACGTTGACTTTACTATTTGTTTTATAAATACCTAACGACTATTTGCTAATACAAGAGAACTGATATGTCAAAGTAGCTTCATGATTTAGCTGATGTTTTGTTGTGCGATATTGAACCTAATAGTTTTATGACATGCAACTAACAGTAACTCTAGAGGTGATAAGGCCATTTAGTTCTCGACTATACTATCGAACTAACAAGATACCGAACTAACAAGTAATCGTAGTAAGATTTTTCGCAACAAGATTTTTCGCACTAGCGTTACATCGCACCAATAAAGCATCGATGTACGATAACATCGTACAACTAAATTATCGCGATACCGTGTTCGATATAATAAAAATCGAACTATCAACTTTCGCAGTAAAATAGGGAACCCAGTTAATCAACCCTCGGAAAATAATAAACGGCATTTGAAATGTACTATTATTTTAGTAAGTTGATTAATTTACTACACTACTTTAATATACCTACATTAATCTATTTAGGGCATTGTACTCTTATAATTCGGAAAAACTTGTACTTTATCTTTAATGTTGGTATGTATCTACCGAGTAAGAGCACATTACTCCGACCTCCAATCAAAAATGAAATTGAAAATATTTTCTTGAGAGAACGCGGCCAAATAGTTCCTTAGTTAGCTGTCATTGGAGATAATAGGTAACCACCTACCGCAGTTATGATACCAATACAATTATGATAAAAATACCTAAGCAGTGTTTTCATATTTAAACGATGTACTTTTTTGCATCTACAAAACACAATTTTTATTTAAAAATAAAACTTTCTAAATACTAAGTAATTATTAACAATGTAAGATAATATAAAATTCCGAAACCTAACACACAAAGCCAGTCTCAAAGACCCTTTGAAGTAGTAAATAATTTATGTTCCCAAATTCAATTTCGTTACGTCCACGTAATTAGGAATTGTACTGAATGTTATGTTGCATGCTTATAAAGCGACAACATTGAAATTAAATAGCCGAATAATATCTAAATAAGGTACATTTGTAAGTTCCACATACAATACTTCGATGTAATGTTTTTCGTGTGTTAAATGAAAACGGCATTTTCATTTACTAAGCACAGTAAATGAAAATGCCGTTTTCGTTTACATATTTACAAAAGGAGAAATATCACGCTGATTTCGAACCTACTAAAATTATCAGCTCTTCCTAAGGTTTAATTTTATGCAGCAGCATTCACAGTTAAAGGAATATAATATGTACTAGCATTTTTTATATTTGACTTATTTATACTACATACCTATTTATGCCTAAGAAATAACCAAAAGTCATTTTGGAATGTTCATTTCTTCCTTTTAGTTCACTAAATAAGACAAGCTTTGTGAATACTTACTTTTAAATGAAGACAGCTGGAAGTACGGACAGTAAAATAGATTACTCTTCCGCGACGGGTCAATATCGTATTCCTACAGGAAAAACTAAAAAATGTACCAACGAAAACAAAATGGTCCTAGCAAATTCGTTTATAATAGAACAAAACATTGACGTAATATACCTTGTCTAGCCTTGATGTTTATCTTTTAAAAGTATTAATAGTGTGCATAAAAATAAATAGGATTTACTTAGCTTCAATAAAACAACATCTTCAAAACGCCTTTTTGATCATAATACACACATCAAAAAAGTCTAAGCAACATGCATGATATTACAAATTTACCATTTATATTAATTAATTTCTAAGTATTTACTCACTCAAAGTGTATAGGTAAGTAAACTTTTTTGTTATTGATGACATACTGGCTGGTTGTAAAAAAAAAATTTCGATTATGTTTTGTTTTTTTTCATAAAATTCAAATGACTGCGAATTTGTTTGAATTTGAGTGCATGTTAATTGCTACGTTTTAGTCTTGATTTTATAATTTTACCAACCATTTAAATACAGTTGGCGACAAAATTGAATTGTTAGATATTCTTTACGTCATGGAGCGACGTCATTTGACGGCAGATGAAATGCAAAGAGCTGTAGGGATGTTGCAAGCGGGAAGTAATCAATCTCAGGTATCTCGACATTTTGGTATTCATAGAAGTGTTATTTGTCGTCTTTGGCAGCGCTACAATAATACAGGGGAACCCGCTGAACAGCATCCAGGCCGTAAAAGGAGTACAACCACTCGGCAAGACCGGTACATACAACTGACTGCAAGACGCCAGCTGATGTTAACCGCTCGAGAGATAAGTTTGAGGCTACAAAATTCAAGTGGTGTTGATGTAAGTCCCCAAACTGTGCGAAATCGACTGCATGAGTACGGCCTACGAGCTCGACGCCCTATCAGGTGCCCACCGATACGTCACGGGAATCGCGCTCGTCGAAATGAATGGTGTAGAGAACGCATAACATGGACCCAGGAACAATGGGATAAAATTATGTTTTCCGATGAGTCGCGATTCGGGTTTAGGCCTGATACAAGAAGGGTGCGAGTGTACCGTCGACCCGGAAATACTGAAAGACTCAGGTGCGTTCAGGAAGTTCATCCATACAGCGGCTCAACAGTTATGGTATGGGCGGGTATTATGAAGAACAGGCGAACTGAGCTCGTTTTTGTAAATGGAAACATGAACGCTGAAAATTACGTTGAGGATATTCTCAGACCTTATGTCCATCCATTTGCACAAACCTTTGGCTCCGATTTTACGTTAATGCATGACAATGCGCGTTCACATACAGCTCGGCGAACCAGTGAATACTTGGCAACGGAGAACATCCAGGTATTGCCCTGGCCTGCACAATCGCCAGACCTCAACCCCATCGAGCACGCATGGGACATGCTCCAGAGACGTGTTTTGAAGGACTTGGACGGAGTGACAACAACCCAACAGCTGAAGGATTTGCTACAATTCCATTGGGAGCGAATACCGCAAGATGACATAAACAGTCTCATTAATTCAATGAATAATCGTTGCCGACAAGTTCTGAATAGCAGAGGAGGCCATACTTTGTATTAAATTGTCCTATTCTTTCACAATAAATTCATTTTCTTAAGAAATTTCAATTTGTAAAAAAAAAGTTTAGTTTCTTATGTACCTGTATATTCTAATATTGTTAATTTCTGTTATTAAAAGAACTTATAAAGAAAACAGCTCTTATTTTTACATCATAGAACCCTAAAAATATTATTTTAAAAATAAAATACAACGTTATAATTAAAATAAATGGTAAAATAAATTAATATAAATGGTAAATTTGTAATATCATGCATGTTGCTTAGACTTTTTTGATGTGTGTATTTACAAGTCACTAATATTCCACTGTACTAAGAAGGTCGAGGAGTGTGCTCTGTGGCGCATGCTGGGAGAGTCCTATGTCCAGCAGTGGACTGCGCTAGGCTAGTTTATTGAGTGAATATTCCACTTTACCTAACCTGACGAATTGTTCATCTTTTGTTTTTGTAGAGACAATATCTTCGAACTTTTCCTTAAAGAAGATGTATGATTTGTAGACAAAGCAAAGCATGTTTGTAAGGATCCGTAGTACTTGGCGATCTTTTGCATACATTTATGAGAATAATAAGGCATGCGTTTATTTATGTATCATCATAACAGCCCATTAATGTCCCACTGCAGGCACGGCTCCCGCCTCCTCCTGTAACGGAGGGATACTTGGCCTACTAATACCACGCTGGCTAAACGGATTGGCCAGCCAATTGACGTATAACCATCATATATTTTCCACGTTATTCACCATAAAGTTTGAGAAATTAAAATTACGTGAGAACACCTTAACTTTCAACACTGTATATCTTACTTTATCAGGACAAGATTACAAGATATATGGTCTCGGTGTACGCCGAGATAACTTTATTGTGTTTATAATAAAATGTCTATAGCTACCGTGTATCGTAATAAATATTGTATGAAACTTCTATATGTAAGAGTCTCTAGACAATAAGGAACAGATATTAATAGGCTTAGGCTATATTTATGTGTAATAATTTCACTCATTCACACTTCGCTAGTCCCAAATTAAGCAGAACCTATACTACGGGTAGGCACTAGACATTGACATTTTTGGTGCAAATAAATACATTTTAATCGTGAAAAATTTTCAGATCAAAATTTGTATTGAGCAGTAATGGTGCCACCAATGACCATGGCTACCAAAACGAAATATTAATGTAACTAGTGGTAAAAAAATATTTAATAAATAAATCGTTTATTATGAATCTTGCAGATATTATTTTGCTATCTAAACAATAATAACTATTATAACAATATTAATAAAGATCATAATATCAGTTATGAGATTTTAATAAAAAACACTCAAGAATTCTAATTATATAAGGTCGAATCGAATGACTGAACAAATATTTGTCCTAGCCTGAGCGGCGTCAAATATTTACTAACTAAAGAACGTCTATCCTTTCTTTTATTCCAGAGAGCCATGCCTCAAGAACAAAAGAAAGAGGTTATACTTAATATAGGTTATAATGCATAGTTTCCGTTTTATTCATGTTAAAACTTTTGTTTCAGGTAAGTCCTACAAATTTAAATCAATTTATCTACAGAAGAGATTATTCGGACTTCGTGCGTCGTAAGCAGGTAAGTGTATTATTCTTAAGTCTTCTATAATGATTGACTCCTTTTTTTCTATTTGGCCTGAACAGTGTATACTTTCTTCTAAAAGTTATAATTTGAGAATGGGAGCACTAAGACGTTTCACTGTTTTCTCTTTTTTCTTTGAGCCTGTAATAGATGCAGTGCTACAAGCCTAAAATGATCAGGGGGTTCAAGTAATCCAGCCACCAATATAGACTTCTAGCATACATAGAGTTAGCTACTTAATAAATTGAGATGTGGTATTTTGAGTTAATGTCAACATAATAGATTTTAAACTATCGCGATTTGTATACATAATACTATTATAAACGGGTCTTACTCGCGGTATATACTATATCCTAGATACTGGTAAGATAAATACCTAGGTTTTTCTCCGACGTTTCGGCCGACTTGCAAGGGCCGTGGTCGCGGAGGGACTGGTGTCAGCGGAGCGTCGTCCTTGTGAAGTGCGGGGAATAGAATCTACCCACACTTTGTTGACATTTTGAGTATTCGCCGTATTGTAGGTATTTCGACACACTACACTAATGACGTCTCCCGGTTTTTGAGCTGCAACACGTCGGAGAAAAACCTAGGTATTTATCTTACCAGTATCTAGGATATAGTATATACCGCGAGTAAGACCCGTTTATAATAATGTCAACAATACGAATACTAATCCTACGTAATATAACGTTAATCAAACGGTTTAGAATTATATCGAGTTTATCGAGAGAATATAATTATACTTCAACCTCTAACAGACAGTAACCGCTGTCTCGTGTCACGTTGTTTATTTTTAGTACTTCACTTGCTCCGATATATATTTAATATAATACAGGAAACTACTAACTCTATTGGAAATTCAATCTATTTTGAAATTAAATTAGCTTAATCTTTTATTTCGTTGGATATAAAAAATATTAAACTGTTTGTCATACAAGATTTATATATAAGGCACAGTTTAACACAGGATAGTAGGATACAGGATTAGGAACTAGTAATTTTAAATCTTTACAAAAACAACTACTTAAACTACAACTACAAAAAAATAATTTAAGAAATTCCAGCCCTAACGGGGTAAAATAAAGCAAGTTTAGTAAAATAGTCAAAACTGCATTAATTCATGAAGCAATGAACCAAAGTGCCCAGCAAAAAGCTAATATCCTCCGACAGTAATCTATATTCTGAACATGAAACTCATAACCAAGTTCTGCAGTAATAAATACATTGCAAACGTACAAACCTAATTAAAGTACTTTATCGACAAAAGTTTCATCGCAATGACTCATATAAAATATCACCATCAATATATTCCCGGGACGTAGTTAGTACAATTTATCACATACCTAATTATGGAGCTTTCCATAAAATAAACATGGCATGCCATGTTTATTTTTATTGGAACCGGATTGTTTATTTTTAGCGACAGCGGATTGAAAATAATTACAAAAAACAATACATTGCTTGGTCTCCTCTGAAAACAATTACAGCCCGAAATTACGTACACTAGAAATGTACTTTTATCGTGAAATATTTTCATAAACAAAATTTTCTGTTATAAGTCATTTCGTTATGTACAATGTGGCCTTAACAAAATGTATTTTTGGAAGTGGTATTGGGCCATTTCCTTTGCTCGACTGTAGGACGTGACGATAAAAGTAAGTTACATTTACGCGGTTATTTGATATGCGCGCCTGTGTTCAACGCAAATTGCTCGTAAATTGGAATCGTTAACATGGGCGACAAAGCTCAAATTGTGATTGTGGTAATTAGTTAAGTTCAACTGTATTTGTGTTTGCATTGATTAAGATACAGAAAAACTCTATATTGCAAAGTTTCTAATAGTTTTATCGTATTTTCTACTAGAGTTACATTTCTAAGTCTGACATTCGTGGTGACAAAATTCACAAAGATAGCGCTTGATATTTCGCAAAGAAATTCATCTTGAAATCCACAATATAGTTTATCGCAAAGACAATCGCATTGGAAAAGCTAGACAAAGAGCGTTGTATTGTTGAAACTATATTTATTAAAATATAGAAACTCAATTTTAAGATTAGCTTATCTTCGAAGAGAATATCGCAAATATAAAAACATTGTTAAGAATTTAAATCATTTTGCTTTCTACGTCATACGTCTATTAATTTGCCTTTAATCAAACTTCAAATTAAATACCCAAACATTTCCTTGCTTGACTTCAAAATCCATTAACAAAATATGTCTTCGTAGTTTTGCATATAAACTAGGTGCACACGAGTCTTACATAAAGGATTCTACGTTCTGTGTCTTTATGCGAATTTGTACATGCAAAATCAACATCTATGCTTTTCAACGCTCACGATCTTACATCCATATTTAACTCGCTATCCTTTAAGGAAAGTACTTACGTGAAACTATATGATAATATTCATAATTTGCAAGTTGTAGCTAACGTTATTGTTCCAAATAACTTTCTTCTGCTGCACCCGTAAAATACATGTTTAATTACCCTGCTCTATTCTATTTTCGCAGTAAAAGTACCTACTTAATATTTTTCTTTTCTAAAGCCCGATTTACACATCGACAAGTACAGTAGCGAGTTAAGTAGTAAGTTGTTGATTATGTTGATTTAAATAGATCTCCATCCTATTTTTTGGCAAATTAAGTTGGCGAGACGCGAGAGAGGGGGCTACTTCGTACTTAACTCGCCAAAAAATAGGATAGAGATATATTTAAATCAACTTAATCAACAACTTACTACTTAACTCGCTACTGTACTTGTCGATGTGTAAATCGGGCTTAAGGCCTAGTCTATTTCTAAAAGTTATGGTTTTGTACTATAGACGTGAGAATAGTCTAAATAAACAAATGGATTAAGATGATTTCGAATTTATAACCTTACAGCAAAGAATCTATAACAGACTGTAAAGAACTCACTGAGTTAGAGAAATTTTGTCATCACACTACGCTTGCCACAGTATTTAGCATAGAGTTTTGTGTCCTTTTTTATTCTCTTGTGTTAATAACGTCCGCGTTGCTTTATAGTCTCAGCTCAGTCAGTCGACTTTAACAAAAAGCTTGAGAATAAAAAGAAGTGGTTTTATTTTAAATTCATAATCCGTGTCTGCTTTAACTTTTAAACTGAAAAGTAGGAATAAACTATTACGTTCTTAACGTGTTCATTTACATTTTTAAATTAAAAGATACAACCATGAACAATAATCACACACTGTTTTAATTATAAATGATATGGAATACAAAAAGAGGAAGAGTAAGGCCAGGCGCGCACTACGAGTTTTTCGCCGCGCGGCAGAAAAGCGCAGCGGCATAATGTCGCACTGTAAACTGGTGGGCTGCGGTGGCTCTGCCGTCGAGTGCGCGCAATACAATGTAAAACTGTTTGGTACAGTATTACAGTGCGACATTATACCGCTGCGCTTTTCTGCCGCGCGGCGAAAAACTCGTAGTGCGCGCCTGGCCTAAATCATGCCAGCTGCATAATCGGATATGCGTCTCAATATTCTATTGTACTTGTCACATCCACTGTTTGTTAATTTACGCTTCCGTTCATGTCTGCGTAAAATACACAGCCACGTACAGTATTAGTGTAGGCTACGAACGCCACATTAACCAAATCGGTGACCCATGACTGCCTTTCACAACATGACGGTGTACAAAACAATGTGTTTATTTTTAATCATTTTAACTAGAATATCGTGACTTTAGAATGTTAGTCATAAGTAGTTTAAGTAATAGTTTTAAGGTTAAACAGTACTACTCACATTTATTTGAAACAAAGAGTACTCGAGTGATTGATGCCACTAGGTTGTACGTTTGGAATGAACTTATGTCTTTCTTGCTTTTTAAGCATAGTTTTTCAATTATCTGACGTTTTTGATGTCATAATGAATTCTTCCAGAACCTAATAAAATAAGAAGACTACCTTTGTTTAACTAGCTTTGAAGCAAAGCTTGCCACTTATTACTTTATTTTTTAGTTTTTTGTAAACAAACAATGTAGAACTTTTATATAACTAAACAACATAGGAGTTTAACTTCAACTGAGAAGTATTTGTGAAACTCAATTACTGATCTTAGTCTGGTCTTCTATAATAGTGTTGCAACTTAAATTCTAGAAAAATAGTTTTTCATAATAATATGATTGTTACAAAGTAATTTTTTTATATATTTTAAAGGGAGCTGTGTGCTATTGAGCGTTCACACGTGCTCGACGTTTCAGTTATGCTCAGTGAGCTCTTACGTATCCTTTATTCAATATATCATCGCGTGATCTAAGTGAATATTTATTGATAACTATTTTTAGCGTAGCATTACCTTATACCCTTGTAATTTCATCAAGTCTATATTTTGCTGGGGCGCCGGTTAGAAATTTAGGTGTGAGTCGTTGATCCCATTGACCTTATGGACCCGATTATGGTCTATATTTGATGACCAGATGATCTATGTATATCAGAAACTAATAACTTATGCTAAAGAACTATGTGTACGTGAGATTAGTTCTGAAATATATTTTCTTGGTATGTTTCTGCTGAAGGAAAACTTGGCTTACTATTACCGTAATGTAATTTTTGTTTTCAATTTCTTTAACATGATTGTACAATGTATTGACCAGATGTAGCTTTAGCTGGAACAATGCTTAACAGTTACACTGTGTTATATTATGTACTTATATTTCGTGATAACGACAAAATACATCGACGAAAAGGAACGCAGACCACCAACAAAGGGCACAAATCAAAAATTTCGTCCACGGCTTTGAAGGTTTTAATATTGGTGTCAACAACAGAAGCCGAAATTGTGCCTTTTTTATAAATCTTTCGGGAATTTTCGAACGTAAAAACGGAACTAGATTACAATATAATCTTCGTGTAAGAACCAAATCAATACTGCTGAATAATATTTCTAACCAAAATATTTGAGGAACTAAAGAATCGTTCACACACATTACATCAAATAAACACATAGTGCACTCAACTTTTATTGATTGGACAAACAGAGCCTTGTGATATTGGTCGAACGTCAAAAGGACCATCACGATTCGTAGTTTCAATAACAAACAAGGTATTCTATCAACGTCAGCCATTTATTTTACTACCTTGTGTTCGTAACTTTACACGCATGAAATAGTGGGTTTAGACATTTATATTCGATAATTTAACGTGTTCTCCTCTATTCCTTTCCAATCCATCCAATTGAGAATTGAATATAAGTTTACTACATGTAATAAGAAGGAACTGCAATCTCAACAGCTATGCGATAAAAGAATATTCACCAAAGCAGACAAATATTATAGGTAATACACCGTGTGGTGGTCTATGGACGGATGCGGACGTCGGGATATGGAATGAATGTTTTTAGTGTGTTGTAGATCACAGTATCGCTTATTAGTTCTTATTAAAAACAACTCAATAATCAAAGTGTTGCTTCCAATTTTTACGCAATTTCAAGTAATTTTCCGTTAGTTAAGAAATAACCGAGTTCTGGGGTAAAAACACTCTCTTTTTCTTTTTGGAGTCGTTTAAAATATGGGTGTTTGCTAGACTCGTTGAACAATTACAAACAAGTGATTCATTCGTTTGTTGACTATCTTATTCCATGTAGAACAGTTTTCCTTGCGAAGATTGTAACTAATTACTGTAGCATGACTGTATATTTTCGTAATATGAGATGAAATAAGTTTCTGGCATCTTAAGTATAGTAATAAGGGTATAAGGGGTAGGAAAAAGGTTAATAAGGAGTCGAAGGGAATGTAGTTCAGAAGGACTTTGCGGTTATAACTATCGTACTAACTGCCGTGGTACAAGTGTTTCGAAATTGAAACTATTAATTTGAAAATATGGATACCTACCAAGTTTGCATAAACAATTAACTGCGTGTTGTGGTTGGTGGTTGAACCAGTTTGGGTTTTGTTTTCATGGAAATATCATGGTCAAAATAACACGTATATTATGGCTGTTGTTATTTACAGAAAATTAAAAAGTTATTACGTAATAATTATTGTATATTATGAAAATATTAGTAAATTTTCAAAATCTACTCTCACATTAATCTTGTCCCTAGAGATTAACAAAGTAATTTAATGGCAATACAGAATATCCAGTTTTTTGTATTACGCATAAAAAAATGTCTTGTCTGAGATTGGAAACAGCAACCTAGTGCACGATTGCCGCTCTTCAAGGCAGTTGGTGAAAGAATTAATAAAAACAGTTTACGAGTAAATAATTCAATATCATATTCATCATTAGTAAGGTATAACATTATTTGTAAAACAGAAACCAAAAACTAATTAATTTAATATAGTTTTGATGACTGTAGAAGACAGTCCCCAGAGAGGTAATTAACAAGTTGATACGATAATATAAATGATCTTAATTATTCTGAATTGTTTCAAAGAGAATAACCCACTTATAACACTCTGTCGTCTCTGGGTAAACCTCAATATTACCTGATTCAGTTAAACACCTAGTCTCAATATTCAGTTAAGGTTAGAAGTTGGTAGGCAAGTACTGTACGCAAACACTAAGATGGCCGCCCTCAAGTTGTTGCAAATGGGTGCGCAATTGGACTCGTACAGTAGCCTACGGAAGTACGTAGTACAGTAGCATAAGGAATATGTGTTTTCTTTGTTCCTGTACAAAAAAGACGACCTCTGTGGCGTAGTGGTTATATAACATAACTGCTACGCAGAGGTCTCGGGTTCGATTCCCGCTCAATGCAAATCTTTGTGTGGATGAACATGATTGTTTGTATTGGTCTGAGTGTTTATATGTACAATATGTATGTATTTACAAAAAAAAGTATTTTAGTATGTTTATCCGTAGTCTAGTACCCATAGTAAAATCTCTGCTTAGTTTAGGCTGGATGGCGTTGTGTGAATGTGTGAGAATTATTATTGATTTAATTTTCTATAACTTCAAGCCGGTCAGGTAAAATAGCGCAAAATGTAGTACACGGGCGTGATAAAGTGTTTGATAGTAATAAGCGCGCCCTTTCTTAATGTATTTTTTTCTTTCTGATGACCTCGATGGCGCGACGGTAGCACAAGCGGCTGCCGTGCACGAGGTTGTGGGTTCAATTCCCACGCAGAAGAGAATAATTTGTGAGATCCACAAATTATTGTCCTGAGTCTGGGCGTTCTTTGTGTCCGTTAATTGATGTTTGTAAAAAGTCCCCGCCACACAGGGCATGATCCCTAGTGCGGGAGTTGTATTTTAAAACAAGTATGGGACATAGTAATGTACATTAGTTATGAAATATGGGTGTCATAATACCACTTCAAAGCAATATTTCTTATTGTGGTCCTTATTCACTTATTTCACTTTCAGAAGAACTTATAAATAAAATAAACAAGTAAACATAAAAATTACAAAAGAACCAATAAAATACTTTATTATTTTATTTAAACGGTATACCAATACAGTCAATAAAAATGCATGTGACATTTAATGTTTTTTTAACCTTTATTCATATTAGCCTGTATCCTTGAAAAAGTAATAACTATTTTCATTAATACCATCCGTTGCCTGCCTTCAACATCCTATAAGGCATTATGCTGCTAAGCCATAGGGTCTAGCAGCGGGCCTCCTCCCGTGACGGAGGGTTACTTGGCCTTCTAATACCACGCTGGCCAGACGGATTGGTATAGGGTTTAATTTCAAGCTTTCCTTCTTTTTATTTCGTAAAGATAGTAGTTACGGTTATTCCCTTAGTCGGTTTTTACGACACCCGTGGGATGAGATGGGGTGGTGACATATTGTATTCTTACTCCGTCACCACACGGATATTAAACTCCGGATATTAAACTCAAACTATTTATAACGTAATAATTAAGTAGTGTTGGTAAACTGGGTATCTTCAAACTATTTATAATGTAAAAGTAAAATATTTTGCATATCCACGGTCCTTGGGGCTATCATTTCCTTTGTTAGTTTAACCCTTTTCCGGTCTCGTGTATCATATAGGTACATTCACATTGTTCTACTATTGTTAAGGACAGGCGACCTGTTAATTATGAATTTAGATCTATAATTTGAAGACAATATTATTGCATAACCATGTAAATATTAGAGACATAGACAGATGATAATCTAGTGCATGCATTATAATCTGGGGCCTTTCAAAATAAGGTTATGACAAACTCGCACATATTTCGTGTGTAACATAAGTTACAGAATTCAACCTTATACTTATCCATCAGGGCAATATAGGTTAGGTTTAAAAAAGGTTTATTTTCAATAAAAACAATGTCACTTACTTGAGAACAATATTAACTTAAAGTATAGTTTACAAGTTCGTCGTTAAACTCAGTAATTATTATAAAAATCTGGGTACTATTACCTATATTACGTAGTTAATATAGTCTTAGTATAAAGACATATAAACAAATTCATATACTTATATAACATACCTACATCAAATTCTGAATAAGAAAACTCTACTAGAAACACAAAGTAAACCCAATTTGCCTTCTGTTCACAAAGTAACGTTCATTTAATTTACCTTTACACAATATTCTCTTCAAATTAATAATAAATCAGATGTCTCTTTCGGTTATTAATTATACTTGTATTCAACTTTTATCAATTCAATAAAATATATTGATGCCACGAACTGACACTTTCTCTCGACTCATTTCTGATTACAATTGTAAAGTTTATCTTTCCATTTAATAATACAATTATATTTCTGTATTTCCCCTCTCTAAATTTAGGCAACAATAGCTTTTACACTTAAAAGTAACAACCATATGTGTGGCACCATTACAATTATGTTTCGTTAGTAGATGGTGCTTTATGCGGATTACCCTACTTCGTCCCTAGTTGTAAAAAATATATTATATAAAATTCAATAATATTTATACACTAAATGTATTATAAAACTGCGAAAACAACATAAAATAAAACAGCATTTAAACATCTCTGACCTATAATATGCTTTAATGAATACGTTTAATTACAGAACATTATTTACTTTATTTTTGCGTTCGCTTTAAATTTTAGTGCTCGTAGGTACAATAAAAGTGAGAACACAAAATTGTAAAGATAGTGGTAGTTAATCGATTTATTGAGATGATTTAATTGATTATTGTATAAAGTGCATATTGGTAGCGCGAGCGATAAGCGCAGGCCGGGCGTAGTGTTGGTAGCGCAAGTGGTGCGGCGGCGACGGCAGTCACAGTCGGTTGGCACGCGCGGCCACACGCGCCTACCGCCGCGGGCCCCGCCGCCCGCACACCGCCCCTCTCCGCGACGCACACAGGTAAACAAACACGGTGACATTCAACTTACACACATACAAACACATCTACCCCTCCCTACTCCCTTACATCCCTTACTTAGTACTAGTGAACAAACTTTGTCAACAAAAAAAAACAACTAACTCGTACATAATATACATTTATTTTAGTGCCAGTTGCAAGTTTGGATTGTTAACAAAAATTTCAGTGCTTTGTTGTCAATGATTTATTTTAGAAGTGCCAACAGATCGTCGTGACATAATCGACAAGTACATATAATTGACGAAAACAGTTTCACCTTTAGGTAATAATAGTTACTTGATAACTAATTAATTAAGGATGAAACACGAGGTTCCCACGGGGAAAGTTCTTAACTCTATTCAGTGTTAAAGGAAATCATAAGGTAATTACGATTTTGTAAGCTTCCGGTTGGATTTTAGAAGTATTAATTTGGTTGAAACAGTAATTACCTGAAATACAAAGTTAGGGAATAAATGCTTCCAAAAACAAAACAACAAGACAGTGTAACAAAGGAGGAAGATTTCGGTGAAGTTAAAAGAGGATTTAGTTGTAACAAGACTAGATGAACCTCTTATCGGAACACAGGCCTTGAGATGAGCCTGAATCCCACCTGCTTATCAAGATTAATGAGATATTTGAGACGCAATGTTCGATAACAGCGCATGTTTTGAATAAATGTGCAATTAACAACGATAAATATAAACTTCTTCGCATATTAACAAAGGTGAAGAACTAGAGAAGATAGTTCGAAAATAACATATTGAAGATTGCCTTTATTAACAACGGAAATTGATATAACTCGGGAAATCGTCAAAATATGTGTACGTGCAAGTGTGATAGAGTTTGATGGCTTTTGATAAGATCGCCCAGTTAAAGGTTAAATACGTCGTACGCACACATCTAATTGCTTCAGTGATATTTTAATCGATCGAATCGATTTCCAAATGGAGAATGGTTGTTTTTTTCAGGTAATTTTTATAATATACAAAACGTTTGTTTTAACAAATTAAATCTTTTTTCAATTACTTCATGACAGCCCGTTTATGTTCCATTGCAAGGGCGGTGTTTCCTCTACTATCAGAATAGATACTTGGTCTACTAATACTAGAAGGTTTAGAAAAGGGGTAACATTTAAAAAATATACATAGCAATTGTCTAATAAATTCTTTAGAAACTCTATAAAAATAAGATTCCTAATCACTTCAAATTTTCCAATTTAACTAACTGTCTTACAAGGAGTGCTTAAAGAAAGTAACATTGCTTTTTAATAAGTAGGTCAGAGATAATAAGTCATAAATTTAAAGCTAAATTAAAACCCACTGAGCTTGAGAAACGAATTAGATTTATAGACCAAAAAGTATCCGTACTTTAATCTTTAAACGCCAACTTGAAACACGCCATTTTGTTTTTCTATGTGTATAGTTTGGTTACCATTAAAGAAATTTAGAGAACAACAGCCGTACAATGTCTTTTTTCAAAGGAAAAACAATATTCTCTTCAAATTAATAATAAATACCTTCTCTAGCGGTGAAGAGAAACTTAGGCCACTAATATCACGCTAACCTGACGGATAGCTGAAGGGTTTTTTTATCTATATATCCAGTTTATTAACATAATATTTTAAACATAAAAACATTTTTAATGTTAGTATAGCTAACAAAGTAGCATAAAACACTATTAAGTTAAGTATTAGATATAACATAACTCCTAAACTGCAATAACTTACTTCTTCTAACGTTGTTGACCAAGACATTAATGTACCTACTGGTCATAAACTTATATTGCTTCCTATTTTAATAGCGATATTTTATTATTGATAGGTGTGACTTTGACGTATCTCTTGTTTAAAGGATAGTTTAGTTATTTTTATAGATGTATGCATCTTGTAATCTACAAACATCATTTATGACTAATGATGTTTGTAGATTGTTTGAGAAAAGTTTAACCAACATGATTGTCATTGATAGATTTCTCATTTTAATTTAATTTATATTTCCAATGTTTGTTTTTAATTTAGAGTTTGTCATTATTTTAGTTTGTTTTTTTTATTTGCATGCTGTGGTTTCTTGTTATTTCTGTAGTTTTTATACTAATTTCTAATGTGTATTACCTTTGTTGGAGACCCATAAAAATAAAAATAAAATTGAAACAGCCTAAGCGTCTTCTGTGTTCTTACTGCATTACTAGTGTTCAGTGGCGAAAGGAAACTTCCACTTCTCATTTCACGCTGGTTTATATTGGTGTTTAGAGTTAAGTTTTATTTGTTCGGCTAATTTGATGGATTAGCGACACCTTATTTTTTTACTCAGTAGTACACAAATTAATTATGATTAGGGCTATTTGAAATAAGTTTATACTGAATGACTTCACAATATTTTATAATTACTGAGGCATACATTCTAGACCCTTTCCCGTGAAATAGAGTCCAATGCATGGGGAGTAAAACAAAAACGTAATTCTTATAAAATTTTCTCTATATTGTTGTTTTACAAAACTATAGTCTGGCGTATAATTACAGTATGTTAATATTTTGTCAGCAGTCTTGTAGTAGCATGTGAATTCATAAACAGCTGTTCGACCTTGTCACGTACTATCTACAATATATTTTAATTTTTTGGCCACGAGCATACAAATTTAAATGAAAAACACTTTAAATTCATATTTTTATCCTCTATCATCAATTGAAAGTTGTGAAATAGATGAAATCATTGCGAAGTTTGTATTTTTATACTTACTAATATTATGAAGATTCTGAGTTTGTTGATATGTTTGCTTTAACGTGCTAATATCAGAGTTTCAGGTATTAATAGGTACTGAATAGTTTATTTATTAGGAAGATATAAATAGGTATACTTACATCAGCTGGTTAAGATCAAATTATTAAAACATGTTGCAAAAACGGGAAAAGTTTTCTCAAACGCAAACTTAGGCAGGTTACGGTAGTAGCAGTTTGTAGTAGTCTACAATGTACAACTAAATGTTAAGGCCTCTTTTTGGGCATAGATCGATACCTTAAATCTCAAATGGCGTAATCACCAAATCGTCACTTTTCAGGAGAGCCAAAACAGAAAAAATAAAATAAATTAAAATTCATATCTTTTATACTAATAATGTTATTTAAATGAAACTTGGGTATAATTATATGGCATGGGCGGCTTTATAACACAGTTCTATGGTATTAAAAATTCATCCAATAATTACAAAAATGATTTGTGATTACGCCAAAAATATATTAATATGTTTGCGTTTACGACCCAAAAAAAACGCTGTTCTGTAAAAAGTTACGTTGTAACAGCCTAGTTGGCTTAGAGTGAACGCATTTAAAATGGCCATTTTAGGTTTTTTATAAATAAAACACTTTGAGGAAAATTAAAATAAAGTTTAATTGTTACAAAATTAATATTTCGTTTTATTATTTCAATTATACAAACAGAATAATTTTGGTATGAAGTTCAAACTAAAGTTTTGTGTATGTTTAATTCTGTTTTTAGTTAAAGAGAAACAATATTATTATACTTTGCATGAAGTAAGACTACTAACATCCGCACTGACAGGAATCTTACTTAGTTAGGCACTAAGTAAGATTCCTGTCAGTAATCCTTAATTGTCTTCTACGAGTTGTGTGTAAAGAAGTAAAACTAACGTTTTTATTTTTTTTAATGTCAAACAATCTTCAATAGGTACGAGTACCTACCTCCTATTAGGTAAAAAAATAACACAATAACTTTACTATAATTAATAGACTTAAATATTTAAATCACAACCTTAGGTTTCTTTAAGTTTAATTATAAATCACAGACTTCGATTAAATTCGGTTTAACATGAACACGAATAAAATGACGTAATAAAAGTATTTAAACATAGTTTTCTGTAGACTCCTCTTCTTCGTCCTCTTCATCGGTTTCCTCTAAAACGTCGAGTACATTTTTATCTGAAGGCAGACGACGATACTCTTCGTGATACATTTTTGGTATTGTACCGTTATTACAAAGCTGCATAAGGTCTTTGTATTTTGACAATGATAAAGGTATTTTGTTGAGGTAAAGAGGCTTCACATTATATCTTTCTATAAATGAAATACAAAAAGGTTGATACCCCCTAACAGTTATTTATTTTATTTCAAGTCTTAAACTATCTTGCGTCGTAAACGCCACTGTTAAATATATTAGTCCTATACGTCTAACTCGATAGTCAATATTTTTCATATCATTATAATTTTAACTGGTGTATCGACCAAACTCTTAAGAATTGTATTCTTAAAGGTATGTACAGCTACAAAATAAGAAAATCCTTGTTTAGCGATGCTAAATACGTGGGCTGTAATCACCACTTTTTTGCGAATTTTGAAACTCTGATAAGACAGATCGATAGAGAAAAAAAAATTGAGTAACACAGCATTCAAAAGTCATTTTGTCCAAAATGGTGATTACGCCATTTGAGATTTAAGGTATCGAGATAACAGCCGTAAGTTACAATAATCTTTCCAATAATCTTCAAATGATTCATTTTAACTACTTTAAAATAGGAGTATCCGTATTTGATTTATATACTCGTACTAGTCACAATAAGTAGTAATATTTTTTTTGCAATACCAAAAACAATAAAATCTTAGTTTAATATTCATAACTTATTCTTAGATATTTTCAAGTCTTACGTCACTAGTATTTATCTGATAATGAATAAGAAATGTAACAAAAACTCACCTATACGTCTAATCATGTTTCAACCAGATTTCAATCACAAAAAGTGTCTGTTACTAATTTAGCTGCAAGTAGGGTCTTCCTTAATGTCTGTCGCCGTATAAACAGACCGAAGAGTGTTTTGTTTGTGGTCCACAAACGCCTCTTCAATGAGGTATGTTTATATTTGCATTCTGCACTTTGTCTACGGGGCTGCCTCTGTGCAAACCGTCACCATTGGATAAAGCTTCTTGTAAAAGTGAAGTTCTTGTGAAGAAAAGGTGGAACAGGAAATAAATAAATAAATATTCCTCACACATTTACACAACGCCATCTAGTCCCAAACTAAGCACAGCTTGTACTATGGGTACTAGGCAACGGATATACATACTTAAATACTTTTTTTGTTGGAAGTACATATTATACATAGAAAACATTAAAAGGTTTTAGATGGTAAACCTGATTGTTATGGGAGTCCAAAACAGCTATCTGCCGTGGCCAAGTTAACCTTAAGACGGCCTCAAAAAGGTTCATATTATACTCTACTCACTGCTTACTATTTGATGCATAGCTTAGTTAGGATGATGCCAAGCAAGAAGACATTAATGGTCTGACAAGTTTGACTAAAAATAACATAAGGCAGTTGTCAATATCGTTTAGGTGTAATGTAATGTCATGTAATGTCATTTTAATAACACGTAAACATCGTTAAAACCTCCTCAAGCTACGCTTTATCTATGATCAGCTACGTATTCAAAGGTATGTTGTATATATGGGAAAAGAGCTTTACATTCAATAACAATATTTTTACGTGGTAGGATTTTATTCGCGAAATATTGCAAAACGAACCTGATTTATAACAAGGTAATATCATTTTCTATACAACAATAATACTTTTAATCTTTTATAAGCAAGAATAGAATTTTAATATTTTTTACATTAAATGTCTGTTTTATTATTTATGGTGTATTATAATGTGTGTTGATTGCTTTTAAATCTACCGAAAAGTTTTGATAAAGCCGAAAACAAAATTGAGCATGTCCTTGATAAAAGTTTTCGGTTGATATATCCAGACGGATGGATTTGCATGTGAAAGCTAGTTATCGATAGAGCATCTCAATTTGCCGCGTCAAAAAGAAAATGTGTTATTGATTTGACCCGCTAGTTGTTTGTGACGTACTACAGATGTTTCATGGGATTTATGGAATAAAGATATGTAAATATGCGGGAACGACTTCAATCGATGTTGAATTTTAAATTCTATTCTGCTACTTTCCAGTACCAATGTATATGAATACGTATGTATACTAAATTGCCTGCACAATAGAAGTAGACAAATGGATTTGAATACAGGTATGTCAAGTAAAATTGTATGTTAATTTTTAGATTAGTAGTGCTTTGAATATGAAAATGTCTTTTGTATTTAACTATTTACCTTCATTTTATTCAAGGTTCTCAATTTACTTTTTGATACCTATATGTTGTGTGGTTTTTATTATAAGTTTAAAAGTTATTTTAAACAACAATAACAAAAAAAGTAATAAAACTTACTCAGACATTTGAATACTTAAATTTTGAATTTGTAAAATTTACTAGACAAACCTATCTAACTTTTAGGTAATTTGAAATAAGAAAAACTTACACAACCGTCCTTTGATACATATTGCTTAGCTTCAGGCAAAGTAGAATCAAACTGATAGACATTTAAAAAATAGACAAATATTTGTGGAGGCTCGCTACGTCAACAAGTTGTACTTCAAAAACAAACAAAACACAAATACATTTTTCGTATGTACTTTTTTTTCAATAAAAACAATATGTTTTGTTTTATCCAATACATGTGGCTCTAAAAAACGTTATTTCAGTTCAAAGCAAAAAAGTTTTTCGTAAAAACTTGGCAATCGGTTGTATATGTCACTGCAAATAGTTATTAGTCGTATATGTTTTATAAACATAGCTTGATAGCTTACAAATTTAATCAATATTTAATTTGCGATGATTTCTTTAAAAAGGCACGATTATTTTTTACGTTAAAAATGTTTTAACTCTGAACTGTTCTCAAGTTAATGTTTCATGTAAGGAAACATTTATGTTAGCGTACAGGGACTTATAAACATGCAGTTAGGATACACGAAGTTTAACCAACATGAAAAAGCCAATTTATGAAGACATAAATAACCTCCTTCTATTTGGAATTTAAACAATTTATTCCCTGCCCGCTTCTACGCCTAGCCATATTTTACAAACAGTGCAATCACGTTTACCGTGTCGGAAGAACGTTAAGTATAGGTATTCAGTAGTCTTATATAAATAATCTTATAAAGTAATCTTATAATAATAAAGGAATTAGTAATGATCTATGTCACTTTTATATAAATACACCTAGGCTTAAAAGTACTTAAAAGACCCTATAGAATTCATAGAACTTGTTCGCCCAACTTAAGCTAAAAACCTTTGTTTAGTTCAAGATAAATTGAATATCAAATAAATCGACGGACAAGAACAAGAACAAAACCGTATCTGCAATATTATCGATTTCGAGTATGAGCGTTTGAAATTCTGTGTACGCATGATCATTTTTTACTAACGCAAATATAAACTTATTGCAAAAAATCTTGGCAAAAGCTATTGAAGTGGTTAATATCTTTATTATCATGTTTTTTTTAAAGAGTTTAATTATTATTTCGAATAAAATGAATTCTTATAATACAATAAGATTTTGTTCTCTGTAACGATCTAGCACATATATTAATATACGACTTTGTTTTTCGGAATGATATAGTATAATATCTTAACGAATGACTTTGTTTTAGGGAATTGATGTCTTGTTTTGCTGTCTTAAAATACATTATCTGTAATGATTTGATTCATAAAAAAATAAATTACTATAAAATAATTTTGTAGATATACAAAACATTTTTATCGAAGGTTTTTTGTTTATAAAGTAACATAACGGGTGCCGTTATGTCCATCGTTATAGGACGGAACCCTTGGATAATAGCGTCTAGGACTTACAACCTAGATGTAGGCTTAAAAAGGCCCCCTTACAACGTGTGTTCCGTCTTCTGCCTATTCATTTTTGGTAGGAGTCAAGGAAATGTCGTGTTGGACTTACGACCTAGATGTAGGCTTAAGAAGGCCCCCTTACAACGTGTGTTCCGTCCTCTGCCTATTCACTTTTGGTAGGAGTCTAGGAAATGTCGTTTTGGACATTTGTGAGAGCTGACTGGAGTTCTCGGCTGTCCTAATCTTTTTAGCAAGTTGTTGAGGGATTTAGCGGGAGTACCCCTTGCAGCTACATCAACGGTATATAGAGGAACTATGTCGCCATTTCTGGTTATCTTATTTGTCAAGTCAAAATATTTTTTGTCTTAATTGCGTGATCTTTAAGGATATTTGTTTTCCACGGTACCGTGATCTTATTAGGCACTACATGCTTTTTGAAATTTGAGTAGAGGAATATGTCTGGTCTCAACGGCGACACGCAGATATCCTCCGGGATGTTGTGTGTCCACCAGTATTGTCCAATCGTCTGCCGAACTCAGGACAAATTAAATATTTTGCCTTTCAGCTCTAGCAATCGATAGACTGACTGCCTCACGTATAATTCCTAGAGCTCTGTCAAGACGTTGCAGTAATGACTCCTAACCAAAATCACTTTGCAGCCTACCAATACGTGTCTAGTCGTGCCAATTTCTTAGACACATTCCGTCCATTTTTTCCGTCGCTTTTTCAATCTTACAAGATTACTTTGATCGATCAGAGTCAATTGAAAGGCGTTGAGGTAGAATTTAAGTAATGCTGCTAAACAGTCATAAATTAAAGTGCGCAACTTCAAAGCTAAAAATATACAGCAGTCACCTAGAGTAGCCTATTCATTTGGCATTTCTAGGTTCATTGCGTGCACTCTGTAGCTATCATTCTCATCTTAGTTTATAAAATATTTTGTAATTTCTTTGTCTGATTATCTTTCCGTGTTTCTAAAACCTGCTCTAATAGTTTGAGCGCCTTTAATGAACCTTTTGTGAAATTGTAACCGTAACTCGAGTGCAGATGTATTTTTATCAGTTGGGATGGATTTTAGTGGTCGTATATCTAGACTTTTTTACGTTATTTATCGGTTGTTGATCTACCTTTTCAATGTCATTTATGAAACTATTGAATACATCTTCTAGTACTAGAGAGCGATCTTTATCGTTTATCTTTCTACCAAGCAATTTAAAAGGCACGGTTTCTAATATTAATTAAACGTCTTCTCCGCTTATAATAAGCCCGGGGCCATATGAAGCATATGTCGTATCCACTTTCATTCCATCAGTCTACATACAGAATTTATCATCCTTTCGCAGTAGTTCTTGGCACTGCTTTGGATTTCGAGTAAGTATCGCTAGGTCGCGTCGTCTGCGAATGCTAGAATGGATTCTGTATATTTATTTTAGATATCCCCACCTTTTTTCATCTATTGTTAAGCTATCTATTACTGGATAAAGCCCCTCCAAACATAAAACAACATCAATATTTTCAGCTACAGTTGGTAGCGGAGAAACGTTACTGTAATTTTGACAGCCAGTTTCTAACAGAAAGCAAAAAGGAAGGTAATGTCAAAGTGGAATTTATAGCTAAATGCTCATTGAAAAACAAGAAAATCATGCTAATTTACTAAAAAATACATTAAATCGAACACTTTTGTATTGAACAAACACGGATGATAAAATACTTTACAGAGAACGAAATCGCATCTTTACCTACGACATATTTTTTCCTTAAAAATTTCGTAAAACAAAATCGTATCAGCGCAACCGTTAAGTGATTTAGAATTCAGTTTTGTCGAACATAGACTTAAGGTGAATAAAAAATGAAAATAATAGATAAAAAATCAATATCTTTTTCTAAATAAAGTCTTATTGTATATTAAACTAATTATAAAACTAAAATTATTATGTTTCATGTAAATTTATTATAAATTTAAATATCTTGTCTTTAGATTTTTGTAGAACAATATAGTATATGCACAAACGATAATAAATAACGCACCTGACTTTGACGAGTAGAAACACGTAAATGACGTTAAGTCGCTACACACGCGGCATGGGTTCCAAGGAACATGCTCCTACATGTATATACATGTTTGTTTGTGGAAGTATAATTTCTGATACGACAATGTTCGATTGGTTATTTCAATATGCAAGGGAATATTAAAAAAATAAAAACGGTGTCGTATAGTTTTTAGTGTGTAGAATATGATTATACAATAAAATACATTTCGTCTTATTTTTCCATAAGATTTTGTTCTTGGGGCCCGTCGAAATAGATACTAGATGGTAAAATCCAACACTTATTTTATTACCCTAAATATACGAGTAACAAAAAGCCTAAAGCAATAAAAACACATATAATAATTAAAATAAAGCAAAAACTTCCTCGACTATGAACATTTTGTGTCTGATTCTAAATAAATCTGTATGATAAATGATAATAGTGAGGAATTATAATTAGTTACGATAGATAAGCACTTGCAGACACAACATAATAAGCGCATAATAACACTTCTAATCTTTAACCTCTTACGTCAGAAAATATGGAATAGAATATAGTCAACTACAGTGCGATAACTCTGATTGCTTCATTCATACATAATTTTTTACGCATACATTCCATCGTAGTGGTTCTACCAGTAACTTAAACTTTTGAATTATAATGAGAAAATAAGTTCTAAGTACAATAAGTAAGTAAGTAAAATAAGTTTAAAACCAACATACAGTTGACTGATCAAAACAATGTAATGTATAAAGATACTCGTAGATAACATTCTGCTAGTGTGCATGCAATAGACTTATACGCATGGACGTGTAATGCAACTTATGATAGATGTTGTATACAATATTAAGTACCATGTTCTTTTGCGCGTTAATATTTAAGCGAAATATCAAATTAAACGTCAGGTGCTATTACTATTATGTTAGTACTACTGAAGCTTTATAATGAACGTTTTTACAGTTTTATTTAAAAAAGAAAGTTATAATGAACTTTGGCAGTCTTATTTGAGATTAGTCAAATTTTATTGAAATCTCAAGCTCACAAAGCATATTGAAACAAACATATTAACCCAGTAAAATTGTTTTATGAGATTTTAACTTTTTGGCGCAATTTTATATTTTTTAGAAGTTTCAATAATAAGATTATTATGCTCTAGGTTTATGCCAAGTTTAGTGGAAAAATATTTTATTTTAAAGCCTTCTTCATAAGTTATGCCTTTTGAAATTACAACTATAACTTTAGTAGCAGATGTGTTCTTTTTATGCGAAATTTTATGAGTTAATTTAAATAAAAAGAAAATTAGTTTAAAACAAGTTACTCAAAATCTCGAAACGTTCTTGGTTGTACGATAAATTAAAACCAAATAGTTAATGAAGCTGCACCGTTATATTTATGATTGTAGCATAAATATGTTAAGACATCTTGAACTTTTACTGGAGCTAACTTAGCTCCAGTAAAAGTTCAAGATGTCTTAACAAGGCTCCAGCCCACCATTTAAAGAGTGTGAATGGTTTCAGTCTATTTTTTTACACTTTATTATCTTTTATGTTGACTAAGCATCTTCAATCCATAACAAAACTATTTTATTATATTTATTTATTCACTTGGAATATTCCTGATCGATGAACTTGATTAATTGATTAGACATTTCTCTTAGGAGGCAATGCTTTATAATTACTCATCGGCTAACTCAGAATAATTAAGTTACTTGTCCTAAGACGAAGATATGTTCACAAGACCGTAAGTTAAACGCGTGTTTTTCTTATTTTGATTCAATTGTGTTTCATTGTTTTTGCCTTTAAAGAACAAACGAATATAATGACCATTATTTCATTTTATTATTGTACAAATCTTCCGTCTGTCGGAAAATATAAATTTTATTGTGTGAACTCAATTTAATATCCTGAGAATGAAAATTTGAATTTATAATCACGTTAATATACGAGTATGTTAGTCTTAATTTAAATTTACTTTTCGACATTAATATATATTAAGGATTCATGTTTTACTTCAGGGATGAAATGAAACTTCAACTTTTTTTTTAAACAATTAAGTAATGTGCATCAGTATTACAATTGAAATTATAAATTGTTGCTTAACTTGTTTAAAGACCACAACTTAGCTTCAGAAGTTATTATAAAACAACTGTTATATAAATCCTTTTATCATTAACGGTCACAGTTGTTTTTAAGAGTCTACAAAAATGAAACTTTAAAATGAAGGAACTCATCGACTTTGAAATAACGTTTTCAATTTCAATTTAAAGCAGTTGCGTCCATCGTGAATATTTCGAACAATTGTCGACTTATCTCTAATTTATTCTAGAATATGGTAATACCTGCCGTTCGAGCTAAATTTTCAATGTACCTGTGTTTGATAAGAACAATTGGTTTTAGACAAGCGGCCGATCGACAATAAATTAAAAAAAAAAATTAATTCACATCTTAGTTTTGTCTCTACGCAAAGTATACTGAACCATCATAAAATTACTTTATAGAATTCGGTACTTACTTGGTGCTGATTTTTTTATATCTTGTTAAACAAATATTACTTGAACTTTAATGACCTTCTTTTTAACTAGGTATTATGTTTACTACTATCATGAGTTTCAATATAAAACAGCTTAGAGAGAAAGCTTGGCGTTTCTTTGTTACCAATAAGAAGATTTAATTCCAAAGAAAACTCATAACAATAGAAATAATCTTGTATTCGCGTATAAACTCGTCTGTCTCTTGGTTCCTTTTAGGTTTTTGTATCCTAAACGCTACGTAAAAGCCTTAGCTATACCTAAGGGTTTACATTAACTGTATGTACTTGTTTTAGTATACACTACGTCACTTTCAATCTTCTCGATCAATTTAGTTTTATGTTTACTTGCGTCATACAACATGTGACACTCCCTAAAAATGATGTTTTGCTGCTGTCCCAGCTAGAATTCAGTATGATGAGTCACATCGTACAAAGTTTCTTAATCAACAAATATGAGTTTGCGAGCGTTACGACTTAAGTGAGGTAAGATTTTTACAGGTGTTTCAAAATGTTTTACACCTGTACCAATATTACTGAGTGTACTTATTTCTCTAGCAGTATTGTAAAATACAAGGCGATTATTACAAGTAAATGTTACGTGTACAAGTATTTTCTTTAACATTGAGTTAGTATTTTACTTTATGCGCATATGTTAAAAGAGGGACATGACTGCGCTCATCCATTCAATGCTAATCACGACTTTATTGATAAACAATAATTTACTTATTCGTTACGGTAAATGGTTGTTAAGCATATCACATTACAAAGGTCTTATGCTGTTGTATTCAACCAACTGCAGATATACGTTTATTTGAGCAGTCACATCAAAAGCCGGATGGCTGGAAATTATTTCGGAGGTGCCCATTGATTTAAAGTACTGAAACGAAACCTCTCATCAAATTAAATCTTTATAAACACGAACATCGTTTTCATCAATATTTATATTTTATTGCGAAAAACTATTTGATTAAATTATTTGCTTTAGTTTATTGTGTTAATATATTAAGTAAAAAATCTAATTTAGTTTGTATTTCATTTCATTTTATTAATAATAAATTGTATGCCTATCAAGCTTAAAAAATGTAATTTTAAAAAGATTAGATTGTTTATTTTCTAAAACTTTTTTTCTAAAAGGCAGTATTATAGAATCATTCTTTGTATTGTCGTATACACAGTATCTATTTTGGCCAACATTAAATCTTTATCTGGAGCATCGTAAAGACGTATAAGTTCTGTCTCGCCCTTTCTGAGCTACACTTGAGGGACTAATTATTTTTTACGAGCAAGCGTTTTGTTCTCTTACGTACGTCGTCGTCTACACTCACATATTACACCAAAGATTTTCACTTGTATTCCAACCCTCTTTCAATTGTTTCTAGATTATTTCCCTTGTGCATTGTTTCGTCATGCATATTGTAAATTGTCTGCTCAAAATTGGAGTTTAAGTTATTCAAATTGTAGACTGGCAGAGATACTGTATCCATGACACGTTAAATTTTTGCGCAAGCGCTTAGCCGGTGCAGGTGTTACCGTAAGTAGTTTTGTTAATTGACAATTACGTATAATTATAATGTATGCATACCCCGAAATGATTATTTACTATTCCTTCAAACGGCTTTACAGTATCTCTATTTTGTTTAGTTTTTATTATCTATTCTAGTTCCGATATTCTTAGCTAAACATCCAATAACATAACATTACATACTCGTATTATCTGCCGTGACAACAATTGATTTTCTATTGTATCTGCTTACTGACTTTCAATGTGTTAAGTGACCTTTACGACACTGATATCGGGCATACTAGGGACAGAGGCGATATAAAAGATAAACTTTTTTCGATTAACAAAATATGTACTAGAAGAATTACAGGGTGGTGTAAAATACCATAGGTGTCTTTTACGTAACAGTTCTTAGAACTGTAGATACCAGGATATTTTTAAATTGTCAATGTATTTATTTAATGCATAAATATGAATTTGACTACCATTACTATTTTAAAACTGACTAGGTCGGATATTTTTAGTGAAATTTTAGCCCGTGACGCAGTGAAAAATCGCTTAGTTTAGCCAATGCAATATCTTTCTCTAAAAATACATTTATTTTCAACTAAAAGTTGATCGTTCTCTATAAAAGGCGTGATGCCATTAACACCATCATAACTATTACATCAAACGACCGAGCGATCGATATGTGCCCTTGCAGCCTACCTGGTCTGATGTTGTGGCCTCCAATTTGCTTTTATTTTATACCTAGCTTATTTTTCTAGCATTTTCTTTTTTAGTAAATAATATATTGTTTCATTTACAATTAAGCAAAATTGTGTCACAGTTATTTAAATAAAAGCTTGTCTTGTTTTATAATTTAAACTAATATAACATTTATTAAGTAGGTATCTTTTTGTCTACAGACTGAAATAAATTCGTGGTCACATTGCTCATGTTTGAATTACTTTTCATTTGTATTAAGGCAATAACAATGACTAATAATATAATACATTTTGTTAGCAAACTTGTTTTTAATGTCGCGCTAAATAACACACTAAAAGTTTGAGTAGTATTATTATAAGTCGAAATCTGGACAAATTTTATGAACACATAATTCCCACTCACTGTCACTTCATAATTGAATCCTATTTACTTACAACATCTATATACAAAATTGTCTATCAATTATCAATTTAATGTACGTCTAGTATTCCTGTATTGTGGTACTTAACCCTGATCCCGTAATAAATAACAAGCCATCGTGACTGTAATCCTTCTATGAGAATTCCCTGTGGAGTAAGCAGAACGCAAACAATTCACTACTTAACTGCGTAAGAATGGGTCGATGTCGGAATAGGTCCAATTTCTAAAGAGATGTTCAATGTTGCCTAAGAATTTATAGACTTTGTTGTGAAAATAATGTTATCAAAGGAAACAAAACAAGTATTGTTTGTCACTTTACGTTACTTTAGTGATTGTTATGAGGTTTGTTGCAAAATTGTTGGTAAAGGTTATGTTCGTACTACTTATTTGTTCTTTCTCCGTGATAATTTTTTTCAAAGTGACATGCCTCCTTAAGTCGACCATTATGCGTTGGGTCCTTATTATATTCCAAATCACTAGTTCAGCCTGAACAGGAAGCCTTATTGACCAATAAGATGCCATAAAAGAATACTTAGATAAAATGTACAGTTAACTACAACTACTTATATCTAGGCTCAAAGTAATGTTACGTGAAAAGAAAATTAATTACAAAAGTAAATGGTAGCTGTTAGCCCCCAGCTAGCTATGTTATACTCTTATAAACGACATATTTTTTTACAGAGTATCGTTAAAATTTCCTTGTTTTTACTTATAATGATCAAAACAAAACACTAATAGGTCAACATTGTCGGCTATTACGAGCAAACCCCGCGCGGCTTTCATCGATGGGATCATTCGCTTGTTACTGTTATAAAGCTTCGTAAAGGTTAATAGTAGGCTTTAGTATAGTATACTAAAAGAAAATGTACTCATTTACAATGTTTTGTTAGAATTTAACAGAAAATGTTTATTTATTAAAAGTGAACGATGTAAAAACAATAAGTAAAACGACACTAGGAGCCGCTAATAAGTTACGACATAATTGTCGTAGCCAATATAAATAACAGCCTAATGATATGACTTAAAACTGTTATTTTTCTCCATAGTTCTCTTATTTTTTTCAGAATTGTTGAGTGTTGAAATAAGAGTATCTTTTTCATGACGGATAACAGCGAAATTATGTTTTACGTAGTGATGCTATTAACGCTATTTATATATATTTAGTCAATATTTATTACAGCCTGTATCTAAATATTCCTCTTAGGAGCAGGTATCGAAAATGCCCGATGACAGCTGATTAACCCTCATCATTGACCCTAATCGTTAACTTCGTGATTATGCATTCATTTATTATAATGTATTGTTTTGATAAAATAAGATCAATATTACGTTCCTTTGATGCTCTAAAAACACGATGTCAGCATTAGTAGGGTATTATTGGGCATTCTGTACCACTTTCGTCCAGTCGCTCCGCGAAACAAGTTTCGCTCTCGCTCAGGACTCGTGGTCCAGAACGCCCAATAATATCCGATCGATTAACGGTAACATTTTAGTTAGTTCACAAAACGGTAAACGCTCATTGATTGTAAAACAGTCACACTACGCACGCCTGCGATGTTTTCCCTATTTCTTGTGTTCGTCATAGCATGGATATTATTATCTAACGTTAATAACGATACCAACATTGTTTGCGAACCGACAAATGTAGCAAAACAAAAAAAACAACTATAGATGTTAGAACTCACCTGTGACTAGTTGTGTGGGTTGACGTGTCTCTCGGTGAAACAAGTTCTAAATTAGTCCAGATTGCCTAATATAAAAAAATTAACCATAAGTACTTACCTGTTAGCTATACCACACTTGTAACCTTTACCAGACCTATTTGTTATCTATACTGTATTTATTCAGTGTACCGTACTTGATATTAGGTTTATAACAAGCACGGTACACTCATTGTGTTTATAATTAGTAAAACAACGATTGGGTACATCTTAAATAAATAATTTATTTATCACTAAACATTTTCGGTTCCTCAGTAAATAATGTGTCGATCGAGCGTATAAATTCTTGCAGCTTGCGCCACTGAGGAGAATCACTATTCACTTGAGCTTTCAAGCGGAGAAGGGCTTTTTTCCACAGTTCTAGCGAGTCTGTCCCATGGACATCGTTCGTCTTGTAAATTTTGAAGTCAATGTAGTACTCTCCTTCAGTAGTAGCGTATCGCCGCTCGTTACCGTTGGCGACCTTGTTTATTAAATATGATGCTAACTTAGAATCTTCTTTAAATTCTGAAGGAGTTTTGCATTTCCTTATACCGAAAATGTCAACGGGTTCGGTTTTCTTACTGAAACAATAAGTAGTTTTTAGTAAACAGTTAGGTAAATAAAATTCTGTTTGTTGTTAGTATAACCGAGTGGTTGTTTGTTAGTATGATAGAGTCCTGAAAATTAATATTAACATACACAGCAACCTACTTTTATAAAAATAATATTAGAGTCTATATTTTCGTGAATACTTTTATTTACCGATCTAAATTCAGACTATCTCTAGAAAGGAAAAATACTAAGTAAATACACTGTTGGGGATCGAACCCAGCAACTTTAATTCACCAGCTGTGTTTATCTAGTGTAGTACAGTACGTTATACACATAGTTGTTTCACACTCACAACTTACTTAAAACCTTTTTATCAAAGAATTAGAATATATTGCATTACTAATTTATAAATATAATAATTTATATTATTGCAAACGATTGTGTACAGAACGTTAAATAAAATATATTAACATCCAATATAACCTGATCACACATTGTATAGTCTTTCCATACAATAAGAGGTCAGAATAAAATGGTATTAATAATTAGATTTGACGTTGATTGTACATATTTAATAAAAGTTTAATTACGTACCTTTTACGAATCGAATTAGTCGATGGAGTTTTACGTTTCCTTTTTCCATTGCTGTCTGCAAAATGTTTCGATTTAGCTCTGCCTTCGTCTGCGACCTCCTGATAGCTGTACTCGCTCTCTGATCCGGACCTGAAATAGCACAACATAATTATTAGTAGGGTACTCTATCATTATTTTTACACCCTACCCAAAGTTATTCTAAAACGTTAGGTACTTAAATGTAATTTTACTTGAGTAAATGTATAGACAGACAATAACATCATGCTCAAGCCAAGATTACAAGTTGAGTAAAGTTAAAATCATAAAATCAAAGTTGAACTTAACGCTTTCTTTCTTCTTATGTAATTACTAAAGATACATAAGGAAACATTTACCTAGTAATTAAGAAGAAAATCAATTGAATACGGTACATAGATTAGATAGTATACTTATGTACTTACATTATAAATGTTATGGTGCTGATGATGATAGGTACAGCAGGCAGGTGTCGTCAGGCAGTTTGAAGCGCAGCGGTTCTTTGTATACTTCTTGATGATTACTTCCACACTTGCAGACTTAGTTTCGTTTAATGTACGGTAGTGAAATAATGTTTAGCTTATAAATCAAGAAACATGTAAAACAATGTTAATTTAAAAAAATATTAAACAGACATGTTATTGGTGTATCAATTGACTTTTTTTCTTGTACGGATTATACTTGGTCAAAAATGATGTCTAAGGAATTTTGAATAAAATCGAACAAAATTGCTGACTATAAAATAAAAATATAGTGCAAGTAGCCTGACTACGTCATATCAAGTTCTATGGTTCCGTATAATTATGTATTTATTTTAAATCAAAATAAATGCTATGCGGTAAGTACCTATTTAAATTTTAATTGGAATTGTTAATTTTTATAATATTATGACTTATTTTTATGTGATAAACACAAGTAATTTGTATTTTACCGTAAGATTGTAAGAACCGTTAGTCGATAAATTGTAAACTCGCACTGAGATGTACAATTTATTGCTTTTATTTCATATTATATTATAAGTTTATAGTTTCACAGATTAGTGTAACTAACAGTTGAAGACTGTCAGTTTCTGACTGAAATAAATGGAATGGATTAAGTCATCTCAGTACGCGTTTACAAATAATCGACAGTGTATAAACTGATTAGTTAATTAATAAACTGGCTGTTCTTACAATCTTACGTTGACATATACAATATCTATATATGGTACGAAATTAACTATAATAAAGGGAGCTAAACAATAATAATAATGCTATTTGTAAATTTATAATCATTGATATTTTTGTTAATAGAATATTATCGTAAATCCATAATAATTATTTATACCGATTTAGATCTACTGTACCCTAATAAAAAGTAGGTTGAGCGCACGTATTTAGTTACATATTAGCAAATTTCAAGCGTTTCCAATAACTGGTAATAATTATTTGTGTTAATATTAAATTGCTGAATTAAATACCTACCTAGCTATCTAATAAATCGAATAAATATTTTTATAATACAAAATTCTAAGATTACTTATATTAATTAATTTTAACGAATTACTTGCATTCAGCAGACGTGTATTTAAATACAGCAGAAATTTAAGTACTTAATATGTGAATACAAAATACTCCACGACTTAAAAAGGTAATAACTATTATGTTTATTAAGTTAAATACATAAGGAAGCTGTTTGATAGAAGTATGTATACTTACATATATTATATACTTCTTTCTTTTTATATATTTCTTTTTTTACAGAATATTAAATTAGAAAAAATAATCGAGAAGTGATATCGATGAATCAAAATCAACTAAATACACATTTTGAATTAGACATAGAAGTGTACGAGCTGAAATCATTGTACCCACTTGCACATTGGCAGGTAATCTAACAGGAAAATATTTATTTTATGTTACAGATTTATTGTACCTATGTTTTGCTCTTTTTGAACTTTAAATAAGTAATAATATCTACCTCTTGTTATAATAATATATACCTATTTATATTAAATGCAGTTTTTTTTTTTTCAGGATGAAAAACTAATTTGCTATATAAATGATCGAAAGAGAACAGTTGATTCCTGTATCAACATAAACTAAAATTAAAGATACATAGATAGTTAGAGACTGAAGTGTTCCAGCTGAAATCATTGTACTTCTTAGGTACACAATGAAACAAGGTAAAAGAAATATATATTGTATGTTTCTTTCGTTTTTAACTTTTCTTAAGTAATTATACCTCTTAAATAGTTTTTTTGTTTTGAAATACATTATGACTATGACTTAAATATAACTATTTCATAATACTGTCCACAGGCTAAAAGTTCAAAGGTGTTCAATTATGTCACCTAGGTACCTATTATATATATATTTTTTTTTTTTTTTTCAGAGTGAAAACTAATTAGCTAGCTAAATGGTCAAAATAGAACTGAATCGCTCAATCCTGTATCAATATTAAGCTGAAATTCAAGATACTTACAAAATAATAGTTTAAGTAAGATAATTATTTTTTAAAGTAGGTATTTACGATAAGAGTCATTTCATATCATCATCATATATCTTATAAATTATACATTATTAACATCATATTTTATAAACTAAACTTAATATTGTATAAAAAATATTGTTAAAATATTGAAGTAGGTACTTAACTTTAACTACTCTCTAATAATGCCTCATTGCACAGTTTGTAAAATATTTGTAGATAATCGACGATGGTCTGGTCACTTACGAAGTAATAATCATAAAAACAATAGCACGACCCCATTGTATGATAACGTTGAAATCATTAATTCTTCCTTTAAATCTCGTATTATAACTTACAGAATTCTTGCCACCGAAAAACAGTTAAATATATTGCCTGAGATGTTTCTCCATAATAACCAAAAACAAATTAAGAACCTAATCGATCAATCGTTACAAAGACATACATCAATTAAAATTAATTTTGAACTTTTCTCTGTTTTTCTTATGTATAAAAACGAACACCAAGAAATTAAATCGTTCACCACAAAAAATTATGTTATTCATTTAAATTATGATTTCGAATCAATTTACAAAACTATACTTTTAAATTTATTAAAGAAAATTGAAGAGTTTCAGGAAAGAGATAGTGGATGGACATTTTTAAAAAATTCTCATTTAGAAATCAATATAAATAAATATCAGCCTCTCGGCGGATCCAAATTTATAGCTTTACCAAAATTTATAATAAATAAAAAAGCTGTGTTAAATATTAGAAATAATGATAGTTATTGCTTCTTGTGGTGTATTGTAGCTGCCTTGTATCCCACAATACAACATCCTGACAGAGTATCGTCGTATCCTCATTTTCGAGATGTTTTAAATATTAATAATTTATTATTTCCAATTACATTTTCGGACATCAATGTTTTTGAAAAAAATAACCCCTCTCTGAATATTTTCGTTTATGGATTGAAAAATGATAGAACAATTATTGGACCTTTGTATAAATCTAATAATAGTAACAAATCAAAGAGTATACACCTTTTGTTTTTAGAAAATAATACACATTCCCATTACTGTCTAATTAAAGATTTGCCACGTTTGGTTAGAAATCAAATAACTAAACATCATGGTAAATTGTACTTCTGTGAAACATGCTTATTATTTTTTCCGAATTCAAGTAAATTTGAATCACATTTATGTGGAGGAGTTGTTACAGTTTTACCTGAAAAAGGTTCATTTTTAAAATTTAAAAATTATAATAGAAAACAAAATATTCCATTCGTCATATATGCTGATTTCGAAACTTTACTCAAACCGATTTCCGGCGACGAATTGAACACCGGTAATACGTCATACTCACAAGTACACGTGCCTGCTGCGTTTGCATATAATATAGTATCATCATTCACTGAACATTTTAAAGGTTACAGAAGTTATCGAGGCAAGGATTGTGTAACAAAATTTGTACATTTTCTTACTGAAGATGTTAAGAAAATATATCATAAATATTTGACTAAAAATGAAACTATGATATTCACAGAAAATGATGCTGTTAGTTTCACTAGTGCTATTAAGTGCCACATTTGTGAACATTTATTGTGGGGAGATAAAGTAAGAGATCACTGTCACATTACTGGGCGATATCGGGGTGCAGCACATAGACACTGTAATTTACAACACAAGTTACCCAAATTCATTCCGATATTTTTCCATAACTTGTCAGGATATGATTCTCATTTATTTATTAAAAAATTAGGTGAAATTCCTGGTCAGATAAAAATAATACCAAAGACCAAGGAAAAATACATATCCTTTTCAAAGTTTATCCCTATTGATAATAACGAGTATATACAATTAAGATTTTTAGATTCGTTTAACTTTTTAGGAACAAGCCTTGACAAACTTGCTAAAACAATGCAAGTTAAAGATTTTATTAACCTTAAATTTCATTTTCCTGATAAAACACAATTAAATTTATTAACACGAAAAGGTGTATATCCTTACGATTATATGACAAATTGGCAATGTTATAAGGATAAATCTTTACCATCAAAGTGTCATTTTTATAATTCATTAACTAACGAAAATATTAGCGACGAAGACTACAATCATGCTAAAACTGTTTGGGATAAATTTAATATACATAACTTAGGAGAATATACGGATTTGTATTTAAAAACAGATGTACTTTTGTTGACAGATATTTTCCAAAATTTTAGGAAAACATGTAAACAACATTACAACCTCGATCCTGCATTTTACATAACAGCACCTAGTTTGTCCTTTGACGCAATGTTACTTAAAACAGGTGTTGAATTAGAACTTCTGTCGGACTTAGCAATCGTTAGAATGATTCAAGATGGTATTAGGGGAGGCTTATGCATGTGTTCCCGTCGGTATGCTAAGGCTAACCATAAATACATGTCTGAATATAATACATCTAAATCTTCTAGTTTCATAGTATACCTTGACTGTAATAATCTTTACGGTTATAGCATGTGCCAGTATCTACCATATTCAGGTTTTAGGTTTCTTAGTGAACGCGAATTGTATAATTTACACGTAGAAAATATTACAGATAATGCTGAGTGGGGATTTATATTAGAAGTTGATCTTTTATATCCTGAACATTTACACGATTACCATAACGATTTGCCTTTTTGTCCAGAGAAATGCATTCCCCCAGGCGGTAAATCTAATAAACTAATTGCTAATTTATATAATAAGTATAACTATGTCATACATTATGTACATTTAAAAAAATGTATAGAACATGGTTTAATACTACGTAAAATACATAGAGCTATAACTTTTAGACAGAGTCCTTACTTAAAGCAATATATAGAATTGAACACACAATTACGACAGAAGGCACAAAGTGCCTTCGAACAAGATTTTTTTAAGTTACTGAATAACAGTGTTTTTGGTAAAACATTAGAAAATACTGAAAAAAGAGTAAGCGTACATTTAGTTAATCAATGGAGCGATCAAAATAATCGTACCAAAAAGTCCATATCCGCTGAAAGGCTTGTATCCAATCCTTATTTCCATAGTGCTTCAATTCTATCTGAAAACTTAGTTGCAATACAAATGAGGCCAGACCAAATTATTTTAGATAAACCGATTTATATAGGATTCACTGTATTAGAACTTTCTAAGTCACACATGTATAATTTTCATTACAATATTGTAAAGCCTTATTACAAAGAGCGAGTACAGTTGTGTTATACAGACACGGACTCTTTTGTGTACGAAATATATACTAATGACTTTTACTATGATTTAAAGTATCAGTTTTTACAATATTTTGACACCAGCAACTATGAAGCTATGAACTATTTTAAGATACCGCTTATCAATAAAAAAGTTCCTGGTTTATTCAAAGATGAAATGGGAGGAGAATATATCTCCGATTTTGTTGGTTTAAGATCTAAATTGTACTCTTTAAAAACTCAAAA
Source organism: Schrankia costaestrigalis (assembly GCA_905475405.1). NCBI lineage: Eukaryota > Metazoa > Arthropoda > Insecta > Lepidoptera > Erebidae > Schrankia > Schrankia costaestrigalis. Next base: position 12,187,810 of record FR997829.1, on the reverse strand, counting down.
AAAAATCACTAAAAAAGCAAAGGGAATAAAGTCATGTGTAGTAAGAGATTTAAGTATTACAGATTATGAAAATATTTTATTTAATGGTGGAGTTATCCATAGAAAAAATCCAATGTTTAAATCAATAAAACACGAAATATTTACGCAGTCTATCAACAAAATTGTATTATCTAACAACGATGATAAACGAGCGATATCTTTGGATAAAATATCAACACAAGCTTGGGGTCATTCATATATGCTTAAAACTAAAGATGAGGTTTAGACTAAGCTTTCTTTGCTGTGAAAGTGTATAAGTAAATTACTACTTTATTTTAGTATTAAGGTATTAGATTTAAGTATCGATTGTATATGTAAATATATTAATAAATGAAAATATTAAAAATATATTTAAGTTCCATCTAAATATCTACCTACTTAGTAGGGTTAAGTACTGCTTTTGTTTATGTAAAAATAAAATGTTGACTACATTTACTTGTTTTATTTAATTTATAAATATAACCATTATAATCCATGCGAACAGAGTCGCAACCATAAATAGTTTTTTATGATTATTATATAAATATGCGTTTGCTATGACCTACTTTCAACCGTATGACAATACATACGCTTAGCAAGCGTTTTACGAACAACGTTTCGTAATGCCCTCCTTGATGGCTCGGTGGTAGCGTAAGCGACTAACGTGCTCGAAGCTGTGGGTTCGAATCCCATGCAGGACAATTATTTGTATGATCCACAAATTGTTGTCCTGAGTCTGGCTGTGATTTGTACCCAATAGTTTAAATATATATGTAAAAAGTCCCCGCGACATACGAGTAATACCTAGTGCAAGAGTTGTTGTCTTTAAAAAATAAAAACAATAAAATGTTTTTATTAGATGAATATTAGCGAAAAATATATAAAAATGAAATGTTATATTGTTATCAATTCATGATGATATATACATAAGACCATCAGTTTATATAAGTACATGCATAATATTATATAACTATGTAAATATTTTTCTGTCGCTCATTTCCACTATTTTGGTATTTGAAATCGAATTAACTATATACTTAACCAATTATTAATTCAAGCGAACAAAGTCACGAATAAAACCTTGTACAAATTATGTTCTTTTTCTATTATAAAGTTGGATTATAGTTGAATATAAAAACATAGAAGTATATAGAACAGGATGTAACACGAGACCAATATACCTACATTACATACAACCAACCTACATTATAAAATGCAATACAGACAATAATGATATACTAGCGATTGCTCCAGTCATCGCTTAGATATAAATGTTTTTTTTTTAATATTAAAAAAAAAAACTGTATTAAGAATATAACAATATTCTTAATATATATTTTTTTATATGTAGTCATGTAGTAGACTTTTTCAACTGACAAACATACTGTGCAAATATTTCTTCTTGCAGACACAATATGCATTATTAGCATTTTAATATATAGATTGAATTAATTTGTATAAAATACTTTATTTTTTTCAATTACGAAATATTATTTAACTCGTGTACTTGTGCTACAGAATCATGTCAATGGTAAGTTTTTAATTAATAAAATAAAATAAACTTTGGTTACCTTTGGGTTCAATAAAACAGTAACTTATTTTAACAACGTGTTAATGATTTAATTATAATTTGTTTCAGATTTCCGACTCAACGATTATGTTCAGTCAGTATGCTCAGGATCCTAATGAAGACTATAACGAGATGCTTCGCAAGGAAACCGTATGCTGCAAACAAGTAACGAAAGATAAGACGTTGAAACAACGACGTAAGGAGAGATCGAAGAAACTGAAATCTTCAAAATCTTACGTAATGAGTCGACCACAACGACCTGGCATTAAATTGATAAAAGTTTCAGTGCTAGACCTATGTAATAACACTCCTGAAACCTATGATAGTGATAGTGATTGCGAGAACGTTATACTAAGCGCGCAATATATTGTTAAAGACGCTAATGATTCTGTTCTGGACGAAACTGAATCATTGGTGAAAAAAATCTCAAAATCTTTAATAGATAATGATTTTTACTGATTTTTTTTAATATTGTAGTTAGTTGATTAGGTTATGTTTAATGTAATAAATTGTATTCATTTTATGTCTCTAATGTGTATTAGATATTAATGTACGTATATTTGTAATAAAATAAAAGCATTATATATTTGTAAAAAGTATTTTTATTTCCTTAGAATAATAGATTACAATTTGAACTTTTACTATTTTCTAAATATTTTTTTATACATATTACATTTTTTAGTGCACAGTGCTTTAAATGATAATTACAATTAAAATTATTTTTTACACCACTGAATGTTTTGTGTAGCACAGATAAATTAGGACATTGTTTTTCGTCAAGTTCTAAGACATTACAATTCACACACAAGTCCTTAACCCAATTAATTTTCTCCAGACCTTTTACAATAATATCCTTACTTTCCAGGTATTGGACAATTACACGATGAAATTCTCTATAGTCTATGAAACCTTCGTTCCAATAAATTCCTCTGTTTCTTTCCAACCATTTAACTTGCTTTTTTTCGTCATTTGTTAAATATTTAAACAAGTAAGGTGGCTTGATTAAAAAAGTTTGTGTGTATTCAGAAGTGGCTAAAGCTAACTCCTTTACTATAAAATCGTTGTTAAGGTCTTTAAATCCTTGGACATCTAATATGATAGTATCTGGGCTCATGATATTTTCTTAACGGTGTTACTCAACGGCTTATACTCAATTATGCAGTCGTTTAGTATGAGACAGTAAGCAGATGTTTGATCTGGTATATCTGAATCAGTTTCAATTTCCACTCGTACATCTACGACAGAGCCTCCTTTTAGATTATCAGCTTGTCTAGAACAGTCGACAACAAATAACGGTGCTAAGTCTTTAAACTGTTTTTCACTTAATAAGGGTTCCGCGCGACGTCCGTAATATGACTGTTGAAATCTAGTGTATTGCTCGTATAATAAAGCAACTCTGTTATTAGCAAAGTTAACATTTAGATTTTCATAAGGGAAATATGTTGAATTTAGGTACACTCTAACATCACGAATATGACAATGATCGAACTGAGACATGTCAGCACCTGAATTATTTTTTCTTTGAGTCTGTAGTCCAATAATAACAAAGCGTGGTTTCTCTATTTGTGACGAAGTTTTAATAGACCAAGTATGTTTTGTGGTTTTAGGTAATGCGGGATATTCGTACAAGTCCCAATTTCTGAATATCATCTGGAGCGGTCGATCTTTTTCTAACATTTTTAACAAACTTATTTTTTCTCTATCTGATACCTTAACATGAGGCACGCGCCATATGATTTTATTTATAAGAACATCTTCTATAATTTCACCTGTATTAAGTTTTACAGCATTTAGGTTAGTGTTGCTTCTTAACAATATCAGTTCGTGTCTACTGTTTATTACAACTTTCTTAAAATCTTCTGCGAACCCGAGGATATTACAAAGAGGTATAGATGCTGAAAATCTACCACCATTCACATTTTTTATACCATCTATATTCCAGCCCCAGGCATAAGACATCTTTGATTCACTCTCATTCATTGAAATTAACGACTTCATTGTAGTTGTTATGCCAGCATTTTTAATTTTATCTATTTCTACTCCATTAAGCTCGTACCTTATGTCTTGAAACAGATAGAGTAGCGCATTATTCGTAAAATTGATGCTACTAGCAACGTCTTTCAAATCTTTTTTACTAACGATAACAGTTCCTTCCAAATACAAGGTGCTTGCTGATGGTAATATGTACAAATCTTGTTGGTTGATAGGTATACGAATTTCATCATTTCTATTGAAACTTGTTACATATGGCTTGTAAGAATGGAATTCTATTCCCTCAACAGTATTATCGTAAGTTGGTGTGGATAAAACATCTAATATATTCATTTTAGTAAACCGATTGCTTTAAGAAATATCTTATTTTCTTTAGTTAATTTTATTTTCTTTTTCTTCGAGATAGCTCTTGTTTGGGTGATAGCTTGAACTGAACTGATAAGTTTATTTTCTTGAAGCACATATTTATTGTAATCAATCATTTTTTCTTCTTAGGTGTAAATACAGTTGAACTTCTTCACCTCGTAAATTTATTAAACGGTTATTTATATCTAATAACCTAATTCGTATGCTGTTTATATTTTTTTGGTTAATCGGAAAGTATATTACGTTCTTAGGAATTTCTATTATTCTGTATCCAGGTGGTACGTTCAGTGCAAATTCGTGTATAATGTGACTGGATTCTCCGTTTATGTACGAGCCGCTTACAATATCACATTCTATCCTGATCACGGTCGTAGGTAAAATGTTGACTGGAAACTCAGACACATGCCATTTATTTCCTTCCAAGATCTGTTTCTTAAACCCTAACAAACTGCAGAAAGTGTTTTCTTTATTAAAATTTATATTTTTTGTGCAGTATATACTAGTTTTTAGAGTGTTATTATTACACTCTAATTTGAACACAGCGTCCTTTATTTCTGATTTTAAATAATCACCGATGTCTTGTAATTCATAGGTGCCTTCCGGTACTTCAATAACTTCATTGGTGTCATAATATAACTTATTATTTCTTTTGTCAATGTTTGGAATAGAGTTAAATGTTGAGAAATGCAATAAGGCGCATTCATATTGTTCAGATAATTGTAGTGTGTTAGTATAGTACACAGATAAATCTGAAGAGTTCCCAGTTATCGACAAAGTGAGTGACATCTTGCAAATGGTTTAAATTAAACAAACGCATAAAATTTATATGTTTTTATTCCAATATTTCCACAAATATTCTAAACATAAATGTCCACAATTTACAGAATTAAAATTTTGATATCTTGTATAATTATAAAAAACATTATAATTTTTAAAATACTTCATCAATTCCCTGGGGGGTTTTAAATCACCAAAGCTGTCAAAATATTCACAGTAATTATTAACTTTAACATAAGCTACCCAATGTGTTCCTTCGTTTTTTGCATTATCCAAGTTCACTATACCACACTCAATCCGTTTTGGTGAACTTGGTAACTGATCCTTCATGTACACTCCTCGAAAGTGAGGAATGTCTCGTGCATGATTTTCAATATCCAAATTAGTTAAAGGTCGATTAGGTAGCTTCCACTTCAGTTTTTTGGAGATTTTATATATAATCCTTTGCCATTTTTATGTTGTTTTATGTATAAACCCTTGCCTATGGCTAATGTCTCCATAGATCTGTTATGTCGTTCTGTTTCTTGTAAATTCTTTTGAGCTGCTTTATATTCATTCACCGTTTTTGCTATACCGGCTACGCCACCAGCTAAAGAGCCTAAAGCTGATAAACCAGCAAAAATTGGAATTAAAGGTAGAATTCCTCCAGTTTTTGGTAACGGTATAACTCGTGGTATTCGCATATTTGGAGTGCATGGAAAAAGTTTCTTTGCAACTGAGTATGCGGTGTTTATTAATGTTTTACTGTTTTTGGGTTTCATTTTCTTAACCACAGATTTAATTTTTGATATAAAACTATTAAACGCCTTAACGCCAGCACCAGATTTTAATTTAGCTTTCATAACTTTGCTCACTAACCAGGAACTAAGTTTTTCTCCTTTTCTTGCATCTTTCGATTTAAGTCTTTTTTTAGCCATATCTAGTAGTTGTAAATCAGCTTTGTGTCGATTGGGTAAGTCTTTATGGTTATCATATGCAATATCGTGTTGCATACAAGCTTCGTCTAGCTTATTAACCCCTCGATCACCTCTGAGTAATCTTTTTTTTAGTTTTGTGCCTGGTCCGCAATAGTTATAACCAGGCAGGTGAAGTTCAAACGGTAGATTATCAATAATAGTGTTAAGCAGTCCACCTCCTTGCATTGCTCAAAGTAAAGTAAATATAATATATGTAAGGAATATGGTTATATAATTGTTATTTCAATCTGTTATTGCGGTTTTATTAATCCAACTGTTATCATCATTGCTTAATCCCAACCATTTTACGAATAATTTATTTCCTTTTCTTTTTAAAACCTTTTCAATCAAGTACACACCAGGATGATGAGATTTTTGGAGTTCTTGTTCGTAAAACGTGCCTAATATTGGTTGTTTTCGCTGATCTTCTATGTAATATGTTGTTGGTTTCGTTTTATTGATCTTTTTTATGATAAACAGCTCAGTAGACCAATTAGGAGTATATCCTTTTTCAAATATATGTTTGTATTTACTAATTCGTACATTGTCACCGACTTTAAATTTAGGTTTAGACCGAATACATAAATGATTTTGTGATTTATTAATATTATTTTTTATTAATAACTCATTTGATTTTTTCACATCGGAAGGTTTGCATTGAATAGTACGATGATATGTATTGTTATATGTCTTCAATATATTTGTCAATATCGATCCTAACCAATTATAGCTTCCATTTAAACTAAAACATTTGTATAGTTTATTTTTGATAGTCTTTATTAATCTCTCGACTATTGAAGCTTTCTTGGTAGAAAAAGTAGAATAGTGGTTAATGTTAAACCTCTTCATAAGATTTTTAAAAGTTGTATTATAAAACTCTTTTCCAGAATCAGTTTGTAAGTTGATTGGTCTGCGATGGCTACTACGTAATATTTCATCGAAAGCATGTGTAACATCTATCATGTTTTTAGATTTCAATGGTTCAGCCCAAGCGTATTTAGAAAAGCAATCAATCACTAATAAAATATAATTATATCCTTTATTACTTTTTCTCAACGTCTGTATATCTATCAGATCAGCTTGCCATAAATCATCGATTCCTTTCAATATTACAGGTCGTCGCAGAAAGTTTTTTCGTGCTGCTTTGTGTATTTCATTAACAATTTGTTGCTTTATCATTATGATTAATTAACTTGTCTACAGTGGTTTTTGTATAAAATTTGTCTTCTAAATGAAGCAAAGTATTTGTAAACTTTGTATTTAAAATACTTTGAACGTGTAGCGACTTATTAATTTCTTGTATAATTTCTGTTTTAATTTTATCTACGTATTCCTTATTTACCACGTCATCAGCTTCTTCAGGCAGTCTAATACCTCTTAGTCGTGATGCTTTCAAATCAAAGTCACCGTTTTCAGATTTATACAAAGCGTTATTATTAATCTCGAATAACTCAGATAAACGCATTCGTTTATGAATATAATGACCGAATTTGTCTACATTCATGTTTAGAGTGTGTTGTACTGTAAGGTTAGAAATAAAATGAACATTATATACATACAACTTTTATTTAATAATAATTTTATTTTCACGTAATTCCTCAATAATAGACATAATTTCATTATCTAAGCCTGTATTGCCAGCATCTCGAGATGCTATTAACAACTTTAATCTATCAACTAATTCATTTGGATCATCCCAATAAATGTAATCCACATTTTGTCTCCACATTTTTTTCATTGACATTCCTTTACCTTTAGATTGCTTACCAGGAATTGTACTTTGTACTGAGAAAAGCGGTTTAATAACTTGTAAATATTTCATTCCCTTATTACTTTTTATTGGTTTATTTGGTTCGAAATCTCTACGATGTGCATTTGTATCAAGCAACATCGATTTATAATTTTGCATGTCACTCTCTGTAACTACGCTTAAATCTACATTCTTTTTTAATAACAATTGTTTCAAACCAGGTGTATTACGATATTTACAACCAGCTACTACAATAAATTCATCACCAACTGTTATATTAGCAGACCCTAACATAAATTTCCCTTGATCTACTCGAACGCCAAACGGGATGTCTCGTAGGGCTTCTGAAGATAACGACCAGGATGAAGTGTCGTGCTCTTTAATATTAACATCATCAACCAATGATTGAAAAGAACTTTCACTGTCATTGTCAGATTCATCACTGTCATCTTTACTTTTTGGATTTTCATTCTGCATAGTTTGTTTATTCAATGGACCTTCGATTTGATTATTAGCGTTGGAAAGCAGGTTGAGAGATTCTGTTACAGGCTTGAAAACTGATTCCAATGCTTGTTTATTGCTAATCTCAATATCTCGCATGTTCCGTACTTTTCTCTTTACAGCTTCTGCAGCATCAACAATTTGTCTTTTTAATGATTTTTCCATGCTTGTTATCGGTTGAAAGTCGTATACAGAATAATAATAATACAAAGATGACAACCTTAAATATTCGAAATTTTAATCAAAGATTACAAAGGTATCAAATTTAGTTCTATAGCATCCATTATTTTTAGAACAATCTTTATTAATTACAACATAGTTGAAGGGTTCACTCCATATCCTGGAACACATTTCACGGAATTCAAACCAAGTCATATCGGTATTAACATGTTCATCATAAACATGTCTTAAATTAATGTCATCTTGTTTAAAAAGTACTATCAGGTTAGCATTATCTCTTACTAATTGTTTTGGGATTTTACTGTATGTTTGATTTAGGTAAAAACAATCGATGTATTTGTGTCTACCCATAGCAAAGTAATCACGCATATTATTTTGATTCTCACACGCCACGTCATCAAAAATAATTATAGAGTTTGGTTTCGCATCCTCAACTTTTAACACTTCTTCATTTCCTTGAAATTTTTGTAATGATATACATGGTACTTGCTGTAAAACCTTTTCTAAAAACACATATTTTGGTTGAAGTAAAGTTTTTGAATATATGTAGATGTTTTGAAAGTTTAATCCATTTTCATGTAGAAGTAGACCAATTAACAAGTTTGTTTTGCCACAGTTTGATGGTCCGCAAATAATGCATCGTATGGTATTAGGTAATAATTTTCCATGACGTGATTCAGTCTTACAAGAATCATTGCAAATTATATTTAATTGCAAAGATTGTGGTTGTTTGACAAATTTCATGTTATATACATATTACAGCTTAATTAATAATGATCAAGTTTAAAGATTGTTAATCTTTATAAATACTAATCGATCTTAAATCTACTCAACTTCTTTTAAGTACTGGAACAAATTTTACCATCCTATTATCCTCCTCACAATATATTTTTATTAATTCTGTCTATAATGACACAAACACACTAAAATTAAAAATACTGGTTGTTGGTAATTTTTAAAGTGCCAGTTGTTGATGTCTTAGCTATAATGTCGTCATTGTTATTGCTCACGTGAATATATTAGGCGTTAGTTATTTATTGAAGTTTCGAAGCCACACGTCGCTGGTTATATTAAATTTATATTATTGGGCATTTTGGACCACGAGTCCTGAGCGAGAGCGAAACTTGTTTCGCGGAGCGACTGGACGAAAGTGGTACAGAATGCCCAATAATACCCTACTAGCATTCCTTCTTGTCCAAAATATACCGTAAAAATTTACTTAGAAAATACCCAATCACTACTAATCTGCCTGCCTAACATGCAATTAACAGGCCAAGATTTCATCCATCACTGCAAAAGGGCAGTCCCTGCAGTGGGATATTCCAAAACGAGTAAGAAATTTAAATATGTGTTAGCCCCTTATTCATCAACCTGGCCTCAGCGGGTAGGAATGTTTGAGACTCCTGAAAAATTATGGTCTACCAACTAAAACCATGTTGTTACTCTTCCACCTATTCCTCAGGGTAACGAAGGGCAGTCACCTTACTCATACACCCGACAGGATTTTATTACACCTCCAAGATAAAATAGGATAGGCACACAAAATTCTTAATATCTAGCTTCACCAAATAATTCATACTTATATCACAAATAACAAGTAATAGTTATTACAGTACCTACTAAAAATCTTTGACGTGGTTTCTCTAGCCACATAAAACGTCCATCAAGAAATATTTCAGCTTAGGATTTATATTTTGTAGCTCGAAAGTACGAGAATATTGTAGTACATATAAATTTGTAGATAGATATATAACGTAATCTCTAAATATTGAATGATAGAGATAACGTTTATACGCAGACATAATTGACCTACGACTTGTGACGTGTGAAATTTTATATCTTTAGCTTTGATATTGTCGTATGTTCTTGCGTATAGATAGATAAGTATAAGATTGATGTATGCACAGAATATTTTCACACACAGTAAATTTGGTTGGAAAAAGAGACTTATTTTCATAGCGATAAAGAACACAATAATTTGCTACTTTTCATTGTTCTTGAAGCAACTACAACATTTTATTGATAGCTTACTTGTTGAAAGTATAGTGCATAAATTAAATATACAAATACTGAAATTTAGACGGAAACGGCTTTATTACACTTCAAATTCTTTCTGAATATTTATAAGTAAGTAAGTGTATCCAAAGTAGATTGTAAAATATTTATAGGCGAAATCTAAACAAATGATCCATTTTCTCGAGTTTATGGTAAAATGGCTATCATAGTGCCTGTAAAATGACAATGGTCTATTCTTTATAGACTTTTTCGTGCGAAACTTTGGGAATAAATAAATATACCCTGATAAACTTTTTTTATATTAAATAGTTACTTACAGACGACCTCCGTGGCGTGGTTGTTATGGTACATGATTGCTAATCTGATGCCCGCGTTCTATTCCCGCGTAATGCAAATCTTTGTGTACATGAACATAAATGTTTGCATTCAAGTCTGGAAGTTTCCTATTTGATAATATCTATGTATTTACAAGGATATAAAAAAAGGAAAATGGGTTTATTTGTCTAGTACCCATAATTAGTTTATATTAGCTTAGTTTAGGACTAGATGACGTCGTGTATGCGTGATGAATATTAAAAAAAAACTTTCACATCAAACGTCTGATCGTAAAACATTTTAATTACTTACAAAAATATTATCCGTCATACAAAGGAAAAAGTATTTTATTATACATAATAATATTTTATACAATAAAACTCATTAGGTAACACTTAAACACTAGAGTTGAGAACATCACTATAGTAATTAAATGTTTATTGCACCCGCATCGAGCACCGCGGCGCGATCAACTACAACATTACTCTGTCTAGACAACTGACAAGTCAATTGAAGTTCTAGTCAGACACCTCAATAAAGCTTTTCAATAAAATGTAGGTCTATTTTTTCTTTCTTTTCATCAAATTATGTCATTTTTACGACAAATTGTAGTGACATTTTTCCCAGAAATCACTAAGCTTCGTAAAAACTTAAAGATGTACTAACCCAATATCGTAGTGTGTACTTACACAACATGTTAATTTTCTATTAAAGTTTTCTTCACGACAAAAGCAAGTGAGATTGCATAGAATGAAATAGCTGTACCCGCAAAGTGGCTTCATAAATGTACATACATTTAATCCAGATATATTAGTCTGATGGAAATATATTGCATTAATTTGCTAACGATGTAAATTGATTCACGTGTTTCGTTCCTGTAATGTTAATCGGTTGCAATTTAACCGAATCGGCCGACGAGCACGGACCTCGTTTATCGATAAGTACATTAACCGATCAGCTGATGAGGAAGTGACTCAGATTTAGGTTGTCGCTTCATTATAAGAATAGATTGCATGAATCAGCAGATACCTGCCTTACTTTTGAATCACGAAATATATATTAAAGTAAAAGCACTTTTCTTTTTTTTTATTAATATAAAAGATGTTCGAAGGACACTTATGTTTCATCGAATTATTTATTAATGTGACAAGATTTATAAGTAGTAATGGCTTTATAAGTTGTTGATTTTTACGTGTTCCAACTGTAAACATTAGCTGTGGGGAATTTGTGTTATTGGGACGTATTTACGGTTTTATTACTCCTGAGGGTAGGTACGTACGAATAATGACGTAGCCTGTAATAGCTTCGTAATTCAGGACAAATATTTAGTTAAGCACTTTGGTCAATTGTATATCGTTGCAAATGCTACCTACTGATTTAAGAATCGAGTACATCACACTAGGTACTCTATTATCATGTTAAAAAGCTTGCCAAATGCAAATAGATATTTTCTATGCGCAAATCTTGAAAATTTCATTATTTGAAACAAATAAGGACCATTATATAACTTTGAGATTGACTTTTAAATTGCAATATTATAATACTTGACCGGAATTCATCTTCCTTCGCAATTTTTAATAAGGCATCTTGAAGTCTAGTTGCAGACTCGGAGTGGTATTGGAACTTACAGACTCTTTTATTTAATAATTTTAATATAATACCTAGATTAATAAATATTATTGTTTTCATCTAAAAAATAAGGCGTAAAATATCCTTTTTGGAAGTGTTTTCATCCGTCATAACGCAATTGTAATCAGTGGAAATAGAGTGCTAACCCTGAAAGAACAGAACTTTCGCACAATAATCTATAAGTTGGCTATTCAAGCCGCCGCAGCTTAATAAATAGGAGGCGCACAAACCAAAAACCTTTTGTTTTTGGGTTATCCTTGAATCAATCTAGAAAGGGCGTTTGAAATGGAGGGTTTGGTTAAAGCGAGTTTGCTTATACAACGAGTTTATTTCCGTATTGGTTCGATTAGAGAAAATTCTGCAAGAACAAAGTTGATACATTTTTTTAATGAGATCTGGGAGATTTTATTTATTCCACTAGTGATTATACTCGTAGCTAGAATACAGCTGCTTCAGTGACGTGACAGCCATGGTATGCGGTTGACGTAAACGAGGTCGCGGTTTCGAATCCATAATACCGCCGTGAGCCAGGACATATTTGTTTTAAATTGATTTTTGTAAATTCTGTGCTTCACAAGGAACTTACATTATTAACGCAGAAGTTGTATGATTAAGACCAAAAATAAAATTTAATCTAAAATTTAACTGCTTATATTTCACTACAGGGATAGTCCTTCCCTCGTAAAGGTAAACCTAATCTTTTGATACACCTTCGAGCCATTTGATATGAAATAAGATTGTATATTTTGCATAATTTATGAACTTGTTTGAAAATTTTAATTAAGTACTAAAACGACTTACTTAATCTTCAAATTCTCAAGTAGAAATCTATGAAACAAATAAACATAAACCAATGCATTTGCTTATTCAAAGAGACTTCTCAGAATTTGCTGATTGAACGAGTCTACAACGAGGTAGAAATGAAGTAGGTGCTAAAATATATTGGTTTTAATAAAACGGGTCTATAGATACTACCTTGCCTGAACCTTACTTTATAACTGAAGTAATACAAGCACTATATCATCTTGCCTAGCTAAACGAAGGAAATGGCTTTACCGTAGATTCACAAGACTTATGATACATTCGTGCTATCAAGTTTTAGTTTTCAATTTCCAAATTCAAGACTAGAAATATATGTATTTTAAAAATTTACGATTTTATAAAAAGTGGATACTTTAGCTATTAAATTGTGTCTTGCTCCTGACGTTTCGAGCACTGTACATAGTATAATTTGATTAAGTGATTTATCTTGTACCATGGTTATAGGTACAGTTGTAATAGTAAAATAAAAACAATTCATTGATTTTTTATTATGTCAATGAAATTGTACCCACCTCATAGTGGATGACATTTCTGCAAGTCCACACATTTACATAGGAGAGGTATTCTATTTGAATAAGAACGTAATTTATGACCACCTCGGTCTTCACGCTGAATGTTAAAGTCCTTATCTTTAAATGAGACAGGAAAAGAATACTTATTTTCTAAACTCATTCTTTCGTTTTGTCAATGTACCTACATATTTTTTTAAATATTTTCCTTGACTTAAATAAAATTGTCAGCGCAAAATAATAGTATCTAGATATTTTAAAAGACAATGCATAAATATAAATTACAATTATTATTTGCCCTTGCTTTATAATTATCAATCTTGCCAACATTATGACAAAATCATCACAATTGTAACTAGTCTGAATTATCATTGAAATCCGTCATAATAAAAGCTTGCAGAATTCTTCTTCTAGCTTTGATAAAAATAAACATTTCAAATAGTCAATTTGAATGACAGAAAATTAGTCTCATAGGCTATGATGACAATCTATACTATTATATAGGAAGACTAATAGTCACTCAGAGGGAAATGGAGAGAGCTATGTTGTAGCCTGACCTATGGGGCTCCTCAGAAGGCTCATGGTCACTCAGAGGGCAATGAAGAGAGCTATATTATAGCCTGGCCTATGGGCCTACTCAGAAGGTTCATTGTCACTCAGAGGGCAATGGAGAGACCTATGTTGTAGCCTGACCTATGGGCCTACTCAGAAGAATCATGGTCACTCAGAGGGCAATGGAGAGAGCTATGTTGTAGCCTGACCTATGAGCCTACTCAGAAGGCTCATGGTCACTCAGAGGGCAATAGAGAGAGCTATGTTGGGAGTTTCCCTGCGTGATCGAATCAAAAATGAGGAGAAATGAGGAGATCCGCAAGAGAACCAAAGTAATCGACATAACCGGTTAAAGTGACGGCAAGTAGGGCCCATAGCGCGGAGAACCGACAGCTATTTGGGCAGAAAGATTCTGGAATGGCGACCGCGTACCGGAAAGCGCTGTTAAGGATGGCTGGAAGCCGATGGATGAGGGAGGCACAGGGCCGCACAAGGTGGCAATACTTGGAGAAGGCCTATGTTTTCCAGCAGTTGACGTCGATTGGCTGATAAGATGATGATAATAACTTTGTATGAATTAAATAAGTATTTTATTTATTTTCAAATTTAATCGCGGACGAAGTCGCGTTTGCAGGTAGTATTTAATATAACAGAAAAAAAAGATAAAAATATGTTTGTACCCATCACTAACAAAATAGTTCAGATGTAATTGAATAGAGCTGTAATCCAACTAGAAACCTTTAGTCGAGAATAGATTTAATAACAGGAAAGTTTTGTTTCAATCTGTCCGACCATTTATTTTTTTGTTGTGTTCATAAAGATCGATAATTAAGCTAGTTAAGGGTCACAAAGGTCCAGTCTAATAGTTGAATATTGCAAGAACAGAAAATAAAATATTTCAAATATTCAATAACAAAAACCTTGTAATATGGTACGTCATTTTTTTTTTTATTAATTTAAATTAAGTTAATAATTAGTACAACTAAATTGTACTAGCTTCACACCTTGTATCATTTTATCCAGAAAGCTGCCATCATTCTTTTAATAGAAGTATATTTTAATAATCATATTTAATGCGTCAAATAAATATAACGGTATAAACGATTTATTATATTAATATGGTATTCAGTTTACCGACTTCTTAGTTCATAATAAGCTGCTAAGATCAAAGTTAAGTGCTCCAAGGCTTATTTCGCTTTCAGACCTCCTCACGTGTAAAAGGTTAATAACCAAATATTTAAAAAGCAAAATGTCCCCATGAACCTCGTTTATTTATAGGTACATAAAATAGGAAGATTCTTAATAAAAGTACTGTTATCGTTAGCGCCAGAAACTTAGCATTAAGTATACACTATATGGCTTTTAGATTCAGAGTGAAAGTTTGCATACTTATTAATTTTTTTTCAAAATGAAAGAACTATCCTTGTTGCAAACCTTATATCTAGCTAACGTGTCATTAAAAGACTAATTTGCCCTATCACTGGAGTAGACTCATCCCACGTGGGATATGAAACTCAATATCCACGAGCATTCACATCCAATAGTACTGTAAATATCGTGCCTCGATCACTCTTAAACATAATACAACATCGGCAACCTTAGTCTAAAGTTCAGAGGTTCGACATCAATCAAAATGTCGCGTACTGTTATCGCCATCGAACCTTCGTAGGTCTGATTTGTGGCTGTACATTTTACTGCTAATGTATAACATGCTAACAAAGTATGTACTATGCAACAGAGTGGAACAGTTACCCTATTGATTTTTCATCCTATATGTTTTTTACCCTTTCTGTAGACTTATTTATAGAACTATGCAAATTTATGTATTGTTAGCTAATTTAACGTGTTAAAATTATACAAATTATATGTCAAAGATATTTACGTAAACACTTATACAAGTCAGTAGATTAATTAAATGGCAGCTCTCTTTTCAGATATAATACTTACATGAATATTGTATTTTTTAAATATAAAATTCTTACATGCTGCAAAACTTTTCCATTGAAAATCGAGCAGTTGTAGCCAGTTTGGCATTTGCGATTTTCGTGCAATTCTAACAAAAAAAAAGTTTACCTGTATTTTTGTGCTTCTTTGGTTTTAGCAAATTGCTTTATGTAGTTTTGTTATAACTTCGTTACTTCACTATATAACGAAAAAAAAAAACCATTTCATCTAATAATGAAATCGTAATAAAAGAGAAAACTTCTTATCCTGTTGATTATCTTTACAGGATAGAAAACTTTAATATCCAGTTATCAAATTGTAATTTAAAATACTTTAGTAGACGGTATATAAAATAAAAAGTTACACATTCATTTAATTTAAAATCTTGCCATTTCATCTTAACATTATATTCTAAAACATTAAAGGTAAACGCTTTCCATTACACGTAACATCTTTTGTAAGAGGAAATATGTAATAGCCGTAGACATTACCTACGAATATCATCTTAAGTTAAATTCTTTTTTTTTTCACGTAACACATTTCTGCGTACAGTATCTGAGACCAACTGAAAATGCATGTTGTCACAACCGTACACTTAATACAAAGGTGTCTTAAAAAAAACTAAGAGGCGTCACTAGCAAAGAGAAAAGCTTGAAACATTTAAGTATGTATAACCGTTGTGTAGTACCTATAGTACAAGCTTTGCTTAGTTTGGGACTAGATGGCGTTGTGTGAATGTGTGAAGAATATTTATATTTATTACAAAAAAACTAACAACTCCTTCGGCCAGTAGTGTATCAAAAGGCCAAGTTACTTCCATATTTTCGTCAGTAATTTAATGTTCCCTACATACACATAAATACAATAACCTACAAAGAAAATTACTTTGTACTATACATTAAAATAAATATCGAATATCCTACTTGTAACGTGCATGCCAACCTTAAACTTCAGCCTTATTTACTGACACATAGACAAGAACGGACAACGTTAACTGATAAATCGATCGATGAATGAATAATAACATCCTGTATTATTTTACACTATAAATTAACTGTATTTTGTATGAATATATTTTTAATGAACACTCTTAAAAGCGGATCACCCTTTTGTTTAAAACAGCGTCTGATTTAAGTGAGATTTGCCAACAAAACTTTTGTACTTATTCGGTAATGTATTTATTTTACTTAAATTAGAGCCTTCTCTACAATCCCTAATATTTTGAGATAGTATAAACTTTTGTAACCATAAGTAGCAAAGTACTAGGATAATCGCAATGGCAGAAACTTTTTAGTATCATAGGTCTTGCTGTACCCCATAGCTTTTAGAACCTAGGTCAAGGCAGAGGAGACAGCCTAATATAGAATCATTAATTCCAATATATTTAAAAAAACAGTCAGTGATCTAAAACAGAAACTAAATAGTATAAAATACAGTCTATTTTTATATTTACCTTAGTAGTATCTTATTGCCATTAACATTCTTTAACTTCCACTTTAAACGACATTAATTTGATAAACAAGCCAATACATCTTCTTGATATCACCTAAATATTGCCTTTTTTCCTTATTTTTTCAACATTTCAGGAAATATAGCCTTTTAAACAGGCAGTATAGATGGGTAATAAGATTAAGCTCACCATTAAACTAAAAGTAATGATATTGTAATGAGTTTAGAAATGCCTTTGCCGTGTGGCAATGTCCAACGATATCGTCGGATACCCGTGTTCTAGATAGAAACAGTTAATCAGCAACAATTTACGCGCCCTAAACTTACGCACGCAAGCATGGCCTTTCCAACTAAATTATGCGATGATAAGTACAACTTGATCCAAAATAATAACCTGCCTAGAACCCTCCGACAGCTTAGCGATAAGAATTATTTATGTTCTCACAGTAAAAGGCGAAAACAAACTACTTTTTTAATACACTATCATCCCAGATATCTTAGTTTAAACGTCGAAACCAAGCTACGTTCGCGAATCAGATAAAAAAAGTTTTCCCTACCTGTGCGTGCTATAAAGGTTAATTAAAAACATTTTATCTTATTTCTTCCCTCTTTAGTTATTTACTGACTACAAAGTATACTAAGTAACTATGAATATCGGCGCCCTAAACAATTTACGCAGGTACTTTCATTAACAAAACAGAAAGAAAATTGCTAAAGGTTTATAATTGCTTTATATGAAAAGGTAGCTTTATAATTGCCTTACATATAAGGATAATATGTACCTTATAAAGTAAATGTACCTTCGTTTAAAATTAGGAAGCAATGAAAGCTAAGATAATTATACGAGAGACTAAAATAGTGGCGTAATGGGATGAAATCCAAACGCAATCATTAATTAGGTTTGTCTGTAAATAACTATATTGGGCTTGGCTAAATTTGTCAGACACAAATTTTGTGCATTTGAAAAATCGTCGAGGCCTTGCAGTTTCAGTCTGTGCAAAATAATACTTTTTAATAATTAAAAACCTATGACTATTAAAAATAAACAGCACACTATTAATCTACACAAAAAGTGTCCTATTTACGTTAGTTTATAATAATATTATTATCACTTTAGAGGTATTTTATACCAATGATTAATTCTAACGAAAACGACATTGATATAAAAGCTGAATGATTAAAGTATTTTTATTTATACAACCCTTTTTATTTCCAGTTAAAAATAAAACAATGTGCCAACTCTGCAGGGTCGTAAAATTTATATTTTGTTTTGTCGCGTCAGGACGAGAGGAAATAGGCTAAACTCATAAACACGGAATCAAATAGATCCTACCGGTCGAATTATCATGAAAACTGCTGCGTCACACTAATGAAATGGTACTTTTGGACAAAGGTCATTTTTATTAAATCTACAGTTTGCTCAGGTAACGAAGCAAGTTTTTGTATGATCGAGTTTTGATTTTCCTGCTTAAAAAGTTTTAAACCATTTCTTTCAGATTTTCATAGTTTCATTTTAAAGTGAAATATATTAATTTTAACACAGCGTAGCTCAACAACGTGTATAAAGGCTAAGATTTGTTTTGTGAATTTTTTTTACAAACACCACTACATTACACATTTTTAATTTAATTCTTACTACTTCTCCGTCAATTTGCCCATAATTTTTAGCTTCTATGTATTAAATCACAAAAAATCATAATAATGTTGTGACGTCGTGCTTCGTCCTCTCGCCTCTCGCCTCACGGCAGCGGCGCGAGCGCGCCGTGGAGGGGACTACCCAGCGGCCGCTATATAAGGAGGACGCGGGGCGCGGGCCCTTCCCTCGATCCGAAACAAAGTTAGGTTATACACTACTTGTATCAGACCAATAATGACGTATGCGTGCGTAGTTTTTGCCCACCTTAGGCCACACAGGATCCATAGGTTACAAACAGTTCAGAATAGGTTCATGCGCAAAGCGACGGGAGCACCGTGGTTCATGCGTAACGAGGATCTTCACATAGACCTCGGGTTGCCTACAATCCAGCAACACATGAAACTCTGTTCCCGCCGCTACTTTGATTCGGCTGCCACTCACCCCAACCAACTAGTGGTCGGGGCGTCCGGGTACATCCCCTCCAAGATTAGCAAAATTCGTAGACCTAGGCATGCTCTCGAAGAGCCGGACGATAGGATCACGATCGCTCAACGTAGAGCTCACACGGCTCGCGAAGCCACAACAATACGTCCGCGGTTCCGTCCTCGCCGTCGAGGCCGGAATACGCGCCGCGTTCGCTCCTAGAGGGCGTGCCTTCCGCACGTCCTGTTAGTCAGTGACGGTCCAGGCCGAGGTTCGTACCCCAAAAGGGGTGCCCCTGTGGCACGTCACTTAAATGTCTTTGGTTGAGGGCCATCCGCCCCACCACAGCCCGCGTAAAGTAGTAATGGTCGTCTGAGACCGACTACTCGTCCTCACAAAAAAAAAAAAAAAAGCGGGCCCTTCCCTTTTTGTTCCGGCTTACTGAAGATAAGTGTCTGCCTTTCTATAGGGCAGCCTTCGAACCTCGTGCTTTGAATCCTCTCAAAATCCTTCTGATTAGACCGGCTTGCTTATTTTCCTATATTTGTTAATGTAGTGATTTCCAAATTATCAACTAATAATATTGTATATACTAAATTAATTTTTACGGAATAATACTACATTGTCGTACTTGAGTTGTTTGCATTTATCTCCCTATACCAACCCACTACGTCACAATGTAATCTATGTTTCGTTCTAAGGATAGAGAAACTAAAAATTTGACAAAGTCGTTCTTGTCAGATAATAATCCCAAAATATGGGAAGCCTAGAAAGATAATCCATGACCATACACTCAACGAGGTGACAAAGTTTATTTAAATTCAACTTAAAAAGTACTTTATAACATTTCGCTCTTCACTAATTGCAGTTAAAAGTGGACTAACAAACACAAAAGTAATTAGGTACATGAACCGTGTTGGAAACGTTTATGTCTCTCAAGGGATTCCTGATGCACTACAGGCTTTTACTCTGCTTTGTTATTTATAACGTATGTACGAGTATTTTTTGTACCTTGTAGTCGTCTGTTAATATAATGAAAATAGCAGTTCGTTCGGACATCGTATATTTTGTTTCTAATACTATTTAGTTAGTATACTACTAGTCTACTGACGAAGAGTTCGGATACCATCTGAACTTTTGTTAGTAGACTAGTCCGTCTGCTTAGTGTGGTATAAGTAGACCAGGTTTTTCTCCTTAAATGAAAGAGGTACGTCCCTAACGTTGGGACATTAATGAGCTGCTTAAATAGATAGTATCTATAGAATTTGTTGTTATGAATATTCATATGGTTAAGTGTAGGATTATTTCCCTTAGTCGCCTGTCGAATGCGATGGGGTGGTGACAAATTGTGTGCTTCTCCGTCACAACACAGAGCATTAAATAAATATTAAACATCAGAATTAGGGAGGTATTCAAATAAGCAGTTTATTTAATACTCATTGTTTCACTTTTGTGAAATACGTGTTTGTATGAGGCCAACTCAAATAAAAAGTTTTGGCCCTGTGGAATTATTTACAGATTTCATGTTTTGTTGACTATTCTACTACGTCATTTGGGACTGGTAATAAGATTGCAATAGTACCTAAACCTAATTAAAATCTATGTAGTCATGACAGGTATTATAAAATTGCATACTATAATAAAATTCAATTAGCTAGTGCTAAGAGATAGTTCTCTGAACATTGAATATTTTCGCTTAATTTTCCTTTGACGTCTTCTATTCATTTTATTTTCGAAGAAAGATAAAGGCGGAGTCCCGGCTACAGCTAGTATTGTATCTATATAAGTTCCTAGCAAGAAATTTATTCTATTTTTAATTTTTTGGAGTAATTGAATTTATATAATTCATTTGAAGATTTTTTCTTTGTTCTCAAGCTTATTCACCAATGACGTCAAACCTTCGATTAAGGACATCAAAAACATTATTTCTTTCACTTTGTTATTGCACTCAAGATTGAGTGTTTAATTTAGCTTTTAATGCTCCACACATTGCATACTAAATTTGTAACTGTCTGCTCATATAGCTTGAAATATAACAGTAGCCTCGTAACAATAACACGAAGTGATGGCGTGGAGCCTTCAAATAAGAAAAGTTAAGCAAAGGAATGACGTCACAAAGAACGAACTTTATTGCTTTTATTTAATCTTAAGCAGATATTTGTTTGCTTGTACGCAAAGTCAAACTTTACATTTTTATTTGAAAATACTTCTTATTACAAGCGATTAAAGCAGTGTCGATTGATGAGTTGCTGTTATTAATTATTTTTCTACAATTCTAAGACTACTATTATTCGTTATTATTCGTATTAGTTAGATTATATCCTACAAAAGATAAACTAAGAGTTTTGTTTACAAATAAAAATACACGACTCTCATTACATTATATGCTTCCTGAGTAAAGAAATAAAGTTAGGCGAAGAATTGTCGCGCTTGATGTGACATACATTTTGTAGTCCCTTTTTTCCTTGAAAAATAAAGACCAATGTTTGGATGAAAACGTCATAAGCATATCTTACAAAATTATTGGTCTGAAGTAAACTCACTAGAAAGAAAGATTTTTATTAAATATTATTTTAGGTTTCTCCTATGCTTGTAGTTTCAAATCACCTATTATGAAAATAAGTTTTATTTAATTTTATCATAGTCGTCTCAGGCAAGGGACGACTATTCCCAGTAGTAGTCGTCGTATAGGTATCCTTCAGACATGTCCTATAAAGTCCACGTTTTGAGGGGTCTATTATTAAAATATTACATTCAGGTCAAACAAATTCCATAACAAATAAGACTTAAAGCTTTACAATGACTTAGGTATTTATTTAAGTAATCACCGTAACACATCGTCAACTACAACAGCATAGAATTCTCTGCCATATTGCCGAGCTTCAAACAAAGAATAAGTTTATTCTCGAAGGTTGTTAAGTCGAGAACTTTATGAACATTTATGTTATTTCTAAATTTATGTAAGCAAGAAATGTAAATGATGTTTCTTTAATCGAAAAGCTAGTCTTACCGAACATTATGGAATAGTACTAAAATTCTCGGAAATGTCTTTAGACAAAATGATAAACAAGATCAAAGTATCAATTATATTATCAACATCAAAGATTGTGACTTACGTTTTAGATGTCGATGGAATAATTAGATAAATGTATTAAGAACTGAGTGCTTAATCCCGGCAGTATTATCGTATATTATTTTATAATTAAAAACTGACTGAAGCATAACAGCTTTGATAATAATATACATTAAAATATCAATTTTGTTTACTTGGAAGATTTTACTTTATTGTATATTGAGTAACAATTTCATTAAAATTAGTTATTTAAATATCTTGAAAGTATGTTTTTTGCAAATAAGTCAAGAAATTACTGAGTTCTGTGGCGACAACCATTAAAAGAAATAGGTACAACTGAACCCAGAATCTCTTTCCCTCTATGAATTTCGTTCAAAATAGAACAACTCGTAATGTTTACTATAAACTTAAATAGCTAAACATATCTATATGTATGACATGATGATGTAGGCATCACGAATGTAATTATTCAACGTATCAAATAGTTAATTACGATGAGCAAATTGTGCTTCATGTCAAACAATTTCGGAACTGTCATCTATCCGCAGCATATTAATAGGGTTCATTGTAATATAACCACAAGCTTTAAGCACAAGCACAAGCGTTAAAAAGTATAATATACAAATTCAATTTTGACAACGTTGGTGGTCTTCTACTAATAACACTTTAGATTTAGGATTTTAACCTACATTAGATTGTCAAAAAGCATTTTGATTAGTGAGAAAGCAGATTCACTTTGTCTAATGATAGTACTATCAACAATTCCAGTGTTCGATAGCGATTAAGCCGAAGCACCTCGAATTAAAGTTTCCGTGGTAGATATTACACCGCCAACGTTGTCAACTGTACCAAAAAGCGACAAATAATTGAGTACTACTTAAAATATCCGTTAGATACACAATGGGAATCCTAACACTTTTCCCAGAACAGATTGTTTTATTAAAAATGAATAAAGTAGGGAGTTCATCTTCCATTTTTCCGGAGTGAACCTTTTCATATAGTTGAGACATGACGCTCAGATGTTTATGATGATCTGACAGTATATTTTTCTGTAAATCTAGTTTGAATATTTTACAACAGCATTCAGTGAACTCATTATAATTTAAAGTGACATGTGAGACAGCATCTTGAGAAAACTTTACATAATGTATTTAAATCAGCTTGGTTTTGTTAAATATTAAATTATTCATTGATTCTATTTTGGGTATCTCGTGCACTATTTGATTCCTATAGATAGTAAGATCTGGTACTTTGTTTTTGTTCGAAACAATTTTTAGAGAGCCATATGCAAATTGAAAAATTTTATAAAGCAAAAATCTCAGTCATGAAAACTATACCTGCATTAATAGATATTTTTATTACTGGCAACTAGGCAATTTAAATCATCAAAAGAGTATTTATGTGTAGTATGAATATCTTTTTTATTGCTACTAAATAAAACTAATAGTAGCATATTATTCTCATTAAAGTATATTACCGTGATGCGTGTTCGAAGGTCGATTGATGTTAGCAAAAAAAAAAATATACAACTAAGAAAATTTCTGTAATTTACTTGTAGTAACATCACAATATTATGTAAGTAAGATTATTTTTATTAAAAATCTACATGATATATTTTACCTTACAATATGATTTATCGAGTTTGATATTACCTTTGATAAGATTAAGTATTGTCAAATTTCTTGTTTCTTTCAACTTATCAGGTTATTATGAAATTTTCCTACTACTACATTTTGTAAAACAAGCAAGGTATGATAAAATCAAATTATGTCAAGTAGCCCAAGTATACTTACATAGTATCATTGGAAAAAAGATAGACCGAAGGCCTCACACTCTTGTGGGAAACTAATTTGACAGTCTAAATGGCGTAGATTATTTGTACAATTGAAAAGTGATTGTATAGAGTCTTGATGTCCTTTGCCTAAAGATTGTTAGGCTCCGTAACACAAGACTAATTCCAAGGACATTTTTTTATATAAAAAAATGCAGAACCCTTCTAACTATAACATTATTATTCAAGTACTATCCAAAACACCTAATTAATTGTCTTTATCTTTCATTCGAAGCTACAAAACAACTATTAAGATATCCATTGTACAAGCAAGAATATCTGAAGGCCGCTGTAATGTTCCGCTTTAGAAGATAGGGAGTGAATAGACACGCACATGGATACCTCCATTATAGACTTGTGGGTCCGGCAGCGTTCACTGAAATTAGGTACCTTAATAGATAGGCATCGTAGCGACGGAAGCCGACGACTTCGCGTGCCTGCATTATTACTATGCACTTGCCTTTACATTTTCTACCTTGCTAACTTCCACGCAATGAAAGGTCATGTGCTGCAAATAAATCTACTACATATATATAGCTGCGGTTTCTTAGAACGCCACAGCTCCGCAGTTAACTAGGTAAATGTAGGTATTACATTAACTAGTATTAAAACCTTCGCGAGAAAACGATGTGGGTAGAAATGTGAAGGTATGAAGCCCCAGAGTCAAACCTATTTTATTTTAATAGGTACCTAGATATTACTTGTTCTAAATATGAAGTTGAAAAATTATGCCATGTTAGAGAATAACTTTAATAAAGTAGTGCGTATATAGTATAAAACTAGAAAATTTTAGTAACTTGTTTAATTAATGATGCTTTACTTCAAAGTTAAATGTAGAGTTGTGTAACGAACAGGGCCGTATTTTATATATATTCTTTTTTTTTTGGTTAGTGTTAAACTTTTTGTAGAGAGGTTCTAGCCGCCCATAGGCCTCTGACGTGGCAACCTTTTACTGGGACGACAGTTTGGACCGTCTTTTTCCGTGCCTTCCGAAGTAGGGAGACGTTTGGATGAAATACTGAGCTGTCACCCATTTATTGATAATCTAGCGTAATCATTTATGAATCAGTAATTGCAACTAGCTGTGAGTTATGAAATAGAGTAATATGAAATAGAGTCTACTAACATTACGAATGTATTTGACAGTTTCAGTGCCAAGGTTTAAACTAATGTGCTTGATTTCGTCGAATGAAATCCTACGCACTGCGTTTACTCGTGCAATTCACAAATGATTTACTAAGCTACTTTACTAGTCCAATGACGTAGCTTATCATCAACATAACCTAACCTCTAGCCTAACATAAACGATTGTATGAAAACCTTGTACATTAGGCTTATGAAAGCAAGTGCTTACGTAGTGCGCTAATTGAAACACATTGTTACATTGAAATCATGAACACACAGGAACACTGATTAAGATATTATTTCATTTCAAAGCCAGTACGGCTCCGACAATGAAGTGATGTAATATTATTATTAAGGTAGACTAGTTTGAATTAGGAATTACTATTTTACTAATGCTCTACAAAGTTAATTATCTTTTTATTAATTATAGTATTAGTTAGTTTTTTTTATGTATTACTAGTTTATTTTGCCCATTTTGCCCCGTTAAAAGTTCTATTGCACGTTCAAATAAAGAAAGAAAGAATGAATTTATTTGCGACAATATGTGATTTAGGTCTTAAAGTAAAGTAGATCTTAACTTATAATAGTAACAAAAGGGTTTCCCACATGTGGTGTGTATCACAACGGAGCGTTTATATTCACTGTGACTTGGGTTGTATGAATAAAGATACGAGTATTATGTAAACATTTCAAATTGTTAAAGAACATGAGCAAAGTAATAATAATTAATTTATTATACTTTTCTATAAGCAGAGACAAAGAAATTGGATTTCTTTTTGAAGTCCTCACAAAGTTATAATAGTCTTAAAAGATCATGTACATTTTCATACAAATCATAAAAGATTTGTTTATTGTACAGTATTCAAGATAATTGCGTGCGCTTGGCGGACCTTTTCGAAAGGTATTTTTACTTTATTTAATCAGCGTATAGGTAAAGTTACATAAAATTAATTTTAATTGCCGTAAATTATATGCGAAATATATGAAATTATAAAATACACATTATTTTTTGTGTAGTGAGTACCTTGAAAACTTATTCATTGTTTCAACTCTCATGACAATATGATACTATGATACTAGAATTATCATAAGAGTAGACTAACGGAGAAACTATGGTAGTCATCTTATATGATAGCAAGGACATAAATTATAATTATGCTTGGTACGAAGTGCAGCATTGATTCAAGCATTGACCAGAAGTCAAGGCGGTACTACTAACTTAATAAATAAATAAAATATTCCTCACTCTTTCACACAACGCCATCTAGTCCCAAACTAAGCAGAGTTTGTACTATGGGTACTGGACAACGGATAAACATACTTAAATATATTTTTTTTGTAAATACCTACATATTATACTTAGAATCCACCCAGACCAATGCAAACAATCATGTTTATGCACACAAAGATTTGCATTAAGCGGGAATCGAACCCGAGACATCTGCGTAGCAGTCATGTTATATAACCACTACGCCACATTGGTCGTTAATAACTATTTCAAATAAAATTCATAACATAAATGTTACATTATATGTATTTTATCCATATGGCGCTACGCTGGGCAACCCTGTCCTGCGGGTACCGTTATGGTTACAATTTACGAGTACCAATTGTAGTATTCTCTTTCGTATATTATATGTTTTTTGTTCATATTAAATAAGATATTTCTCAAAGCGCGCTAATATAACATTTATAATGAATCTTAAAAGCAATAATAAAGTTTTCTGATTATTTATGTTTGACTTTGCAACTTTATCAATGAATAACAAGAATATCCATCTACACGTTCATGCAAAATGTACCTTTATGTGTATTTAAACATAAAGGTAAATTTTGCACATACAAAGCCGAAACAACTTTTGCTTTAACCAACTTAATCGTGAAGGGTTTCCCTTTACGTTAATGTTTTAAATGTAATTTAATTAAATAACAGGGAAACAGTCTTTGTATGGCAATATTCGTAAATGTTTTCGTGCGTCAATTCGCATGTTTGAGTCTTACGCATGATATTAGTTTTAAAACAAAAGATTATTGTAAGCTAGGAAGTACCAGCAACTGCCTCTGTATGAGTTGTATGGTTTAACGTTAAAATACATCAAAAAAATAAAAATAAACAAAAGCACTTTATTTCTTTGATAATTCAAGCAGTATCAAAAGTTGATTTTAACTATTATAATGTATGTTAAAGGCCACGCTATCACAACTTTAGTAATGCACACATCAACATTTGAAACATAGATGCATAAAAATGAATTACTTCTATAGGTCATAGTCGGGGATAAAAACTAGCTTAAGAGAGACATAGGAACATAAGATAACACAGATGTCCGTATTACAAGAATAATACATGAAAAGTCCAAATGTTATTGATTTGTCGTCCTCTAGTAGGAGATACAATGTCAGCCCTTGGCACTTCAGTAATAACTATCATGTCGCAAAGTTTATGGCAATACCTAAACCCTTGGATTTTTTAAGCCATTTTGTGTTCCCAAACCTACTATCTAACATGAATGTTGTCTAATTGGTCTATTTTCTTGTGACACAAATTTTGATCAGTATTTTGCTTTAGTTTTGCTCGAGGAACTCACCAATACACAAGTTAAAAAGTACTTTTGTGAAAGAAATAGAAATCAGTAAAATAGAAAAAAATATCTTAAAATTTTCAGTACGTTACTAAACCCAATAACGTTTTTTATTGCCATAATTAAAGTAATTAAACTAAAACTATAACCAAATAATGACAATAATAAATATTAGATATTTACTGCCCAATAAGTAATAAAATAAATGTTAATATTATACATGAAATCATATTTTCGTCTTCCATATTATTTCAAAATACTACTAGTATACTAGAAGTTTATGTTTTCTGAGTGCTCCAGCTGTGAAACGTAAATTATACCTTCATTAGCGACTACGAGTACATTAATTATTCATACCGGAATTTCAAACATAAATGTGATTTTTCGACAAGTGATTTCAATATCGAGGTATCGTTAGTAAAACATAACTTCAATATTCATGATATTTTAAGAAGTTTCAGTCCATAAAGTAAAAGAAATGTAATTTTCTTTCTTATCCCCCATTTACGTGCTATTTACCTTTTTTGTTTCTACTTATCGTAAAGTAATAAACAATAACGTGCTTATATTTTCCTCTTATCACTTCATACTATTTGTTTTATTGTATTTGCTTGGAAGCTGAAATGGGATGTGAAAAATGCTCAGTACATTTCTTCAAGAGGATAGCGTTTTTTTTTTTGTTTTGATTGATATAATAGGGCCACTTTGTTTAGCAGTTGATAGCTTGTGACTGGATGGCCAAAAATAAGTTTAGATATTACTAAGAATACAATACGTAAGTGCTAATACGTTAAAACAATAATATGTTTTAATGCGAAAGCAAAAGTTAAGATTATAAGGATAACTTACTTACTTGACGTGTTTATACTTTTCCAAGAACATAAAAACTCCTTCTCACAAGTCTTTTTGGAAAGATGGGTGTCCTTCACCGATGCGGTAAGAAACCTGACAGACAAACACAACAGTCATAGTTTATTTTGAGCTTATAATCTCAACATGTCCTTATTATTTGCAAACATTATCCAAAATTATTCTATTACTCACTCGGTAAGTGAGAACTCATTTCTAGAATATGTAGACATAAAAAGCTTATAAACAAGATTCTTATAATACGTGGTATGAAATAATATAAATACCAAAAATCGTCATAGTCACATTCATACGGGTTTTCCGTAAACAGTCGCGTCAGAAGTACTAAATTGTCTGCTTTTTAACTGAAAACGTGGGTATATGATTGTAATGACGATAAGCTGAGTCACAGGGAACTTTGCCAATCATTATTCATATCACTATACAATGTGTTGCTGAGTTCATCTTCAAAGAGTCTGAAACAGAAACGATCTGTTTATTTCCTGACAGATATACGAGTATGTACATATTTTTGGTTTTTATTCTTGTTTCATAAATCTAAAAATAATTCACTGATTTGGAGCTTTTTGCTTTTATAAACTGAGTATGAACTATTTTGTTTATATTGTAACTTCTCATTACCCATTTGAACATCTAAAATTCATGTCTGACAAATATCAAATTAATGTCTGTTTATCACTCCGTCTGTCGCCTTATAAATTAAAAGCGACCTCATAAGGACAAACAGAATTATGACTTAGTTGAATAGTCATGATTCATTAGATCCGAATCCGAATTAATTATCAAAAATGGTTAATTTGCCAAGACAGATGTACTTAGTGTTATTTCGGCTCACACGCATCGCCCGCGCCGCCCTCTACGTCAGTAAAGCCACGTATGTAGCTATAACGCGCCTACGCAAAGCTCCACAGGCAACAAAGCGCGAAGCGGCTACTCCCGCCATTCAGTTCACTCGCGAGCTTGCGCAAGGAAACATCTCTGGAATAATATTTAATATTTTATAGTGCTTTAAACAAAAGGAAAAGGAATTCCTTATTTCAAATCTAAAGGTAATCAGTTTTTTTTATTTCTTTATAAATAAGACCGGTCCATTATTATTTAGTCTACTTAATTCTTTTTTATTAGGCTTCGCTGTAAAGTCTTTTAACTAATTTTTTATTTAACAATTTTATTCAAAAACGAGTACAGTATAATTTAAAATGTAGCTTTTCAACATCTGATTTACTTAATACATTTATTCAAACAGTGTTGAAGGAAAAGTTTTACAATTATAACGCTAGTTTAAAATTTCATGAAACTTTTGAACGTGGATTTAAAATGAAGTCGTTCAAAAATGTTTCCCTAAACATAATATAGGTCAAGTAAACTCAGACAGGTATTCGCACGTTTTAATAGACACGAATTTCTATTGTACGTCCACTGAGGTCGACTGTGACACTCTGCCTCTAATCTTTACACATTTTAAGCATTCTTTTGTACATTCTATTAAATAACATATTGCAAATGCTCTAGAAATCTAAACATACAATAAAATTCTTTATTTAATTTGTTGCTGACTTATTTCACAACAGGAATAATTTACTACATACGTTTTTATACGAGTAGGTAATAAATATAAATTATGGTTGAATTTGTTTATCTTTGTAAAATAAACCTTTACAGTTCTTTATTAAGTTCAATAAATATACCAAAATATTATTATTGTATACAAAAGGAAAATTTCTATTTCTATTGTATATTAAAGCTTATAACATATAGAGTTTCACAACGTCCATTTGGTGTGTCATCAATATTCATCAATATTATTATTACATTTCAACATTCCATTCCATT
Organism: Schrankia costaestrigalis; assembly: GCA_905475405.1. NCBI lineage: Eukaryota > Metazoa > Arthropoda > Insecta > Lepidoptera > Erebidae > Schrankia > Schrankia costaestrigalis. The sequence continues at coordinate 12,157,091 of FR997829.1, read as the reverse complement.
GTTTTTGTTAGAAAATACATTAGAAGGCGACCGATTTGTAGACGTACCCTGAAATTCTCGAACGTCGACGTAAATTTAAATACAGTCCAAGCATCTGTGACTGGCACATTGCCAACAAACGCTATCAATTTCTATCAAAGCAAGCATACCACTGGTTTTACTTGCACCGTCTGCTACAGTTCTTCCCTTTTTATGATTTCTCAAACAACATTGTTTTTAAAACTTTGATTTACTTAGAACTATTGAAAAGATCATAAACTTCAAAGAAAATTTTGTGTTATAACATATGAATTTCCACCAGTTATAGATTAAACTTCGAAGATGTCTGAAAGCAATCAACTCCAGGCTGGTCAGCAGCTCGTCAAGAAAACCATGGATGAACTTATTCAGCAGAGGCAAACGACTGAAAAAGTGACAATTCAAGCTAAGCAGGAATTCCGTGAACATTTCCAGTCTAGCTATGAAGAAGAATTTGAGGAAGAAACTTTCATTGATGAATTCGGAAACGAAACAACAAAGAGAGTAGAATCAAGCAGTGAGAGTAGCGAGCACTCAAAAAGTGCGGACGTAAAGGTGAAATGCACTGGACTGAACTCGGAGCAAGTTAAAGCGTTAACAGACTGCGCGAACCAGGCGGGTCAACTGGCGCTCGACTCCAAGGCCGCCAACTGAACGTAATTAAACCAAATCCCTACATTATTTAAAGCTATTAACACCATGCCTGTAATTTGACATGCTGATTTCAACACTCTAATTAAGCTCGACTTCGAAGGCAAATGGTTTTATTAATGCATTCTTAATTACACCAATTTCTTCTTAACGTTCTACTCACACGAAACCTTAATACTTATATCCTACCCTAACCTTACCAATTTCACTCAACTACACTTACACACAGCACAAACATTGTTTTAGGAATTTGTTCTTTTGTTCAAAATAATATTTTTGTTTCAGGTGTCTACCTTAACCCGCGTGTGTGGTGGTCTCAAATAGTGATAAAGACTGTGTCCAGTGTTCCTTATTAAGTATTTTATTTTATCTATATGTAAGAAAAAGTTTATAAGAATGCAATAAATATATTGAAATGCATAAATGGTGTATTGAATAGTGTTGTGTTCGATTTACATGTGCTAGTGCAGGTTACGTAGCCTTATAGGTATATAAAAATGGAGGAGGAAGACGATGAAAGAAAGAGCCGTCGGCCTAATCTTGCCGCTTTTAGTTCATTAAATGCGCGCGTAGTGCACGCCTCGCTGGAGGAAGGCCACGTACGTCAACAGGTTTCATCTGAATCTGCAGATGCAAATACTTCAAGTTTATCGGCAGCTCATTTTAGCGACAGAAGTTTTGCATCCAAAACTAGTACTTTTTCACGTAGTGGCACATCCAGTTCAAGTCAAGAAGAATGCGAGGTAGCACATACCACAATTACAAGTGGCCAATACTTAGTCGCTGCACGAGTCGAAACGGCTCGTTCAATGGAAAGTCTCCGTCCAAGCAAAGATTCGTCACCGGCGCGCCCTTCGAGCTCCTGTACGACCGTTCGCTCTCACCGAAGTTCGTTCTTGACTGCAAGCGAACGAGATGTGCGGGAGTCGCGGGGTGCGCCGGCACGACGAGCTTTATCAGGCGAAGATATGGGAACATCCGCAGAAAAAAGACGAGGATTGTTTGCCAGCACAGAACGGCGTGCCTTACAGCAGTTGAGTCTCCCACCCCCAGAACGTCGCCTCACTATACTCAGTCCTCATAGTCCCATGGCTATCACCGAGCTGCAATGGCCATCACCGCCAGGTATTCGAGGCAGACGAAAGAAAGGAATGGTGCTACCTAAACTAATTTTGCCTCGGAGTGACTCAGAAGCTTCGGAGGTATTTTTTGAGAGGTGATAATTTTTGACTATTTATAGTATTAACTTCTATTCTTTTTATAGCAATAAGTATGATATTATACCACGTACATAAAATACTTGAAAATATGTATTTTGCAAATTCACTATGAAAATAGCAAAACATATGCACAAATAATGAATTCAGTGTTGCATTCTGTAGATTTATACCGAGCTTCAATTTTCTATATTAAGTTCATTGACTGAGTTCAACAAGATACATTTTTAAAACTCTGTTGCACTTTCGTTTCTTTGCCAAGGAAATAAAAATTTGGACAATGCGTCAGCAAGTCGAGGTTCAAAAACTTTTAACAAATTGCATCAAATTTATTCTTGTCTCCTAGTGAAAATAGTACAATCAAATAAGTAAGAAAACAATATTTGTACTGTATGAATAATAAAATGCAGTTTATAAAGCTACTGTTGAAAGCATAATTTACATTCGCAATCAGGAAATTCGAACCCGAAACTAAGAAATAGCAGTGATATTACTGCAATTTCTTGTGTTTTTAATGGAAACTTAATCTCAATATGATCTGGTCTTCATTCAGGAAAAATATTGTAAAATACTTAACAATAAAAAAAATGGTGATACGGTACCTGCGTATATGAATACAGGAACGGTGAAGGCTCTAGAGACGGGAACCTGCTTACAATCACAATGCCTGCCGCTTCCACAGGTTCTGCTTATCAATAAATTAATAGCTAAGGGAAAACATCCGCTTTTAAGATTATTGCGAGCGCAGTTGATATGGAAAAAAGTACAAGTTTTTTCCTTGAAAGCAATGTTTTTTTTTTCAATTACTGTTCTATTTTTTTATAGTTTTTTATTATACAATACTTACTTTTATGCTTACATATGACTATATTATATAGTATACTTATACAATTTTGTACCTACATAATCTCTTTAGAGAAAGCTGTGCGCTGCGAAGTATACCAATAATAATATTGGTTATCTCAACCTTTTAAATTATCGCCATCTTTCAGCCGCTCAAAATAGTGAACGATTTCTTTTGTACGCATTGACATAAATTATTAACCCACGTCTTTTGCACTGAATTTAAACCTTACACATGATTTATAAAAATTGAAATAATAAACCAAGTAGAAGAGTCACTTTCAGACATAAATTCAATTAAGCGGGAAACGATTCCGCGTTAAGACATGAACAAATATTATTCTTTTGGTGTAAAACGTAAATCACAAAAAAAACACTTGTAATAAAATACATAGTGGTTTAAGGTACGGCTTTATCGCACAAGGCAATCTCTTACAACCTGTCTCTTTCAGAGATATGTTGGTATTAATTCAAAGTAACGTAGTTCTTAATCCATATTTAATCGTATATTTAATCCATACCTAATAAGATTACTATAAATTAGGCTGTTTTTTAGTTTGTTCAGTAATTTGCACAGATTAACTTCCATAGTATATTTACGTTTAGGTTAAAAAAAACCAGTGATCTTGTAATATCCAAGTAGATGTAGATAGTATGCACGTACGAACAACATAAGGATAAAAACAAATTGATATAGTAAACAGATTACTCTGCTATATAATCTTGAAGTGTAATAAAAATAAAACATAATCATTTATCGGATTGTTTATGTTGTATCTGTTGTAAGGCAATTTAATGAAGTAGATAATTTTGTAAATTCAGTAAATATTACATAGGTAGCACGTATTACTTGGTTTTTGATTTGCATTTATTTCTTAATATTATAATATTCCTAGAGCTTCAAAATATATTACGGTACAATATTTGTCGAAACAAATAAGGTTTGATTTACTTTGCATTGAAGGCATATACCAGAAAATAAAAAATATGCCTTCCGAATCAAATAATTCATCTACGTTCACCAAAGGCTCCTTGTTAGAACTATTGGTATGATTTAATTAAAAACATCAATTTTATTTATTCATTAAACTAAGGTTAATCTGTAGTGGTTTGTCCTAACAAAACAACACCAGCTTATAATGTTTAAAAGCCAAATATTGTTTGTCACAGCATGACTTTTATCCGGCAAATATGCCTTTTGTGATACGAACAAAGTTTCGTGGGTCAGCTAGTACTTAATACCAGTGTTGCTTTTGTTCCATGTGTCAAACGATTGACTTTCATTTCAACACAGGATTCAAACTCGACGATACGATGCACTAAGCAAAAAATATTCATCAAAAACTAACCAAATATTCTCACTACACATTGAAACTTCATATTAAACTGGGACGGTGAGATTTGAACAAAATTTGAAATATGTTCTCCGAATAACGTTTTAGAGCTGAACTTATATAGGTAGACATATACGAATATTCTGTATATAACCTTGGTCCATTATGTTCGCCGTTGACTCTAGAGTCGTAAGCCTAGGGTTATCCTAATAAGGGTTTATCTGGAGGTCTTAGGGACCTCACATGTGGAAAACACACCGTATTGTTTTAATTGATTCGAGTCCGACATGCCTTCGACCCTAACAACCCTTTGTTTTGTAAAGTCCGTTCGTAATTTTGATACGTTAAAACAGGTAAGTATAATATGTTCAAAAGTAGAATTTTAGAATGTTTAATAAACAGGTGAATAACGAATGTTAATGCTAGATTTTAAACTATCGCGATTTGTATACATAATACTATTATAAACGGGTCTTACTCGCGGTATATACTATAGCCTAGATACTGGTAAGGACGGATATAGATTATCTACTACATGGAATCCAGTCATCAGCAAGTGTAAACATCATCACAGTGTTGCAGCTCAAAAACCGGCAGACGTATTAGTGTAGTGTGTCGAAATACCTACAATACGGCGAATACTCAAAATGTCAACAAAGTAAGGGTAGATTCTATTCCCCGCACTTCAAAAGGACGACGCTCCGCTGACACCAGTCCCTCCGCGACCACGGTCCTTGCAAGTCGGCCGAAACGTCACAGAAAAACCTGGGTATTCATCTTACCAGTATCTAGGCTATAGTATATACCGCGAGTAAGACCCGTTTATAATAGTATTATGAATGTTAATGCGTTCCGTTTTTTGATTCTATTGTATGATTAATGACACGTAGTGAAACTTGGAATACATCCAAAGAACATTCTAGTGCTCTAACGAAATGATAAAACCTTTGCGACTGAAGTAGGTGTATAACAGAGAAAGTATATAATTCAAAAATAGAAGCTGCTAATCCAATGAAAAGTGATTACATTGCTTACTCACCGGTCTGAAGTACGCTTGCGGTCAGACGGGTTGATTTCAAATTTACGTTCCTTCGTAGCAAGATTGTGTTTGCCTTTATTACTATCGACATTTATGGTAACCACTAAGGAACAAGCACTCTAACCTCTCTTAGGATACTACGTGCACACATGACACTTCAACTACACTAGCTACACAGCAACAACAATTTACATTGCAATAGTAATATTACCCTCTTCGAATTTACATTTTTACGTAAGTATACAAATATCCTCAATCTCACAGGTTTTAAAACTGTTGATAATTCAAATGCTTGCAAGTCTTTATGGGTAAAATACTAATACTCATAATCTAAAAGTTAAAGAGTATAGACCTACCTAAAGCTTAAACATACGGCCAGCCGATTCATCCGCGAAGTATAGAGAAACCATTAAACATGTCAAGACAAGTAAGTAATTTAGCAAGTAACGTTAAATACCTTGGGATATGTGGTTTAGCTTATTGAATTCGCAAACTACTCTAACTCTATTGTAGCTAATGGTATAAGTTTTCGACCTCACAATTATATTTCATTATTAAGCGTTTAAATATTAAAATAGGTAAGATAATAGTTAGAAACTGATTTAAATAAGTGAAATTGTTGTAAATGTTTTTAAACTCTATATACACATGGTACAACTTTAATTGTATGTGATGTTTTTTAAAAGCTTTATATAGCTTTTAACATAACTTCCAATTATGTGCACAAAATGTTTATACCCAGTACAATATTTTAGGAAAAACACGAATTAGCAAACTCCAATATGAATAAAACTGTTTGATTAAATAAACTGTATAATCACTACAATAAACACTTAGTAAACTCACCTTCAATACTTCTATTTTCAGTTCAGAAATATCGTAGGTAACGTATGATTCACAAAATAATTGCCTTGAGTCCACTGGTATTACATTTGAACACCTTGTATCGCACAAACGAAAAATATTAGGTTTCTAAAGCATTTACTAGTTACTTCTCAAAAGAATTAGAAAATAAATAAAAGCGAAAGAAAAGTCGGATTAAAACTTGGAAGGACATGTCATCTTATTAAATAGGTAATTGGCGAGTATATATTTTTGAGAAAACCCTTGAAAAAAATATATTCCATCGTCCATTTCGTAAGTCAACCTTCGTTGTTATAACAGCGAGTGGAAATAAGACTTCATTTAACATGACAGTAAATATAATTGAGAAAAGAAATCACTCCATCATATTTACTAGCAATTTAGATAGCCTATGAGTCATTTGCTCTTGAGAGTCTTACTGCAGTGGCATAGATATGTGCCTGGATAGGTTATATGTTTTATTTTATCTACTTATTAAATAATATGATTCACTTAAAAAAATCTTACTGCTTAAGCTACTTGAGTAGTAGTAGTATTTAAAGAAAATAGTCTACTTTTTAAAATACTACTTCCGCAATGGGGTCTTTAAAGACATTAAGTTATCGTCAAGCTTAAGATTATTATTTGTCAATGACGTAAGCAATTTTCTGTGGTTTTTGAATCCATTTAGATCAGATTTTTTATGACGGTCAGTGCTATAAAGCTTGGCAAGAATATATTTCAAGTATGTCGCCATATTATTAATAATCATAATTTTGCACCGTAAAAATTATAAAAACACCATTATTCATTTTGCCGCGCATTTTATAATCTACATCTTTTAAAATTACTTTTCACCATACGCGTTATTGCTTTTAATTTTATTACTTGTTCAAGACTAACAACACATATATATTGTTAGCTACAGAATTCACTAGAACAATAAAACGGCATGCAATCAAATATTTCACGATAAAACATTTATAACTTACAATGTTCCACGTGCGTTTACGTAAATAAAACTACTGTTAATTAATCTAAACGCACTAACAACACATAAAAATAATGTTTTCAAATAAAAACAGTTTGTTTATGTTTTCTTAAAGAAACTCGGATCGAGTCTGTCAAAGCGAACTTTATAAAAATACTAGCTGACCCGTGCCCACTTCGTTGGACGGCGAAAAAAACGCGTCCGTTTTTAAACATATTTCATTACTGCTCCACTCCTATTAGTCATAGCGTGATACTTTATAGCCTATGATACTCCTCGATAAATGGACTATTTAATACAGAAAGAATTTTTAAAATCAGTTCGTTAGATCCAGAGATTAACAACGTCACAAACACACAAACTTTACCTCTTTATAATATTAGTATAGATAAAATAAACTGAACGCGTTAAAGCGCTACACTAATTCGTTTGAATCATTTTATCTTTTTTGGGGCGTTATTTACCAATTCAATCGGTACTTATAAGAAGATCTGATTTATTTTAAAGACATCTTTAGCAATATAAAGGTTTATTGAATGCTAATAGACCATTATTATTTGAAACAACTGATTACAATATAATGAGAACTAATTATTTTTTCTTTGCGTACGTTCTTCGCAAATAAATAGCACTAGTTTAATAATAGTTACTACTTAAAGCCAAGGTATGTTCGTAAGCTGATCTGATAAACTTTTCTCATTACCAAATTATAAGAACTCTAATACCTACTGTTAGAAGTTTACCTATCTAAGAGAAAAAAACTTGTATGAAGTTTGTGTTTGCACACAAAAATGTTCAACTCTATAAGAGTTTGTTATCCTTCAACTTTGAGAGCATATTAGGTGTACTCGAAAAGGTTTTCCTTATTTACATTGGTGACTACGACAAAACATTTCCTTTGGGGAGCCAATTCTTGAATTGACTTACAAACCAACGCAAACAATGTGTGGATTAGGTTTTTTTACTCTTCATTTCATCTCATTTTTAAGCTTACAGAAATGAAGATATATCTTCATATTTTTATTCATTTTAGCCGACAGGTATATTAGACTAACAAAATGTAAGATTTTCATACACATTCAGACATTATATATTACAGAAAAGCAAGATGTAATAAAAACGGTTTTAGTGCCAATACACTTCGTTATTACTACGTTCTTCGTGTTCAATTTCTAGATGCTTTTTCGATTGTCTTTTGAGAGGCTTTGTGCCTTTTAGCAGGTGCGTCACGAAGCAGTTTTACATTACCCTTTAAGGCAGAGAGATTCTAGCATAACAATCGTGCACTAGAGAATGATGAAGAGAGCGTATAAATTTACATTCATTTTTGCTAGCTATGACTTTTGCTGAAATTTTTCGTTTGTCGTGAAACTACTATTGTAGTGTCTACTTAAGAAGGTACCGGGATTTTCTTAACCCGATTAACACATAAGTATAAGTGTTAACCCTATTAACACTTAAGTATAAGTAAGGGGGGAAACTCAAGACATTTATTGATAGACAATTGATTGAGATAATCCTCTTACGCCATAAAAAAAATTGTGGTAATCAAATGTTTTCATTAACAATATTAATATGTTGCTTAACGTGTTTGCCCTTTATTGATTAAACAGCTCTGATATATTTATGTTGAGATATAAAAAAAGATAAATTTATCGCAGGTGTAATTGATACTGTTATGATATAATATTACTCAGCCTCGTCCTTATCAGTACGTTGATAACATGTCAAAACTACGTTCGAAACTACCTGATAAACTTACGTGAAATGATCATTTTATCTGCAATAAATAGATAAGTAGGTGAGTGAACAATAATTTATTCCTGTTTATGTAGCTTGTAATTAAGATACAGGAATAAATTTATGACGAAAGGCATAGTTTTATTCATTAAATGTACATTATTTAGGATTATTTTCGTACTCAAACTAGAACCAGAACGAATCAGTTGTTTTAGCAATACTTGTGGTAACTCTACCAAAAGGATAGTAAGAATAGTTTTAGCTTTGAGTCGATGTTACCATTGACCTACAAAAACAAAAAGTTCCGAACGAAGTTATCAGAAAAATATATTTCATTACCTCCCTTCACTCAAGTAGTTATTAGAGAACACCTTGACATCGATTTATTTACTCTCACGGCGCGCGATCTCATATCTTCTAAAGTAGGTTTTATCTCTTTTATTTGGACGCACTAGTAATCAATGAACTACCTCGGTGACAAAACGATTGCGTATGCGACTGATGTGTGTACTGTATTAAAGTCATCCATAACAACTCTTGAGTCTGAATGTACTTTGCATTCGTTAATTTTATGTGTGTAAAAGACTGCGCTACACGGGCTCTGTGCCTAATGCTATAATTGTTGGCAAATTTTAGCTGTTATAATCTGCATAAATAGCTAATTTAACATTATTTATTTCATTCGATAAGCATTGAAAGTGTGTAGGTCGCAATATCTTCAATATAAATGGAGCTGTGATTCACATTTATGATATAAACAAAATCTATCTCGGATGTTACGTGCTTAGAATATTACTATACTTATTACCTTTATTTATATCATTATGATAACAGCATTATATTCGCACAAGGTGAAAACATTGAGAGACGGCCTTTGTTTAGCAGTGGACGTCTATTGGGTGCAGTAATGAAGGTGATTTTATACCAATCAGATCTGTAATATGATAACCACACGTTACGTTGCTGAAACAAACTGACACCGCAAGGTTGCTTAATTAATTTTCGGTCATCAATGTGCTTCTCTAATAACCGAAATGTGGACCATAGAAGACCTACCTCTCTCACTAAAACTATGTTATGCAATAGCAATTTATCTCAAGCCAATTATTTTATTAGTGTACTCCTGATAAAAAGTAGTTAAAAAATTAACTGCCTAAGTGGCGGCGCGACCGTCGCGAAAGCAACTGATGTGCACGAGGTCGCGGGTTCTATTACTACTCAGGACAATTCTTCGTGTGATCCCCAAATAATTGTCCTGAGTCTAGATATTCTATCTGTTCGTTTTTATGTTTGTAAATTCTACACACAGGGCATGCTCCTTAGCGCGGGATTGGTCTTTTTAAAATAAAATAATAAGATATCCGCTATCGTAAAACATTGGAAACTTTATTGCGAGGCACGATATATTAGGTACATAAGATATAGATACTTAATGTCACTACAGATACACGGTGCGTAAAAAGTGATTGGATCGAAACAACATTGAAGTTGGTACTGCGGCAGATGTGCACGAGCCCAGCTGCAATGAAATGAGTACACGCCAGCATAATAATATCACGTACTCGTATTTATGGTTTAAGTTTATGCTGTCTGTTATTAACAGGTACAACTTGTTCCGTATTAAGTTGTCTAACATTATTTTAAAGGTAGTTATAAACTTGCTTATTATTTCTATGTAGGTATATGGAGGTCCAGAAATCAGTGAATGTTAGATACAAAATGCAAGGGTTGATGACGGAAGCCGTCTGATATAATACTTAACAATAAAGTAAATATTTCCATTCTCATTTCAATAATTTAAAGCTGTATCTATAGATTACTTTATACGTAGAGTACTACCTGTACTTTTGTCTGATTTGATGATACCAATGTAAGCAATAGAATCGGGTTTTGTTAAGATTTTCTTTTCTTGCAGAGATATTGTTCCTAAATTGCTTTTGCCCTCGATACCTGAATCAAAACTGATGACGTTCATATAGCTCATACTTTTGAAGAAAATTGAGGCAAACGAAAGAACATTTTATGAGACAAGATATTTGGAATAAGTGCCATAGCTTGCGTTACATCATAATGACTCATAATGATAAATTAAATTACAAATACTTGTAGTATTTTAAATTCAATGTCTTACCCATTGTTTTGAAAATTATCAGCTCTAACTAGCACCCTGCCCCGACTCTGTACGGAAGCAATGCTTATACTAAAATACAAAATGTGTTTACAAACAACACAATAATTAGGTATACGGATGGACCGGACGGACATACAGCAACAACGACATTGTTTCATACTATGTAGAGACGATGATGATGAATAATCTTTATTCAAACAATTATGCAACAAAAACATACTTCGGATATTTTGGGATTTGTAGCAGTGGTTTTCACACTTATAATGTTGTGAAATAGTGGCAATTACGTTGAGTCATATAAGAAGATTTGGCATGCCACCATCTTAATACCATGACTAAATTGATTGTCATCCTCTATAATAAATGTTAAAAGTTGATGACAGTGTTAAATATTTTGTAATATATCAGCTTCTTTTCTGTCGAGTGCCAAAACAAAAACCAAAATAATGACATGACGTAAAAACGGGCATGTTTTATCAAAACTGTATAAGATTTTTTGAATGATTTTCAACATGTTTTGCAAGGTCGGCAATAATGCAAATATAAAAATTATCGAAGTTTTATTAATCATCATCAACATCAGCCAGATATGCTAGACATGGGCCTACTCCGAAAGTTTTCACCGCACACGGCCTTGTGTTGTCCATCTATGTAAAATAGATGAAGTATGGAACATAGACGTAGTCTTTCACTATAGTCCTTCTCAAAACGTTGTCTGTAATGCAGAGCGCAACGATCCGCGCGATTACATCACATACTCGTATGTGTAAATCAGCAGGCAAACTAGATCCCAAAGAGCGGCAACTGGAAGGATACAGAACACGCAGAACTGACAGCCAATAGGGCTGAAACTGAAACACTCTGGAAAAGTAGACCGGAAAACGCAAAGGAAATCTCTTACGCAATAGATCGATTTCATGAGCGACCAGCAAGATGACCATTTCTATTCATATATCAGCCAATCTGTAATAAATATTCATCCGATCTGTATTACACAAACAAAGTATTTTCTCTCACAAAGAAATGAATTTTCCTGCAGATATTATCGTATGAAAGCTGAAGTTTGATAGGTGCACAAACAAGAAAAGTCATCACCAATGTCTATTACAGTAAATTGGACTGTGATTTGATATAATATATTTAATCAGAAACTGCACTCCTTAACTTGTCGACGCATTAGTAACAGGTTACAAGTATTCCTTTTTAGTTTACCATCTTTTGTTTATTAAAGATAACATTTATTTTTAAGCTTTCTCTTAACCGTCTTTTGCTATAATTCAGATGAGTTTATATTGGTAATATTTGAATTACGAGTTCGTGTGCCTTAAAACCCCATTCCTGTTAAACAGAATACCTATACAAACTCTAAGAAAGAAAATAAGTCTTAATCAGTAAACAAAAAGGCTTCTATAATATGTATGACATTTATCAATATCGAAAGCTTTTCAATAATTCCTTCATAGATAATGAACTTGATATTATAATTTGACGCTTTCGTGTTGAATGAAACCTTTCAATAATATTAATATAATAGTTTAGTATTATAGTGTTAAGTTCATTTATTTCGAGTAGGTACCATTATCTTTATGATTGGCAATCAGACTTCAACCCGCTAAATAGACCTATGCCGTGACTTAAGCATGCTGTCTCTACAACAATACTTACGTGCTCTTAGTAGCATGAAAACTATCAGATGAAACACCACCATTCGTTTACCCATCCATAAAATGGTTGTACTAACGTTTCATAACCTGTATTATAATCTAAAAGCTAATTAATAATATTAAATAACAAAGGTTCACTTTACTTTGTAAGGTGATAAATTGTAGTTATACCAAGTAGTAGTTAGGTAGCTACATAATCTAGGTACGTGAGCAATTCACGAGATCGTATGTCTTGTGTACTTAGATTTGTAGCCTGAAACTAAGAGGTAACTAATACCTCCATTTACAGCTCTGTATTATACTGTACCTTGTGAGACTCAAAGGCATACTAGACAACACAGAAAATTGATTAGTGAATTAGATTACAAAGCTGATATTCTAAACCTAACATAATGTAATTTATAAGATTTAATTACTGAATTGTAATAAGTGAATCATAGAATTATTTCAAAAATTATAGTGAAAACAAACCTGCCAAGGTTTCCAAAATGATTAAAGCATCAAGAATCAATTAAAAGTGGAGTTAATACATATTTTTTAAGTTAGCAGCGGGTTTGAGTAGTGACTCAAACCCCTAGAGTAGTGAAAAAACCACTAGTGAGTAGTTTTTAACGTAAACAGCTTTTAACGTGCTTACTTTCAATTTCTCTATAATATAACGCTAACTAAATTTATAATCTACAGTCGAATTTACTTAACTTGGCCGCATACTCATAAGTACCTTTCGTAAATTCGCTGTTGTAGATCTTTACAACACGATTACAAGTATTTCGTCAAACCCCACTTCGTAAGGTTTGTTGAAAGTAAGGTTTGCTCTATTTGTCAAACTTACTCTCAGTACTTAAACTAGGGTAACAAACAGCTACATTTGACATGAAAAAAATATATTTCAGTTGAATTATTTACTTTTAATTTCTTGCTGTCGTTATGATTATATCAGCGAAATGAAAAACTTTCACAGTTAAACAAAAGGAATCAAAAGCGCGTGATCTTGTACGTTCTTCATCCATAGATACCCCGCTATCAAATAAAAGATATCCATTTTAATTTTCAAAAACAAAAAAAGTTAAAAAGCTGAATAAAATAAACCAAAATATAAAACTAGGGTGTTTGGCATTAAAGTTAAATTACTTATTCAATAAAGGTATGGAACAGATCATAGTGTTACATGACGTCACTTGAAGCTGCCCAATCATTAAATAGGCATCCCTCAACATAATAATTGTACCTACTGTAGAGGTAGAGAATTTCTCGTGAATAATTTTGGCACGTGATCTGAATTTCGGAGCCGGTCATACTCAGATATCTTATAGGTAAATGTAATGATTAGTTCGTATTTAGGTCAAAATATGTCAGATGGTAAATATTCAATCTAATAAATAAATAACTTGGTATTTTTCTCACTGTGTACTGACAAAATAAAAATAACGTTGCAGGCTTTCTTGCCGAACGTCGTTTTAATTAAATTAAATTCTTGTATACATATTTTAAGACGATGATGTTTTTTTATAAATGCGAGTATTACTCGTATAAGCACTCATGTATTGCATCAGGATTTTTTTTGAGAACTAATACATTGTGCTGAATCATTTTGTTCAGTTACATTTAAATACTTTTTGTTGCTCGACTCCCACGTGTTTTAGTTCACGAACAAAATGTGTTTACTTTTAAACGCTTTGCATGTTTATTAAAATTATAATTACGGTAAATTAAAGTGGCATGCAATTTTCCTGTATTTTCCTTGACGTTCTGACACTGGCCGTGGTTTCAAGCTGGTGAGTGGTGGACACCATTCCACCTCCATCTGGACAGGTTAATTGCATACAGCGTTAACTCCTCAGAATATTTAATGAGTGTGTTTAAAAAAATAATGTAGTATAAAAACCTTTGCAGTAGTTTTTATGTTATTAAGCCTATCTCCAAATATGATGAAATGAAATCCCAAAAAGAGTAATGAATGCCGAATTTTATAAAAAGGAACAACGTGCTCTGAATACAGAATTTATGTGATTTTAGATTTCCATATCAAAGCTTATCGAAAAATTGAGCGATTGAACAAAACAGCTAAGTTATAACTAAAAATTGATATCCAAATAAAAACATTTCTCAATAAATACTTAAGTCTCGATAAGTTGATTTTAAAAGCTCTTTTACCCAATGCAAGGCTCATGAACACATAAAGACAGAGTACAACTTGGTCTACTGCGACCACGTTGGTCTGACGGATTTGTTCATAAAGATTGGGTGCTGGCCAGGCTCCGGCCACTTATCAACCGGTGGGCCGCAAGCTCTGCCACATTATGGCTATAAAATATACCGTCTTGCCGTTTTGATGTAAAATTTCCTTTCTTTGGATTTCGGTGCCATTAGCTTCTTCAAACAAAATATGTTTATCGATACGTTGATTTCCCGCAGATAAAAAGAAAGAGGCATAATAAAGATTTTTTTACTTAAACTCTATTTGCAAAATCAAATGTATGTTTAATAACACCAATGCGCATTAACGAGTCGGCCATTAAACTGGCGTAAACAACAGTGCTATGAGTGCGACAATTAGCGCGCTATGTTTAGATTACACCATTTGCGTTGCAATAATCCTTGCTATTGCATTTCATAACAGTGAAACGGATAAGCTCTCCATCAGTTTCATAGACAAGCCTTAGCTTTGTTCTACTC
The DNA here is from genome assembly GCA_905475405.1 of Schrankia costaestrigalis. NCBI lineage: Eukaryota > Metazoa > Arthropoda > Insecta > Lepidoptera > Erebidae > Schrankia > Schrankia costaestrigalis. The sequence continues at coordinate 12,141,944 of FR997829.1, read as the reverse complement.
CAATGCTCTTAATATTAATTAGCTCTGCATTTACCAACATAAAGCTTTCAAACACCTATTGTGAGCGCCCCAAAAGTACCATTATGAAGTTTACTCCAAAGAGGTATGCTATTTAAGATAATAAGAACATCGTTGCTCGTACAAATTTTGCTATCGTCTAAATTTTAATATTACGTTATTTAAAAACCAATTATTTATTTATTCTGTTGTGCAGGTAACAAAATATCAACTTTTCTGTAAGTTTAATAGAAAAAATACGTAAAAATATTTCGCTTCTTTTTCCTTTTAACGACCTTTGAAGTAAATGTTTAACAGTCTGAAAGTGGATAAGAATTGATATTGTAAACTTTTCATGATGTTATTTATAAATATTCGTTTTCGTTGTAAACAACCCGTCATTGAGGTCACATTGATTTTATAGCTATACGTGGTGACATTAATCAAAATAAAAAACAACACTGTTTGGAATTCGAACATTGTGTTTGTGAAGGTTGATTAAAAGTAGTGGTAATATTTCAAAGCCGTGCCCGCACTTAATGAATGGTTTGAAGACATTGTTAATAGATTACAGTATGTTATCTGCATGGACTCGTCAAATAGAAATGTAATGAACAAAAATATATTTATGAGGGACGCACTAGTTCATGAATACGTGTTTTCTATTACCTTTTGCAGAAGAGGGCTCACAAGCACGTAAAATATTTAGACCAACCAGCGCGTGCTATAAAGCAATTTTCAAAGCCAATATTCACCTGCAATATCGGAACTTCGAAGCGTAACTGCCTCATAAAACGCATCCCAACTTATAACGAAGCCCCTTAAAACATAACTTGTACAACTTGTAACAACTGAAAATAAACTTGATAATCTCAATCTAGTGCTATCCATGTCTAAAGAACGGGGATCTTAAAGTACAATTTTGTTGTGAAACAAAGTAGAATTTATAATATAATTACACTAGAATAAGTATTTATTCTTGATTAAAAAACATTGCTTCGTCAGACACGGAGTAATAGTCGGTAAGCCGGAGATAACTCTAGATTAGTCAAAGTTCAGACTTGCCTCGTTCTCTAAACGACCCTGCTCATGAATATTTTACATCTCCCACTTTACCCTCCGCTGACGTATGGTCACCATCTTTTCAAAGTAAAAGAGGATTGTTTTTTTTTTTCGGACAGTCTCTAGGGTACATAGGTTAGCTCTTTTGTGTTTGTTTCTTCGTTTATATTTTAAAAGTACGTAAATATTTGAAGTATAAAATACATTTTATTTTAAACGTTCTGTTTTAGTTATGTAGTACGCGTATGATTAATTTAGTTTGCAATAACTCAGAAGAGATTATTATCTAGGACGCACTTATGACTGTCAGTAAAAACATTATTCTCGATGTCATAAAAACTCGACTGGTCATTGCTCTCTGAGAGAAAAAAGTATCATAAAAACTATTTTTGATTTTTTTAATAATATTAATATTACACCATTTCCTGACGAAACTAATGAGTTAAAAACTAATGTAAAAGTACTTATAAATTTGATATCATAAGTCTTGGTAATATTGTTATTATAGGTTACATTAAAAGTCTCAGTTGCTATATCTTATTAACTTATTAATTTAAAAAAAAAATTGAGTCCGTCTTACGTCGTTGTAATCCGGGGTGTCCCTATATACTTAGCCAAGAACACGACATAGAGCCCGGAGCAAGATTTCAACGGCATGTTGTTTGCTTACCCTCGCCCCGACAGTTTCTACAAAGAAATATAAAGACGCTTCGTATTAAACTTAACCATTTTGTAAACTCAAAATTAATTAATAATAAGAGGGTTACTTCTTACTTGTATATTTATTGCAACAATTTACACCAGAAGTAAACGTTTTGTCATACAACGTTTGGTCAAAAATATAAGGTTTCGTTTTTACTTTAAAGAAATAATTATTTACTTTGGAATAGAAAACCACAAACTCTGAATACGAAAGTTGAGTGTATTTTTTTTTATTTTTCTTTACCGTACCGTTGAGTGTATTTTTTTTATTTTTCTTTACCGTCATTGTAAATAAGATCTATAGTATTACAGCTTTCTCGGAACTAACTGCTGAAAAGTAAAGTAATAATTAGTTTAATGATGCTTTCATAGTATGTTAGTCCATAGCTGAACTAAGACTGAAAATCTAAACAACTCTTATAATTTTGCAGATTTAACTGATTGAGCCTCTTTACTCCTTAATTTCTTTATTACAATAAACAGGGTCATAATGGACGGCAACGGAATGATTTGAACCCTAAATAATTTTTCAGAAGAGAAGTCTTCTATCATCAAAAGCAAGAATGCACAAAAGAAACAATGAATAGCTGAATACATTTTAATAATTCGGCTTTCAACAAGCTTTCACATTTAAGGACTCTAGTACCATAACTACGATGTTAAACTTTGAAGGAATACAATGGCTAACGAGGTTGCATCACGATGTAACTTCATTAACAATTTGTTTCTTAGTTTAACGAGCTCACTGGTTGATAGAACTGCATAACCTAACATACATTGCTTAGTAGCAAACCAAATTGTGGTGGAATACTGCATAATTGCCCGTCTTACTATGTAGTTATATTCTCAGTCGATGCATTCGATCGTATTGTCATGATTTCTAGGTAATTGTCGCGTAATTGTAACTGCAGTATATATCAGCGACATGACAAAGAAAACCTCAATAAAAACACGAACATGGGTTATTTTTTGTTAACAGTACGTTGTTTTTTAATACATTGGTGATGTTTGGTGTCGATAAAAATATATAACTATAGTCGTTAAAATTATCTTGATATTGATTACTTATTCTGTTGAAACTTTACTGTTTGTTAGGTATATTTTTCTACTTTTGTCCGGGCAAAAATGGAGGTTAACCTGCTGTGCTACATAAGACTTCAAATTATAGCAATTCCCGCAAATATGACATAAGTAGTATGCTCCCAGCGACATCCCTACAGCCTTTGATGGCGTTGTAGGAATCTCTAAAAACAGCCTGACGAAAGTACACGACTATGTTTTTTCCGTACGGACCTAAAACAATGCCAGGTTGTTTCTAATGACTTTGCGGACGTGAAACAATGTAATGACAAAACTTATTTTCTAGTTCACTAACATTAACCTTCTAGGTAAAGACAGTTCCAGCTACAACTATCATTAAAGCTTGGAACCTAACACGTAAATGTGTAATACTCGTCAGTCATGCTAATACATAGGGTTCAAGGCTGTCAGATTATATGCTGCGTAGAGCTAGCTCCGCACAAAAACCCAATCGATCGGCTCATCGAATTCTCACATTTCATCCTTGTTTCGTAAATGACTATGGTTTGCAGTAAATCACGCAAGGATTTGCGCAAAAAGGACAACCGTTTTTAGGGTAGGCTTTATACCTTAATCAATGTACTGATTGTTATCTTGATTTATTTATTAAATTAAAGTTTTGATGTACGGTGTTATAGTAATAATGTTTTGACTATCGTGTGAAATATATAACACAAACGGTGGCAGAATTTAATGTAAAAATTATGTTTATCAAGTACATTAGCGTCTAGAAATCCAAAAACAGATTTTACTAAGGGCTTTCATTGACATGGGCATGATGGACCCCAGCAAACACATGTTTTTTTCCTAGCTGTCAAATGCTGTGGGTCTCCAGTAAGATCTCGTAAAGATAGTCTTTTAAAATGTTTTTTAAAAGACCTTGATAGCTTAAATCTCGGAGTTTTTTATGGCGAGTGAAATTAACCCGCTGTCTTTTTGGTCGGCTTTTGAATAGTGCTCTGTGAGAGGAGACTCTCCCCGTCCTTCCACCTTCTGTACCCCTTCAGAATAAATCGCAATACAAAATACACGTGCAGCTAATATTAATACCAAATACGAACAAAGCACAAGCAATAACAGTAAATTACGTTATATCTTACTATTACGTCGAACAATGTAACGAAAGCTTACAAATTCAGAGTGCGAAACCTTCGATGCGCTGTTATAACCTCTGTAAAGTTATTATTTCGTAGTGACCAGTTAATATGGCGAAACTGCTTTAACGAAATTACATACAAATAGAGTATACTCAATATTAACCGGCTTGAAGCTATTGCAAAGGTGTAATTTTTGGAATTAAATGGCGAGAAACGGGTGTTTTGTTAGTTAGTGTACGTGCGCAAACTTCTCTAAAAGCTAACTTCAGCCCGGTCCAGTGAGATAGCGCGAGTTGTACTTATAATAAAATTGCTCCAATTTTCATAATTTAATTAAGTTTTATCTGTAGTGTAAGGTCGTGAACTTGTTGTGGGAGTCTGCAGTTGATTAGGTGTTGTAGTTTAAGTAGTTGTAGTTGAAAGGATGAAGTATACGAGTACAATTGTGAGATTCTCACCTACTTCACTAGAACGAGTAAAGTAAGTTTACATTAACAAAACAATACTGTTTAAGTAGCAATCGTAACAAGTGGTTTGTTAATTTGTGATATTGTTGAATAGAATATTATTTTTTAAAAATGGCTTAAAATTTGTCTATTTATATATAAAGAATGCTACGCCATCTAGTCCTAAACTAAGTAAAACTATGCATTTATATTTATAGACTCGCTAGATGACTTTATTGATTTCTGAAAATCAATTGGTTATTTGGATGTTCAAGCAAGAGATAGGTGGTCTAGCAGTCAATGTATTTAAAGGGCTTACCGTGAATATTTCATGCATTTCTGAATCCAGTTTGCATTTTCAGAATACATTTTCCGTTTAATTCGGTCGGTAAGACACAGCAAATGCAGCTCTATAGGTTAAATATTGTAATTGAAAACCACTCAATATCCTACAAGCGGCGGAGTGCCTCGATAGGCATTTTAAATTAATAAATTTAACGGCAACAATAGACTAATAGACTTCCAAAGTTTTACGGAATTCACAAAATGTTACGTGTTTTTAATTATTAATATGCTACATATTTTACATATCACTATAACATTCTACTGTTTTACCTTCATTATATTTTTGATTACATTGTTGAGCAAAGAAACAAAGAATAAATATTTATTTTCCCCAACTGTGTATGTACGGCATATTTAAACAAAGTTGTGTTTAAATGATACCCGAATGTGGAATAAAGCTAACAATAATTATATAATTTTTTTTTATTATATTTGCTTGATACCTATACAAATCATTGTAGTATTAAATTGATGTTTCCTTAAGTCCTATGTTGCTGGGACTTTGATTAGACTAAGGTGAAAATTCGCAGAAGTAATCTCTACAAAAACCAATCGTATAATTTGTTTTAGTTATGAAAAACCCATCTCATCCAATAGGTGCCGAAGTAAACATTTTTACTGCCTAAAAATAGTGAATGTCCAACCTATTGGTTGGTTGGAAAAGTCTCTTTCACCCCACCCACTCATAAACTACTCTAAAGTATTTTACAGAAGGACATGCAAATACACATAATTGCTCCAAACAAAGAAATGACCAAGAAAATAAGTTGGCACAAGTTCTTTAATTTACTTTGAATAATTTAATAACAATTAAACTAAAGCTTTTATTATTTTAAATTGAATCACTTATTTAAAAAGAAACATTAAACTATTTAAATTGGATTAACAAGCAAAGCGTACCGACCTTAACGAGCCAAGTGTGTCCATAACTAATTAGCAATTACGACGATGAAGATTAAATTTTGACATAAGTAATACATTACAACACTCGTGGGAAAAATTTTAACAAAGTGTTATACCACTACGTAATGGTTTGTTTACAATATTGCATTTACGTATAATTATATTTCTTATTACAGTTTTTAAAGGTTATTTTTACAGTTAAAAAAACGTTACTCAGCGAAGCCCAGTAATTTTGTTATTTTAGAGATAGTATATGTAAACTTTTTCTTAGTCTAACCAGTAGGATGGGACGAATGTTATCAATAATAATTAATGTTTTTTAATGCGTCACCACACAGACATAATATAATCAATTGTCATACCGATATATCTTAATATTTATCAACGCATGTTGATAAAAGTTTTAAAGTTTCATTATCGCATGTGTTTAAATGTGTTTACTGCTTTTCTTATGATAACTACGACCTAAATAGGAGGGCCTCGCAATATTATAGTCGTATAGTGAAATATATATTATATTGTTAGTCTAATAGTTGTACTGACTCTACAGCGTAGCATTTCGCTACGAAATTGTCTACGTCATTCCAATGTAGAAGGCAACCACAACTTCTAGATTGTCTATTTTATACCCTCAGGGCCTTTACAGCCGTTCAACAGCAGATGTAACTTACGTGCACAACCGGCTTGAACATCGAAAGTCGGTTGTTGCTTAGACTGCAACGCAGGATTGCAAATAACTATATTTAAAAACCCTTCTCTTTGCAGTCTCTGTATAAATAATATGTTGTTTGTGTTTCTGTCAATCCGCTTTGCACACCGCAGCTCCATGACTGGCGGAATGTGTGTTCCTGAATGCGGTCTAAAGCCTTTTTTTTTCTAGAAGTAGCTATTAAAATATCATATTCTTTATGATATGTTTTTTAGTGATAGCGACACACAATGTGTAACTTATTGTACATATTTTTTTCTTATTAATAAACGTATCGAATAGAATGTTTCCGTCTTTTACAGATTCTCTCTATCTGTCTAAATTATACAAATTAATAATTTAAGCTAAAGCTATGTTATGCTACTACTTACAATACAAATAAGGGAGCGTTCTCATAAATTCGTTAGGCCAACTGTTTGTCCGTATTATAAATTCGATTGCAAACACATTTATTGCCTCTTAGTGTAGACCATACTTCAGTTAGGTGCAATAAATAAGTAGAAAGCTAGTTTGGCTTAACGAATGAAACAGTTCTAATGTCAGGCTTATTCGAGTCGAACAAATATAAACGGCTACTATCGATGTAGTCTGAAAACGACAGCTGGATGTATCTTTGCAAACAGAATCTGTTTAAACCAAATATGTTCTGACCTCCATTGAAACGAATCTAGGCGCAACAATACAAAGTATTATTCTGTAAACATTTTGTCTGTAGCACCTGGGAATTCTACCGAATGCAAGTTATGAGCCGAATTGCGCTGTGGTCCATCCATAAAGTGGTCTGGTCATAGATGGCTGTAATATAATGAACCTTCGTTCAAAAAATCAATAGCTACTTGGAAACCCTTCACATAATGACCTCATGTTTACGTCGTACTAAATCTCCAACGTCCGGCAATACCTTGCCTTATCATAACATTATGTTAATTTATGTAATTAGTTCACATACGTAGTACTAGTATGTACTATATAGAGACGTACTCAAAGAACTTATGCTAAATAGTTTTATAAAACAACACTATGGTGTTATTTTGAGGGCATATCTGTATTTGGTCAATGTAACTGTTACCCAAGATGAGGGTTCCAGCTATATTGGGTATAGATAGACCAGTTTAAAATTGGGATAGTGTAATGCATATGTAAAAGTTATACAATGTGGCACATGACCCTCAAATGATTGTCTTGAGCCTGGAGATTCTTTGTGATCGTTAATTTAATGTCTGTAAAAATCCCCGCGACACGGCACGAGCCAAGTATGGGAGTAGTCTTTCTTTTAAACACAAAAACGTCATTTAATATAAATACACATTTACACAATGTATCTAGTCAACGGATAAACATACCTAAATACTGTTTTTTATAAATACAGTACAATACAAAAAACACTCAGGTTGTTTTTACAGAGAGTCAACCAGGCCTTTAATAACTGGTTGTAGTCGGAACACCGGCTAGCATCGAATAACATGGGCTGCGGCAGTAATTTTGCAGCAATTGACAGTATTGTCAAACTGTATGACGTTCTGAAAATGTGTGAGGAATATGTAATTTATCGTTTTTAGGCAATTTGTTTATGCTTTTAGACAAGTATACGTAAAAGCTTTGAATTTAATTTCTATGAAGCTAAATTTTTATTGCAAAATAATTAAATAACTTACGTATCGAACCATAATAGTTAAGTAACTTTGACGGTTTCGTAATTCCTATTTACAAATTACATATTTAGTCTACTGTGCTAGTAAAGAGACTTGATATGAAAGACTGTTCAGTGCGACATATTAATCCATCATGCCCTTTTAATTCCAATGAAATTGAAATAAAATTAGAAGGATTTTAACTGAAAATTGAAACGGCTCTTAATTTCGTTTCAGTAAGCTTTTCAATTAACTGATTGCATCATGTCCATTACAAGATAAGTGAAAGGATATAATACGTATTCAATTTAAAGTCCATTTAAAATTTCATATCCATCGTAGAGTAAATTTTACGTTCGGTATTCCCTTCGGTACTCAAACAATAGTCAATGGATCTTTTTGATATCATTATTTAGTTAAAGCAAATAGACCTAATTTATTAACAGATATTTGTAATTGTAGGAATATTCTATTAAAGGTGAAAAGAGATTCAGTTAAACTGAGAGTTATAATATAATAAGGACTATCGCAAATAATTTAGTCTCCGAAATAATTTTATCACGAATTTCCATACTGGCACTCGCCATGGTGATGAATATTATAATCTCTGATTCATTACCTATGCCTCATTCTACAAATTATATTCGTCGATCAAAGTAAAATTGGGTCTGTGATCAATCGTATAAAGCTGAAATCAAATTTGCCGATCATAAATCTGGCTAAAGAAATCCTAAACTTGTCATAATGACAAATGACAGTCGTAAATCTTCTATTCTGAAATTTCTACATCTTACAGTGTTGATAGTAAGTTGTTATACATTTCTTTAAATTCATGAAACACAAAAGCGAGAAGCCTAACAAATCTACTCGCAGTTTCCTACATTTAGGTTATACATAAATGTTATAATCTTCTTAGAGAGTCTGGGGCTTGCTCTGGCTCTGCAGATGACTGTGCGAGAAGTATAACATAATATCTAAAGGAAACAGGTTTTCTGTGGAACGAGGCGCTATTACCGTAAAGTAGTAGCAATTGTAAGAGATTTACTAATAATTAGGTTTAATTTATTATCACAATTTGACTTTAAAATAATTTTCAGATGTGTAACCTTTTATGATTGAATTTACATTTTATTTTATAAGCTCCTTAAACACAAAAAACGTAGATCAGGTTACGTGAAACAACAAACCATAATGAAAACAGGGTCATGTCGGTAATGTGGTGTTTACATGGATCGATTTCCACCACTCGATTCGTATGCCAAAACGACTCACTCAGCTGCATAGCTACCACATTTACTCGGTCGACTAAATCGCTTGCTTATTTGCCATTATCAAGCGGCAAAACAGAGCTCCATTACAGTTGTTTGTTTTGAAGGAAATGTCTCGATAAACGAGTCTATTTCGGTAACCAAACTGATTTATCGAGCCTTCTGTCGCACAGAAATAGTATAAAACCTCGTTTTTCGTGTTTGTATAGTAATGTCATTGCCAGGTCTTAGATACTCTTCTGCATTATGTAGGTAGTGACGAAGAAAAACTCTGCATAATACTTTTAACTTGATTAGGAGGCTTACTATGGTTTGTTTCGAAATTTCGAACGATATTATGTTTCCCTATTTATGATTTCAGTTACCTGCTTTGCATTTACGGTACCTTTTATCTACGGTAGCTTTGTTTGTTCATGCCCATCCGTCACAATAATACGTTGTCTTTGCGTATTGTTCTTTAAGTAAAAAATTGCACATGAAACTGAATAGGGAAATCACTGACTAAAATTAAAACTCATTTTTATATGGAAATATTGTACTAAGTATATTTTTATCAGATGTTATGGCTACTATTATAAAAGCAGCTGCCTATTATAATATACTCAATTCCTCTGCGGAATTGAATTACTTATTAAAGTAAATGCAAGATGAGCAAAAGGAAAGAAGGTCAAAAATGGGGTACTGGGTACATTTCTGTTTTAATATTTTAGCTTCCTTTCCTCGGGGAATTAAACGCAAATCTGACTAAATTTCTTTTCACTGTCTTAATTTCCTATAGGATTATTAACTACTGATATTTTATTTGTTTTGTAAAAGAAAACATCGGATTCCCCCCGTTTCGACTAGATCATTATTATGTAGGTACCATTGCATAAGCATGCATTTTTAATGTTACATAAAGCAAACCTATAAGTAAGATTAACTTCCCCATAAGGTAGGTTCATTGTCTGAGAAATAAATAAGTAATTATGCTTTCCTTTGTTTGTAGCATTAATGAGAGTGGTAACTTGTTGCTATTTAAGTATAATTTGAAATACAGACGTGTCACTGTTTATCTTACACTACAGATAGCCTATGAGGCAATATTATACACGCAAAAGAACGAAGATATAAATAAATTTCACTGTAAGGAAAGTCAAAAAGGAAGATATAATTTCAAATTTTATTCTTATCATAATTACTGTAAGTGCCTAAACGTTAATAAATAATATAGTAAATACTTAAAATAATTTGTCTATATTAAGATATTATTATTTTATTTATTTGTAAGAAATATTACAAACCTTTTTATAATACGAATGGTCGATTCCAAACGTGACTTAGTTTTAAAAGTAGAAATGCTGTGTTCTAACCGACCTTCAAACCAAAAAAATCAAAGTGATTTTGCATGTTTCACCTACAGACATATCGCACTACAAAAACGACAGATTGGTATAAATTACTTATATAAATTGCAAATATTTAATTTGCATATTGCAGTTTGCATATTCAGTTATCCTCATTGATTTACTGCGTATTTTGACAAAAACAGCCAGTAAATCGAAGAGAGCAAATCCTTTCATATAAATTTTTATTTTATAAATTTTTGACAAAGCTGGCTGGAATATTTTCCGGTCATCGTTAAAACTCACCGTTTCGGATTATAACATTTAGTGGGCTTAAAATCTTTGCTGCGATGCTTTCGTTTCATTGCAAACACGAATCATTAAAATGGAGCAGAATGAGTTTTAACGCATAATATTGTATGAAAGTATCCAAAAAAAGCTTAGTGGTCAAATTAAAATTAACTAGTACACGAAAAAGGTATTAAAGGGTTATATTGAGGGTTGCAGTATTAGAAAATATTAATAAATTAAAAATAGTTTATAACAATTAAATAAAATTTAATAAGGTCTGATGGATTGACAAAAATGATTGTAAGCCTTTAGACCGACAAACAAAGCTGGTGTTTAGATAGTCTATATCTTAACACCAACTTTCATTTTAATTCGCTTAGTACTGTTAAAAAGGCTAAAAAAATAGATAAATAAAATAATCTGTGCAGAACTACGTCATAACATAATTAATAAAAAGGAGTGGGTCACGTGATTCCCATGATGCATTAAGCTTGACCTGTGAGGACCCAACTTAAGATCGATGAGCAAACTTATATAACTTGTGACTCTTTAAGTAACGTATCACCAAAATATATACTTTGTCACTTATATTTATCAACGACCCCGTTATACCTTACGATAGTAGGACAGGGAAAATGTAAAGGTTGTATTAATCTGACACTTCATAAAGAAAAGAGAAAAAATTCTTTAGTTTTTTTTTATTCTTATTTATTGAATCTTAACTTTTGCGTTGCATGCTTACATAAAATTAAACTTAAATTTACTTAGCACAAAATCTACCCCTTTTTTTATTTTATTGACTTTTCGGTATAAGTTACACAGACCGTACTCTCAAGCTTACGTTCGTGTAGTGGTTGATTACCTTTTACCTTTAATACATTTTCTTATGTTCGTGTTAGTTTTACTACACATCAAACCACATAAGATTCTATAATCAAAAATTCAATTGGATCACATGAAACAAATGACGTCCTCTATTGGACTCTGATATTGGTTGTAAAACATGACGTATGACCAATATAAGAGAAATATTCATGAAAAATCATGTGAAAGCGGTAAAAACTTTAAGGCTAATTTTTCTTACGTATAAAACTGTTAGTATACCTCTGTTGTGGAACATAATGCACACATCTAAAATGAAATGATAGTAAACTATTTCATAAAGGATAAGAGTAGTAGATATGAGCTAGAAGACATCGACCCCTAAGCTTATGTTTAACATTGAACCTTATATAGCGGACATTACAGAGGATTACTATGTACTAGAGTAACCTCACGATATTTTAGCGCTCGGGCTCAAAATAACGACTATCAGGGATGTTAATGACAGACGGGACTTAGTTTAACAACATCACAGACTATGTGATAAGGCATGTTTTTAGTACAAGATTTTGTGAAATGATTATCCAAGAATATTTTAGTTACTCTATCCCAAAAAGATCTTTTACATTTTGCAGTACAGTAAGACGTCAAAATAATTAAACTTCTATTATGTGTGGTTTTATCGTATCGGACCTCTAATGCTGATATAAATCCCGTTTAACCTAGGTTTCTACCACACTTATGCGTATCTTATCCGTCGACCTACAGCCACACTGACACCCTGATCTACTCATTCAGCGATTTTCAGTACACAGTCTTTTCAAAACCTTCCTGTCCCAAAAAGTATAAAATTTTATCCTATAATGTAGGTCTGCCAATGGAAACTTTTGGGGTTTTTAAGTCATTTTCGTATACTTAATCTTTATAAATATTTTTTGATTAAAGTGCAATTTTAATTGAGCGAGCGAACATGATATTCAGTTATCATTTTAATTAGTTTCGACGAAGTATGAAAAATTAATTGCTTTACCTGTAGCCATTTGCTTTAAGTTCCTCTTAAACAAAATTAATATGCCACGTGTAGACTATGACTTTCATCACAGTTTTTCACTTTCACCTTAGCTGTTCGATATTTTTTTAATAATTATGAATTTAATAGTATTGGACATGGGATATGCATTCTAAAACTGAGTGCATTGTTTTTATATGCACATACACATATCATTACAAAATGCAAATAAAGAAAATATAATATTTGTATTAGTTAAAATTATTAAAAAATATTAAATTATAACCACTTGCCTATTACTATTGTAATTACATTACTTGAATAACTAATTGAAATCAAAAGCAATTATTAAAAGTAAGTTACATTTCAGCAAAAATTGCAAAGTTTTTAAAATTTTATTTTCTTATGGTAGCCATACACGATCCTTCCTATCGTCCAATCGGCATGACACTGCAGGCTTGATCCAATCTGCAGCTCGTCCACATTGGGCATACACGATCCTTCTTATCGTCCAATCGGCATGAACTACTGATTGGATTAGTCATACTTTAAACTACATTTTAGCTCATGGTGGCCATACACGATCCTTCCTATCGTCCAATCGGCATGATACAGCAGGCTTGATCCAATCTCAATCAAAAGAAACGAAATTTGATCCTGCCATCCATTCTAACTGTCCTTCCGATCCACTCGCACACACGGTCAATTCTAACTGATCCAATCGGTAGCGTCATGCCGATTGGACGATAGGAAGGATCGTGTATGGCTACCATTAGTCTAGTTAGAAAATTAACACATACTTAAATGTCAAAAATTATTTTAAATTATATAAGCTAAAATTAAAAATAGGTAAAAAACATTCTAATGCTAGTCATTTTCTTCAATGCGGAAAAGCAGCTTTTATAAAAGAGGTCATACAAACTATGTCACCATTAAGATGGCGCTATTTCACTTCGCAGACTATGTAAACTTCATTTTTTACCCTTTTGCCTACAAAGTGCAGTAGTTCAACTTTGCACAGACTAGAGGTAGACAATTAGCTAAATAGGGAGCTGTTGAATTCCAGCTTTGTTTTTCTTTCTTCCTTCTTGTAGGTATAATATCGATAGTACCCTTAGCTAATCATTACTACTTCTACAGGTTAGGATGGTGACATTATATTCTTACTCTGCCAGCATTCAAAGTAAAAATACACGGTTCAATCAGGAATTGATTGAACCGAATCAGGAATTTTTAAAAACCGTTAAATTTCTTAAATTAGTACTGTAAAGAACATAAACTGGCTGCTACGTAGGTAATTAATTTTTTTAATCTACTATATACTATCATGGTTTTGTAAATGGATTTAAATTAAAAAATATATATAGAATTTCTATGAATTATCCAAGTAAACGAAGTTACTTTAGTGTTGTAATCGGTACAAACACTTTGGTCGAAGACATTTTTTAATTAGAAAATTATTTCAAAAGATTAATTACTCAAGTGTAAGTATATGTATATTCATATTCACAAGTTTGTTTGTAAGACGTTCTATCTGTCTCTCGTAACCTATTAGACGAAAGCTGAGAGCTTGCATTTGCGTACGTGACGTGTACTAGTGACGTCACAAAAGGAAAGTCAATTACACCTTGACAGGTAAAGGGTAATAGATGGGATTACACAGGTTAATTCTGAATTTGAAATACACGTGGATTTATGTCATAATTATATACATCGCCCTTATAAGTACGTGATTATTTATGACATTACAAAGGACGTTTTTTATCAAACTAAATCCTAAAAACATTTAATAAAAAATACTCGAAAGGCAAAAAGTTAAGAAGCAGAGATTAAGCCTGTGTCTTCTTTTTTATTCATAAAGCTATTTTCATATTTCAGAGTAAATAAATGTACCATAACAAAGAAATATTAAAATCAGATCTGTAAATATAAGTAATACCTTCCTACAAGTTCTGTACGTGAGTAGTTCTTATCACGTTTATTCACCTTCCCGTGAAAAGCCGTTAATAATTTATAAAAGGCCAAGTGCGGATGTAAAGACATCGTGACACCTCTATCCTATTAGCTCTCGTGAAAAGGAACTTTGCAATAGAAAAGCTTTCTAGTCTTTCATATAAGAAAGTATAAACGATAAAGTTATTAAAATGAAAGCAAAATAAAAACCGAATTTCTGGTAGAGAAATACGGAGTTGAGTAAATTTTGATAAAATCTGTCGCCGCGTAAATTGAATTTATTGATAAAAGTTGGCGAATCTGAAGCCTATTTTTGATCAATTGGACGCCTCTTGGATCCTCATCTAAAATATAGTTCGCTTATTAAATTTATGGTAAAATGATTTTTGTACTGACAATTATTTGCAAATTTTAATCAATCATGAAAAGGTTCTAATTTAAGCTATTCATGCAATAATTTGAGGAGAATTAAAAGTTTACGTTCTTAAAACATAAACTATTAACGACAACTTTTTCAATATTTAAAACAAATTTAACCCTGATATCTGTGTAATATTTTTTTTCTATAATTTTGTCTAACCCATCTTTTTGTCTTTTCAGGTAAGTTTCAAGCCAGCCAGTTAACGACCGACGTAGAATATTCCACACAAAAGGTTCACCTTGCACCAGGTAATCAATTTTGAACACGAACATGTCACAGTGAAACGAAATAAAAATCCGAGATTGATGCACAATTTGCCACGAGCAACTTTCGTTTCGGTCCGTTTTAAAAATTCGTATATACACTAATCTTCGGCCGTTCAGAGAATGCGTTCCTGACACGTCGCGATTGAACTGACGCAGTAACTTTGTAATGGCGTTGCAGTTACGATAAAAATATTTTTGCTGGTTGTTTATCGTTTTAACTATTGATGAGCATTAAAACAACATTATTATATCAATAATTAATGAATGTTATAATGTTGTGTCAAACTGAGTGTCAAATAACTTGGTAAACAATATTTTTCTAAATCTACACTGCGCTATTACAAGGTTATGTCAGCGCTTTATATTTGTAGTGCTGTGCCAACAATAACAGTGAATAATAGTATCGTAATCTGTTCTTATCGATACAGTTATACTTTATAAAATAATACGTTTTGTTTTTCTTTTCAAGAATTTGAAAATAATGGACTTTAGAATAACTTTTATTAAATATAAAAATAAAAGTACATTAAATACAAAGTAGCATTTTTATATTTAGGTTGAAAATGGTAACCCCAAATGGCGTTATGGGCCGCCATTTTGTGACGCTGAAACAGTCGTCTGTTGTCGTTTCGTGCGCATAGACCACGTTCTTCAAGTGTTTGCGATCTGTTGTTATTTGACTTTGATTGTGTCTTATATTGCGTTCTTTTTACTTTTGGTGCATAATAATGCCTAAACGTGGACAAACATTGAAAACTGGAGCCCGTGAGTTAATTATCAAGCTGCAAGATTACTTTGAGCGGGAGCGGCAAAATGGCGGACCCCTGGTTCCTGTCGAAAAAGTACAAGAACGCGTCTCTCAGGCGCTTGGAGTTAGCAAACGAACGATTACAAATATTAATAAAGAAAAGTTCGGCTCTACTGGCATGGAAGATAATATTTTACGTACTCCGAAGAAGAAACGTAGAACTAAACCCGTGACAGATATTGATACCTTTGACGCCGATGCAATCAGAAATCATATATATGGTTACTATTCCAGAAATGAATATCTCAACAGGATGAAGCTTTTGGCGTCGTTAAGAGAAGCTGGACTGTTTAGCGGGGGTAAAACTGCTTTAACGAAAATCTTAAAAGATATTGGTTTTTCGTATAAAAAAACAGACAAAAGAAAAATTTTATTAGAACGATACGACATCATTTTGAAACGGATAAGTTTCTTGAGAGAAGCAAAAAAAATTGATAACTGGGATAATGTCGTGTTCATTGACGAGACATGGCTAAACGCCAATCACACGGTTTCCCGTTCTTGGACGGATGATACACAAGCGTCGACGTCGAAAGTACCAATGGGTAAGGGGGCTCGTCTGATAATATGCCACGCAGGTACTGCAAAATACGGCTTTGTGGAGAACGCTTTACTGGCATTTCAATCAAAAACCACAAATGACTACCACGAGGAAATGAATGCCAGTACATTTAAAGAGTGGTTCCAGAACGTGCTTTTGCCCAGCCTACCAGAGCCTTCTGTAATATTGATGGATAATGCCTCCTATCACTCGTTTCAAATACAGAAACCACCTACCCAAGCTAATAAAAAAGAAGAAATGGTTGCTTGGTTACAAGCAAAAGGCATTGACGCAAATATGCAGATGCTAAAAGCAGAGCTAATTAAGTTAGTGAAAGAAAATAAAGCGGCAAATGTGCGATACGAAATCGATGAAATGGCTTTGGAGTACGGTCATCGCGTTCTAAGAATTCCACCGTATCATTGCCAATATAACGCGATTGAGCTAATCTGGGCTCAAATAAAAGGTTACGCCGCCCGCCACAATACTTCCCCGCCATTCAGCACGAAAAAGATGATGACCCTGTTAAAAGAAGCCTGCGGGAAAGTCACAAGAGATGACTGGGCAAAGGTTGTCGAAAAGACTAAAAACCTGATTATGGAACATTTTGACCGAGATATCAGGATTGATTCTGTAATTGATAATAATATAATTATACATGTAGGCGAAGATGATGATGAAGACACCACCTCCTCAAGCGAATCGGAGTCTGATTAATATTCTGTACGCACATTTAGTTCAATGTACTTTATTCCATAGAAATACAGATTGTAACTTTGTAAAAAATAATAAATAAAACAATTTTATTATATTAATATTCCCTTTTATTGTTTCCACGTAAAGAACTAAAATATAAATTTTAAATGATTCCGCCAATTTAAAACGGTCTAAATCTAATCATAAAAATAACGCGGCGGTTCATTTTGGAGTAACGGTAACGAACTCGGTATAATGTTGTGTCCATCACTAGTCGTGACTAACTGATAAGTGTCAGGAACGCATTCTCTGAACGGCCGGACATTAATACTACGTAAAACAAGCATTTTTTTTGCTATATTTCGATCTATATCGGAAAAAATATTTAGGAAGTTTTTAACACTAAAAAGTAAGCTTACATTTTATTTTATATTTTAAGTGAGTTATCTCTCGAAATGCATGTGAAGTAGATAGTTTGTTTCCACCGGTTTCTAAAACTATAAAGGGGAAACCCCTTTATAATTTTAGAAACCGGTGTGTAATACATTACACGTACTGAGCTTTTTAAAGAGTTAAAACTCTATTCAACGTGGTACGAAGTAACAAAGTAGTGTTTAATATGCTTCATAATATTATGGCCAATTTTAATTAGCTCCGCAAATCTAGTGAATGTGATGTCCCTTGAAAAATATTATTTTAATTCATTAAACTAAGTATTTTAACTATAGTTTTCATTGTGTATTCTCAACTACTTAACCATTTGTTGACACTTTTTTTATGGTTTGGATATCGGCTAACCTGGTGTCAAAAGTAATTGTTCGTGCAACCCGTAGGCCTCTGACGTGACTTAACGACTGAGTCACTACAACTACAGCCCGGATCCACTTTTTAGGTTCCCTGTAAAGCATGGAAATGCTCAGATAGTTGCTTTAACTGGGAGATTCGAAAACATTTATCAAGAAAAAGAAAATTTTACAAACCCAATAGCAAATGTAAATCGTAATTATTAGGCCAAGTTTCAGTAAGATAATAAAAGGGATAGATAGATAGATATAAGATGATCAACCCTTCCAAAATAAAGCAAACGCTCTATTTCAGTTAGGTTGGACACACTCGAACGTAGTTACGGTATTGTCTACAGAACCGTACTGCCTGTCGTGTGACTGTTGAAATATTTGTCAGCAAAATCCGTGAGGGTGAGAATTCACTAGCGTTAGTTTCCACAACGAACGCGTCGAGCATTTTGTTCAAACATGTTACGCTGTAAAATTGCTTCGAGAGTGTATTTTGAATTTGACTTGAAATTACTTTTGTTTAAGATTATCTATTCACTGACTTCTGTGGAGACAAGCATTACAAAAAATACAATCGTATTAATCATGACCATTTTGGTGTCAACTGAAAATGTCATTGTTACTATGCATTTAAAGAACAAAATGATTAATTGACTTCCATCGCCAATCATCAATAGTTATATTATCATTATATACAAAGATTATAATGAGCATGATCTCAAAAATACAAATTTAAAAACTATTGTCGTTGTATTATGTCAACTTCCTAACAGCCATTAATGTCCCACTGCAGGGACGGGCCTTCTTCCGTAACGGAGGGATACTTAGCCTACTAATACCACGCAGGCCAGATGTCAAATGTTACTGAGCAATAATCACCATACCAAAAATAAAATACATATAATATTACATTTTTACTTTACGCTGCTACTGAAGGAATTCTCAGGAACAGAAAAATTACACAGTATTTTATTGAACCTGGGAATCGATACGGTACCGCCCGATCACACGCTCCAATTAATGAGGCAGGAGTAATAAATAACATAAAATATGTTTTTATACATAATAGGGCACACTCAGGAGTAATGTAGCAAATTTAGTATCAACAAACTCAAAAAGATTTCTTTCGCTGTTCTATCTCATCAATTTGTGAGATTTATATTTTAAAAAATGTTTTGAAGTAGTAAGTATACAAGATTAACAGACACATTCCCATAACGCCCTCTATTATCAACCTAAGCAGACTATTACTAGCTAACGGATAAACATACTTATAGAGATTTTTTAAGAAATCACTTTATGCAAAGAAAACACCTAGACCAATTCAATCAATAATGCTCACCACACAAAGTTTTGCTTAAAGCGGGAATCAAAACAGAGACCACTAGTTACCATAGTAAGTAACTGTAAATTAAATTACACCTGGAGTGGCTATCTGATCAACATTGGCAACGAAATAAAAACGTGAAATCTGATTTATGAACACAAGCGAATAACAAAAGTGTAACTCCAATAAATTCAGTTCATAAAATACTATACATGTTACCGCGATTTAATGGCTTCGTGATTATAACAGTTACAAATTGCTTCGACCTTTTCCGTTACACGACGTAATTCCGCAAATGACTGTTACAAAAGAGCATCCTGACTGTAATTAAGAAGGAATCTGTAATCAATAAAAGCCAGATGATCTCACCTAGTATGTATGTACTAAAATAAAATTAATTAGAAAGTAGTATAATCAGATTTCTGCTGTTAAAGGCGTGGGTGATGACTATAGTCGGTTTCACAGGTCGGTTTGCTAATAATTTTCGCAACAAAAGTTTTTCCTATTACCTTAATCCTTACAAAATTTACTTCAAGTTTTAACAGACAGTTATACTAAATTGAAACGTTATTTTAAGTGATCGTATATATATATATATATCCTAAAATCTCGAACATAGAAATTACTCCTTGCTTTAAAAAAAAAAAATTTTACGATGAGCTACTAAAATATGTATTATTTAAGTCATTGCTTGATTACACGTATTACTTTCTTTGATGATGTTATAATTACAAAGGTAAACCAGATAGAATAATTACAGTGAGAGACAATATCTACCTCTTTAACATGTTGAGATTATATCTCACTATATTGATAGTTATCCGTGTGCTGACGGAGTATCCGTGTGGTGACGGAGTAAGAATACATTAGTGAGCTGTTATGATGAATTGATAGTTTTACATTTAATACTTGTTTTGTTTCTTATTGGTAAACGAATAATTCACAAAATATGCCTGCACATTCATTTCAACAAAACATACCAGAACAGCGTACGTCGGTAGAAAGTTCTTCTTAAACTCCTGAGATTCTAGCTCGAGTGCAATAGGGCGGTATTCGACTAGCAAGATTTGTTATACCTAACACAAGTATCTGATGCATCACTGTTACCACTAACCCTAACAAATGTCCTCGACGAATGTTTGCATTCTCTTTGCTTTGTTTTTCAAACTCTTTTACAAAGAACAAGAACAATTTGTTTTTCTTGAGGTCTCAATCTTTATTCTTTATTTCTGAATCTTTATTGAATCGTTTCTTTTACGTTGATCTTATTTATTTTATTGCAAAGAGACTATTCTCGTATAAAGTATAAAACCTTTGCTTGCGGGGTATAAATTGATACAAAAGACATCTAGACTACAAAGGTGAAAGTAGGATAAAAATAGTTCATAGACTCCACCAAAATAATGCTTCTATGGTAATTAACAACAAATTCAATGGTACAGTTATGTGTAATAATAATATTGTTCACACAAACTAATTCCTGAACGAAGCATAGCTAGAAATAACAAATACACAATTCTACATTATATTTACTTATAGACATGAATCAAATAAACAATTGATAGATTGTGAATTCTAAACGCACTTTTGTCCTTTTTCAAAGACATCA
Organism: Schrankia costaestrigalis; assembly: GCA_905475405.1. Taxonomy (NCBI): domain Eukaryota; kingdom Metazoa; phylum Arthropoda; class Insecta; order Lepidoptera; family Erebidae; genus Schrankia; species Schrankia costaestrigalis. The sequence continues at coordinate 12,120,842 of FR997829.1, read as the reverse complement.
TATCCAATTATGCTTAATTGGTTGTGATTTGAAAGATATTCGGTTTTTTGTTGAACACAATTTTCTACTTTTATCATCTATATCCGAAACATGGCTAGAATATTGATCACAAACAAAAAATAAAATCTATATTTTAAAATACAGTTATAATAGACTATTATGTATCTATAGAAAATAATATTTTTCAAACTGCCAACTAAAAACTCTCAAGTTAAACTCAGCCATGGATCGTGATCTCACAGGAATGAAAAGATTTCAAAACGGATCGCTTTGACGGACATTCTTGCTCGACTTGACTAAGTTACAAAGTAAGCTTTTTGGTGCATACTGGCTATCCATTGTTATCAGACAATTTAAATCGGGAAAGAAAAGAGAGCACGCGATTTAAAGGCTGAATAGATTTCATGAGGCATGGAAGTGATTTAGTTAAACGTTCGCATTATCTACTAAAGGCATTATTACAGTTTGCGTGCCTAATAATATTCAAATAGCATTGATGGCTTCAATCCTATTAATGCATGAACCGTTCCATTATGTCAGTGCGTGATCATGTTTTAAGCAGTACTTAGGTGCGCATTGAGGATAATCAGGTTCAATGATTAGTAACTCTATGCTTTGGCGAGATTTTATGCTACATTTCTCGGCAGGGTATAATTTAATGTTCTAAGAAAATTAGCATCAATTCATGTATAAGTAGAGTATTCTAGTTTCACCTTGGCTTCGTATGCAAAGGTTGTAACTGTTATACATGGTTTACATCGAAATCTGATAGAACGTCAGAAAATGACTTATCACATTTTTAAATGAGACTAGTGTACTCGTGTTAAGATACTAAATAAATATTTTAATTTGTTTTTAATTTTAGTTACTACCTAATAATTAATAGCGAAATGTGTTTGCAACACTAAAACGTACTTAAAAAGCACAAATATACTCCAGGAATGAAGGCAACGGACAGTACGCATGAAATGGCTTCTCTTCATTCGACATAACTTTGCAAGTCTGACCACACGTATGCTTCTCACAAATGGTCTCTTACGACCGGGGTTCTGAGACGGATGTCAAGTTGTATTCTAAAGCCGTCGCAACACACCTATCATGTTTCTAAGGCTACTAATTATAATATTGAGAATTTTGTACCGAAAACAAAGCCGTAAATCTGTACATTTTTTAACAACTATTGTGGTTATACGTTCAGTCTTATTTTTTTCTATTATGATCCCATCTGCCTATTAGTACGAAACAGCACACAATATCTAAACTTGGTGTTCTTTTATGAAAAGATAAACTGCTATCTTGTCAGGTATAAGAAAAGTTAAACGTCCACAAGTTGCGATATTCGAGCTCAAACGACTTTGCTCAAAGAAGTTTCGTTTACCTTGTTAGATTAACAATGATTTAATGTAAAATAAACCTATACCGATACTCCTTTATTCAACTCCTGTTTTATTATTAATAGTTCTTTTATTATATACATATACGTTACAATAAACTGAACAAAAAAAGTTGAAGTAGGTACATTAAAAGAGGAATTACTAATTTAATTCGGATGTAAAAAAGGATATTTGAACGAAACATTTTATATTCCAAGCTCTCAAATTTAGAAGCATTTTAATTCTACAACGAGTAATTAATACTTACTCCGTTGTCCTACTTTAGGATCCGCATCAACGTTTCTTTTTATAAAATAATCCATAAAGAATTTGTCCCTTTAAATACAGAGCTAAATTCTGCATAAAACATTTAGTTAAAAGATTGTTAACGGTGGGAACGGGCAACAAAGCCCGCGGCAATTGATGGAAGCATAATATTTCAAAAGACAGCTTGTTCTTTTTTACCTAAACCTTTATTGAATTTCGTTCTCTTTTTTAAAATTGTAATAAGGGCAAGGTAAACGATAACGTTTCTACGTTATAATTATAATGTAGTTCATGTCTTTTGGCATGTCTGTCATCGCAGTCTGGGTTTGTACGCGTTTTGCATTCCAATGTACCTGTTTATGTTCGAGAGATGACAGTTGTAGTGTAGTATTTTATTTTTAACACATATTTAATGACAAAATAATTACCTGATATATGCCAGCAAGTTATATCTACATATTCGACTGCGCATCATGAATTTCTGTTATTGGTCAGACCGTTTGAATTTAGATCAAATTTTGCATTATATAGCATACTACGGCTCGCGAAGCCACAACAACACGTCCACGGTTCCGTCATCGCCGTCGAGGCCGGAATACGCGCCGCGTTCGCTCCTAGAGGGCGTGCCTTCCGCACGTCCTGTTAGTCAGTGACGACGGTCCAGGCCGAGGTTCGTACCCCAAAGAGGGTGCCCCTGAGGCACGTCACTTAAATGTCTTTGGTTGAGGGCCATCCGCCCCACCACAGCCCGTGTAAAGTAGTAACGGTCGTCTGAGACCAACTACTCGTCCTCAACATAAAAAAAATATATATATATAGCGTACATACGAGGGGAGGTCCAAAAGTTCGTGGAATGAAGGGGTTATAAATAAAATAAAACAATAAATCTATTTTTCCATTTCAATATAATCACCCTTAGGCCTTAAGCATAATACATTTATTAGATCTATGAATTAATTTTTCTAAACCATCATAAATTTTTTTTTGGCTTTTGCCTCAAAATGAACCAACATTGCTTCCTTTACCTCATTATCGTCGAAAAATTTCCTTCCCCTTAAGTCCTTTTTTAAATTTGGGAACAAATAAAAATCACTTGGGGCCAGGTCTGGACTATACGGTGGGTGGACTAGTGATTCGAAGCCATGTGTATGCAGAGCAGCCGTTGCAACTCTGCTCTTGTGAACCGGCGCGTTTTCTTGCAAGAGCAACACACCCTTGTTCAATTTTCCTCGACGTTTTTCCTTGATGGCCTCCTTTAATTTTTTTTAATATTGATGCGTAGTATTCTCCGGTTATGGTTCTTCCCTTTTGTTTGTAATTAATGAGTAGTATCCTCTCAAAACCCCAAAAAAACAGTTGCCATTCACTTTACAGCCGACTCCGACACTTTGAATTTCTATGGCAGTGGTGTCCCCTTTTTATGCCATTGCATAAACTCTTGCTTAGACTCAGGCTCAAAGTAATGAACCCATGTTTCATCTCCAGTAACAATCCGCACCAAAAACTGTTCTCCAAAAAGCGCGGTGTTCAATTTTCTCCATTGTTTCAGTTTTCTTCCGGATTGACTTGTTAAGCAGGCGAGTGTTCGTAAACGAATGACCCGATAGGGCTGAAACTTAATTTATATACCTACTAATGATGAGTCCCTAATTAGTATGACACTAAGCGAGCGCCCCTATTCCCACTCCTTCCCCTCCATTCCACGAACTTTTGGACCTCCCCTCGTAATAGGTATACAGTAGTATAAAAACGATGACTCTTGCAAGCATATAATAGGTCTTTACCTATGAAATTGCCGGTTTGTATGAAGATTATATCAGAATTTAGATTTTTCAATAATTATTAAACATACATAATAGAATTAAATTTGGTGTAAGTAAAGGCTCACATTTAAGCTAACTGTTGGGTTTAATTTCATAGGTAAAGACCTATTATTTTGCCGGCAGTACACAAGAGGCGAAACGATAGACAAAAACTATAATATCGTTTGGTTCAGAGAGCATCGTATTAGTCACCCAAATATTCCACATTCTCATCTCATGTCTTCTTCAATAAAGCTTTCTTGTATAACAAGTCATCGCTGCAATAAAACTTGATAAACAAAACATTACAGTAAGCGATATAATCGCTCAAATTTCGAAGAGGTCTTAACCCCAGTTAAGACTAATAAAGTCTCCTCAATAGGCCAACGCGGTCACATAAAGGTTTTAAAGACTTAACCAATCTCAGATCTAGATAATAGGTTGTTCGTGCAGTGCTATCTGCCATCTGGGCCGCCATATTGCAAGAACGTGTTACTTTTCACCCTGTCACCCTGCTATGTTTCATATTAAACTTTACGTGTATGAAGACACAACTTTCCTACGTTTAGTTTATTTTTAAGATATTGTTAATATCTTATTTCCTTGATATCATGAGTCACTGGCATTACAAAGGACTTTAAGGCATATGTTTATCTCCCGGTTGTCAACCCGCTTATAAGATCGTTTTGAAATAAACGTCAAAATGAAAATAAACTTAATTATAGTTATATAGCTTACCGTTTTGTTTTCTTAATAAAGTTTTAATGAGCTCTTAAAACTGCAACCGCAGAACTAAGCTCTAGTTAAGACTTCTTAGTTAATATGCAATTTTTGCTTTCATAATATTTTGACTTTTAAAAGTAAGTATTAATTAGTTGTTTATTTATGGCAACTAAAGAGATGTTGTTGCACATAATTTGAATTCTTATAGTTACTATTGCTATTGAAATAGGGTTTACACATTAAAACAGTAAAAGAGGTTGTACTTCATACAGTAAAGCGCCGTAAACAATATTTAAACTTCACAGAAATCTTAATCAAAGCGTTCTAGAAGGCACGTGCCCTGGAGCGTAATAAACTCATTGTCAACCTTCTTCGTATGAAGTGTGAAACATAGGTATCTACGTCAACGACTGAATAATTAGGTCAAATAAGATAAATATATTAACTTACTTTTTTGCTTTAACTAGAACCTTCAGTGAATATTTCCATTAATATTATAAATGTTTTAACTGGAAATAATTAGATTTATTATTTAAAATATTCCTAGTTATACATACCTGATAACTTTATGGTCGAGTAAATATAAAACTTTTTTAGTTGCCACCAGGACATCTATTATTAGAACTTAATTACGTCCAGTTACCAGGATTTGTAGTGTTATAAGTAATTTTGAAATAAACTACGGGTATGATGGTTTTCTATTTGCTCATTCATTAATTTAATATTAATAATAATAGACATTAATACGTAAATACTTTTTCTTGTAAATTGAATGTACATGTCTACAAAGTACAGTACACATAACCTAATTCAAGTTTTCATGTTCATGCAAACAAAGATTGAGCAGCAATCGAATGCAAACATTGTACGAAGCCAAAGATTATAACCACTATCCCAAAAAGGTTGTTAAGGGAAGACAAATACATTTCCAATAAACAAAAAAATACATAACGACATCTATAAACGTGTAAACCAAAATAGAAAAGTTCCGGTAACCATTGTATAAATAGATAGTATCAATCTTAACAAACAAAGCGACAAATAATGGTCTCTTCATATTGGTTCAATAAATATTATTGACGACGTCGTTATGATTACATAAATATGTCAATTAATGTTGTCCCAATAGGAAAACACATCAATTACGATTTTCCGATAGAAAACACTCTTATATACTTTACCATAAGAGTTATCTATAAACTTTATATACTTACACTAAGTATTAAGCTTGTAACTTTAATAAAAGATGAAGTCAATATGTTTATCGTATTTCATCAAATGGTCAGCTAAAAGGGACGTTGGTTTACTATTAGTGTAAATTCGAAAATAAGAATGAATAGACCGTTTCGTTCTATCATAGCTTGATGATCATTACATAGTATCTAGTCCATCGTAATAGCCTCTTATTTCTCTAACCTAAGATCCTATTACCTAACCATTTGAGGTATGAATATTTTAATTTTTCATAGTAAAACAAATAATCAGTGGGATATTTCGAGGCTGTTTTGTTTGACGATCATGTTGGCGTAATTATCTGTTTATTTTATTATCCAGAAAAAATAATTAAAAAATTTACTTTTCAAACTCAAACCCAAATTGTTATAATAGGGTATAAATATCCTTTAGTTTACTTTAATATTCCTGCATAGCTACGATTTATATTTTGTATTGAACATTAGTGAAATTTTAGTGTTTGATTTTGTGTGAGATAAGACAAATATAAAAAATTCGTTATCTACTTTAAAAGTTTTTTTAAAGAACAGTTTAGTTTTTTTGAGAGAAATAATAATCGTTTGCATAAAGTTTAATGCCTCAGTTCCAAAGCCAGGACTTAGGTAGTTTAATTAATGGTTTGCGTAACTAATCTTTGGCCAAAAGTGAGTTGTTATAGAATAAACGAATGCTATGATAATATACCAACTACGCCATAGTTATCTACTTACTTATAAGAACTTGTTTCAAAAAGGACCAGTAGTATTTCCATGATTGACTTACATTTAAACTATATCCGCATACTAAACAACGACCACACAACGACACATTCCTTATACAAATTCAAGCGTATAAAATATACTTACGTTAAATTAAAACTACAATAGTAAGCTTACAAATATATTTTTTTATTTTTAGAATTTCGAAAGTTGCCTTCACAGATTCTTTTTCCGTTGTGACCTTATGACCTGTATATTCAGTTACGTGCATAAAACCCACAAATTAAATGAGTTCACACTTTCGTGCGACCTTACGTTTTTACTTGCACTAAAAGCTCGTGTTTATACGTTGTTCCGTATGCATAGTGATGTGCATTGCTCGTTATCTTTACGCTAGGTTGAACCTAGCTACAAATAAGGATGCTATGTAGGACTAACAAAAACTTTTGAACTTCACTAAATGTAAATTAGATGTGGCATGTTTATAGGGTATCCATCTTATCTTTACTACTACTTTACTTTAGTTTTTTTGTAGATACTAATAGTGCTACTACTATTACTACAGGTTAAGCTTTAATAGCTCTTTGGCGCTGTATCTTTTTAGGCTTACTGTAATAGCCTGTCCATAAGTAGATTTTTACGATTTACGTGAATGATCCAAAATACTGAGTAAGTGAATATTATGAATGAATCATAGTTTTGACTTATCGATTAAAATTTCATTCTTAACTGGTTTCAGTCAAACTGCCGTGTCAATTCAAAATCATGTTTTCAGGACGCCTTACACGCACACTGTTAAAATACTCATAAATACAGTTAAACTTTTCGCAAATACAGTTCAAAATACAATTTATTTTACTACAATCTAAACGACAAAGGGCTACATTAGCACGAAACGCAAATATTTCAGTGAATCCTGTGATATACGACACACAGTTAGTTGTACGGCTCCTGGGTGTTTTCGGATGATTTATATGCTTAGGCCCTGCGATACAGTGTTCTCTCTTTGTTTAAATTACCTTCCTTCGCATGGAATATTTAAATTGTAAAGTTAATTTGGTAATAAATAAAAATAGGTATGTTTTTAATATTAAGACTACCATAACTAAACTACGAGTATAACATATACTTAAAGTAATTAAACTTAATAATCTAAAATCCTTAAACTTTTCCGTAACTTTTGTAAATATTATAATAAGTAGGATCCATCTATCCATCCATCAGCCAATGGAAAATATCGTATAATGTGTTGGATATTTCATTATAATCATAATAAAGAAATGATTGAGCTTAAAAATCAACTACATCTGATTGCACCAATCAAAATCATTTTAAACAGAACCTAGCTAAAAGGAAATAATTAGTCGTTACCGCCTGTGTTTGACGCGTGTAGTGACGGATTTAGGCACTAGAAAGCCACCACATGCGTTGCATTAGAGGCGACTGATAAATCAAACTTCGACACTTAACAACACTGAATTTCACAGATAATGGAAAGGAATCCACAACAGCCTTTAAAATTATCACGCTCTGGTTAGATTTGGCACGGTTTTATACCCACACGTACATGGGTTTGAAAACCACTTTTCCTTTTTTGCTGACAAGTATTTTGCTAAACCAGTTCATTTCACTGAAAAATAAAACTTATAAACACGTATTTTAAGGCCCTTTTTATGTTATTATTTTGTAGAGCCACGGCAGTAACTCTCTGTATTCCTTCATCGCTACAGCTTTTACAAGTGTTCTGCAATAAGATCCATTAGTAACCATTTATGTGTTATAATCGAGCCACTCAGTTTAGTAATTGACGCAAGCTAATTTCTCATAAGTCAATCTAGGGGAAAGCCAGTCCGAAATTGCAAATCAAGCTGTGTACAGTACTGTAAACTATTGAGGAGTTTCCGTTACATATTACAGATACAGACTTGTAAGATGAAATACCTATTAATGGTGCAAATGTCGTGAAGTATTAATGAAAAAAACAAGAAACTTTAAAGATAGACAATCCTTATTTCAATCTTAAGTTTAAATAATGAAATTTATAGACTGATAAATTATTTGCGTCAGACACGATGAAACAAATTCAATACAAAACATGAAAAATAACGAATTTTAAATACTTAAAACTTTATTTTTTTTAATAAAACATTACGATATTGGTTTTACACTTCTATTTATAATATCGAAATGAAAATTATTTCAGAGCGTACATTACTATAATAACACAATGGCATGTTTTAAGGTAACCTACTAATGTAACCAATATTTCAAATAGTTGAAAATGTTCATGTATAAATCATCGGTTTTCAATTTTAACTTGTGATTCGGGAAGTGAACATACGATAATATATTTTAGTTGAATCAATTTATAACAAACAGTTCATAAGCACTCTCGTGTTTCAAAATGTTTTTTTAGGTCCAAATTTTGCATAATAGTTAGATAATAAATTTGACAACCTTTGAGGCGTGGTTATATTTTTGGGTGCTACGCAGAGATTTCGTGTTCTATTCCCTCTTAATACAAATCATTGTATGCTTTAAAAGATTGACTTGATTTCCATGCAGGACATAAATAAAATTGTTTAGAAGAATGTATCTTTATTTCTGCTCAACTAATGTTCGTAACACTTTACGTTACATAATATGACAGAGTCCTTATCACACACGATAGTATTCTTCTAAAATCTATACTTAATAATAATTAATAATAATATTATAAAGAGGTAAAGTTTGTGTGTTTGTTTTTTTGTGTGTTTGTGAAGTTGTAATCTCTGGAGCTACTGAACCGATTTTAAAAATTCTTTCTGTGTTGAATAGTCCATTTATCGGGGAGTGTCATAGGCTATGTAGTATCACGCTTTGACTAATAGGAGCGGAGCAGTAATGAAATATGTTTAAAAAAGGGACTTGTTTTTTTCGCCGCCCAACAAAGTGGGCACGAGTCAGCTAGTTTTTAAATAAATAAGCAATTACTTAATTAGTCAAATTAAATCTAGACATCACAAGATTACTTTGTTGTTAACAAATTACCTAGCAATAAACGTGTTCATTTACAGAAAACTAGAGTATACTTTAAAGAAAAGCCTTATTCAATAGAGAATACGGGCCACTTGTTATTTCAACTGTAAAACTAATTACCAGTATAAAACTGTAATAACTACTAAGAACACATTACGTTTGATCTTGCAATTAATATTTAGTTCTTCTCCTCTAGTGGTTACCATTTTAATATTATAATTATATCTGAGAAAATGATAAATAATGCTTCGAGGTTAATTTATGTAGATGGCATTACAAATATCTTGGAGCTGACCTATCTCATAGCTTGACGTTTTCTTCTTATCATTTTAATTGTAATAGGTAAATAGTGTTAATGTATGAATTAATGATAAAGAGTAAACAAACTTGCTATTTCTATTTTCTTAACATTTTCAACTTTCTAGTAATGTAAAATTCAAATAAAAACAGTTTTTATTGTTAATTAGCAACAGGCTTATTTAAGGACATCTTTGAAAATGATTTTTACTCCTCCCAAGCGTTCGCTGCTTGTAATAAAAGCAAAAATACTTTTCGGGGGCTGCAGAATAATAATAAATAAAAGAGAATTATTGATTTGCTAACTAACCGTCTCCAATTGCATTTTTTAACAATTAATACTGCCAGTAATAACGTAAATGCTTGTACATACCTTTCATTGCCGGTAATTCTCTATACTCTTTTTGTTTGTACTAATTTCAAATAATACCCAGGCGGTGCCCCGGGCTTGTATTTGTTGTGTAAAAACGCGAACCCAAAACCGTTTTTAGGTATCCGTTTCGGCTGGTCCCTGTAGCATTTTAATGTGAATTTTTGTCGTAGACATTTTAGATTAAAATTCTTTAGGGGTCACTCGTATTGAACCCATGTTCCATTGTAAATGTCCCAAAGGTCGGGTACCCTACTTCCAACATAAAATATTCGGCTAAATATATTGCCAATAAAACTTGATCGTTCATACACATGTGTTACAATTGCCAGTGTTAATAATAATTGTGTAAAAAAGGTTACTAATCATTGTTGCAGAAAATTATGAGTAGGCCTTTTTTTTTAATTAGTATTTAATCTCAAAGCAGTAGGCCTGGCATAAATGAAATAAGTGCCTATATACGGATTTTAAGTAATCACGTCCCTGCAGTAGGACTTTAAAGGGTGTTAAGATACAACGCAACAAATCCACTACTGGGCATTGTTCTCCTACAAATGCCTTACAGCCCGCAACCTTGAGCCTCCCTCATCCATCGGCCTCAAACAAATACACCTCTTATAGGAATATTAAAGTAGTAGGTATTCCTGCAAAGATAATTAAAAATCTAGCTTTTTTTACTCTACTTGCCCACAATTAAATTTTAAATTGTTTATTTTTTAAGAACAGTTTTAAACTAATTAATAAGTTTAGTTTCTGGAAGAACGGCTTATGTAGCGTTAAAACCTGAAACTGACAGTTCCGTTAACGTTTGAATCGTTTGTTTAAGAGATTATATGAAAAGGGATAAATGATATGAAAAAGCAGCAACAGTGTTTTTTTTAATTGCCAAAAATATAAAATTTGTATTAAATAAATCGATGTCACAAGTCACTAAATATTTTAGGTAGGTACCGTTTGTAGCTTTGTAAATGATCTATGAGAAGATAGAGAATTATGAATTAATAGGACTCATCGTCTCCTGATCTCTCCAGATACCTTGTCATTTTGTTTACCTGCGCTGGCCTTGGTATAGTGTTAAAAGTATTTTACTTTAAAATTCAATCATTAAATTCATGTTACAGGTTTTATCTATGATTTGTATGTTGAACGTTTATTTAAAAAAGTAAATATTTTATTTCTTTTTTTCACACATTCAACAGATTGCGTGACGTCTAATTGAAACACCACCTCTTAGAGTATAAGTGAACTAAAATGCCTCTGTAAAGAAAACTCTACAGACAAGTTTTCAATCTCTGGACATTTGTGTGGCAACGCCATCTGTGAACGTACTAGTGAAAGTTGCGTCACCAAGATGTAGAGCGATTCGGTTTTCAGTTACACTGATTCATGTTTTCCAACCACAGCGCGGCACTCTTCCAAATTCCCGACTTTGTTACTAGATGGCGCTAAACAAGTATATTATTATTCTCTACTTTAAATAAATATTTTTACTTTCGTAATTAAAATGAATTGTTGTGTGATTTATTTAATATGTTAAACGTTTGTGAGAACTACATTATTATTTTCACTTAATCATAAAGAAAAGGTCTTCTCAGATTTATATTTTCTTCTATTTAGGTTCCAAGATTTCATGTTTATTATCCATACAAAGTAAACAATTAATTAATAGTAACTTCCAATCAGTTCTTTTACTGTTTTTTTTTATTTGAAATAAATTCTTTCGTTCATTACTCAAAGTATCTATTCTGCTCTATGTCCATTTATCATAATCCTATTTTAAAAAGCTCTTGGCACGTGCAGATGCATATGTGTAAAGAAAGTGTAATTTTAAATTTCTTGATTCTTTAACTGTACCTAGTCACTAAAATCTCTACTCAAAGGGGTTCGAAACCTTTTGTTTCAGTGTCAGTTTTTATTATAATAACGTTAATTAAAATGACACATACGTATATTTCAAGAAACATTTATTTTTCCAATGTTGATTTTACGTGTACTTTTTTTAAATCTTTAATAGACAAATGAAAGGGCTTTATCACTTTGTGATCATGTCGCCCCTACGTGTACTTATATAAAGAAGATTGCAAAATAAATAGGTTAAAAAGCATAATGACTTTAGAATTTAAGCTATAATAATAAAAATATAATTACAATGTGGTACCTAAGTACGTAAGGTATTTCTAAAAGAATACAGATAAAAATCTTCTAAATCTACAGCTGTATTGAGGCGATGCAGTCATCCTAACTTTATGACTTTTGAAAATTTCCTTTGAAGAGAAGCTCGATATTCTCGCGCTACACATCACGTGTGTTGCAAATTTAAACCTTAAACATGTTGCTCAAGATTGCATTTTGAGTAGTATGAACTTACTTTGCATTTTACGAACTTTGGCTGGAGAGTGTGGGTCGTCGTCCGCGCGCCCCGCCCCCAGTACTGACGTCACAACGCGTAACGTCAGAAGCCCACCTGCTTCCGCCCCGAACACCCGCAGCCCGGGGAATATTCCGGGGAGCTCGCCCCTTCAATAAATTTATTTAATCAGGATTACAAAGTTACGAAATATAAAATCAGTTTTCTGATGTACCCACGCCTTGCTATGATTTACGCGGAGCTCTGACCTTCATCAAATAAGAAGCGACTTTTAAGTTGATCTGATACATTAATAAATATGTTATATGTTGTGTTAAACATAATACTGCTTACGTTTGTTATAAAATTATTAACTACGTGTTGCTACTTTACGTGAAAATTACACAAGTAGCTACGGAAATATATTGAGGGTTTATTAATATATCTGATATTTACTTTTGTATTCGCTTCTACTCAAACTTATTAAAAGTATAAAAATGATTTACCTGCAGAGCTTATTCAAGTTCCAACAAAAGCGTGTAAGAAGTACGTAGTTGATTTTAATTAATAATTACATTAACTTATATTAAACATGTATTTAATCTAAGATGTAAGGAAATCAAATTTGACAGGTTACGATGTTTTAAAGCTTTGTGACCATACCAATCCTTTCACAGTGCCGCCAGCAGACACAATAATAAAACAATGCACGTGTACCATGTATGGTACACGGCACTGGGAAGGTGTTAACTGTGTCAAATCTTGTATAATTTGCAAATTCAGACTATTAGAGTTGCAACGTTTTTTGATGTCTTTCTGTTTTATAGAGACAAGTTTTCCTGTATAATTTAAGACCTCAAAAGTAGTGGTTCTCTTAAAAATAGAACAAAATCTACGTAGACAAGCTCAAAAGCTACACGCGGTGCACGAATACCGTCTTATCAGGCCATTACCTTTTACGGCACTCACCAAAGTTTGCAATGGTTGAAGGTCACTTCTATTCGTAGAACATCTCCTTTAAGTTTAAACAGGCTATTAAGAAACAAAAGCATGTGTGCTTGCTAATAAAATGAAGACTAACTTTAGAACTTACTTGTAGTTCAGCTAAAGTTTACCACTTTATAATAGTTTTTAGTCTTAAACAGTTTCTGAGTGGAACAGAAACTAGTTATAGTAAGAGAAGCGTTCATAAGCGCCAAGGCCGGATAGTTTTTAGATACGTCGGTAACGTATAAGAAAGATGGAAGGAAATAGAAAAAAGTAAAAAATGTAGGTATATACCTTGTGCATAATTCGATGACGATGGAGTAAGTATTATATATTTACAAGAACAACCGTTTTGAAAATTTGGTTTTTAAGACGAAATTAACGTTTTGCTCGTCAAGTGTGCCTACGGTTTAGGGCGAATGACGAAAAGCTTACAAGGACTAATTTTCCAGTGTGTTATTTGAATACACAAATGATCCTATCGTTTAAAAAAAATTAGTACGTAGGATAAAGTGATACGACAATATCGAACGCGAATAGAGTAGAACTACAGCGCAGTAATTTTGGCGGTCTGACCGCACTTGTACGCTCCATATAATAGGTAGGATTTTATCAGAAGTTTGATTTTTCATAATAACGTTTTCTTGGATTTTTCAATAATTATTGAACTTAATAGAATGAAATTTGGTATAAGTAATGGTGCACATTTAAGCTAACTGTTGTGTTCAAAACACAGAAAAATAATTACTATTAAATAAATGGGAAATTCCGCTGTTTTAAATTGGACCCATGTTCACATGTTTATTGTTAATCCAAATAAAAATAATTTTCATTTATTATCTTTTGTTAGATGTTATTTATAATATCATATATTTCTTAAAAAATAAAAATAATTTTATAACAATATGTTTTTAAAGAATGTAGAGGCTAAAGACTGCGCAGAAATAAAACGGCAATTTCATAGAAAGAAGACCTATTAAGATCAGATCCAACACGATATGCATTAGTGCAAACCGTTTGGTTGCCTTTTCACTTGCATGTACGGCAGTCGCTACCTTAGCGGCCAACAAGCTGTAAATATGTAAAATGCTTTCTATACCCTCGGTCGGTCATCTCACAACTCCCCACGGGTATGCAAGGGGAGGCTTTAGAATACGAGTTGTATTCTAAAGGCGACGCCTCACGGCTAAGTTAAAGTTATCTAGCTTAATCTTGATATACAATAAGTAGAAGACTAAGAACTTACCTACATAAGTTTAGTTTAGTAAACTGCAGTGAACGCAAAACTTTGTATTAGTAGAGTGGCTTCTTAAGTTTGGTATTTACACAAGTATTTAGTTACAAAAATACTTATTCTGTTTATATGAAACTAGTTGTGCCTGTAATAAGTTCGTCTGCGTAAAATAGCGATTCTCAATAACTTTTTTGTATCAATTTCTTTTTTGCTTTTATTAGCCTTTAAAATGGATTATTTTGGGAGAAAACAAACAAACTAGAAAATAAATTATTTTTTACTAATAGGTATATATTTAATACTGACAAATATATGGTCTTATATTGTTTGCAAATTACTATTTCTCTTGCAATCCCCTCGACTTAGTTCGGCGGTAAAAATCCTTAAAAAGATACATTCTGTTTATGAAAATGCCTCTATTAACATTATTCTTAAACTGTAATATCAAAACATACAATAAGTCCCTTAATTCTGATATCTCAATGTGACCTTGAAGGTAGCTGATGAATAAGAGATAGTGCACCAAGTCTATGTTCTGCTGTCATCATAACTGCTCATTAATATCCCACTGCAGGGACGGGCCTCTTCCCGTGACGGAGGGTTACTTGGCCTACTAATACCACGCTGGCCAGATGACTAGACGGAGTAAAAATACAGTGTGTCACCACCCCATCTCATCCCATGGGTGTCGTAAAAACCAACTAAGGGACTATCCGTAAATATTATCTTTACGAAATAAAAAGAAGGAAATCTTGAAATTAAACCCTATGCCAATCCGTTTGGCTAGCGTGGTATTAGTAGGCCAAGTATCCCTCCGTCATTGAAGGAGGCCCATCCCTGCAGTGGGGCATTAATGGGCTTTTATGATTTATTTATTCTTTATTAGAAAACCAACAGCAATACAAAGAGAATACAACTTATAACTAATACAAAGTGGTATAGCTAATAACAGGTTTTCCTTAAATAACAAAGTAGGTCTTCAGCTTAAGAACAGACAAGTTACAATTATGTATCTATCTACGAGTAAATATAGTTAACTGTGTTTAATTTTATTAATTGTATCGTATCAGTATTATTATATAATAATAACAATAATAGGCACTACTTATTGAAAAGATTAAAGTTCCATATGAGCATGTATAAATATACCAATTCAGTTTAGTGAGGTTTATTGTTTGTGATTATTTTTTAATATGTTAGTAATCTGAGATTTAAAAGATATCTTAGAACAACTGAAAATATCTACTTTCTGGAAAATCTTATTATAGTTTCGAGAAGTACGAGTCACTACAGAGTTACTAGCGTAATTTGTTGAGTGTCGAGGTACGTGTAATAATGGTGTATGTCGGGTACGACGTAATGGTGTGTTAAATGTATACAATGAGACCAATTCAGAGCAGTCCAAGCGACCATTGAGTACATCATACAAGAAATGCATGTCTATTAGTTTACGTCTATCCTCTAAACTAAGTAGGTAAGTTATATTTATCACAACTTTCTTCGTATGCTAACGGAGGATTTCTAAAACGATAGTTTAAATGATTGAAAAACTTTTTTTGAATAGCATCTATTTGGTTAACATAAATAAGGTAACAAGGTGACCAGATGACACAGCCGTATTCGAGTGTACTTCGGACATAAGATAGAAAGACGGTTTTCATAGCAACTAAATTATTAAATACTTGACAAGATCTCATGACGAAACCTAAGTTACGAAAAGCTTTTGCTGTTATGTAATCAATGTGTTCAGTGAATGATAGTTTGCTATCAAATATGACCCCTAGATCACATATAGTGTTAACTCTTTTGATGGGTATGTTATTAAGAGAATATGAATGAACTATTGGTTGTTTTTTTCGTGTGTAGCTGACTTGTTGGCACTTATTTATGTTAATTTTAATTCTATTGATTTTATAATAGTTAAATAAGTTGTCAAGATCAGTTTGTAAAGACATGCAATCATTTATTGATTTAATATTCAGGAAGACTTTTTTATCATCAGCATACAGCAGATGTTTAGAATGTTTTATGACGTCAGAGATATCAAAGAGATACGAGTTATAAAAGAGGGGCCCCAAATGCGAACCTTGTGGCACACCGCTGATGCTGACTATTTTCTCTTCTTCGTGGGCCTATGAATAAACCTTATAATAAATATATCTTCCATTTAAATTTAGAAGATTTACTACTAGAATATCACCTATACTATGGAAATGCAAACAATCTTCAATCATCAAGGACTGTCTACGCAAAGGTACTCAGGCTACGGGTCTACGCGCGTAGAGTCTCGTAGCTATATCGTAGAGGCTCGCGTAGAACTCCGTAGATGCGTTAATATTAATAGGCAATTTACTGAGGCACACCTTGCGGAACAATAATGTCTTTATTTATTCTCTACAATAAATTGCAAAATTGTAGTCTTTTGTTATGATTTATGGCATATGTAAGAAAACTTTTATATCAACTATAAATGTTTTTCTTTTGCTTCAATTTATATAAAAATGCTTCGACTACTTTGTTATTGAAATGATATTTTAAAATATAATACTCGGCCGTACTTGACATAATATCGGTTTTCAATAAAAAAGGGAACAAAGCTATGCCTGGCTAGCTACTGGTACACCTGAGTAGGTACTCGATTCCGCGAAACTGCAGCTCAAAAATCGATTAAGTCCCAAAGCGGAGTTGAGGTCTCGAGGTGGAGGGCCCTCGTGGAGAGTTTTGGAGTAGATGTTGTGTGTGGTGCGCATGCGCGGTGTTGCGGGGGGGTACGCTATGACGTCACTCGTCGCGCCCGGGGCGTCGCGCCAGTGCCTCTCGCGACCGCGCGATCAGTCACGCGCCACGACCGCCCTATATCCTCTAAACACGATAACCAACCACCGATGTTAATTATCTGTTATAAACAAACGTCAAGTAGTCCCCACTGACCACCGGCACTGACTGCCGCGGTATGTGCGCACGTGGTTACTGTGACCTGACAGATGCACTGTGATACTCGTTGTTATGCCCATACTGTACACACTCTATATACAATATAACCTATACGCTATCTTTGTATAGAAAGTGCTTTACTACAATTGAATTACGTGTTAATATGTTACAATAGGGATTGACAACAATATGGTAGTGTGATAATGATAATGATTCGTTTACTTTCTTAATTTTATGATTGATTTCATCATATTCTTTCATATCATTTAACTCTTACGTAGTTAGTAGATACCCTTTAGAAGACAACTTAGAATATCTTTGAGTTTTCCTTATGCTATTTGAACTAAAGCGTGAATTAACTCACTTTGTAACCTTCGTATAGAATTATATCTACCCTAAACGATTTAAGACTATTTTGATACAAAATAAGGTCTAGTTTTGGCTACATAAAGCTGTTTAGAGAAATTTAGACTACTATACCACGTCAAAAGACTTGGTATAAGATTTTTATCCCACCGGGATGAGATGACGTAGTCTAAAGTATTCTAACTGCGTCATACATACACAAGCGGTACATACACTCGTGTTAAAATAATAATGTAGGTACTACGTGATGCCAGTACAGACTATAAGTACAATAGTATACACAAGTTTCTCCTTAATATATCAAAGAGTTTGTATACATAAGTGCATAGTATATACAATACTCAGAACTGTCCTAATCCAGATACAGTTTGTATATAGACGTATTGCACTTAAGGATTATATTTCTGTACGTTATACAATATTTGTGAGATAAGAAAGAATATAGCTAATATCATAACAGAAATGAACTCTAAATGTAACTATATAAGGGTCATATTTTTATAATCGCTTTATCCGGACGACACAAAAGGCTCTTGATTTAGATTTTTTTGGGTAGCTAGGCCTCGTGTTTGTAATATAGCTGTATAGATTTTGGATACAACATTTGTATATGAGTTATTATTAAAGAATATAACAGGTAGAACGCTTGTGCTAACCCTTCTTGTTGCGATGGATTCAAAATATAGGATGCACCTCGTTCTAAGGGTGTAGTTAACTTTAACGACACCTTCAAGAAGAGGTGGGGGAAACCCTATAAACTTGAAGCACATTGTCTGTCCAGCATAATGTTTGATGGGGATGTTGTAATGTTTAAATTTCCCTCCAAACATTCAGGAGATCAGTCTCTATGCAATCTTCATAGGCAATTATTATTAGAAAATATATTAATTGAATGCATTAGATATTTTAAACCTCATGAAGGCCTTTTATATTTGCAATACACTAATGTTGGTCCTAATGTAATTCAAAAATAAAGGTGACAGATTAAGAATAATGTTTTGAATGACTGCATTTTATCTCTTAGTTAAATATTTCATCAACATTACATTGTTTAAACAGATGACTTCCATCAGCAGTGATTACATCTTATCATTAACGGGGCTGCAATGCATGATAAACAATATGTTTCATAACAGGCCTGTAATAGTAGAATGTGCGTCATTCTTCTTATATTGAGAGAAGCTTAGCTTACTAATACCACGTCTACTAAAATCGGACTGAAGACTGTCAAGGTACACCTTCTGTATCAAACGATAATTAGACAATGATTTATACATTGTTATGATTAGTGTTTATACTGCAGAGGAACACAATATTGTGCCATCACCTCATCTCATTTCATAGGTGTCTTAAAGGCCGATTAATGAAAAGTTCGCACACTTCATAACAATAGCACACTAAGATCATTCATTCATACATCAAAGATAAGTTCAACAAGTTCAATCTGATGAATGAAACATTGCCTTGTTGATCATGCGACAATGAATCGTTTGCCCGGCAAATATTTGTCCTGAATTTAGGTGAACTTTACGACCTCTGTTAAAATATTTGCCTCTGCAGCAAAATGCGTGTCAAATTAGTGCGGCTTTTTGTAGAGAAAATCTTTTAGCGTCGAGATTTTCTCTCACAAGACTTTGCCTAATACTTATTTAAGTATTCATTGCATTAGTTAAGCATTTATTCTCTAATCATGACATTTTGCCCTTAAAATAAATTACTTTTCTTTTAGTTTATGTCTATTTTTATAAGTTTTTTTTACTTTTTAATGGTCATTTACGCAGCAATACGTCAAGCAATAATAATTATAGATATGTAATTATTCAAACAATGTATCGTATTCCAAGGGTTTAAAGAATAAACGGTTAAAGACGTGTTCATGTATTGCTGTACTACCACTAGAAATTTTGTTTAATAGATAGTTTATTGGTTTGTATGTAGTTTTCTTAGCCTTGCGATTTTAAACTGCTATAAATAACCTAATAGAATTGAGCAGGAAACCCAAAACACAAGCTTGTCTTTTTCTCTGCATTGCTCTCTTGGTCGATATTTACTTCAACCTCGGAAGACAGTTTACTAAGTAAAATATTAATCTTATCATTTTCTTGTTAGAGGAAATAATACTTTAACAATTTCCTACTGCACTTGACAATATATTAACAAAACAAATAACAGAAAATGTTTGCTTTTTCTTCTAAATGAATTGGATAATAAACTTTCTTAATTATATGATGCCCATATTAATTCCGGACATCAAACTAAACGAATTTTAGTAAAGTTCTAGTTCACTAGCCGCCAATAGATGGCAATAGTTTGACTATAAATCAGGTAAAATCTGCAGATGATGCTTGTTTGTACACAGTGTTTATTTGGAATTAATATGCTGAGCATTAAATCTACAACTTTTAGAGAAAACACATTGGGCTTTTTATAATACAGAATATTTATAATAAAACTTTTAGAGAAAACACATTGGACTATTCATAATATTTATAAAACAAACCTATTGATGTAAGTTTTATCATAAATTCCCTCTGTTATTTGAACCATCAGCCAATATTTAGTTAAGTCTACTAACTAAAAAATTATAAGTACCCAGCCCTTTAATAACAAAATAATTGTTAAATTGTATGCAAGAGTAATTAACTGTTATTATGTTAACAACAACGTGCTTTCACAAGTAAACCTTCGTGTAAACATTAATTACACAAAATAAGTACTTGTGTATGTAGGTATGTACCCAACAACTATTTATTTTTCGTATAGCGTAAAACGTAATAGATCTTAAATCTGTTGAAAATTGAGATTTCTTATTTTTATTTAAAAATTCAATATGCATTTGTGCAAATATATCATGCAATTATCATTATGCTAAAACAGACGATGATTTAAAACAAAAATAACACCGTGGTAGCAACTCAATTTCTTCAAACTACAAAATTGAAATTACTGCCATCTACCAGACGTTGGCCTAAGCTCTTAATTGTTAGGCATTTCGTTAAGATGTCGTTAGTAGTAACTGAAAAGGCAACAATTTTCTTCATAACATTTTTGTAAGTATTTTAATCTTTATATCAACAAAATAGTAAATATAGTATATTAAAGATAAACTTATTATTTATTTAATAGATTAGTCATTATTGCATAAAACCATCATCACGTTTTATGTTGTCTGATTAAGGAGATCTTTATGTAATTATCTTTTTTCTCGTTAATTAAGGTTTATGCAGATCGTACAGGGTGTCCCAAAACTCGACGTTAACCCGAAACAAGGTGATAAATCAAGTCACGCTGGTTATCAGAAAAATAAAACAAAATTTCTAAGTTGCATGGTTGTAAAGTTATAGGCATTTGAAATTTTTGTTTTTGCTGGTTAACCCTGAATAATGCCTCTATGATCCGTGTGGTGACGGAGTAAGAATACAATATGTCACCACTCCATCACATCCCATGGATGTCGTAAAAACCGACTAATGGAATAACCGTAACTACTATCTTTACGAAATAAAAAGAAGGAAAACTTGAAATTAAACCCTATACCAATCCGTCTGGCCAGCGTGGTATCAGTAGGCCAAGTAACCCTCCGTCACGGGAGGAGGCCCGTCCCTGCAGTGGGGCATTAATGGGCTGTTATGAATGCCTCTATATACTTTAATAAAAAAAAAACACAGCTGTTCTAGCTTTCATAACAATAAGACATCATTCTTTACAAAAAAAAAACTTCAACAAAAAAAAGGGTTAACGTCGAGTATTGGGACATCCTGTATATTTACAAATATGTAACTTAGTATTTATCCAAGTCATTATATAAGTCTCATCTCGAGGATTTTCGGTGAGTTAACAAATGGATCCAGGATATCTTGTATTATATTATAAGATACTAGATCATATTGAGAAATTGACATACATGTAGAGATAATCTCACGTCGTATTAGTGTCGTAAAAAGAGTTTTCACAAGAGTAATATAAGCAAGAAAGGTTGCCAAGCCTGGTTAACCAAGTAATATAGTATGCCTGTAGAGAAGTTACTGACCTTTAACAGCTAGTAATTTACCAGGGGTAGTCTTTTTGCAGCATCTATTTGGCTTAATGTCGAAACTACTTAATGTATCTTGATAGGGTTATCGCTATTTCCTTGGACGACTCCCCGAGGAGGCTCCGAGCGAGAGTGCATTACCCCAGCAGAATCTTGTCGAAATTTGTAATTTTTTTTTATCAGATTTTTAGATTTCTAGCTCCTGTAAATGTCTGTGTAGTTTTTGGAATTAGTTCAGTCCTAATTTTAAAGATATTTGACAAAAACAGATTCTGCTGCGGTAACGTTACCGCAGCAGAATCTTTTTTGAAATAATGGGATTATTGAAAAAATCTATAGGTACATTTTTAGATCGCTGGACGAAGTAAATGTTTCGATATAATTTGAATTTTTACGTTACCTGGTTTCGGAGATATTCAAGATGCTGCTGGCGTAACGTTTGCGTGTTTGCTGGATCTCCGAAACGGTACAGCGTAATTTCCTAATTTTTTATACACAGCTTTGTCTTAATTAGTCTGAATTAGTTCACGAATAAAAAAGTAATAATAATGCACCGTTTGCAAGTTATTTTAAATTATATAAATACCCCTTTTTGGGCCCTTACTCCTAAGATATGTACTCTGGAGACTTGTTTAAAACGTCATTTTATAGTTTATAGTTAGTTACAGGTCTGTGTGAAGTTTCATTAGTGTACAGTAAGTAATTAAAAAGTTATCACACAATTTAGTTCATTTTGGCCAGCGATGTGCAACGGGTTAATTTAACTGCCTATTAATTGAGTTTCGTATCGATTTACTTGCTGAATTCTGTATAAACAATTAGACTTTTGTGTCACCTTTATACCATATAATTTTGAGCGTAATCCACTCAATAATTACAGAGATAAGCGAAAAAAAGTCATTACGTATGAATGACTATGGTAACCCGACCATGTATAGATGGTCACAAAAAAACGTCAGTGTAGTACATAACTCTGACCTACTAACATGTAAAGGATAATAAAATTTATATTTGCTTTTTGGTACAGTTTTGTAAACAAGTGGTAGAATAAAAAAAAAGTATATTTGAAAACTTTTATGCACAGGATAGAAATATTAAAACGATCAAAATACCTTGTTGTAAAATCACAGTTTAATAACAATTGCTTAGCAATTACACTATTTAAATGGCAATTAATATTTAACATAAGTATTGATTGTCATTGAATAACTGTCTTTTAAAAATAAAGCTATTGTCTAAAAATCTTAAAATAAGTAAAATTAAGTAGGTATATAAAAATTTACTTTTTTAACTTAATTTATAAAATCACAGTAATTATTCATTTATAACTAAATAACCATTACGCTAAAGATTGTTTAATTTAAAAATCACAGATAAATAAAACAAAACCTCAACATTTAATTACGATAACATTTAAATTTTTGTCATAATATAAAATGATATGTATAAAATGATGGGGTATGTATTTACTTTGTGTATAACATGCATTACGGCAATTGTTCAAAAGCGTTTACGCTGCCAATTGAAAAAAAATCAACTCAGTATTTACACAAGGTAATAAAGTAAGTACTTATTTGTGTAACGCACTGTCAGCACTTTGGATGCTTTTAAATTAGCTAAATATTGCATTTAAAACAATAAAGGCAGTTTTAATTTTAAATGCAAATTTAATAACATTTAAAGTGTTGACAACAATAAAATATTTGTATAACACACTATCAACACTTATGATGCTTTTAAATTAGCGAAGTAATGCATTTAAAACAAAAACGGCTTTTTTATTTTAAACGAATTTAATTTAGTTTCAAGAGCGTTAACGCAGCTCACTAGCGCCATTAAAATTAATTGTGTACGCGTCTGTACCGACATTATTGCATGCATAACGTAATGACTCTTTTTCGCTTATCTCTGTAATTATTGAGTGGATTACGCTCAAAATCTTTCATGGTATAAAGTTGACACAAAAGTCTAATTGTTTATACAGAATTCAGCAAGTAAATCGATACGAAACTCAATTAATAGGCAGTTAAATTAACCCGATGCACATCGCTGGCCAAAATGAACTAAATTGTGTGATAACTTTTTAATTACTTACTGTACACTAATGAAACTTCACACAGACCTGTAACTAACTATAAACTATAAAATGACGTTTTAAACAAGTCTCCAGAGTACATATCTTAGGAGTAAGGGCCCAAAAAGGGGTATTTATATAATTTAAAATAACTTGCAAACGGTGCATTATTATTACTTTTTTATTCGTGAACTAATTCAGACTAATTAAGACGAAGCTGTGTATAAAAAATTAGGAAATTACGCTGTACCGTTTCGGAGATCCAGCAAACACGCAAACGTTACGCCAGCAGCATCTTGAATATCTCCGAAACCAGGTAACGTAAAAATTCAAATTATATCGAAACATTTACTTCGTCCAGCGATCTAAAAATGTACCTATAGATTTTTTCAATAATCCCATTATTTCAAAAAAGATTCTGCTGCGGTAACGTTACCGCAGCAGAATCTGTTTTTGTCAAATATCTTTAAAATTAGGACTGAACTAATTCCAAAAACTACACAGACATTTACAGGAGCTAGAAATCTAAAAATCTGATAAAAAAAAATTACAAATTTCGACAAGATTCTGCTGGGGTAATGCACTCTCCGAGCGATACGTTAATAGATTATGTTATGAAGTGCCTCAGTACCAGTCTGTTTTATAATAACGTTATATATGTCATATTAATAATAGAGTGATCGTTTTGTTTCAGTTATAGTTACCGTATATTTAATAGTAGTTTCACATTTTCGCATAACGCCATCTAGTACTAAATTGAGCAAAGCTTGTGTTTTATGAATGTTATACTACGAATAGCTTTATACAAAAAAAAACTTAACATAATTATAAAATTTAAAAATGAATATCATAAAATATGTGTCAACAAATTATTTTTTGTAAAGACATTTAAGTTGGATGCCATCTATAACTTAATGAAACAACCCTATGTCGCCCTAGTGCTTAAAGAATAACTATCTAATCACATTCGAAGTAAGGTATAAGAGATTAAGATTAACTACTCTAAGCGAAAAAATTAATACTTGCTATTTATCAAGTTAATCTTTATTGCTCAGTATTGTATTAACATAAAAGAGACCACTGAAGTGAAACATATTTAAATTGTCATTCAAATATGGATAAAAGCTAGACTTACAACGCTTTATTCAAGAGGCAACAAAACTCCTTTTATTGCTTCAATAAAACATGAATATTTTTCTTCTTGTACGAGAGACGACTTTCGTTTCATCACTCTATCCAATTTCGTTCCTTCCACATTGCCCTTGGGCTTATTACGAGGCTCAAAACGGGACTTTTATATAAAAAGTTTGTGTATTTTTATATTACGTATACATAAGTTGAATGAATAGTATACCTTTAGATAGTGGGAATTAAGCAGACAAATATTTTTTTACTTTTAATAATGTTTAGTATTATGATCATTTCAGCTATCGTTACATTAAATGCGTAGCTGTAAATAGTTTTAAGTGAAGCTTTCCATCTTTTGTTTTCGTTGACATAATATTTTCGAATTGTCCCTTATATTGCGACATCCTTGCGATGAGTCGGAGTGATCACTGTGTATTCTCACTTACAAAATAGGCGCCATTAAATTGCTATTGCTGACCAATTTCCGATTAATCAATGATGGTCCGCAAAGATTAAAGTCAGTTATTAGTGTCATTGATACAGTTAAGATAGATCTGATTGTAGATAAAAAGTATAGTGACAGTAAAATAGCATTAAGGTTACATTATTTTCATACGTAACATTATAAATATTAATGCGGATGTAACGAGGTTATGTATTGATTGTTACATTGAAATGTACAGATATGAGATAATCTATTAAATTTACTTCCGTACACAATGCGATTTTTGAAGATTCAAGGTTTTAAGCATTGTAGGTACATCACATTAGTCTATTTTTTTAAGAATAACGATGCTTCAAATATATTTTGTTACTAAAAGGTTTTATTCTTTCTCACGGGTGCAACCATGATCGGCTTTTATGATTGGTTCAGAAAGAGATACGAGTACATTATGTACCGGTATCACATTGTCTCGTATAGTAGGCCAAAATTATAGTCTATCACTCTATGATACAAGTTAATTTGCTTATAAAGATTTAAAAAGCTCTATCTTCATTTGCATTTTTTATCTAAGCTAGAAAAGTTAACCTTAACGATGCTTAAATTTAATTCAAAACTGGTATACCATATTGTTGTACGACTCTACATTATCAAAACAGCCCATTAATGTCCCACTACAGGGACGGGCCTCCTCCCGTGACAGAGGGATACTTGGCCTACTAATACCACGCTGGCCAGACGGATTGGTATAGGGTTTAATTTCGAGTTTTACTTCTTTTTATTTCGTAAAGATAATATTCACGAATAGTCCCTGAGTCGGTTTTTACGTCACCCATGGGATGAGATGGGGTGGTGACATATTGTATTATTACTCCGTCACCACACGGAGGACTCTACATACCACTATAAATTTAAATAGGTAATATCGTAAAAGCGACTACGTTACAGATGCCACTAAAGCGGTTATGTTAAAATTTAACTAGTGCACACGTTTCCTTCTCGAAGATAACTCAATATCCGTATAAGTGTAGGTATATCAAAGACAACGAAGATATTATATTATTACATAAATAATACTACAATCTACTTATTTATCTTTTGAATAATGACACTTCATGATAAATCTATATTGATCGTAAATAGACTCACGTGCTCTTTGATAGGAGGTATATTAAAAAGTAAATAAATATTATGTTTCTTAAGTCTGATACGAACACTAAGAATATGATACTAGTATTCAATATCCACATATAGTTCCTTGTAGTTCATTGGAAACTTTGCGTATCGTATTATATTGTAAGACATCAGCATAAGTAGCGTCCTTTATTTATAAAATAAGCAAGCTACTAAGGCACAATCTACTTTGTTGAAATTAATAAATTCATACTCAACCTACAACCTTTCTAGCATTTTTTTTAATTAAAATTTTTATTTGAGTTTTGACATGAAAGAAATACAACCGCTTTGAACCGCGCCCCTTTTATTGGTGTCGTTTTAAAAATATTCTGTCTTTTACATTTTCTTTGTTAAGGATTTGTTGTTGTAAAATGTTAACACGGATAATACTAGCTGAACGATATTTTGGCCTTTCGCACAAGTTCATTTTCATACAATTACATACATTTAAAGTCACTTTCTATATAAAATTAAGGTATAAATTATTTCAAGTAGTTGTATAAACAATTATTTCCACGCGTAGGTACAGTCAGCCCCAAAAGTCGCTGAACACATTTTAAATTCCAAAACTGCTGAACACTAAAAGTGGCATAAGTCAGTGTCGCAACAAGAGTACAAAATAAGCTAAACGTACAAACCGACCATAACACGCTGCACACGGTTATTCCAAAAGTAGCTGCACACGGGTATTTCAGAAGTATGTTTACTCGTTGGAATAGATACATAATTTCAACACACTTCACTGAGATTCGATAGTCTAGGGTATAGAACACTCGACTTTGATGAAGTAGACATGCGTTCGAAACCGGGTTGTGCCAAGTATTTTTTTTTGGTTTTTTTATTTTTTATTTATTGTATTTTATCTAAAAAAAACAAGTAACTTAAATTCACCGTCACTGTTCACAGGTATTGTAATAAAGTTAAAATATTATTATTAATTGAAAATTAAATAGTAATTTTATTTAGTTTTTAATTTAATGAAGAATTTTTTTTTTTTTTTTTTTTTTTTTTTTTTAAAAGACAACTCCCGCACTAGGGATCATGCCCTGTGTCGCGGGGACCTTTTACAAACATCAATTAACGGACACAAAGAACTCCCAGACCAGGACAATAATTTGTGGATCTCACAAATTATTGACCTGCGTGGGGATCGAACCCACAACCTCTTGCACGGCAGCCGCTTGCGCTACCGTCGCGCCACCGAGGTCGTCAATGATCATTATGACTTTAAATTGTATGAGAAACATTTTCGGAGATTCGATGATATGAGTTGAAATGTTAAGTAAGAAGAAGCGCTCCCTGTTGTGCGACATTGAACTTAATAGTTTTATGACATGCAACTAAAATTAACTCTAGAGGTGATAAAGCCATTTAATTAATTAATTAATTAAATTATTTAATTTAATTGTCGAATATACATTTTTTTCGTAAACGAAGTCGCGGGTTACAGCTTGTATTGAATAATAATAGTAGAAAACAAAATAAGAAAAAATAAAAAAACACAAAAAGTAATCCGTTCCTCAGGATCGAACCAGAGCTGTTTTCTTTTCACCCAAGCTCTATACAAGCAAAGCTATCGTGTTGACAACTGTTTTGATGAAATTGTTAATGTAGTATTCCGCTTTGAAATTGGCTTGACTTTTGTCTACTGTCAAAATCACTCACTACAACTACACTGTAACTCGACCGCAGATGAGCGACGCAGCGGGCGACGTTGCCGTTCAGTCATGCGCACTTCTGAAATACCCATGTGGAGCTTACCCATGTTCTTGATGTTACGCTACTTTTGGAATTTTGTCAAGATGTTATTTTATTGTTAATTTGAGAAAAGCTATAAGAATGACGAAGAGTTCTTTATTAATATAATCTAACGATACATATAAAATAAAATTTGAGTGTCTGTTTGTAATACGAAATCCACGGCTTTAATATAAGTTTTTTATTAATAATCTTACTTAATTATAATAATAACATGAAAAAATAAAATAAACATTTACAAGCACAAATTCCAGAATTAATTATCTTAATTAAATTAAAACACAAACATTATTCACGAAACTTAATAAAATAAAACGAAAGCAATTTAAATTAACGTAAAAAAGTATGGTAAATATTAATTAAAATCGCGTGTACCCCCATTTGCATCAATGATTGCCTGCAATCTTTCTTCCATAGACTTAACCATGTTTTCACACGTATTTTTTCCTCGAAACGATTCCCAAGTGGCTACCACATGGCTTATTAAAGCTTCCCGGTTCCGTGGGGTTTCAGTATCCCAGGACTGCACCATGAGGGCCCATAAATTTTCGATGGGATTAATATCGGGGCTCTTTGGAGGGAAGTTAAGTTCTACCACTCTTTCTCTATTCGCCTCAAACCATGCTCTGCACATTCGGGATTTGTGGATAGGGCAATTATCGTGAATGAAGTTCACAGGCCTCTCCTCTGGTAACATAACGTAAGTCGTCGGCAACAAAACATCATTCAGAATATCCCGATACCCCTCACTGTTCAGGCGCCCTCCTATATCTATTAATTCTCCAGGACCACTGGCACACATCCATCCCCAGAATCCTACTGATATTCTGCCACTGGACTGATTGGCTAAAATATTTTGTTCCGAATATCTGGTATTATTAACGCGCCACAAAGAGATACGGCCGGTTTCGGATGAATGAAAAGTTTTTTCATCTGAAAATACTACGTTCGTAAAATCGAAATTTAAGTAACTCTCTGCAAATGCCATTCGAAGGGCTTTGTGTCGCGGTGTTAATATAAGCTTCCTAGCAGGTGTCCGGTGATGAATACCTACTTCATGAAGTCGGCGTCTCACCGTATTTAAAGACACATTGTTGATCAGGGCTAACTCAGGAGTCCGAGTGAAGCTATTATTTAGGACATTCGCTATCATAGTTTGATCCTGTTCATGCGATGTCTTTCTTGGTCTGCCAGATCTTTTCGCTACTCTTACATTTCCCGATTCACCCCATCGATGAAGCCAATGGTAGACAGTAGTTCTCTAAAAAATGTTTAATTTTAATAATTGATTAACACATGTAAACTTACTTATATATCGGCGCGAAACCGTTTGAAAAACTAAGCAAACAATATGACTCATTTCGTACGTGTTTCGAACTGCGTAAACAAGTGACGTCAGACGATCGCCCCACTCTATCGACTATAAAAAGGAGGATCGCCGAGCAAACGGTGATTTGTTTGAGGGCCATCCGCCCCACCACAGCAATGGTTTTTTTTGTCTGCGCAACCCTAAATATATTTCAAAATCTAAAGTAGCCTAGTTTACGCGCCGTAAAATTTGCAATCTAATAGTGAAAGTCCCATCGAAATCGGTACAGCGGCTTCGGATATTAGCCGGAACAAACAGACAGACAGACAAATTTTTTTTAATTGTGATTTTCGGCACTGGTATCGTGTATATGTTATAGGCAATGTGTATAATGCAGGGATTCTATACAATACCTAGGCAATGTATATGATACCGGGCTCGTTCAGGCAATGTATGAAATGAAATTCAATGTTTAAACTATTTTACACATTGCCTAGGAAATCTATAGAATACCAAGCAGGGCTTGGTAACGGTACCATATTCACAGTATAAGTATCGTTAAGTAACGTTATTTTCATAAAGGTAACCTAGTAAGGTTACTAGGGGTATATATATATTACATTGGTATCGAATTAAATTTAGTAGCGATAACAATCTAACGGTAAAAGTATCGACACTTTTACCGATACCTACCAGCGATGTTGCCAACTCGTGCAGTATACGGGAGCCGCGCATGACTGAACGGCAACGTCGCCCGCTGCGTCGCTCATCTGCGGTCGAGTTTCAGTGTAGTTGTAGTGAGTGATTTTGACAGTAGACAAAAGTCAAGCCAATTTCAAAGCGGAATACTACATTAACAATTTCATCAAAACAGTTGTCAACACGATAGCTTTGCTTGTATAGAGCTTGGGTGAAAAGAAAACAGCTCTGGTTCGATCCTGAGGAACGGATTACTTTTTGTGTTTTTTTATTTTTTCTTATTTTGTTTTCTACTATTATTATTCAATACAAGCTGTAACCCGCGACTTCGTTTACGAAAAAAATGTATATTCGACAATTAAATTAAATAATTTAATTAATTAATTAATTAAATGGCTTTATCACCTCTAGAGTTAATTTTAGTTGCATGTCATAAAACTATTAAGTTCAATGTCGCGCAGGGAGCGCTTCTTCTTACTTAACATTTCAACTCATATCATCGAATCTCCGAAAATGTTTCTCATACAATTTAAAGTCATAATGATCATTCTTCATTAAATTAAAAACTAAATAAAATTACTATTTAATTTTCAATTAATAATAATATTTTAACTTTATTACAATACCTGTGAACAGTGACGGTGAATTTAAGTTACTTGTTTTTTTTGAGATAAAATACAATAAATAAAAAAAAAAACCAAAAAAAATACTTGGCACAACCTGGTTTCGAACGCACGTCTACTTCATCAAAGTCGAGTGTTCTATACCCTAGACTATCGAATCTCAGTGAAGTGTGTTGAAATTATGTATCTATTCCAACGAGTAAACATACTTCTGAAATACCCGTGTGCAGCTACTTTTGGAATAACCGTGTGCAGCGTGTTATGGTCGGTTTGTACGTTTAGCTTATTTTGTACTCTTGTTGCGACACTGACTTATGCCACTTTTAGTGTTCAGCAGTTTTGGAGTTTAAATGTGTTCAGCGACTTTTGGGGCTGACTGTACATGTTTAAACAAAACAATATGATTGTACTACATTCTCTATACCTCTACAATTTGATAAGATATATATCTTCATGATAGTGTTATACGATAGCTCTTTTGTTACATTGATATTGTGGGCGCCGGTCCTTTTAAAGTGACAACGTATCATTATGTTAAATCAGTACCTTCACAATGTATTGTGTTTGTACTGTATGATAACATCTACTATTTATTATATTAGAACATTAAAAGCGAATATTTTGTTGATAATGGGACTAATCATGCCCTCTTTTTTATAATGGGAGTCACACTCTTTTAAGCAGGGTTCGGCGAAACAACACATTATCACCACGACAAAGCACCGAACTTGACACTTGGTGGTCTCCAGGGGTAAAAGCTAAATAAAAAGGAAAATAAAGGAGTTTGGGGAAGCTTAAATGTGAATGTATTATTTTTGTTCCGTGGTATTTACTAATTTTTGATAGGGTAATGACCTATTTTGTCATTGTAATCATTATCTGGCAGATAAATTACAGTTTCTGTATAAATTTGCTAACGCCTATTACAAAATGTAGCCAAAGCTAAATCAAAAAATCATTTAAAAAAATAAGTCCACGAACAAAGTGGCTTCCTTTCCTTTTTAATTGTACTCCTAACTATAGTTTATATAAACAATCATGCTCGCCAGTGACATAGAAAATGTTGGAACAATAACTGCCCCAGTTAGAAGGCAAGAAAGCAGCATTACGGCTCTATTCATTGCTCTACAACCAACTAGGAAACCACTGCAGTCATAACACTTGTAGGTATATAGCTAATATTTCGTTTTTGAAATTCACGAAAATCAACTACTTTTGTTAATGATACGACGACGTACGTAGTTTTATCATACCTTACAGTTATGCCCTCAAAGTTTTCCCTACGATCTATTTTACAAACTGTACCTACTGTGATTAACTGTATTCTATATTACAGTTAGAGAAATATCGCAGCCATGCAAAGCTTTAAATTTATGCAAGCGCAAATGTAAATGTCATAATATCGCGTTAATTTTCGTCTTTGATTGTATTTAGTATAAACACGCAAAGTAATACTTTCAAATTTAAATTAGTATTTACTTTGTTCATTGTTTAACCCTTTTAGTTTATTTTAGAATTAGACTTTAATACAAACTATTTACTTCATGACATTAAGTGATCGAACAATTGAGTAACCTATTAAATAAACTACACAATCAACATTCGTCGTAAAACGAAACAAATAATTCCACCATTTTGATTAGAAAAACCTTTTATCCACTAAATGACGGTAAACTGTTTTCGGATTGAGTACTTGAAAGTATTGTTAGTTAATGGAAGAAGTCTCCTAGGGCGTAAGTGAGTACACACTCTAGTAAGAAAGAACTAGTTTTTCTCGCTAAGTGTTTAACATTAGCTAACAACATTAATCATCACTTCATTTCCGTACTTTTAGTTCTACAACTTTCTGCACTTACAAGTATCATTAAGTAAATGGCATTGTACGGTATGTTGCTAACGCTAATGTACTTTGTATCGCCAATATTTATGTATTAAATCATAAACTAGATTGAAAATAGAACACTAACGAGTACGAGTACCTATAAAGAGCATAGACAAATCTCTTTAACTGGTGGGACTCTTTATCCAGTGCTAATAATATTCGATTATCGATGATTGTTTGACTATGCAATCATCTACCTCTCTCACTCTTGGCCGACGAGGTGCAAGTAAATGTCATACGCTAATGTTGTCGATCTTGACCTATCAGATTAAGGCATACCTTAGTAGTTGCCAATATGTAAATAAGTCATAACTTCTCCACATCTTCCACATTTAGGAGACTCTCTGCTTCACTATCTATATATTTATGTTATTAAATAAAGCAACCAAGGCTTTTACAAGCTTCGTAAATAAAATTGAATATCCTACTCAACTCTGAGCATAGCTCTGTATCTACTCTATCTCGGGGCGCTTTTGCAACAAAGAACTTTACCATCCGGTCACCATTTAGTCTTGCCTTTGTGTCTGGCGGGAATAACGTTGTACATTTTGTACAAGTTCAGTTTTGACCACTTATTGAAATTAACTAGGCGGGGTATTGTTGAGTATGTGTCGTAGTAAGATACCAGCATCGTGTCTAAGAAGACTGACATAATCTAGTACCAATATAATAGATTCTCGTACTAACTTAAGTGTTGGTAATAGAATATGTAGTACTTTAATAAATGTACCTAAATTCAATAAGGCCACGCTTCATCTGTAATTTTTACTTAAGTAAATGATTATTTTTAAACTTGTCATCGAATTATTATCTATCATTTTACCATAATATCGAAGTGTCACAGTGCAGTCACCATATGCTAAGCATAGACCAATATAAAAGTATAACAGTTAATTCACATCTAAAAAAACCGGTAGCTACAAAATTAACTTTCCAACGGTGAGATAATTAAACTGAAAGCTTTTTAAATTTTCAACAGAAAAATCAACAAAGTCGTACCTAAAGACAATGAAAGTATAAAACTCTAAGCTTAATCAACACAGTGCTTCATCATATCAGTCTATGGATGTCCACTGTTGGACATAGGCCTCCACCAAACATTGCTTAAACAGACATTATTAGAGGTATTGGAGGTATTGACGTTAGTGAGAGATGTTCCTGGGAGGTGTTACCTCCGTGTGAGAGGCAGTGGAAGGTAGTGTTAGAGTATGGCAGG
This sequence comes from Schrankia costaestrigalis, assembly GCA_905475405.1. Classification (NCBI taxonomy): domain Eukaryota; kingdom Metazoa; phylum Arthropoda; class Insecta; order Lepidoptera; family Erebidae; genus Schrankia; species Schrankia costaestrigalis. The sequence goes on along the minus strand of FR997829.1, from coordinate 12,086,853 downwards.
AAAGTGGTGAAGAGCGCTGGGCGGGGGCGGCTCGCGGCGCGCGCGCTGTGATGCGATGGGCCAGGACTGGTGCTTCCGACGCAAGAGGAAGCGCAGCAGCAGTCAGGATGACCAAGCGCATCACACCCGGTAACTACTTATAAGTACTACTAATACTTAATGGTATACTTTATGTCTTAAGGTTTTTGTTCTATTCTCTTTATTAGGATAAAAAAGGGTAAGACAATTATTTGTCAGACTGATAAAAACAGTAAGACTACTTTTTGTCTTCAAATTTCTGTATAACAAGTTTAATCTTAGCTTGTACATGAATCTTGGGAAACTATGATTCTTCCGCAGTAGGCACTGATGTCGGCAGAGTCATGGTTTACAGCGGGCTGCGGCCTGTGTGAGAAATGAAACAGTTTTAATTAGTAAGAGTCTGACAGACTTCATGGGTCGGAAGAACTCTATGGTGATATACACTCATAAAATTTAAAAACATTTTAAATTTAAAAACGCAAATTTAAAAACTCATAAAAACATGGTGTCAGGGTGCTATATTTAAGGTTATTTTATACTAATAAAATAACCTTAAATATAGCACCCTGACACCATGTTTTTATGAGAGTCTTTTTACAAAAAGTAAACTACTTAGATGGTACTAACCATCTAAGTAGTACTTCATCTAGTAAGTACTTTTTGTGAATCGTTATAATTGAACGAAATCAATATTTTTACTTTCTTCACTACAAGGATAGGCTACTATTTGTCAAAGTTAGTAGCCCCTTCGTTGCTTGAAATTATAAGCAACAGTTTAGAAGCCATTTGGAGGATTAGGCTAAATTTTCTAACCAAAAATTATATGTCTTCAATAGAATGAATCGTTACTTCACAACCAATTAGCAGATTATCCCATATAAAGGCCGGAAAAACGGCGCGCGGTACGTGTAGTATTTTTCACACATTCACAATTCTATGTGATCCACAAATTATTGTTCAGAGTTTGAATGTTCTTTGTGTCTCTTAAATTAGAATGTGGTGTGTAAATGTTAGTATTTTTGAAATCAAATGTTTTATTTTAAAGAGAAGAGAAAAATATGTATGAAAATTGGATAGCGCAGTAAATTTTGCAGTTCATACAAAATACTCGAATATAATATAGCCACACGAGTACTTGTACCCAGTTCTCGTACACATAAGCCACAAGGACCCATTACCTACTTCTGAAGCGGTCAGGTACACCCCTAACAAAGTTTGTTACTTCAAATTCTTCAAGCATTTCATATACATACATACGCTTTGTTTCAGCCGTTTTGGTGTATATGTTACAGCTAAAGTAATAAATATGAATATTATACATAATAACTAGCCATTATGTATAAGGGCTACTCAATTTTGATAAAGTGATAAATGTCGCAGAATTAATCACATTAACTAACTGGCAAAAATACAATATTTAGGCAAAAGTCAGAAACAGTTGGTTAGGTTAGGTTAGTATAGTGACCAAAGGACGAAACATTTTTTTTATGTAAAACTAGAATATAGTATTACCATATTCTAGCACTCGCCGCCCGCTGCCGCGGCACGCTCGCTTCGCTCGCTCGGCTCGTGCGTCCTTTGGTCAGCATCACAGAACATTAAAATACATTAGAAAGGTTATCAAGCGCAGTTTGCATCGGATCCGCTGTAGCCACTAAGCCCCCACTATTTCTACAACTACGTAAGCAACGAAAGTAAATAGAGTGTCACGCACACACGCACAACGTCAAACGAAGCGCTATGTTTGGTCACACAGCTCACTCACACAGACGTAATCTTACTTACGTATGTGCTGTGCAAAAGCAATTTATTTTACATTTACGCTAGTGATTGACAAACGATAAAATTGCATCGATGTATTTTAATGTTCTGTGGTCAGCATACTAACCTAACCTAACCAACTGTTTCTGACTTTTGCCAGTTAAAAGGTAAAATTTAATGAGTTAAGTAATCACTTTATCTAAATTGAGTAGCCCTTATACATAATGGCTAGTTATTATGTATAATATTCATATTTATTACTTTGGCTGTAACATATATACTTGTATATACTATATTTATTTATAACGAATTACCTATTCATTTTTACTATAAAATAAAAACTTTAGAATATACACGACGATCTCTGTGGTGTAGTGGTTATATTCCATGACTACAACGCAGAGGTCTCGCGTTTAATTCCTGCTCAATGCAAATCTTTGTGTTTTTCATCACATGCGTGTATTTATACTTTGCCTATAGTACAAGTTTGAGCCTAAAAAGCGTTCAATGTGAATGAAAAATATAACAGAGAGAGTGTGCGAGAAAGATATTACTAACATTACTAAAATTATCTCCTTTTTGGCTTAAATTTCGTTAGTGTGGCGATAATCGACATCTAGTCTTCTTAAATTGGAATAATCTATACAAATACACATAGTAAAAGCTCCACTACTAACCGGTGCGTCACATGTATAAGGTCTTTTAATAAGCGTGTCCGAACTTTGAGCGTTTATAGCGGCCCTCTTGTTAAAGCCACATCTGTCAAAATTATTTTCATTTATTAAATATGTTTTGCCAAATCATCATGGATAGTTATAGCATTCAACAATACGTGCAAATGATAAAATTTTATAATCAAAATAAGTATTTTGTTCGAGCAACGCATCGCCCATTTTACGGTCGCCATCATCGCCCTACAAGGAGTACTATTCGTCGTGTAGTGGAAAAATAGGAGTCCACTGGTTCAGTAAATAATTGACCAACACCCTTACGTCAATAAAACGCAAGATCTGCTGAAAACATCGTCGCTGCCCGTGATAGTGTGAAGGAGAATCCGAGGTAGTCGATTTCACGTCGCCCACAACAACGCGGCCTTTCACAGGGTGCAACTTGGCGAATTTTGCTTCGTGACTTAGGCCTGCACCCGTATAAAATCTAACTGCCCAAGGAATTAAAGGTAAACGACGATAGAAACGGTTAACGGAAAATCTTATTAGTCATCATAATCAATGCCATCAGTCAAATTCAGCCTGATTTATACGCAAAATTCATGGAAAATTGGATATTTCGTATGCTGGATGGATCCAGAGAAGCCCTGGTGGAAATTTAAGCGATGACATATTCCACACATAATGGCATCACTATGTCCTTCAAATAAATAAATAATTTCAATGATATCTCACACACACTTAGTTTTATTCAAATTTAAAGATAGGACACGCCTAATGAAATTGTATGACAACCGAATCTTCGTCAGTCGTCTGGTATGTGTAGTGTTCAGAGCCAACTCAAAGTTCGTAACATGACAGTTGTTGTGTCACTCGCTCGCTATGAAACGCGTTGAAATTACTCAAATGTCTCTAGCATGCTGCCATTACGTGTTGCTGCAATTTCTGTGGACATAAAACTATTTTCATTTCTATTGATGGCGAAGTTACAATTAATAAGCAATTCCCAAAAGTAATATAATGATCCTAGAGAGGAAAAGTCCTATTGTTTCCAGCATAAATATTATTATGATCTAGCTTCGATATTTGTTAATTTTTTAAGACCTCGGTCAATTCTCGAAACATACTTTTTAATTTAATTTAATTTTAATTTTTTTTAAAGAATCCAAAGTCGTATTGTTGTCCGGTAAAGAAAAAGTTAAAATTAAGTTAAATGGCAAAAAAGAGTTAAATAACAGAGTTGCCAGTTTACGGTTTACAATTTAAAAGATTGGAAATTTTAATAGATTTTCTAACACTCCATATACATAAATAAAACATTAATATATAAATCAACTACAGGAAATTATCTTCGGTAAATTAAAATATTATAAGTTCCGTAAACTTCTATTCTAAGAAAACAAAATATGAAAATCAGGGTCTTTGAATGTAATAATGCGATATCCCTAACTTGTTTTTCCCGCTCGTTTCGCTTCCCTCGCGCACGCGCACTGCCGCTCCTAAAATAAACGCAAAGGTTTTGACGTTTCATAATGACAAGAATACTCATTTTAGCGCGAAAATTACAACTGTCACTTTAAAAATGACAGAATGCCGTTTTAAGCTTAGTTACAGTACGATTACAAGATTTTAAAAAGATTTTAAATTATAAATACAAGAATACATAGTGTGTCACAATTTGACAACTAAAAGTTAAATTAACTTTATTTTTAACGTTTGGGAACAAGAATTGACATGCTCAGTAAAATTGACATTTCAGTGTTTCTGTTTACTACTTAAACCCGCGACCTCGTGCACGACAGTCGCAACCACAATTGCTTTGCCACCGACTCAGTTAAACCTTATATTCCCTCTGAATTAAACACTTTACATATTTATGGTGCGAGAGTAGCGCAAAGTTAACTTGGAAAAAGCTTTCGTTTAAAACAAAATGGTCTTATTACAATAACTCAAGTTTTTTTACGTTATGAAGTGGATGAAACCCACACAATAGAGTTAACACATTAAACTAGTATTTGATGTTAACATATTCCCTAGAGTTGCGTGATACAACGGTGACAGTGGCAAGTGGATAATTGCATCGTAATGGGCGTCGTAGTCGGCAATACGATTAGGTTGTAACCTCTCTTAACACACAGTGTCTCTGTAATATTGAGCCTTGATAGGGTGCATGTTAGATGGAACAACACTTTGTCTAATCTTGTAAGCTACGACAGCTATTAGATTGTGATAAGCTACATTGTGTATTTTGTGTTTACATGTTTTTAGTCATTTTTAAACCGAACCATAAATAAGAGGAGAATTAATAACCTCAGTATAACAAAGTATAATTTTAACCAAACGTTGACATGAGCACAAATTAATTTTTAAATGATTAAGATAGTATCTTGTATAGTAACGGTTAGTTATATAAACTTGTGAACTGGATCCCATCCCATCCACTGAACCTGCTTCCTTAATAAGATGATAGAGATATAAGAGATAGATGGTATTTCAGCCAATGCTTTTTTTTATTTTTGAAAACTTTGTTATTCCAAATACATATATATAGTTTTAAACGAATTTGTCTAAAGATAAACTACGTTTGGGTAATGACATAGTAAGAAATAAGACCTACTTTGTTATTGAAATAGGTTAAATCTTTGTTGCCCGTATTGTACCATAATAAGATTAAGTATCTTTAAAGATGTTTTCAACAAAATATTAGTATAATTGGACAAAGCGCAATAATCACAATTAGCAACCTTTTTTAGATTTGTATTTAAGACGTATTTTTTTTAAACTTACTCGATGAAGGTTACAAAATATCAGTTTAATAATATACAAGTAACTTCTAAGATCATGGCTTATCATATCTATACAGCAACATTGCTATTATGCATTAACAATAGTAATTACATTATCTTAGCATAGTAGTATATAATACACAGCACAATCAAGAACGGACGCTCACGGTAATTGCATCTATATGCAATCCCACAGTAATTATGTTTGCCACAAGCGTAATAATATGTTGGACAGGTACATGGTTGTTACAAGCCAAGGTAACCACTATTGTGTCCGCTACAGTGACGTGTACGCCGACTTACATCACAGAGAATATTTGTAACCACGACGATATACTCGTACCAAAATTTGAGATATATTCACATGAAATATTTCTTGGTTAATTTGGAAATGAGCCTAAGGTAGATGTAGATCTTAACCGTCCTGACCCTGTATTAGCCTGTACAACAGTTAAAAAAAAAAAAAATATTCTCTGTGTGGTCACGGAGTAGGAATGCAATATGTCACCATCCCATCTCATCCCATGGGTATCGTAGAAGCCGATTATGGGACTATTCGTGAATATTATCTTAACGAAATAAAAATAAGGAAAATTTAAAATTAAACCCTATACGAATCCATCTGGCCAGCGTGGTATTAGTAGGCCAAGTATCCCTCCGCCACAGGAGGAGGCCCGTCCCTGCAGTGGGACATTCATGGGCTGTTATGATTATGGTAATAGTTATAACTAATGCTCCAAATTAGATTGGATTCCTATGGTATACTAATGAGTACCTAAACACTTGCAACTTAATTTTTGATATTCAATAAATACTATTTTTTAAGGTTTTCGTTTATATGAGTTCCTTGACTTAATTGAAAATTGTTGAATGCATTACCTCTTTGTTCATCTCATCCAAGACACCACCACTGCTGGGCATAGTTTCTTTCAAACGTCTCCTCTGTTCCGTGTATTTCTCATTATTCATCCTTTGCCTGCAACCTTTATTAGGCTTGTCGACCCACCTTGGGAGGGGTCTGACGCCATTCTAGAACCTTATATTGTATTTTTGAAATCAGAGACTTAACATTTGCTTAAATCATCTACTAAAGTTTAAGTATTTGTTATGTTTAAACTAGATCTTAGTTAATACTGTCAGTGAGATGCCACGATGTAAATGAGTATTCTATTCTTAGTGAGACTAGATAATGTTATGCCATTGAAAAGAAAATATAAATATTAAAGAGTATTGTTCTTGTAACGTGTACATAGTGTTACTAATGATATCTTTATTTATCCGTGTAATAATACGGTGGACAGAGAATCGACTATTACACGCCAAGGTAACGAGCATTACTTATGTCGCTTACTGTGAAACACACACCACCAATCTTACCTCGCCTCTACACTATAGTTACGACGACATCGGAGGACATTTCATTGTTTTATTGTCATTTGTTTGTTGTACACTCTTTTCTTCTACTTGTTTTTACTTTAAACTCGTAGAAAATTGATTTGTGATGCCAAAAATAACGTCTTCATTATAGAAAAATTATTATGTTTTTAAAAACATACATTATAGTTTACGGTTTTATCAAGGTCTGTTTACCTTTTCTTGCTCTATGACGTCTAGCATTTTTCAGCTTTAACTTTGTATTCTAAAACATTCGTTTAAAAATAGAATATTTAAAAAATAATTCATTGTTAAACCTCTGTTTATAACGTTACCTACTAAGAACAAAGGTTAGTATACTTACGTATTATTCATTTAAAACAACAGCGTTGATTTATTATGTGTCTGAATCCTTGACATAGTTTTTTGCGAATCAACATAATATTATTATACTCTTTTCTCTACATTTGAATTAGTAAACTTAAAAAAGTTAGAAAACGTAAATTTTTTTCATGAACTCCTAATTTTCGTTCCTTTTGTATTGACAGTTGTTAGTATGAAAGAAGCAGTATCTGAGTTGCGCAAAGGGCAGTGGCACCGGTCAAGTTCACACCAGACCACGTGTGCCCACGACCTACGCGACAGACCAATAAAACAACCAGCTCATGTACTTATTACTTATGCGCCGCGTTTACTAATACACGTGTCTCTTGTGTACCTACTAGTTTTTATCATGCATGACAGTTCGATTTTAATTGACAGCTAATTGAACGAAGTATTTATTTACATTATATAATATTAAAGTGAAAGTAATATTATCGTAAAAATATCTTTAGTAAATGATATAATAGATCCATTTGTTATTTTGTAAAAAAAAAATTGACAAAAATATGTCATCTTGTCAGAAATTTACAAAATTAAGGGCGTAATAAAACCTAATAATTGTGAATCTTGTCGTTGAAAACTTAATCTTCTAAGCTTAGCGAATGTATTAAACCAAATTCAGTGGTTGTGATTTGTAGCAAGCTTCAGTGAAGACGTTAGGTTTTCGCTTGACCTATAAACGAACGCACTTTGCATAGCACGTCAAAGTGGTCCTTGGGGCGGTGTGATAAGCACCACTTCGGCTTGGCGGTGCTGTAGTCACTTGCGTCATTTCCTACCCAGAAGTTGCGTGCCGGCGTACGCATGCGGCTCGCCCCGTTCGACCCCCGGCAAAATGGCGGTGCCAACATGGCCGCCGGGCAGCCGCAGGATGCTCTGTGACGGTGCTCCTGTCCGAAACGACGTTGACACGATTTGCCGGCGCGCTGCACACCTTGACACGCACATCCGTACAGATACTACCGTCGTGATCGATTTGTCGCTTGCAGCGAGACGAGACAGAGCCGCCTACGCGAAACGCGCGTGCAACAAGTGATATTGTTTCGAAAACTGGACTAATAAATGCCGCGCTGTTAATATTTTGTATTAGTGATGTAATTGTGGGTCACATATAAATATAGAACGTGCCCTTTCAGTCAGTGGCGGCGCGGGTGAGCCAAGCAGTGAGTGACGTCGGCCGCTCACGTTCCCCGCGCCGCGCAACGTCAACATTGCCGGTCGCGTCACGCAAACCGACTCTCGATGCACATAAATAATATTCACACGCACGTTCGCGCGTACTATTAGCGACGTCTGTAACGTGATCTTCATAGATATATGGTGACATTATACTAAACAATACATTGAATGCTCGGTAATGTGACAATAACTGAGAACAATTCGCACTTAAGTCGTCCTCGAAAATGCTTAATTATTGTTTGTCTAATGCAAAACGTTCGGATAGTTCAGTTGCCGACTTAATAACTATCAATAATGACGATAACACGATTGCATAGAGCGGCCCGTGTGCCACTGGTTCGGCACAGAGCCGAGTGTACCGGCCGAGAGCGCGCGTGAATCGCGCACCGGCGCGACCGCCGCACGTGCACTTACTTATACGTGAACATGTTTCTGTTGTCATCGCCGCAAGACATTATCAGTGATTAACTATTTCACGTGACCGTGTGAAGAAATGACAGTGTGAACGCACGCCGATGTGTTGCTTCTTACGAAAGTGTTTGTGGGGTGCGGGTAGGGGTAGAGGGCGTGTATCGCGCGTAGCACGATAGCTGCACGATGATAACCTTTGTATTCGCGGTGTGGTCGGCGGCGAGAGCGCTGGGGTGGGCGTGCGAGGCCGCCGCTGCATCTCCCGAGGTTGAGGAAGCACCGGTGTTGCCCCGGCTGCGCTCGGCACGCGCTTCAAGTGATCTGTCCACGCTCAGCACGACCACGACTAGCTCCAGTCAGACCAGTAGTGGAGAAACTAAGAGGTCCACGCCTCTATCTACATCTTTGTGATAGATATGTATTAAGTTTTTGTGTCACTCAACAGTCGTTACAACTTCTCAAGGGCCTGCATCATTTAGATAAAGTGCAAGAGCGGTTTTGTTTATCGTAAATAACATTATCAAACAATTAAAAGCTAATACGATATAAAATGATAATATTATCTGTTTATCAATTGATTATATGTCACCATTCTTATCAGCAAATTATTTGTAAAAACATTACTTTTTCGTTTACCAAGTCCTTTGATTATTCGCTTATGGCTTTTTCTCCACTTTTGCTAACAAGGAAATTGCTTTAAAATATACTCTGAGAAACATATTTTCGTGTAAAGAAAACCTAGAACCACGAGTAGGTACATACATGTACATAGGTATATAAAGTTTCTTACCATTGCATCAGGCTAGCTTGCCGTCCTATAGTTAAAGTATAAAATACATTTTACGGTCCTTGAAATACTTCAGCTCGATTTTCAGGTTCTTGGAATAAAATGGACGTAGAAAACCTTTTAAACAGTCTAAATTGAGACTCTATATTGTACAAACCTTGGAATTTCATTATAAACCAGTTTCTCTGTAATCATTAACTAAATCTGAATGATTAACTGTATGTTTTTTGTTCATTCAAATGTTATAAATAATTTTACTATAGTTAATAATAGGTATGAATTTGAAATGTTTTAATAAATCAATTAGAATTGAATGGGTGCTAACAAAAGGCGGATACTTCTATTCTTTTTTAGGTATAATAGATAGGAACAGTTGTAAGTAAATTGAAAAGCTCTCTGGACCAGAATGACATAAACAAAAGAAACATTCATATCAATAAAGAGATTTCTAGACCATACAAATTCAATGAATTGTTGTAATTAGCTACGTACGATTTTTGAAAGTTAAGTTTTTACTATACACCTACTCTGTTTACTTTAGTTTGAATACTATTTATTGAATAAAATAAGGATGTTTTAAAATAAAAATAAATCAAAATATAAAACCGCTGTAACGACTGTTGTGCGTCACTTAAACTCCCTGGGCAGTCAGCAGGAATTGCTTATAATTATAATTGATTGGTTTAAAAACTTGAAGGTACACATTTAGAAGTAAAATAGGGTCGGCTCTTCCTTTTCCCTTAAAAGTTTAATATTTTAGCCGCTTACCAAAATTCTGACTGAGGCCGACAGCGGATTTATTAACCTTTCCTATTCTTAAATCAAGTCAGAAACAGTAAAAGGTACTTTCTTTAAACCATTTACCGCTACCGCAATGTAATTTTCTTTCTGTCAATTACTGCTGACATCCCACCAGGATTGAATATTTCCAGTTTAATTTATAAACATTTTTGCTCGGACGATATAATTCTTAATTAGCTGTCTAAGACCAAACTTTATCAAATAGATTTTCTATATTTGGCAATCTACCAAACTAATATAAACGTTGATGCGTTGAAGAAAACTAGGTAAATATGTGTTGAGGTGTGATACTTATTACCAACAAAATATAATTCAGTCTATCTATTTATTACCTTTATTAAGGTGACCAAGATTATCAATCTTTTACGATACGTAGAAGTTAATCTTAATAAAGGCGTCGATTTTATTATCCTTCATTGATGACTCTTTAATAAAGTAAAAGAAGGTCAGTTTCGAGATTACGATTTAGTATCTAATAAGGACTCAGATATAAAGAAGTTTGATTGACTACTAGAAACTTTAACAGGAAATATCTTTAGATACTTGTACAAAGTTAAAACACTTAGCGAAACATGTAACTAAATTTGAAACATGTCATGTTGACAGCACTCCAGTATTATTAACTCTACGCTACATTTTATAAACGAATTTAAAAACCGCCCAATATATTAACTTCACGGTATTGATTGCTTTATAGCCTACATGTTACTGATTGCTTCTATAAATAACAACCATAAACAATAATTTTATAGTCAGCAATCATATTAATCGCTGAATTCAATAAGCGAGTCTTTGAAATCATTATTGATTTTGAATTTTATGTGCTAACACTGATTGATCTCCGTTAATGTATTTGTTTTTTACGATATTGATATAATAATATAATACATATTGATATCATATTATTTATATCTCAGTAAAGAACTTGACGGTTTAAAAAACGATATTCTAAAGTCCTATTTTACTATACTTAGGTATACTTATTCATAAAGAGTAACAGTGAAATAGGGACTAAGTAGACTTAACAAATTTTTAATTTATTATCTGTTCATAATTCTATCACAGCTCTGAAATGTGCTGATGAAAAAATTGGTTGAAAAATAATAACATCTTTCTTACACAAACTAGGTACTTAGCTGTTTGTAAAATTGATATGAATTTGATTAGCGTTATTCAAAAAAAGATTATAACAAAGATAGTTATATAATTTCTAACATAAATATAAAACAAACAAAACAGTTTTTAAATAAATAAAATCATTGAAAATATAAATCTAAAGCTGAGTGAGCATGCTAACAAGGTCTATATAATAACCCGGTTAAAAAAGAACATTGTTAAATTAACCGTACGTAAACTCAAAAGGAAATCAGAGTAGCTAAAAATATAGCTCTTAGCAACATTTTATAATTTACTACACTTTAATATCCTCTCAATATAATTATGATAACACGATGTCTTCTACACGCACGGGTAAGACATGTAATCATATAAAAACTTCCTCGACATCATTATTATAAAGTAATAGCAGTTTGCTTCGGCACCGGTGCACGGTGTGAATTTTCTTACATGTATAATGTACAATGAATACAATGATATTCCTCTATTCAATATGGCGGATTAGTTTATTTAAAGGAAACCATAACATGGTATTAATAATAGCCCGACGATTCAATTAAGTTATTTCACAAATGAGATTATGTTCTTCTTCATTACGCTAATAATTGTGAGGCTTTAGCACGTGGGTGTAATGAAATCGTTTTAGATTAATTTTAAACTTGGACTAAATTCTCTCGCAATATTTTTAGAGAAGGCACTTTGCATTGCATCATCTTAGATGTCAAGGCAATCATTTTACCTTTGCGTCGTCATCTCCAAAACAAAAAACAACTAAATTAAATATGTTACAGTACCACGTAAGTGTTTATCAAAAGGTTGTTCCACGTTTTTATATTGCTTAAAAGTATTATTAAATATTTAGACTGTGTACGGATTTCCCGTAACAGAAATGATTTGTAATAAATTAAAGTCTGATTAAAACTTGATAACTGTTTAATATAATAGATATATGAAAACTATAAGTACTAAAATGACTTTGATGTAAGTGAGAACGCGCGGTACGCTTGATGACCGAATACGAACTGAACTAATTTAATTGATATTATAATGATAGAAATTATTGCAATATGAAGTAAATGCTGACTACGCTATTTCGCCATGTACGGCGTGCCCGTACATATTCCCGGGCGGGAAAGATGATGTTAGTAGGTGATTCCTATGATACAAGGTGATTATAACTTAATAACTACGTGTACCCAATGTGGTTAGTATTGATGACTGATTAACAAGGTGAAATCATTTATCGTAAAAACTAAGAAACGTCTTTTAATTCTTGTGGAATTTGAAACCCGGAATGAAACACTATCGGGGATGACCCCGTATCTTTTATTAACACACGCGCTTTAGCCTCCGGCATTAAACGTTTGAATGAAACACGCGCACGATTGCAACCTTTTTGTAATTCGTTCACTTCACTACACTTATCGCTTTCTGTCGAACACACTGATGTGGTAGCCACCTGAGGCTGGCTATCAGCCTGTTGCACAGATGGCGCTCGTGATCTTCTTCCTAGAATGAAGCGGCGTACACGTTTTCCTAGTAATGCTGCTAGACAGAGTCCCATGATCGCGAATATAATATATATCGCGACGTAATGATGTACGTCGTGGTTTGATAATCCTTCTAATAGAGGCTCTGTCTTTTTCATAATTTGTATATTACGATCGATGTCTTGGTACTGCGATGAAAAATTGTTGTAAGGAATCAAATTGCTGTCATTGTAGTATGGTAGAGAGATATTGATAATGTGATTTATCTGTGAAAATTCAGGTATTTGTATGTCTGAGCTTATGTTAAGTTGATTGATTCCCTGTCTATGTGAGTAGAAAAAGGAATCTGCTAATTTGATAGTACATTCTTGATTAACGTGAAAGAACCCAGCCTTTGTAAGACGTAAAGGTGTAATTTGATCTGCACAGATAAGTTTTATATGACAAGTCTCGCAGCAAAAATAAAAATAGGTATTAATTTTATTTAATTCAATCCACCTGTCGCTACATGCCTTTATTTTTGTTAAACATTGTCTTGATTCAGCGGTTTCACAAAAGTTGTAATCGTTCTTGATCACATGGATGGGAGACTTGATATGACACAGGTTGAGTTGCGCATTTCTTACAAAACATGACTTCAGCTGTTCGTCTGTTATAATGATAAATGCGTCTTGTTTGAGATTAACTGCTACATATTTTGAAACTGGTACTACTACTATTTCTTGATATTTATTTACTCGCCGAGGAACAGGTATGAGTCTCAATATTTCGAATACATCTTCGCCGAGGAGAGGAATTTTTATTTCAAATATAATGTAATTATCAATCACACTAGCTTGAACTTGTAATAAGTTGTATATTTCTGATAGACTGTCAGACTTCTTGATTGGTAATGACAAGTCTTTAGGAAGCTGTTCTGATATAACCCCTAGTTCGTACCGTAACTGATTCGGAGACAGAAGATGAAAATTAAATTTTCCATTGTAAATATTTGTGACAGTGTCGAGGAGAGTTTGATGTATGCTTTTTAAGTTAGATAATATACTGTTAGCTATCATTGCTGTAGATATAAAGTCTTCAGTAAGAGTAATGTTCTGAATTTCTGAAGTTAATATATTTAAATTATTGTCTATAGTATGGAATTTTCTGTTGATGAATTTATGCTGCTGGTTAATAATATCTTCAGTGTTTTTTAATAAGCGAAGTTCTGCTTCTACTACTGAAGTCTGATTCTTCCACAGGGATGCCAGATGTTTTTGATTTTTTCGAATTAAATTTATGTCTTCGGTATACTTTTCTGCAAATCGACTGTCCAGAACGCCGAATAAGCTGTTTGCAATATATCCGACACCGTCAATTAACCCACGGCGCCGTCGACTGGCTTGATTGTTTACATTATGATTCATTAATAAATCATTATAGTATTGTAGTGCAATTACCTCGTGATGTAATTGTAACATGATCTCGCCACAATGTGAGCTCTGTTGTATCTTTGTGCAAACATCCTCTAAGTACTTCACATACTTGTTGAGTACCGTATGTCCGTTTATATAAGGTTGAGTATTGTAGTATACAACTAAACGCCAATCGTCCTTAATAAGTTGTAAATTTTTGAAATGATCAAAATAAATACTATTGTTTCCTTGTAAAGAAGATATCTTATAATTACCGTGTATAGGCGGTAAAATAATTAAAAAACACAATAATAAATAAATGGAAGTTGATATAAATTTACAAAAATTATTTTTTTGTAATCGTGGTGATGGTTGCCTTTCTTCCTCATCACTGATTTCTTTTTCATATACTGGTAGAACTGATAACTTGACGACAGGTCGTTTCATGAAACCATTAGCTGTTTGCAATGTCACAACTCTTACATATCCGTCTTTTCCTGGATGTAGTTCAACGACCCGGCCTAAACTCCACTTCCCTGGGGGAAGGTTGTCATCCTTGATTGTGACCACATCGTTTATTTTCAGATTCGCTTGTGGCTTGTTCCACTTGCTCCTCGCTGTTAATGACGTTAAGTACTCATCGCGCCATCGTTTCCATATATCTTGATATATTTTTTGTATAAGATACCATCTTGTTCGGAGATCTTTCTCTGTATTATACAAAGTTAAAATGGGACCGCTAGCTAAAAAATGCGATGGTGTTAAAAAATTTAAATCATCCGGATCCTCTGACAAAGGACAGAGAGGGCGTGAGTTAAGACATCCTTCCAATTGACTTAATAGAGTGGCGAATTCTTCATACGTCAAATGTTGTTCGCCTAACACTCGTCTTAGGTGATGTTTAAGGCTCTTGACAGCGGCCTCCCACAGCCCACCTGCTGAGGGCCAAAAGGGTGCGTTGAAGTGCCAATCTATACCCATACTTGATGTCTCTGCCATGAAATTCGTGTCAAATGTTGCTTGTATAGCAGCTAATTCTTGTTTTAATATTCGATCTGCACTGATAAAATTTTTACCTTGATCGCTATACATGTGGCGGGGTGTACCTCGTCTGGCCGACATCCTACGGAGAGCAGCAAGAAAGGACGATGTAGTTAAGTCAGAGACTAGCTCGATGTGTACCACCTTGGTTGCCATACACACAAACACAGCCACGTATCCTTTCGTGGTCTTGATCCCACGGCCCTTGTTGGCCTTTACGTTAACGTGACCGGTGTAATCGACACCACAGTGATAGAATGGTCGTGATGGGCTAGTACGTGCGATAGGTAAATCACCCATGAGTTGTTGTTTAAGGTTAGGTTTCTCTCGCCTACATCTGACACATAGACGGATTCTCTTTTTGGTAGCATTGTTGCCACCAGTGAGCCAGTATTTCTGGCGTACATATGCTGTTGTGAGTCTTGCTCCACCGTGGAAAGTAAAGTCATGTGCTTGATCGATAATTAAATCTGCTAATCGAGATCCACTTGGTATAATAACAGGATGAGCCCTGTCAGCATCCAAGTTCGCATGACGTAATCTGCCTCCGACACGTATGATATTATTTTCATCTAATATAGGGTTTACATTGTATATTTTGCTTTTTGAACTTACACAATGCTTATCTTGAATACTCATAATTTCTTGTAAAAATTCTTCTTGTTGTATGCTTCTAATAATAATATAACGTGCCTTATTTAATTCTTGTGAACTCAAGAAACCGTTTTTCTTATTTTTTAATCTTAAAATCCATGCTATGATTCTAATTGCTTTAGATAAAGATGATTGTTTTTCTAAGATATGTTTCACTACTAAATTTTCGCTTGATAACATAACATTCACTTGTTTATTTTGTGTTTCTAAGTTAGTAGAATAAGTTGAATTATTATTTTCATTATTAGTTTCAGAGTGTAGCCACTCTGGGCCACTCCACCATAGCTTGTGCTCTATCAGCTGAGAAACTGAGAGACCTCGGCTTGCACAATCTGCAGGGTTTTCTTTTGAGGCCACATATCTCCAACATTCAGCCGGCATGGCCCCCGTGACTTGTTTCACTCGGTTGGCGACGAATGGTTTCCATCTATCTACTTCGCCGTTGAGCCAACCTAACACTACCATTGAGTCAACCCAACCGTACGTAATAATACGGTGATTTGATAAACATTCCTTGATTTTATCCATTAACTTGCTTAATAAAACCGCGCCGCATAATTCCAAGCGTGGCAGTGAACATTTCTTGTTAAGAGGAACTACCTTTGTTTTTCCTGCTACTAAGACTATTGAAATGTCATTTCCTCGTTTTATTTTACAGTACACAGAGCAACCGTAAGCCTTCGTGCTGGCATCGGAGAAGCCATGCAGTTCCACGTAATCCTGATCCTGTATTTTTAGCCATCTTGATATTCTTAGCTGTTTAAGAAGAGGTAATTCTTGTTTTACCTTACTCCATTCGTCATAGATATTTTGTGGCACTCTCTGATCCCATTCCAATTTAGATCGCCAAATATCTTGAAATAAGATTTTTAATTTTGTGGTAAGAGGAGATAACCAGCCTAATGGGTCAAATATTCTTGAAATATCAGATAAAAGTGTTCGTTTAGTAGTGTGTGAGCTTTCTGAAATCTTGATATCAAAAAGAAAACAATCTAGTTGGGGATTCCAACCTAATCCTAAAGCCTTTGTTGACTCCGCTTGTTTGAAATCAAAGTTGTGTTGAGTTTTATTATCTGTAGTAACATGTTCTAATAACTCGGGTGAGTTTGATTTCCACTTCCTTAAATTAAATCCTGCTGATTTTAATAAACTAATTAAATCTGTTTGAATACGTTTTGCTAATAATAACGAATGAGTTGAATACATTAAATCATCGCAAAAGAATGACTCTGCGAGGACGTTAGGCGCCATACTGTCTGGATAATTTATTTTTTCATCGTAAGCAAGTTGTTTTAAAGTCATCATTGCAATAAATGGAGCCGCCTTAGTGCCATAAGTGACGGTCGTCAACCGATACTCCTGGAGGCGTCCATTTTGATCTCTCCAGATAATCATTTGTAAATACTGATCCTCTTCGTTTACTACAATCTGTCTAAACATTTTTTCTATGTCGGCAGTGATTGCGTATTGATACATTCTCCACTTGATAAGGAGACTCTGTAAATCCTTCTGTAAGTTTGGTCCGCGACACATTATGTCATTAAGGCTCAAACCCGTTGAAGTTTTATCCGATGCATTAAAAACAACACGTAACTTGGTGGTCGTTGACTCATCTCGGGTGACACAATGGTGCGGCAGGTAACATGTTAGGTTCTTATTACAGTCGTTTATTGTAGTAGGTATCATATGACCGAGTAATAAATATTCATTCATGAATTGTTTATATTCTTTATCAATAGAAGGATTTTTACGTAATTTGTTTTCTAATTTATAAAATTGGGCAATAGCTCGTGACTTTGATAAACCTAATTTTTGTTTGTAATCCTGTTTAAATGGTATCCTGACTTCGTAGCGCTTATCTTCTCGCCTTAAAGTGGTTGCTTGATAATATTCAACACATTGTTTATCTTCTTGTGATAAATCTGATTGCTCCGTGACGTCCTCTATCTCCCAAAATCGTTGAATTTGTTCAATGTTGTTTAATAACACGTTACATTGAAAACTTTTAACGTTACCACTCAAAATCCACCCAAGCTGTGTCTGTTGAGCTGTGGGTAGATGCGTGCCAGCTCGGTATATACCATCCATCAATATAATAGAGTATATTTCGGCACCCAAAAGAATGTCAACGGGACGACTTTTATAAAATTCGGGATCGGCTAACTTGATATGATCTAAGTACGACCAATCTGGTTTTGACATCGATTGGCTTGGTAAATTTTTAATTAATTGATTCATAACTAAAGCTTCCGTTTCGAAGGTAAAGTCGTTAAATAATGAAGCACACTTGATAGTTATGATGCCCTTGCTGTAACTTGATTTATCTCCAATACCCGAAATAACGCCATTACATTTCTTCCTGTTAATTTGTAGGAACTGAGCTGCGTGTTCCGTTATTAGAGACGTTTGAGAGCCCTGGTCTAAAAGAGCTCGTAGTGTATAATATGTACCATCGCGGGCTTGAACTTGGACCAACGCGGTTGGTAACAAAACTTCAAACGGATCATCCTGTAAAGATACGTTCGAGCTTCCTCGGACTTGCTTTCCTGAGGTAATATTTGTATCGGCGGAGCTGGGAGCAGAGCTTTGGTTACTAGTTCCCTCTCCGCTCTCGGCATCACGTGTTACTGATCTGGAATATGACGACTGCGTAACTGCTTCGTGTAAAAGACTATTATGTTTCTTACCGCAGTCGCGACATACCTTTTCCGAATAGCACAGCTGTCCTTGATGATTGACTAGGCAATTTCGGCAAAGATTTAATTTTGAAACAGTTTTTATTCTGTTAAAAGGTGTCATATTTAAAAACTGTTTACAAAAGTAAATACCATGTTCATCGCTATTGCACAATGAACATTTATGTTTTGCTAAATAATTGTTTTTATTGTAAGTTGTTTTTGAAATATTTTTATTGCTTGCTAATGATGTTTTGTAATAAGTAGGTTTTTGATTATGCTGATTAATATTTTGGACTTTATTCGTTGTTATTGAAGATTTTTGCATAGGTGTTTCCTGTTTTGTTCGCAACGATTCTAATGACGTAAATTTAGCTTCTAAAAATTGCATAAATTCCTCCAAATTTGGTAACTCGCGTGGGTTTTTAACAGACTCTAAATAATCAGTATATGAGACTGTATCTAATTTTTGTGACAATAGGTATACAACAATCGGATCCCAGGACACGGTATCGACTCCCAGGTTTTTTATGGCATTGAGACACTCTTGTGTAGTGTCGTGCAAACGTTTGATTAGAGCTAACGACTGATGCTGCATTGTGGGGAGACTCATGAGGATGTTCATGTGTGAAGTAAAAATAAGTTTTTTATTGTTATACCTTTGATTAAGTATATCCCAGCATGTGGGGTAGTTTTCTGAACTAACGGTTAAATGCTGTATTAGTCGCTCCGCCTCCCCTTTTACCTTGGACTTAAGATGTTGCATTTTTTGTGCAGGTGAAATGGAACTATTCTTGTGTATAGTTTCATTAAAAAGATCTTTGAACGAAACCCAATGTTGGTAATTACCGCTAAACGTGGGGATCTCTATTTTTGGAGTAGATTTATCCCTGTGAATGGTAGACCACATTTTTTGATTTATGGCTTTCTTGATAGCCTGGTATTTTCGTTCATATGATGAAAAGGCTTTTTCATACTCTTCATGTGACCCTTCCAGGTGGCTATCTAAATCCCAATGTAGTGAATCTATCGCGTCCCAGCGAGTCTGAACAGTACGAAGCAAGTCTTCAAACTCCCACTTATCCGTAACCGATTCTAAGTCTATACCAGTCAATGTGCGATGAAAGGCCTTGAAATGACTGGTCTGTTTCTTCAACATCTCCTCTGTCTTGCTCGTCGCCAAGCTTGATACGGTCGACGGTATTCTGCTGCTACTTGTCTCCTGTTTAGAATCTACATTCTGTGGTACGAACGAAGGCGGTTTTAATAGCGGCGATTTAACACGCTCTTCCGACGGTTCTTGGTAATTTTGTATGATTGATCTAATTGTGTCATATCTTTCTTTCACCCTTTCCTTGTCCTTGTCGATAGTTACTTTGAGACCTGGTTCATTTCCACTCTCCTGTAACAACGTCATGAAATTTCTTTCGTACTCAAACCAATAGCTATCCAACAAGTCCAGTCTCTTCTTGATGTACTCGACCGTTTTTCTGCTAGCTCCATCCTTCTTGAAATTGGTGAATAAATTTTCTATAGCTGAAGCAATTAGTTGTTGGTTCGCCAACACATCGCTGATTGAAGACATTGTTAGTGAAAAAGTAAAAAAAAGACTGATCTTACTTGAATGTTCTGAAGAATACTTAATCCCCAAACCTTGCTGCTTGGAGTTAATGCGCTGCGCCTCTTGATCGCACAGATAACTTTAACTGATATAACTAACAACTCTTCACTTGATAGAAAAATGTATTTGTACCCTGATAGCACAATTGTAAAATAGTACACTGTTTCTAAGGGCTGGTAAGCACAATCACAGTCACGACCGAGTATATAAAATTCTTGATGTAATTTTAGGTTCACGCCGCGACACGTGTACAATGCTCCCACCTTTCGTAGGCTCGAAGGACCATGTACGGATTTCCCGTAACAGAAATGATTTGTAATAAATTAAAGTCTGATTAAAACTTGATAACTGTTTAATATAATAGATATATGAAAACTATAAGTACTAAAATGACTTTGATGTAAGTGAGAACGCGCGGTACGCTTGATGACCGAATACGAACTGAACTAATTTAATTGATATTATAATGATAGAAATTATTGCAATATGAAGTAAATGCTGACTACGCTATTTCGCCATGTACGGCGTGCCCGTACAGACTGATATTTGTACTTGTCGTAGAGATTATGGTTTTTAGATTGATATTGATTTGTATTAGAGAAAAATAGACAAAAAAAGTTTAAGTTACGTTTTGTAATCATGTGAATCATATCTCGAAACTGAATAAAATAATTTGGGCGTCAAATAATAATGATTAAAATCAGTTTCCGTTTTATGCAATACGTTCAAACTTGTTTATAAAACATCAAGCGTATTGACGTAATATAGTTATCTACACTGTTTTTCCTGCATATAACAATATCTATCAATATTATCATTATTAACAATACGATTATGAGAAATTAATATAGTAATTATTAGATATTAAATACTTGTAACCATCTATTCCGCGTACGTAATTAATTACTTTATAGAGAAATATTATGAAATGAAGTTGATAAAAAGCGAACAGTTTTAGCCAAACGCATAAAATTAAGAAAAGACTTTTAACCTTTCTTTTGTCTCGTGTATCCATATAATATGATAGATACATTTGCATTGTTTTACTATGGTGTCTATCGGCGGGAAAGGCAATATGTTAATATTGATTTTAGATAGTAAATGGATAATTATGAATTATACACCGAGCAGAAATGTGGTTAGGCTCTTAGTGGTCGTAGCTGATAAGCAATGTGGTCAGGTGGAGCGAGGCACCGCGGAGGTGGAGCGCTAGGGGAGCGGCCAGAAGACCTTTGAGAAGAGGACCAGTTTCCGCTAGGAGAAGAACGACTGGAAGGTTCATTACCTTTTATATTAAAATACTGAATATATATTTTTTTATAAGTGTTAGAACATATATATTTTATCTTGTACGTAAAATCATTTGACTGGAAACGTGTTTCGTTGGCTATTTATAAACTAGAAAACAGGTGTTTATTGAGTACACAGTAAGAAGACAGTGGTCGCGAAATATCTTTGGTATAATATACATAAGTCAAATTGATTGATTGATAGATCATTGAAAATTTCTTTGCAAGGTTGTTGTTATTGTGATGTGACAACATTTCAATAATTTTAAGTCTATCGCAATTTCTTAAAGCTCTATTATCTACTTGGTTATTCATATTCTACTACTTGCTATACAAAAAAAAAAGTTATATTTAAGAATTAAATATCCCACAGAAAACTTGAAATTAAACCCTATACCTGGCCAGCGTAGTATTAGTAGGCCAAGTAACCCTCCGTCACGGGAGGAGGCCCGTCCCTGCAGTGGGACATTAATGGGCTGTTATGATGATGATGATGATATAAAGTTTGGGCAAAATTTAAGTGCATACGTGTAAGTGAAAACTCTATTAAAATTCAAATTAAATATTACCATTTACATACTACTACACGTGATTTTATACGTATATCCTACGTCATCCATCGGCCTCCAACAACCTTGATTAGTTCGTCGATCCACCACGTCAGAAGTCTGCCTACTGTGTGTCTTTTAATTCGTCTTTTTAATAAGCAACTATTACAAAACAATGAAGTCCACAGCATAAGTCTCTGCAATCAATATTTAACATAAACTTTAGGAAATTACATATATTGTATCTCAGCATAATTTGGTTATCATAACAGCCCATTAATGTCCTACTGCAGGGACGGGCCTCCTCCTGTGACCTTCTAATACCACGCTGGCCAGACGGATTGGCAAAGGATTTAATTTCAAGTTTTTCTTCTTTTTACTTCGTAAAGATAATATTTACGGTTAGTCCCTTAGTCGGTTTTTACGACACCCTTGGGATGAGATGGGGTGGTGACATATTGTGTTCTTACTCCGTCACCATACGGATATTTAGGTTAGGATATTAGCAAATTATGTAATTTACACTAATCAGGTGTTACGACGAATGTGTGATTTAGGTACAATGTTTAATAATATGTCTTTAATTATTTAATTACATCCGGTTTCATATTATGCGGTTATACGCCAAAGTATAAAAATTGTTAAACAGTAATTGCCTAATTAATATTAACCATTTTTGGTTCGTTTTCGTTTGTTAAATCTACTAACAAATGAACTATAAGTACAATCAAACAAACTAAATAGAGCCCTTTTTTAGAAAATTTAGTCCCCGCGCTGCTTTTTAAGCGTTCCTTATGTCTGCTATAGTTGTAGATCCCTTTGAGTTACGTTCTTACTGAACTGGGTAATAGGCCTCTAAGATATTATCATAATTATCGTGACGATGATAATATCATCGAGCCCCATCACAAACAATATAGGCAACACTGACTCTACCACTCTGCTCAGTAAAATTAAACAAGCATAATAGATATCTATATTTTAATAAGATTTATCGTAAGTTTGCTTGAACCTTTTATGATACAAGAAAGGAGATGGAAACTTTTGGGCTAAAGCCTTGTACATTACTGTACAGAGTAAGGAAATGCCTTAAAATTCTTTCCTATTTTTTAATAAAACAATAATAAAATTACTCAATTGTATTAGGTTTCGAACTTGAATAAAATAGAAAAGATTTTTAGGGTATATCCTTACTCTGTACAGTAATGTACAAGCTTTAGCCCAGAAGTTTCCATCTCCTTCAAAAAAAAATTATCTTGGATTTCAGATTGCCAAAACTAACAAAAGATTTAGCACGAGACTAATAAGTGTAAAGCTATAAATTGATAATACTCTCATTTCTGTTTCATTTTGGCCCAAAACTCTTAGTGAAGGTTTCATTCTCCTTTAAATCATTGGATTTTCTTAATTTGATTCGTTATTTTACAAACATTAGGCAAATGTACATATAATAGTTACACATTGAACAGTTACAACAACAGAACAGTCAGTTTGTTTTGTAGAGCAACACTGCAATCCCACAAAGCTTGTGACTAGGTAGTATACACGAGGCTGCGGCTTAGAATTCGCAAGAAAATTATTAGTAAAGTATTTTTATGATACAAGAAATTTAAATCATTGGATTTTCTTAATTTGATTCGTTATTTTACAAACATTAGGCAAAAGTACCAGTACCAGGACCAGTTTCCGCAAGAAGAAGAACGACTGGAAGGTTCATACCTTTGATATTAAAATACTGAATAAAGACTTTTTTATAAGTGTTAGGACATAATATATTTTATCTTGTGAATTTAAATATCCCATTGATATACACACCTCAACAAAGTCTAGGGATATTAGGTATTTACTCAATTAACTTCAAAATTATTGAAGATAGCATACAACATGTTTATATTTTTATAAAGAAAATTTATCAGGCTACAATCCAGAATTAAATAAAATAATTTTGTTTGCATAAATAATTTTTTATTCAAATAAATAAAAAACTTATAAAATTAGTAAAACTAACAATGAATGTGTTTCTTAGGAAAAAGTAAAAATAAGCAAAAATTAATCTGTTTTTAATTGTTATGTGAGTAATCAGTAGTCAGCACATTAAAAAAACCGTAAATAACGGTCCTGCAATGGTTTTTCATGCTTTTATTATGTTATCCAGGTCTTGGTGCGGTATATTGTTCCAGGTCCGACTAGGATGCAAAAAAAGTTGCCCTTCCATCGCAATTTTATGCAGGAAAAATCACCAAAACCCATCTTTTGAACATGTCCTACGCGTATTTTATGGTTTTGAGGATAGGGGATTGAGTGGTTCAGCATAAAATCGATACGTCGTGCTCCTGCAACCAGCTCGTCATCACTCTCGTTTTATGCGAACGGGTGTTATTGTCCATGAACTTGAACATTTGGCCCAATTGTAGTCTACGGGGGTAGATTATTAGTACTAGCACCTCGTTAAATTATTTTTCAGCCGTCATGGTGTTTCTGATCAAAACGCGCTCTGTTCTTCGACCGATACAAATTCCCGTCCAAACCATAATTTGTTCTATCATGGTATCAATAGATTTCCTGAGGATGTTGTAGACGGCTATCACAACCAGGAACTCGCCAAAGACGTTCTCTACGTGAATCCGAGTGGAAACCGAACCGGGACTCATGTGTAAACACTACTACAGATCACAGGTTATCTTTGCAGAGCAAATGTTCACGAGCCCAGTCTAGTCGTCGTGCGCGATTCGCTCGGCGTAGTGCTGGAGTATAAAGCGGTATGCAAGCATAAACGTGGGCTTCATGCCGACTTCTTCTGACAGTTTGGTCACCCGCAAGAGGCTCCACCAAGAGCTGGAGCCTCTACACCAGCTGCATGGTAGTAACATTTGGCTGTCTTTCGCGGGAACTTGCAAAAATCGATCATGTCGTTAAGTGGTGCTAGACTTTTTGCTGTGGTATCTTTCAGTCACTTCACCAGTAGCACGAAAACGTGACCATAACCCTGATTTTATATTTTGTATTGCTCTAATCTCTTCAGCAATACTACGCTTAGTACCCACAGCTGGGAGCGTGCCTACTGCCCATAACATTTTCTTTTTGATGAAATGGCGCCGCTGCTTGATGCACACAATATCATTCATTCGAAATAAACGTTTAAATTGTTATAAAACTTAAATTTCACACAAAAAAGCAGTCAAAACTTAATAATGGTAAATGAAATTTTCGAACTTGACTACGTTTAAGCCGCGTAAATCTTTTATTTTTCAAATTCAATTCTAAAAATGGTTAAAAAAGGTTAACAAAGTAAGTTTTCATCAAATAATTAAAAAAAAAACAAAATTACAAACCAAATTTTTTGAGTTTAACAACTTTATACAAAATATCCCTAGACTTTGTTGAGGTGTGTATTTTTAAAATTGTTTTGCAAATAATTTCAATACTACTTGCCTGTTATAAAACAGAACATTACGCTAACTACTAATTCCTGTTTCAAAATGACCTATTTTAATTAGCTACTGATTTTAAATTAGAATTATTAAAAATGTCCGACTAATTCATAATAGTATATAAAGTTAAGGGAAAATTTAAGTGCATACGTCTAAGTGAAAACTCTATTAAAATTCAAATTAAATATTACCACTACTACACGCGATCTTATACGTATATCCTACGTCATCCATCGGCCTCTAACAACCTTGATTAGTTCGTCGATCCACCACGTCAGAAGTCTGCCTACTCTGTGTCTTTTAATTCGTCTTTTTATTAAGCACAAAACAATAAAGTCCATAGCATAAGTCTCTGCAATCAATATTTAACATAAACTTTAGGAAATTATATACATATTGTATCTCAGCATAATTTGGTTAAGGTCATCATCATAACAGCCCATTAATGTCGGGCCTCCTTCCGTGACGGAGGGATACTTGGCCTACTAATACCAGGCTGGCCAGACGTATTTGTATAGGGTTTAATTTCAAGTTTTGCTTCTTTCTATGTAAAGGTGATATTCACAGATATTCCCTTAGTCGCTTTCTACGACACCCATGGGATGAGATAGGGTGGTGACATATTGTGTTCTTACTCCGTCACCATACGGATATTTAGGTTAGGATATTAGCAAATTATGTAATTTACACTAATCAGGTGTTACGACGAATGTGTGAATTAGGTACAATGTTTAATAATATGTCTTTAATTATTTAATTACATCCGGTTTCATATTATGCGGTTATACGCCAAAGTATAAAAAATGTAAAACAGTAATTGCCTAATTAATATTAACCATTTTTGGTTCGTTTTCGTTCGTTAAATCTACTAACAAATGAACTATAAGTACAATCAAACAAACTAAATAGAACCCTTTTTTAAAAAAATTAGTCCCCGCGCTGCTTTTTAAGCGTTCCTTATGTCTGCTATAGTTGTAGATCCCTTTGAGTTACATTCTAACTGAACTGGGTAATAGGCCTCTAAGATATTATCATATCGTGAGGATGATAATATCATCGAGCCCCATCACAAATAATATAGGCAACACTGACTCTACCACTCTGCTCAGTAAAATTAAACAAGCATAATAGATATCTATATTTTAATAAGATTTATCGTAAGTTTGCTTGAACCTTTTATGATACAAGAAATTTAAATCATTGGATTTTCTTAATTTGATTCGTTATTTTACAAACATTAGGCAAATGTACATATAATAGTTACACATTAAACAGTTACAACAACAGAACAGTCAGTTTGTTTTGTAGAGCAACACTGCAATCCCACAAAGCTTGTGACTAGGTAGTATAAACGAGGCTGCGGCTTAGAATTCACAAAAAAATTATTAGTAAAGTATTTTTATGATACAAGAAATTTAAATCATTGGATTTTCTTAATTTGATTCGTTATTTTACAAACATTAGACAAATGTACATATAATAGTTACACATTGAACAGTTACAACAACAGAACAGTCAGTTTGTTTTGTAGAGCAACACTGCAATCCCACAAAGCTTGTGACTGTTAATCATTATAAAACAAAAGTCTTCACTGCATTTTGTAGACATCAGAACTGAAAGGATGCTGAGAGTTGTTCCATAGATAAGTTAGTTAATTTTTCTTTTTTTAATAGAAAAAATGAACTCTTGGTGTAGTAGGAATGGAAATGTTGAAGGCATAAACATACAAGCTCGATAATTCAACGAACGTCGCCGGTAAAAACCCATCTAGTACCTATTTGGTATAAAATTGCGAAAAATTCTACTTTAATGCAATCTTAGTACCTACTTTTTTATTCCAAACCTGTGTTCCAAACGGACTTATGCCACTGAGGGTTGTCAGGGGCATTGCATGGTGGTCGGACACGAAACAACTATATAAAACTACTGGGCATTCTTTCCAGTTGCCATGAGGCAAGAATAACCCTAGGGTTATTCTTGCAAAAGTGTGCCCACACAGGGTTTTCCGACATGT
Source organism: Schrankia costaestrigalis (assembly GCA_905475405.1). Lineage (NCBI taxonomy): Eukaryota > Metazoa > Arthropoda > Insecta > Lepidoptera > Erebidae > Schrankia > Schrankia costaestrigalis. The sequence continues at coordinate 12,059,408 of FR997829.1, read as the reverse complement.
AGTCACTATTTCAGTTTTCCTACCCTTTTCACTCACCGTTGTGAGTGGTATCTATGTGCCCTATCCATGTGTTGTTACACTTAAATATAACTTTGTACTCTTTCGGAATTTGGTCTCATAAATATTATATATATTTCATAATATTCTTCATACAAAATAACCATGAAATTACATTGAAATGACATAAAACATACTTTGTTATTAATTTTCAATTAATAAAAACAGTCTCGCTCAAAACAGAGACCTCTGTCGCTTTTTCTGTGTACTACGTATATAGAGTACGTAGAGAACTTCAACCTTGCGGTTGGCGCACTTTTCCTCTAGATGTCACTTCTGGAGCGTTATAACTTTATTACGTTCATAGTTATAACATTATTGTTGTTTAGCTTTAGCGAGACTATAATTTATATAAAATAACATATAATTAGTTTTATAATATAATAGTTAAACAATGTTTCATTAGGAAACGTAGCCAACTTAAAATGTGTTGTATGAATGTTCCTACGTATTATAAATTTTTATCTAAACTTGTATTTTTTTGTTTTAAAAGTAATTGCCATACACTTGCTACCATATACTTTTAAATTATTAACAGTTTGTAAAACATATTCTCTTTAAAAGATATTTTTAAACTTCTACTTAGCTTTAGTTCTTTTGTGATCATATAGTTTCAAAGAACCTCGAAGGAGAAAGTTTATCTAGGTTTAAACACGAGTAATGTGTTTCTGAGAAATCTAAACGTAAATATATTCCTTAAACTGAATCTAGAAAATACGTTGAAAAGTAGTTTGTTTTGGGGGTAGAGCTATTATAACAATATTCGCAGACTTTTCAAATTTGGTCTTAATTGAACTCTCTAACAAAAATTGTGATAGATTACTACATAATATAAAAAGTACAAAGTTTTATCCTTTAAAACAAAAATAGCTCAGACAACAGAACGCCTCAGGGCTCACTCTAACAATTTCCATACGAACCTAACTTAACAAAATTACTCAGCATCTTTAGACCCGTTTCTGACTCCAAAGGTTGCCTATATATTTAGTACTATAACTCTAATAGTTTTATTGTCACGCAGTATGTACTTGTACTGGTAATAAGAGCGTGTGACACTTACAATAAATTATATAAATGTATGTGTGCGTAAATCTTCTAATATATTACGCTATTTTATTAACTATGTTGTGACATACTAAGTGTTCATAAATTCATTAAATATAGATAAAAGTCGTATGGAAAATGCTAAACTCTATATTGCCATTGAGGCAGAAAAACAATTAACTTAAAGGAATACATATTCCTAGAGTTATAAAAGATAAATGCCTTGCGCGCCCTGTTCAACGACTGGATCTGGTCTTTTCTATTGGTGAAAAGATAACATAACATTGGTGGTTATATAAACATGACTACGACGCAGAGGTCTCGGGTTCGATTCCCGCTCAATGCAAATCGTTGTGTGCTTTTATATTTATTAACATGATAGTTTTGCATTGGTCTGGGTGTCTTCGATATATAATATGTATGTTTTTACAAAAAAAGTATTTAAGTCTGTGTATTTGTTGTCTATATATCCATCCAAGCTCTGCTTAGTTTGGGACTAGATAGGCGTTGTGTGAATGTGTGAGGAATATTTATAATTATACCTGGAAGAGAGATTGTCCTACTATCTCAGCTGACCAGACGGATTGGTGCAGAGTTTTATATCTAGTATTTCTTCTTTAATTTTGCTAGTGGCAATTATTTGCAAGATTTCCCGTGGTCGCTTTTCACGGACACGCTCGTGGAATGGTGACATCGTGTATAAGACGGACAATGTTCTATTAAAATTATTAATATACATACACATATAGGTACATACAGCTTACTTAATTTATATTAATTACATTCTAAACATCACAATAGTTTCTTCAGACTGTAATAAACAAATTAAATTCGAAAAAACCAATGAAACACAACACATCACATACAGTTTAGAATTTAAAATTACTGAAGGTCGAAATGATATACATTGATCACAAACTAGCACAAGAAAGGAGATATACATAGCCTTCAATGTTCAACATTTAATGAGCTGAGTATCGTGAGACTAAATCTTATCATGCCTTTATGATTTAAGACGCAAACATACGTAACACTTATTATCACTTCACATTATTATCACCAATGACAAATAAATAGATAGGTATCGTTTTACACACATTTCTAGAACAGACGTCAGTCAGTGCGGTTGTGATAGTTATTTTCATCATGTAATTAAACTGAATCTATAAATAGAAATATTGTATATAAATAGCTTGAATGCCTGTTCTTTTGCGGTAATATTTACATTTAATTAAAAGCTTAGAAATATCTTTTTATAGCAAAACAGGTGACTAATCACCTTAAGTTACTGACGCGTACTTTAATCCTATCTGTGTTTATCGCACGATGTGCGTAAAGAATGTGTGAGAATTAAGCTAAGATAAGCACTCGTGAGACGTTATATTAATCATGTATGTTGTTTTGTTGTAGCTTCGATGTGGAGAACGGGGGTGGTGCGGGCGGAGGCGCGGGCGGCGCGAGGTCTCCCCTCGAGGGAGGCTCGCCGTCCACCGCGCTCGTCCTGCAGGCCATGCCGCAGCGCCGCGAGTCCTTCCTCTACCGCTCAGACTCCGACTTCGAAATGTCGCCTAAATCCATGTCCAGAAATAGTTCCATCGCCAGCGAAAGGTAAGATTTTATTTGTTCAATCACATGATAGTGTTATCTTAGGTTATAGCTTCACTCAATATCTTGTCAATGAAAAGATTTCATACTTGAATACAAATGTTACATGCCCGTCATATCAAATCTACTTACATTTTCTAAAATCGTCATTTTCAGTAAGGTTTACTTTCTTACTCCACACCTAATTCAGTGCATTTTTCAACACATGGAGCGGACTTTCAACATATTTTACTGATCATAATTTGACGTTTACAATACATATACGACATTAAAGAGTTTTATTTTCTTGTATCTCTTGCCGTGAAACAATTGAGAAAGGATTTGCAATAGCCACAAGCAAAGTAGCCTACAGTGTCGTCGGCTTTGTCAATGCCGCAGTTCTTTAGTATATCAGTGATGTGCAAACAAAGTAGGCCGAGAGATTTTGCTATATTGCGGATTAAATTCATAGACTCACATTACCCTTTTGGCTATATTAAAAAAAACGTTAAAGGTACGACCTTTACTGTAACGACGATGTCAAAGGGATTGTAGGAACTCATTATACCTTCGTATCGGGCGGACTCCCGCTCGATTGACAAATTGATGAAGGGAAATTATATTCAAAATGCGACGCGCAACTTAAATTACTTCTCTTAGCGAATTTAATACATAGCAGGTATTACAATTCTGTCTATTTTTAACTTCTTTGATGTTGTACACTAGTCCTAATGCTGGAGCATCGACTACTTTTATAGTATGATTAGTAAGCTTAGAAAGGATTGAAGTAAGATAAAGTTGAAGAATTTTGTAAATATCAATAATTGTGAAAATAGTTATCGTAAAGTAAATTGTTGATGAATAAGCTTCGATACGAGTATCATTAAAAAATATGGAATGACGAGTACTTTGTACCCCACACACATTGCTACTCATGGTTTTCGTACTTTTTCACACAAAATATGCAGAATTAAATTATGTAATGGTAAAGTCCAGTTTTAACATCTCACTCCATTGAGCTGTTCGATAGAGTCAGATTTCTTTGAAACTAAACTGATTCGGATATGTCAGCATAATTTACACTATAAAGGTACAGTTTTATCGTGTACAATGTTCTTGTATAAATTATAATTTAGTAAATGCTTAGTAAGCATAATTTTTAAATAATTTACAGAGATCTACGAACAATGCCATAGACAAACTTTTTAAAAAACCTTCTTACGAGTAGGTACTATTCCGAGTATTATTTAAATATAAGTTGACTCCGGAATTAATATGTGGGTTTTCAATAAGCTTTTCTATAAAGTTTTAACACGGCACACGTGTAGAAAAATATAAGTTCTTCTCTTGGGTAAAATATAGAAATCGAAGGATATATTCTATTTTTATCCTTTACCTTGTTAAACTTAGGCTCGAAGAAGGAAAAAAATACAAGTTGAATGCAGGCAGAAGGGAAGCATTGATCTCAAGTGAAGGATTTGCAGATCGATATTCTATTAATTGATTTCTGTAAAAAAGGATACATTTAAATATAACATTTTTTGTATTTTTATAATTGCATTAACTGCTATTTATTTAAATATCATATATGTCCATTTAAGATTGTTACTGCTTACAATATTATAGTTAGTTAAATAATTTATAAAGAATAATCATTTTACTTAATTGAAAGTGATGGTGTTTCAGATATTTCTAAATATCACCGAACTTCATGGATAAATTTTACCACATTTGACACAATACAATTAAATTAATACATTAATTACAATTTTCATCTACCGACATTGTTAATTTCAAAGATAAAAAAAAAATATTACTTATAAATCAACTTTGCTTTTAAAACACTTCTTCAATACGGTAGCAGTTATTAAATAACTTTATTTACCCTTTCTTTGAGAAGTTGTACTAATCTAAGTAATTGGACGAGTAAAAGGAAAAAGACCTTTATTCATTCGTATAATACCTTTAAAATGATGAATATTGTTTAAAGTTTTACCTTTATGGCTGACGCGTTAATTTTACCAAAACTACAGTTTTAAACACGTTATTAGTTCCAAAATAGAGTATACGCGGCTATCATATTCTTCTAAACAGAGACCAAAAAGTGATGCATGCCAAGATTCAAATAACGAAGCTAAAGAGCTTCGGATGCAAGAAGTAAAGTAAGCTTTATATAAATATAGTAAATTGAATGTTGTGAACAACTAACAAAGTAGCAAGCTTACTCACAAATAGCCTACATTGGTTAGCATGCGTACTCTCGTATGACTCGATGTGATCTCAACCGTGACGCCTGTCTCATACTGCCATGCACCAGTCGCGCAACAGTATGGAGAGAAACACTTGATGCTATAGCCACCACTTCTACAGAGCCTCTCACTACACAACTCTAGCACATTGGTGTGAAGCTGTACCCCGCATTAATGTTACTGCGACCTGACCCGCTTAGGTGGCATAACAATATATTTCCTCTGATATCTTAGCTCTTTCTTTCTTTTCCTTATTGTTTAATTGCTTGCAGATTCAAGGAGGCCGAGGCGGCACAGCTGGACAGAGCGTACGTATACTAACTTACGCACGTATATAGCACCACAGTTAACACCGCTTTCTAAACTGTCTCAGTTTTCTTGGCTTGCTCTCCACATTCGCTTTCATTGTGTTTTAGAGCTTTCGTTGTCGGTGTTTTCCATAGTTATATTTTAGTGTTTGTATTGACTCTTCATTATAATATATTTTCTTCGTGTTTTGGAGTTTTTGTGCTAAATGTATGTTTCGTGAGGTTTTTCCCTCGTTTTTCTAATTTGTTTTTAAACAGAATATACAGAAGGACTACAGGTGATACTTCTATTGAAACACAATATGAACTGCTTGTGTATTTGCTTATGTACCTAACATTAATATTGACTGTTGTAGGTATTAGACACTGCAATTAATTAAAAACTTGTAAGTTTTATTTTAAGACATAAAAAAAATAAGAACTTAGGACGTTTACCTTCATTAAAAACTACACACTATGAGACAATTTCAAAAACATAAAATGAAAACCATTAGGATTTCATTAAGCTAATTCAAATAATTACGCATAAGAGCAAAGATGATTTGCTCAAGTTTAAGTTGCAATTAGTACAGAACCTTGCCCAAAGGTTTTAACGATAAAAAAGTAGAAGTAGCATGTCGTTAATTAAAATCTATATATTTCTAAGTACAATACCAATTTGTTAATTGGGAATGCATTGAATGAAGTATGCTTCACATAATTGTAACTATTGTGTTACCAGCAATTATAATAACTACTTCATTAGTCAACGGCTCTATCATTATTATATACCTACTTATAATAATGTATTTTCACTCTCAGATGAAAATCAAGAGCGTAATACAAAAATAGTTTTAGAACATTCTCATTTAAAACGTATTTCAATAATACCTTCTCTCTCCCCTTTCACAAGATTATCTTAAAACCGCCGGATCGAATTAAGCTATGTTTCACACGCCACAAATTTTATTGGGTTCGGCCTTTATTTCTGCCAGCCGTGTCCTATTTTAGTCGAATGATTTTATGCAAATCAACAAAGAGAAATCAAAATGGAAGGCCGTGATACCTGTTGCAAGGATAAACGAAATTAAATCCAGCCTCGCCTATAAATCAGGGATTTCACTTCAAATTATTTGAAATTCTGTTTCATTGACAATAATGTTTCGTACATTTTGAAACAGGCAATACAGACTTTACAGCACTAAGGATTATGTCATGTGTTGCGAGAGCTTTTAGATACTTACAATTAACAGACACAAAGGCCATCCAGACTATCAATATTATCTCCGCCTCCAAAATCCTTTGAATAACACTTATTCTTCAGGCTTAAACTTGAAAGATTTCTTATATCCGTAGATCATCACAGAAAGATACAACCATGTCTATTCATTTTTGAAATTAGTTTCTTAAACAGTTGTAGAAAGTATCTTGTCAGAGTTACCATCTCTATCTTATAAAATTGAAGTTCCCTAAATAGGACAAAATTAACGTTTGTTCTATGTTTTAAAAGAAAACTAAACTCTGGTTTAGCGCTAATTAATTAACTTAATCTTCTTTAAAAATGTACTTAAACATTTATAATAGCTTTCAGCATAAAACAATTAAAAAGACATTTGACAAATTGTTGTTCCAACACAGTTGTAATTGATCCTATCTCGGAATACTCAATTGACACCATACTAATTTAACTGACTGAATTAGTCATTTTTTATTCTATTCCGATTATTTTTTATCTCAATAGCCGTTTTATCAGGTAGGGGTTTATTTCGAGCTTTGCTTCATACTTTTACGGCAATCCCTAGTCGCCTTTCACGACAATCCCGATTAAGAGATCTAAGAGATTATTTTGTAACTAGATAATAATTATTATATGTATACTCAGTATTACAATATACTTATAATTTATAAAGCGGTAAATGCTTGAACTTATTTAAAAATATTTAATGAAACACAATGAAAAAAGTTAAACTTAAAGAGGAAACCGAACTTCCAATTAAAACTTTAAGTGAAATTTGCCATTAATCAATTAAAATGTTAAATAAAAGCTGTATAAACAAAATATTCTTTACTTTACTACAGCCCATTAATGTCCCACTCCAGGGACGGGCGTCCTCCCGTAACGGAGGGATACTTGGCCTACTAATACCACGCTGGCCAGACGGATTGGTATAGGGTTTAATTTCAAGTTTTCCTTCTATTTATTTCGTAAAGATAATATTTACGGATAGTCGCTTAGTCGGTTTTTACGACACCCATAGGATGAAATGGGGTGGTGACATATTGTATTCTTACTCCGTCACCACACGGAATATTCTTTACATTCATACTTTTATACGTTGTTTATGTGTTGACGAAATACAAGTCACCACTCGGTCTCTACCTGGTCGTGTCCTAATCTTGACTAAGGTAGAATTATTCATATTTGCGAAAGTACAAAAAGTAACCTAATACAAAGCCATATTTACTAATCATCTGTCTAACTAGCGTATTATTAGTAAAACTAATTTCCATACGTCATTGGAGAAGACCCGTCCTTGCAGTTGGTCTTCTAATGTCTCTCATAAAAATAATATATACAAAAATAAGTATGTATTATGTTCAGAGAATCCATACTATTTGGAACACAAAATACTACGGAATACTTCATAAAATTTGATCCAAAAGAGACAAATATTTTTATATACATTTTAACTTTCTCATTTTACGTTAAATTTGATGTTTAGCTGTTTCTTTTATTTACAAATGACGCTTACATGAGCGATAGATGTTGTAGACATCATTATTTACCGATCTACTTATCTAAATAAATATCTGGAATCTCATATCTATGTTTATTTAATGAAGTAGCTGTAAATATTTATTAGGTCTTTAATAAATTTAATTTTATGACTGTGTCTTTTTAGCTTTCAATTAAATTTTCTTAGTAATTCTTAGTATTTTATAGTATAAAACCTTTATTTTACCATCCAGTCTATTTAAAAATAAAACCAAGCAAACCTTTTACCAGTCCGTCTGGCCAGAGTGGTGTTGGTTGGACTAGCTTACCTCCGCTTAGTCCGTCTTAGCAGGTGGTCATTGATGATCCGTTATTATGGCAAATAATAAATACGAGTGCATTATGACGAGTAACCAAGTGACCAGGCAAGTCCTTTTCTATTCACTTTGACAGAATCATCGGTTAAGGATGAAGCCATCATAAAATAGAAGAGACTAGTAACAAAGTCAAGGAGATTTTTTTCACAGTTCACACTCATTTACAGAATACTGCTGGGTGCTTAGACAACAGATTTAAAATTTTTGCGCTTACGGAGTAAGAATACAGTGTGTCACCACCCCATCTGATTCCATGAGTGTCGTAAAAACCGAGTAAGGGACTATCTGTGAATATTATCTTTACGTAATAAAACGAAGGAAAACTTGAAATTAAACCCTATACCAATCCGTTTGGCCAGCGTGGTATTAGTAGGCCAAGTATCCTTCCGTCACCGGAGAAGGCCCGTCTCTGCAGTGGGACATTAATGGGCTGTTATGATGATGCATACATTAATATGTTGTCATAACGTAAATATTCGGACTAACATTTATGCCGTGTTCATTTACACCATTCTAGAACAATTATTGACTTGTCGAATTGCACCCGCGCGCGCCCATCAGCATGCCAGGCAATTTAGACTTTTCAATTAGGATTTGTATACAAAATTTGTTAAGTATAGAAATATTGGTTCTAGCCATCAATTTAATGTTTGGCTTTGATAATAATATATTGTTTTCGTATTAATATAAATTTTACATTAGTTTATAGTTATCTATATTGTATAAAATAAACTCTATTGCAAAAAATACGGGCACTTTAGTTTTTTTTCTCTATTTCAATGAAGAAGAACAAGAAATAGGTTTTGTTAATTTGACGATGTATTGGTATGTTTTTTGAAGCATCCTGGCATGATTCTTTACGTTCCAAATTTAAAATTTGAAATTATTAAAAGAAAAATAATGATTATTGTGGATTATTCTAAAATTGCTTTACTAATGGCGCGAATTGCTGAAATGATTTTTAACTGATTACGATATTCTAAAACTTTTTGGATATTTTCTGCTAATTAAACAATTTAATCTTTCTTTTTACATTAAATACCACTTTTTGATATGAGTGATAAAGCGATAAGGGCCGGTAAAATTATAGCCCTACTTGAAGAAGGTTGTTCGCAAACTTACGTGTCTCAGCGGCTAAATGTGAGTCGTTCAACTGTCCAGAGGACTTGGCAACGGTATCAAGAGACTGGTTCGGTCAAAAGAAGACCTGGTTCGGGAAGAAAACGATGCACAGAACCAAGAGATGACCGCTTTTTGGTGAGTCAGGCGTTGCGTAATCGTAAGGCGTCAAGTGTAGACCTGAAGAAGAGCCTTGAAGAAGTAAGAGGAGTAGAAGTTAGCTTGTGGACGGTCAGGAGGAGGCTTTTGGCTGCCAATATCAAAAGTTACCGCCCAGCTCGGGGCCCTAAATTACTCCGTGAGCACCGTGTTGCTCGACTTCAGTTTGCTCGGAACTGTGCTTCATGGACTCTGGAGGACTGGAATAAAGTATTGTTTTCTGATGAAGCTAGAATCTCTTTGTGTGGAGAGGACCGACGCCGGCGTGTGCTGCGAAGACCACGGGAACGCTATGCGGAAGTGTGTTTCGAAGAAATCACTCCTTATGGCGGAGGCTCCGTTATGTTTTGGGCAGGAGTTAATTCGACGGAACGTACGGAGTTAGTTTTCATAGAAAATGGAACATTAAATGCATACCGGTACATAATGGAAGTCCTAATTCCATATGCACAACCCACATTGACTACACTTGGGGAAGATTCCATTTTTATGGACGATAATGCTCGCCCGCACCGTTCTGGCGACGTGGTAGCGTACATGCAAGAAGTTGGGATCCGTCGTTTAGGTTGGCCAACTCGAAGTCCTGACCTCAATCCAATTGAGCATGTGTGGGTAGTCTAAAGAGACGGGTAAGATCAGTGCAACCTGCTCCACAAAACATCAGGGAGCTAAAAAGAGTCATTGCAGGAGAGTGGGAACGTATTCCTCAAAACGTTATTAAAAACATCGTGGAAAGCATGCCCAGAAGGATTCAAGCTGTGATTTTGGCAAGAGGAGGTCACACTCGTTATTAGGTTTTTACATTTGTAACTTTATTTAATTAAAAAAAGTAAAAAAAAACTAGTCTTTACTGCCGACCACTTCTTATTGTTTGGGCGTGTACATCGATTTTAAAGAATCCATCGTTTTTTTTTCTTTTAAATCCTCGAATTCACTTCACGCGCATTAATTTACACGACTATAAGTATATAGACTACGTCAAAGAAATAAATTTCATTTAATTAACTAAAATCGACCCTAGAACGTAAATTTCCTTAGGTGCCCGTTTTTTTTGCAAAAGAGTGTAGTTATAAAAGAGAAAATATTTAAAGAAAATTGCTAATAGCAAGGTATCTAATAATGATTCTGTTCTAAGGTATCTTCTTACTAATTGAAAGACAAACCTCCATCAACTATGGAATAAACTGAGCTAATGAATGCCAGGTTAATTGGTATAGTAAGTATAGAGTTTACTTCTCTTGTTATAATGTTATGCTCATAAGAATTGCCTTGATCGACATTTAAGAAATTCACATGGCAAGTAGGTACTAGACATACCTACCTATTGTATAAGTTTTGCTCTCATCGTATATTTCATCTTATTTAGTAATATTGTTAAGATCAACTCTGTTAGATAGCACCCAAGTATTAACAAGCAGCACTTTAAAATTATGTATACCTTAACTTGACGTAACCGAGTCAAGTTGAAAGAGACTCGTACCTTGAATATAGAATAATCGATAACAGAGCGCGTTCCGTGCACGGCCCGGGCATTTCTTTCGCTTATGCATGATATCTTACAAGTTCATAGCTTTTCAACTAGGCACCTACATCTGATTTCTCTTTGATATTGGTAATACTCTTACTGCCCCTCGATTTCCACGTCGAACATTGATTACCGGCGCCCAACGTCGCCAGTTTCCATTAGCGCCAAATTTATCCTCGGGCGACGTCGGAGCCGGCCGGGCGTCGGCAGAGCGAGTGGGACGCCGCCGTGTCGCTGCGCCTCGCACGCCTCCATTGATAGTCCGCGCGGGCTGCCGGCGACACGCCACCTACTATGCCCAGCGTCACGCGATGCACCCGCTCTTATTCTGCCGTCTGAACCCCTACCCTCACTTAAACCCCAACTAATATGTGACTTAAATCAAAGGTGCTAATTAATTGTGAAGTGAAATATCGATTCATTTGGTATTTTTCATAAAAAATAACGTGTTTTTATTTACTAGTGTTTGAGATTTGCGGTTGAACGGTTGGAGACTGTCGAGGTCGTTCACTGATCTGACAGGTTGGCCCGGTCGCTTGTGCCCTGCACGTAGTGTTCCGACAACTACATCTGCGTTTATTAATCAGTACAAGGATGAGTTAATTCATGTGAAGTAATTTATATTTGAGAACCAATAACTATTTCATTCGTTAAAAATACGATCGCATTGTAATATTTTCAATCACATAAAGCTATAAAACCAGAAGCTTTACATTTGTATGAATTATTATTTACGATAAGGACGACACCCGAGTGAGATAAAAATTATCTAAACATATGTAGGTTGAATTGATAGGATGTCGAATCCTATAAGAGATTAGTTAAAACACTTGTTTTATTTGTGAAATTACTTAGTTGTGCCACTGAGTGCTTATTAAATACGTTAAAAACACCTGAAGTGAACAATAACAGTCTTCAGTAACAAGTACAGAATATTTTAGATCAGGACTATGACAATGGGCGTAATGGCCACAGTTAGAATGTTACGCGAGCATCTCCATAATTAGTAGGCAGTAAATAGTGAGAGAGATCAGTATGCAACGATCAGGATCTCAGTCCGAGCGGCTGGGTGCCGGCGGAGGTAGCGTCTCGTTCATCGCGAAGAGTTCTGCCTCCGAGCACAGCATGTCAACAGGCGTGTCGGCCAGCAGTAGCGGAGGCACGCTGCCCCGCACACTTAGCACCAGTGTGCTGCGCATCAAAAACAGATCTACTTTCTGGGAGAAGTTCTGGGACGAGCGTACGCGACGCGATGCGTGAGTAATATTTTCAATCTTGATATCTAAATCAAGAACAAACTTAATACACTCAAAACATTCAACGTGACCTTCAAATAAATGCCTACAGCTCGATCATCCTTTTAGTAAAAACAAGGTCGCCATATTCGAATTTGTTACAAAAAATCAACTGATCAAGATACAAGATTGTGTTCCTCCTTTTTCTATTACACAAGTAACTTACATGGTCGTATAAAAAGTTGTAAATCAATCATCATAACTTACGTCACGAGTCTTTGTCTTTATATCAAGAGTAAACTCGCTCTAAATCTTATTGTTTCTGTTACGTCATGTAATTGTTTTTTTGTTGAATGTACTATTTCATTACTACGTGGCGTTACAGAAGAATGTAAATGTACATAAGGTAGACCTTAATGAGAAATTTCGTCGTTTCGTACCTACTGTTATCTTGTTTTATGTTTAGTATAATTGCGCGCCGGCTATCTAAAAACTCCCTTGGGAACGACCCATCCCTTCGCTCTACAACCATAAATAACGCTAGATATATTACACACAGTAAATCTCTCATTTATTTTATTTAGGGTATGAATCAAAAACCACTTTGTTAGAATGATTGTTGTCGTCTTTAAATTCCGACGTCATCTGCCAGGTTTAACTAATCAATCTGCTAAAACTTGAGTTTTATTTTTCAAAAAGTAAAGTAAAAGTAAGTAAAAACATAAGTGTCCTAGATTACAGGCAGTATAAGTGATATGTTTTCCCACTTATTTCACAAAAATAACAATTTATATTTTTTTCGTCATTTTCTCTTCCATTGTAAGCTAAAACCTTTTTGGATTATCCGCCTTTCATTATACAAAAAAATAAAACTAAAAATATTTACACTTTTAACGGTAACTGTCAGTTGAGTGAATAACAGGAATAAAAATGACAAATATTTTTATCGTTTAGTTTTTAAAAACGGATTTAAAATTAAAAATAAATTGAAGTGTATGATAAATATATGTGTATGAAAAGACATGCAATAACATAAACGATGAGCCAATTTACTTACTTTCCTTTACCGTTTAAAAGTAATAGCTTGTTCGCGATAAGGTAAGGATCCCACGTTTACGTATTCTATCGATTTCAAGTAGAACCATGTACGTCATTACCATAATTATTATTATTGTTAAGTTCTTGAGAACTTGATCGTACGGTTCCCTTGTCGCAGACAATTTATATATTAAAAACATAGTTGCCTTTTGCAAAGACAATTTATAACTGATACGCTTGCACTCAATGACTTAAAATTGAACTTTTATAATTTGTTTATCCACATTTCACTTCGAGATAGCACATGTATATAGATAATATGTTAAGAAGTAAATGTAAGCTTATAAGCAAGTATTTATTATTCGAAAAACTTGAATATTAAGCTGACCAGTAGATCAGCGTTGTATCAAATACCCCACCAGATCAGGGTTGTAGGAACTGTGTACCTTGCAATTCAATTTAAGAGCTGTTTACAATCGGTTTTTTAATACCTGCCTTTAGTTACCTTTATTGCATTCCAATGGAATCCCATCTCAGGTAATTTTTTGGCATCATGCAACTTATACCCAAAAGCGGTTAAACAAACTAAATCTTTATTTATTATAGCAATCAAACCTTGCGTCTTTATTTACTGACATCAGACGGGTAATATTTTACCCAAAACTTGAGGAAAATGTAAGTTTCGTGGTACATATCAATTCTTACCTGTTAAGATGATGTAGGTATTTCTAGTAAGTGTAAATTATTATACATAGGGAAAATTGATATACAACGATATGCCATATGAAAAAGCATTACAACAGCTGTGTATATACAATTTAAACAAGTTATCAAAGAGAGATAAAATCTTGCCCTTTTAATCATTTTAAAATTCTTTGCACAATACTTCTAATGAAATTTAAGCTCTTAGTATCTCTAAACGAATTGTACATTTCTATTCTATTTTATCAAACAAGCTGAAAGGAATCCTTTGCTTTGAACAATGGCTGATTCTTTGAAAGGTCGCGTCAGTTTAACTAAAAATAAACAAAATAATTCTTGTAACTGAATACCTAGTATAAACACAACAAATAAAATTAAATATAAACGATGAGTTTATCTAAACTATAAGTACCTTACTTAGTATGAAAATTGGAAAGGTATAAGGAAAAAGAAAATCTTAAATATCCGCGATCTCTCAATAGGAATCATTTGAAGAATTCATTACGCAAAGAGTACCTTCTAAAGAACATTTCGCCTCGTGTATACCTAGCAGATATAAATTTAATTTTTGTTTGAAGAGCTTTTCTCTTAATATTTTCTCATGTTGTATCATGATCTCAAAAAGTCGAACCTCAAATGTATCTGAATATTTCATGTATCCAAATGTACTTCAATCTTGCTGTAAATCTCGGCGTACCTCATTTTTATTCTCTTTTTGTACTAGGTATAAACAAATAATCTGGTAAACTATGAGCAGTGTATTGAATGAGTTCAAAATAAATTTTTATTCGCAAACAAAACACTGGCAAGTTTATCGAGCTCTACCAGGCTACCTTGCTAACAGTGTGGGCGGTAATTAAAAACACGTGGATTGTTGCAACGTGTAGCCTTTAGGTGACTATTAATAGAATACTCGGGATGAAAATGTTAACATTACAATATTATATGTATATATTCTGTAAAGTCAAAGTAAACTACTTGAGTGGAGCACTCAGGTAAAAGTGTACTTATGATATTTGATTTTTTATGTTCGATTTAATAGATTTTTATTAAACGTACGAACGAGTACCAGATTAGTGCTCTAATAAGTGTAGTTTTAGATTGAAGTAATATCGGTCTGCTACTTTACTTATTCTAGATTATTAAACCTTTCAATTTCATTTCAACTTGTGACCTGTTCTGCTTGAAGATAAATTAAGTTTTCTTTAAGCAACATTACGCGATAATAGCGTTACATAGGAACTAATGTTAGGGCTCTAGGACGTAAATATATTATATTTTAAAGTGCACCACAATTATTTTTGTTGTCTCAACCATAAGGTGAGGTAGTGGCCTCAGGCAGTGGCTTTACTGTTCAAGTTTGCGTTATTGCCGTTCTTGGCCTGTCTATTCCAACTAGTTGCCTACCTGCCTAAATTCGTCAGTTTATTTTTTTATTAATAGGATGAAATTGAGTAAATATAAATAGTATTTAATAAAATTGTTTATTGCTACAACATTGAATAAGATTAGGTATATCATTAGATTACTTCATTATGTGGTTTACCTTGTTAGAACTCATACCTAACAATTATAGACGTAGATAAAGTCAAATAGTTATATTGTAATAATCTAACATTTGCTTAAAGTAACTTTAAGCAAATGTCACCTAACTATAACTGTTATTAAACATTCTTAGCTTCAGACAGATACTGAGACCAAGTCAATGAACTTAATCCATATCAGTATTTAGATTAAGATATTAATTTAATTATCTTATGTTTAAAAATTTGTATGAATGTTTTCAATTTAAGAAAAATATGTAATAAATACTTAAGTATGTAAATAATTAAATTTTTTCAACACTTTTTAAAAAGCCCTGAAATTTTTTTAAGATAGCGCTCTAAAGAAAAGCCTTATCTCGTGACGTTAAAAATACTAAAGGCTAAAATGTCCATGGATATGTCTTTGAACAACACGCGAATCAAGTGCAGAAACATCTCTTGATTTTGTTACAAAAACAAGTTTTAATTTCGGGCTTCTTAGATACTAAACTTAGGGTTTCTTTTCATTTTTATTAAGGTTCATAAAGAAACCGAGATAGGGAGTACGAGCATCACGTAAATGCATTAAAACTGAGAAGATCCTGTACCTTTGACTGTCCAATACATTTTTAAAGATAAATAATGTTATCTATGCTAGGAGAAAATAACCATAAACAAATATAGAAGGCCTATGAGTATCGTGTACGAAACGACAGGGGAAATAAGCATCGACCTTCAAACGTCATGTTACGTTAACGCGTAGAGTAAAGAACTTGACAATGCAAAATTAACACACGATTTCCCATGAGACGAACTATCGTAGTGGAATACAGATGTGATTTATTACTATTCTGACGATTGTAGATACGTAATTATGTTATGGCTGCCTCTATAGTAGATTATCTGATGGTCATGTTCTATATTTTGTAGTGCACAAACGAAATATTGTCTAGAAAAACGTATATAAACATGCACGTCAAATTAAAACTAACGTGATCATTTTAAAAAGATCTGGCTTTTTTTTTTTTTTTTTTTTCTTTATTATAAGGCTTAATCATGATAATGATTATGTCGCCTTAATTTGGACAACAATTTAATTATCTACAGATCTGGCTTTGGTTAAAGAATTTGTTTTTAATATTGTCAAATACACAATTGATTAAAACTCAACAACGCATTTGAGGCTTGTACAAAATTTTAATAAATACAAAATGTTAATCAAGTATTAGGCATTAAAAATTTACAGCGAATTCTATTATGCTAAGAATGTACAATGACAATGTCAACCAGTATCCAGAAAATGTAAAAAAATATGACAACGAGATGATATTTGCGTAGAAAGTATAATAACAACAATGGAGCAAATACCAATCCTTCTGGTTAGCATTTTCGACATCAAAGAAATAAAAAATTGTGACTGTACGGTAGCATAGACATTTACATAGATCTCTGACAATCGTTTGCCTTTTCTACTAAAAGGATCATGTATCTGGAACGTATTATGGAAGGGTGATATCCGAACACAATATATTACATGGCAAGGTGTATGGTGTGTCGGATACCGAGACTTTACGTGAATAATAAACTGGGTATCGCGATTTGAAATCGATAATTCGTTTATATGAATCACTGTATCTTGTATCAAGAATAATAGAATAGTTTTAACTTTAAAGTAACTGAAATCATTTCAATAAAAGCTTTTTGATGTCCCCCGCTGCAAGTACAGACCTCCTCCTGTGATGTAAGAAAATCTTGACCCCCTTGACACGAGTTTCGAGCTTTGAGTTTGTTTTGAGCTTACCTTCTTTTATAATGATATTAAGCTTTGAATCTCCTCTTACACCCTTAGGATGAGAAGGGTTTGTGAAACTTTATATCCTTAATTCGTCTGTAGAATCTTTATTGTTGTTTTTATTTAACAATATTCTATTACACATTAATACAGAGAGGTACCTAAATAAATAATATTTGTACATACGAGTACGAACTTTCTATGAAATGTGGATGACTTATTGCTCGCGATATATCCCTTATTGATGAAATAACCCGATAAAAATAGACCCGAATAACTTCGTTAAATAATATTGGTAGACAAGATTCTTATCGACATCATTATTTATTATTGGTCAATGTAATAAAGAGTATATTTGTGTAGTGATAGTAGTGATATTTGTAATTATACCTACGTTATTATAACATTGAATTAGTAATATACTAAAACTACTTTCACAGAGTTCGCCAAATATTCGGCTGCCTGGTTCATTAAAACTTTATAACGAAATATCTATTGACGTACTGTAAAGTTATTCAATCAAGATAGGACATGCCAATTATTGCTATTGTAGGTACGAGTAGGTACTTGTATCAGTTTGTTGGTTTTTATTAACATCATTGTTTTCATTTGAATACCTACGTTGTTAATTTCACAACATAAATTTAATTACAGCTATGCCAATACCTTTAACATCCCTTTGTATCTTAAATAAATAGAAAGAAAATGCATTTTAAGTTAAACGAAAGTTTAAATTGCTTTATACATTTTAGGTTGAACTATAAAAATGACTAATAAAAAGAAAGAAATAAAAGCAAAAAAAGTAAATTTTAAGCTTTATTGCTGTCCTCTAAATTGTTTATAATAAAAAGTTCTCATTCTGTTTACGACAATGAGAAATTTTATTACAAAACATTTTTTACATGTTCACTACGCTGATCATTTTCTATTCTGTTCTGTGCACAGATAATCTAGAAAATATTTTTTATTCATCCAATCTAAAAAGGTATGTTATATTCGTATACTCCGTAAATTAACAGCCACTAGTGACGTGTACTGGCGTTGTAAATGGCGTCTACGTCATTTCCTTTTCCGTCAGCTACAACTTGAATCATAAAACCAATTTTCTCTCTCTAGAGAACCTGTTAAGGGTTCTTCAACAGTAAATCAGAACCGCGAGTTCGAGTCTGAAATAAAACAAAATCAAAACAAAATATGCTGGAGTTTTCATAAGAAATAAAACTTCTTCAATTATAATTAAGTTACGAAGATGTTATTTAAATGTTTCCTATAAACGTTAAATATTTGTTATTGATTAAGTATTGTAAGATTATTTGTTATTGAGTGACATAGCTCGTAGTATTAGCAAGCTAAAGTGGCAATGGGCTGGTCATATCTGTCCGAAGGACCGATGGCCGTTGGAGCGAACGTGTCCTAGAGTGGAGACCGCGACTCGGCAAACGTAGTGTAGGACGCCCCCCAGCTAGGTGAACCGACGACCTCATAAAGGTCTCTGGGTCGGACTGGATGCGGAAGGCGCAGGACCGAGTTCTGTGGCGTATATTGGGAGAGGCCTATGTCCAGCAGTGGACTGCAATAGGCTAGTTGATTGATTGATTGATTAAGTAAAAAATAAAATCGTTTATGAGAAATTACAAACAAGAATGCTACGTGGATAATTTTTGTAATAAAGATCTAGCGAACATTTTACATCTGGCGACAGAGCGCTGAATTTGGCAGTTTTATTTTGTGGAATAAAATTAAACAATTCGAAATTCATTGAATTATTTATGTAAAATAAAAATATGATTTATACAAGTTAATAAAATTCAAAATACAAAAGCTAGATTTAAAATGTAATATGTCTGTAAATGAAGCGAAAAACAAAATGAAATTGGAGATACGAATATTATTATTAATATTAAACTTAAACATTGTAGACTTTTTAATAAGTAAAAATACCAATGAAACCTAAGAGTTATAAAAACAAAACTATTTGGTTTCTCGAGTTTATAATAATAACTTCATAATTAACAAGATCAATACTATCTATAATTAAGACGCTTTATTAACTTAAACTTAGTTCTTGTGTCTATATTTACATGAAGTTGACTTCATTCATAAATTTAAGTTAAATTAAAACCAATATTAAACATCAAACATCAACTTTAGTCATAATTTTAAAAGTTATTTAACTATTACTCCTATGCAATATTTTCTGAATTTTGATTTTGTAAAGGAGGTGGAAACTTCTGGGCTAAAGCCTGTACATTACTGTACAGAGTAAGGATATGGCCTAAAAATCTTTTCTATTTTTAAATAAAATAATAATAAAATTACTCAATTTTTTTAGGATTCGAACTTGAAAAAAATAGAAAAGAATTTTAGGGCATATCCTTACTCTGTACAGTAATATACAGGCTTTAGCCCAGAAGTTTCCATCTCCTTCAAAAAAAAATTATCTTGGATTTCAGATTGCCAAAACTAACAAAAGATTTAGCACGAGACAAAAAGTTCGAAGCTATAAATTGATAATACTCTCATTTCTGTACAATCTTGGCCCAAAACTCTTAGTGAAGGTTTCATTCTCCTTTAAAATTCTATTAGATCTGAGGTATTACTGATTAAATTTTAACTGAAATATAAGATCGTGGCTATTGCGTGGAAATTATAGAAAAGAGGTTTTATTAGCCCGTAAATGTGCCACTACAGGAAATAACCTTACATATACATTTTCAACCTACGCCTAGCTCTAACTCTATTCTACCCAGACGGATCGATCTCTTTTGCATTTTCCTTCTCTTACAATGATATTAAAGAAACACAACAATTATGTAGGTACACTTCCCTTTTCGTTCTCGTCAGGATACACGTGGGATGAGATTAAATGACTTTATAATAATATTCCCCATCCGTCCGCTTTATAAATACTTTCAATTAAAACAACAATTAGCTGCAACCCTTACACGCTTTTATTAAAAAGCTATTAAGCCTTTGCCCTTAACTGTACACAGGTACACAAAATGGAGGACGTTATTCAATACTGATCAATACGGCGCTTTTACCAATACCAGATTACCTTTACAATTTATATGCAAAATATTTTGATAAGCCTTTTGTTGCTCTGATTTTATAATTACTGTAAAAGCATTTGACCATGATTACTTAGATCAATAAACTTAATAAATTGTGTACAAAACATATGTTTATGTTGATACATCGAAGACAATAAATGAATAGTAATTATGTTCTGGCATAGCCCCTGTCACGATCATGCCGTTTGTTAGCCTAGACATGAACCTAGATAGGATAGCTCTTTCTAACTTCCAATGCTGGACTTCTTGATAGTTTAAAGACGAACGTTTATAAAATCTAGCCTTTTTTTTCTTCAGATATGTGAATCCGTCTTTCGTTTCTTTGACTGGATTTTTGCCCATCCAAGAAGCAGCGGTGAGGGAGAGGTCACAGCCATCTCTCTCAACCCGCAATCCTGGGCGTTGCCTCTATCATAAAGCATTCTGGCATAGTACAGTACTTTATTACAAATGAAGCCGTCAATAACAGGACACAAATGTCTCGCAAAGGATGTATTTACGAGTACTTTGGGTATCTTAAATCCATAACCTTACGTCTTAAAAGGTTCTGAAGTTCTGTAAAGTCTTTGACTTCTTTATGCGTCTTTAGACTTTATAGATGCAGATAAAAGAAACAATTACCGTATGTTTTAGTAAAATACTTTACCGCAGGACTTCATTTATATTTTAGTAACTGAAAGACAAGATAACAGATTTCAAAAGATTCGTTTCCAATTTTAACTAATGCTCTTCTATTTTTATTTATTAAACTGTATTCATGTTGTGATTTATAGTGTAACTGAATCGTTTATAGAAACAACATTGTTTACTTTGCTTTTCAATTTATTGCAGTCTGCCCAACAAATGTATAGAAGCTCATCGATACATAAACATGGATATTTTCAAATGTTATTTCGAGTACATTGCTATAATATGCAGTTTGTTGTTTAACCATTTATTTAGTTAAACAAACAACGTCATATTCATTCATTGCGGGAACTCTAAGTCTATAATGCTTAGTCTATAATGCATAAAGTGTAAACTGAAATAAGAGTAAATTACATAATTTAAATCAATATTGTTTAAACTGATCTAAGTTTGCTGTAGTTTTAATTCAAAGTAAATCAAAAGTGAAAGAAACATGCAAGCAACGGTACACATTTAAAGCACAAGTTTTATAAGACTTCAAAAGAAAATTTAATTAAGTATGGTATTAAACTAATATTATCACAATTTACAAGTCATTTTTTATTCATGATCTGCTTTCATGATTAATTTTCTTTTTGGATATTGATAACATAAAAGCATGGTAGTGATGAAATATATATTTTTTAAATACTTACCTACCTATTAGTTTGACTAAAAATGTATTAAGTTTAATGAAACAGCCCATAGCGCATGTGGCTATATAAAAATTTGCAAATTTCAATGTTAATTAATAATATTGACATGTTGGAACAAAGAAATAATAAATTTTTAATTGTTAAATTTTAATCAATAATGAGATATAACATAAAATCCAAGTTTTAGTACTCTCTAATATACTGACCAAATGAATTGGTTTAACGAATTGGCTAACCTTATCCATATTAATTTAACAAAACATGATAAAACTAAATAACCATCAATGGAGCGAATCCAAAGCAAGTTGGCTGTCGTTTTCATACACTAAAATAAATACGTTAATAAACTTGTTCAGAATGTAACTAAAATATCAGATAGTTATGCAAACAGAGGGTAAATATTAGAGTTAATTAATTTTGTGCTACTCCCTTTCATTTTTATTATTCATGTGGATGGTTGATTTATACCTATAGTTAAAGCTTTTTTAACGGAGCTTTATAAACATCATATTATATATTGTCCGTAAATCAGTTTCACCACGTTGACCACGTTATCTTTGTTCGTACAGGCTTTGGTGTAATGCGATTAAACCACTTATACTTCTATGACTTCAGTTACAAACCCTCTTAATGCTAACTCTTTGTAATTAAGATCTCCATCAAGGTTTGGTAGTTAATCAATATAATATTAATCTGATAGCTTAATTAAAGGGACCGGTAACCTTATCTCTAATCATCTCTTAAGCCGTTTTAAATGGGAATCGTCTAAAGCCATCTGAAACTAACAAATGAGCAAACAACAATAAAATTGTTTACATGTTGAATTGTCCGTAACTCGGCATCGTAATCTTGAAATGAGGTTTTATTCAATTTACCGTCCGTACGTGATTTGGCGCAGTCCCTTCGCATTGAAAACGCCTCTAAATTAGAAATTCAATCAAAGCTAATCCTTAATAAATGTATTAATACTAGCTGAAACTGCTTTCATAAGAACATGCGTATCGACGAAGTTACGACTACATTATAACTGTAATAAAATGATTGACGCAATTGACAGCCAGATTAGGAAATAAAAGACTGCAATAGACGGTTATATGGCAGCGGCTAGGCAGCAAATAAAGAATTTTAGTGGCGACAGTTGTGTCCACTGACCCCTTGTCTTCAACAAATGCGAGACGGTATTTTGTAATTAAGAACACTGGCCGCTACGTCTTGTTTGCCAACTTCTGATTGTTTAGTTCGGTCCTGCCTAAAAACTTGTGAAATTGTATAATTAAAATATGTTAGGCGAATTATAGTTACTATTCATAGAAATATGGCCTCCTATTAGATAGAAAAAGGAGGATTTTGTGTGTTATGAAAGACAGTCTCTGTCTTGGATAATCGTTTTTCACTAACAATTGAATTGTTAAAACCACAAAAGTAACCCAACTAACTACTTTGTTCCTTGAGCAATGTAAAACAAACTTCTCGGCTTATGCTGCACCAATCTCAGTAGGCAGCCTAAGAAGTGCTTTCCAGGTTGGCCGAGTAAGTTTATCTTTCCGAAGTAATTTAGAGCGAAGTCATATCTATACTTATAATAAAACTGTAGAGAGATCAATTCTGTACATTGAATATATGTTAAAAATTAATATTGGAGGATGAATGGTGATCGATACTAATGCCAAAAATGCAATCAATAAATTTTTTGTCTGTCTGTCTGTCTGTCTGTCTGTCTGTCTGTCTGTCTGTATGTGCACGCATGGGTCAAAAACTACTGAAGGGATTTTAACGAAACTTGGTACGATTGTAGTACATACTCCTGGGCAGGTTATAGGCTGTATAACATAACGCTAAGACACAAAGGAGCTGAGCAGTGACGAAAAATTTGAAGTGAGTCAGTTGAAAAAACGCGCGTTCGAGCTCTTATCATCGCATACGTTGATCATACGCCAAAAATATGTATTACAAAAATAATGGTCTTCAAAAGATGTACAAAAAAGTCCTGAATAGTATATATCTATCTTTTATATATTAGCCACAATAACGTGTTTAATCATTAGGGTTTTCTTCAAAGTGTATTAAATACATAAATATATTGTAATTTGCATAGACATATCATTTTCAAACTCCCATATTTCAAAAGTACACTTTAATACCTTATTCATTAATTTTTTTTTATAGAAATCGGTTTATAAACACACAAGATATAGATGAAAGAAAATTTCCAAATGTCGCCGCGCGATTATGAGTACGGCTGTACGGTTGATTTTTGTTTAACGTCCGAAACGGCCAACCGGTGCATCTATATAATTTCATTCACATTGACTCTTAATGCGAACGGACGTGGTTCTTATTGACTCTTCTCGGAATAAGTGCGCTTTAGATATTAAAATAAATAGATACGTAGTTTTTAGGTATTAAGTTTAAAGTAGGTAATCTATCTATCTATACTATAATAAAACAATCGGAATCGGATAAGTAATACTCGAGATATCGCTAGATCTCTTTATTAGAACAGTCCAATACAAATCAGGGGTAATGAAAAATGGATTTGGTTCAATGTTGAATGAATTTAAATTTCGTTTCTTTTGTTCACGAGATGGCGTTACCAGTAGTAATCATAAAATAAATGAGTTTTTAAATAATCTATAACTATTTTATTATTAAGTGCTATTAATAAGTTATTCCTTTTAAATGTTAATAAAATTTACCATGAATCGTATATGTAATATCAATTATAAGTCTTCACACTAGCCTTTAAAAATATCAATTTAACGGACACAAAGAACATCCAGACTAAGGACAATAGTTTGTGTATCACAATTGTCCTCCATGGGAATCGAACCCGCGACCTCATGCACGCCAGCCATGTAATGCGACCGCCGCGCCACCGAGGCAGGTAATTCTGCCGCACCATAACGTGGCGTGCAAATGTATTCATTCATAATTAATTAGCGATTATCCGTGTGGTGACGGAGCAAGAATACAATATGTCACCTCCCCATCTCATCCCATGGGTGGCGTAAAACCGACTAAGGGACTATCGGTGAATATTATCTTTACGAAATAAAAATGAAGGAAAACTTGAAATTAAACCCTGTACCAATCCGACTGGCCAACGTGGTATTAGTAGGCCAAGTATCCCTCCGTCACGGGAGGAGGCGCGTCCTTGCAGTGGGACATTAATGGGCTGTTATGATGAAATAAGCGATGTCATTTATTTTAACTTACCAATTTAACAACAGATGGCATTGTGCCTGTGACCTCATTTTCAGTATCGGTATTAAGATTTTCCTTGAAAGAATGACGTTCGCTCATGTCTTTCAGTATAAGTTTAGACACAGTCTTCATAGATCTGTCTTTGTAAAGGTCTGTTTTTGAAAAGGTTTTGGTTCATTCGTTAATTTTACAATTCGTGTGTAGGTATATATGTTTGTTATAAGATTTCAAAAACCATTTTTCAGTATTAAATCGAATTGCGAAGTAAGTAACTCCGCCACGCGAACGAAGTCGCGGGCACAGCAGCTAGTAAAGCAATAAGCCTGATGTACTACGACGATATATTTATTCCATTTTATTTTCCTACTTTTCTTATTTTTCACGTTAAATGAAAATTTACGATATGTTAACTCATACTTATTTTGTATCTTGCCTTGTAATGATGATGCTGTTTGGTTTAGTGTTATCTGGGTTTAACCATTTAATTATGTTTACTTTTTTTAAGAAGCCGTGACTGTGCAATGTTTTCGTTTTTGCTTTAATACTACTCTCACCATTATTTTTAAAGTTATTTAGCTACTTAGTATAATTTGCTCTACAGAAGTGCAGTATTCTGTAGAGCAAATTATACTAAGTAGCTTTTTAGTGGTTTTAGGGATTATCAACATTCTCACTATTACATACTCAAAATAACTATTTTGATTTTAAAGATAAAATAAAGTTTACTATTTTAGCAATTAAATTACAAACCTATAATAAAATATAAAAATAATCAAATGCAATATATCATCATTTGAACAGTAGTTTCGTTCGATATGTAAATCTGTTCAGAAGGAAAATAGCTATGGGGAATGAGACAACAATACATTGAGAGTAAATCAATAAGATGCCATTCTATAGCTGCACGTAGGACTACATTGATAACGATCATACACTTAAAGTTATTGTTCCGTAACATGAACAACAAGTTTGATATTGACTTAAGTGTGATCGAGATTCAGAAAAGTAATAGTAAATCAAAGAGATTAATTATTTGAAATTGACTAAGATATTTATTTGAATTTGAATTAATTAATTATGTAATATTGTTGTGTTTTTTATGGTACAATTAGAATACATTGTCACCACCTTCTTTTATCTAGATGGCATCTAAAGTACTGGTTAAAAAACACACTCCTACGCGTCTGGCCACTAGAATGCCTAATTTTCATTGATCTCTATAGAGGCTACATCTCAACAATAGGTTATTATGACCTGTTTCTAATAATAAAAATAATATAGAGACTTACAGTAATAGAAAAAATATGAATGAAATACTTTACTAAACTAAATTAACATTCTAAATAAAGCATGGAGCTTAAGTAGCGTGAATGGTTTTTATGTCAGTTTTTATTAGTGAGATATTTTTAGCTTAAGCCAATTTGATTGTCCCCTAAGGGGACTTAAAATAACTCTTCAACTGCGCTGAATGACTTACGGAATCACTCAAGCGGCAATTGTCTTGTTTGTTTGTTATATATTTATAGTGAATGCGTTCCACGGAATTATAACATTTCCGTATTCATAAAAACTGTATTCAAAAGTAACGCAATTAAGTTAGAGAATTACAACTTTCAATGTGATAATGAAGTAAAAATATACACTGTCGTCACGCCATTTCACCGTATAAGTAGCTGTGGTAAAAGCTGACTAAGGGAAAGTTCGCAGATATAAAACATAGGAAGGAAAACTTGACATAAAAAACCTTTACAAATCCGTCTGGCTAACGTGTGGTATCAGTATTTCATTCCCCGACGTTGCTAACGAGTGCTCGTCCCTGTAATCATTAATCAAACTCATCATTAATTGAATGTTATTTTAACTTAATGTTAACCAAATTAATGAGGCAATTTTTACTTATTTAAAGCGTGTAATAACGCACAAGCAAAATTATACTTTATCAAACACGTTATGATTGTATAGTTTACTTTTCTAAACAATAACTTTTAAATCACTTTA
This sequence comes from Schrankia costaestrigalis, assembly GCA_905475405.1. Lineage (NCBI taxonomy): Eukaryota > Metazoa > Arthropoda > Insecta > Lepidoptera > Erebidae > Schrankia > Schrankia costaestrigalis. The sequence goes on along the minus strand of FR997829.1, from coordinate 12,032,403 downwards.
TCTATTACTCCCTTAAAACACAAACTTGGTCCTAAAGATGTCTGTAATAAAAAAATTGAGAGCTCCAGTATCCTACAAATAGAGCCTATAAATCAAATTTTAAGCAGTTGAAAACAAGTCTTGTAATTTTAGAAAATAGCAGTTACGCGGTTGTTTTTTATCATTACCGTATAAATAAGGTTTGTCATTTGAGCAGAAAGGAATCAAAGTTCACCGTTATAGATCCCAAGAGATATAACGCGTTAAGCCAAAGTAGGTAATTACTTAATCACAAGATAAAATCAGCATCGTACGCAATTGGACGCTCGGCTGTTCTCGGAAAATCCCCGTGGTAACAAGACGGTAGACGACAATCCGGAAACCCCATAACCTCATGGGAATAGTGTTAATTACTTGCTGAGAATTCATTGCACTTTGTATTATTTAAGTAGGTTTAGTTAGATAGTTTTTAAAACTATTTTTAAAAATCGCTAACAAACTACTCTATGTCACACTCTAACCCCATAAACGCCTCTAAGTTAATCTCTACGATTTTTTTTATTATAATTTATAATAATCTTATAACATTCCGTCAGGCCAGTTTATTATTAGCTTAAAATTCTTTCCCTCTATAGAGGATGCCCGTGTATAGAACCAAACTTAGTCAAACCATTATTAATACTTTATTTTACATTTCGAACTGAATCAAAGACGTTTCCTTTAAAGAAGAAGAATTTTCAAACGCGAATCAAAGTTAAAGAACAAAGAAAATCCTTTCTAGCACTCTTACCCCCGGTTTCCGAATGACTGATCAAGTACTAATCAACTAATCAAGTGTCAAAACTATCATTTTCAGGAACTAAAATGACAGTTTTGACACTTGATTAGTTGATTTTTACATGATCAGTTATTCGGAAACCCGGGGTAACTCACATAAAGGATAAAAAAGTACGACTATTACTTGTAAGCTTACGGCAAATAGCTGGATGTTCTACCCTTTGATATCGATATACAGTCAGGTCTTTGTGTAAGAAATGGACAAAGGTTTGCTAAGCTACAATATGTACTATATACCCCTTCATACAACTTGAAAGTAGTTTTTTGTTTGAAACGAGCTGGTAATTACAAAGTGTATGATACTTGGTATGATAGTCGGACAGAACACGAGTAAACATATATTTTAGGTACAAATGTAGGCAGAAGTTCGTAGGTAGAAGCTCTTTCGCTGAACAAAGTTTTTGTCGTATTGTTGTTCCCATTTAGTTGGTGTCTAGGCTAAAAATAAATTCATCTTGCAGAGAGGGTGGTACCTTGAAAGATAGACGGTGTGATAACTGTCGGCTAACATTCTATACTTACTTAATATTAAAAGGTCAGTAGTTTATTTGGTTGATTGCGTCTCCATCCAAGATATCACAGCTTTGTAATTAACGCTGACTTAGAAACTTACTACCTTTTATCAATATTATAGTGACTATCTTAACTCTTTCCCTATCACGTGTATCGTATATGATACATTGTTTTACTATTGTGTCTAATGGCGGGACCTGTTAACATAGAATCCATACCGTACTAACTAGATCTGCCCAGCGTAGTATCAGTAGTCCAAACCTTTCTTCACATATTGCGAAAACTCGTCCCCGCAGTCTGGGTTTATATGCTAATGAATCGTTATTCTACGGAGCAATGAACACTAATATATTGTGAAATATGAACGTCTCTGTACGTCTCAAATAGATATTTTGGAAAGAACTTCTTCGCTTCTTCGTTTCATACATAATAATGAAGACGCATTACATTATTAGAAAAAATATTACTTTATTTGTACAATCTTGAAATGAATGAAGAACAAATACATAACATTATTATTCTTTATTTATGGAAATGTAGTATTTATCGGAAAAATTAAGCCTTCTTAGTTTTAATAACGTATCGAAATAAATACAATTTATTTTTCTTACAATATTCATCACACATTCACACTACGCTGTCTAGTCTTAAACCAAGCAGAGCTTGTACTGTGTGTGACTACTTCAACAGATAAACTTTTAAAATACACATTTAAATATGAAATATAAAGTTTATACAAAGATTTTTTTTGAACGGGAATCAAACCCGATATCTCTGCGTAGCAGTCTTGTACTTTAACCACAGAAGTCGTCATAATTATAATGTTTTGCAAACAATAGAAACCTACCTGTAAAAGAAGCGAAACATAAAGATATAGTTTCGTTGAGTACAGTACATAAGTTTACGAAAGCAATATTACTAATTCTGTTGTTCTTTTGTTATTCTTAAGGGACTATTATTTTATTCCCGTATAATTGAGTTAATTCTCTCGGACAGGATGGCACTAAACGAGAAAAGTGGTCAATAGCGAGTCACTCTCGACGTTCCAACCTTAATAGATTAATACCATAACTAGATTCAACTACACGCGCATAAGCCACGTCGCTTCGAAGACACGTTTTTTGAAATAAAAATAGTATTGTTTGGACAATATAACAACGTTATTACTTAGAAATAATATTTTCTCTTTATACTTTCGGATTAGGTTCGGTCCATTGTTTGCGGAAATAACGAGAAAAACAGACGTATTTAATGTCGACTAAAACCCACGCGCACTTACCTACAAACGTAACAAAGCCAAGATAATACTACTCTACTCTGTCTTTAATAATCTCTTCTTTAATATCACTATTTATATTACTTTTCAATATTAGTTTTAAAAAAAGGATACACCATTTTTTAATATTTTTATAATACCGGAGAACTCAGGGTGGGCGGATCCTTCACAGGGTGGAATAACGATCTAATAAAGGTTTAGGGCAACCGATATATGAGTGACACACCAGTACAGAGAAAGGAGGGGACACCTTAGCCTTTCGGTTAAGATAAGATGATAAAAATACTAAATAATATAATTTTGTTTTTGGACTTCTATCCGTTGGCTTCATTTGTGGACTGTACTCGCGCTTTCCATCAGGTTCGATATAGTCATATTGCCGTGTTTAGTATTAAAAAAAAAAAAACAAACATAATACGTTAATGTTTGTACCAAATATGCATAAATAGGTATCAATGAGTAACTCTTCTAATGTATAACCACACTTATTTAAACATTTTAATAACATCATCAAAACTTAATTGGACCGATTTATGCAAAAATGATCCAACCCACTATCTCGACAATTTCGAGTTTTTGTGACTTATGTACTCTAAATAAGGTATATTTTAACATATCAAAGACTCGGAACTCTATGTTAATAATTGACGAAAATCCGTATGGTCCAAACCACAACTGTCATAGCGAACATCATTTTTTCATAATGCATAAATGTTTCAAGCTATTAGAATCATTTTTGCATTTTCTTGGTTGCCCTGATATAGGTTTTTTGTTTTTTGCTATAATGATTCAAACTACTTGGAACAATAATGCTTTTTATACAATATGGAAAATATTATAAAAATCATTCTGCTTAAATGTTCCAATAACCTTGAATCATTTTAACTCAATTCCAAATAACATTCGACTACAGAAGTATACTGATTCAGACCACATGACTATTCTATTTAATTAAAGAAAAACGAAAAATTCAATTCTTAAAAAACGATTCACGGTTAAATATAAAATTATCATTAATATCTCGGCTAAAAAGTAAACAAAATATTATTTTTATACCGAAAACTTTAATGAAATACGTATATAACTATTTAAACCTTCTATCTTTTATTGCATTTTTTTGTACCTGCAATAAAATTGTATGTTTTGCATGAAATTTATTCTATTTTTTTAGAATAATGTGGTCATGTAGACAAACTTATTGAAGATCATTTTTTTTTTTTTTTTCAATATGAAAGGATATACTCCGTGGATGATTATATTGCCATTATGAAACAATGCAAAAACAAAAATCCTTTACAGGTCCATAAAATGGAAAGTTGTGATTTTGTTGGATCTTAAATTCTAGTAAAGAAAATAGTTAATAGAAAAATATTTAATGATAAGAGCAAAGTAAACTGGCTCAAAACAAAAGAAATTTTAATCACAAAAAAGACTCAACATTCTTTGTTCATGAGAACTTCCTTTAATGAGGACTACAAAGAACTGAATATTAAAAAGAAATTAAAAGGTGTTGATTTGGGTGTCATAGAAGAAGATTTGCAAGAATTATGGCCTTCAGGAAAACTGATTAACAAAAAGAAGTTAAACGATTTGAAATCGTTATTCCATCTCATACCAAATGATTGCATTGGTTATTATAGCAAAACTGAAGGGAGACGATGCAATAATAGACGATATAGATGGTTATTGTGATGAACCCGAGTTTGATTTGGATGAGGAGTAGGGTAACATTTGTGTTTTTTTAAATAAAATAAAAATAATAAACATTTTTAAGCTTTTATTTTTGTCATAGTTTGGAACATTTTTGCATTTTTCTTTCCGCAGCCTACACAGCTAATTCCATACAAAATGTATTATGTAATAATGATCCACGCGCAAGTTTTCTTGAATATCTACGAAACTATTAAAATTTATTTACTAAATACATGCATGTAAATTAGTTTAGAACACTTAGAATAACATAAAATTAAAAACATAACATTTAGAACTACAAAGCCAGAGAAATACCGAAATAAACTTTAAACTCTATTATCTCGAAATGAGGTTAGTGTGGACTGAATCATTTTTGCTTAAATCGGTCCAATTAATAGTTATGTTTTTATAAGTAAAATCGTGTCGGCATCAATAAACAAAGTCAGTGAACTCTATCGTGTGGAGAATTAAATGTAATATTTTTATATAAAGGTAGTACCAGCTTAGCGCCATATTTTTTACACGTTTGTACAACTAAATAAACAAGCTTTAGACATTATAAGTTTTTCTAACTAAAAGTAATATTTAGGATTATACTCCCTAAAACAATTTTTTTTTAAATTTTTCTTCTAATCTAAGTAAGTATTCGTTGTACTCGTAAATATGTAATTTAATACAACTTTGTTTTCCTAGTATTCATAATAAGTACTTATAGGGGAATAAATCACGTATCAGAAAAATGAACAAATCAGGGACGTAGGTCATTTCATATATTCTACATTGTTAATTTCATAACCTGTACGCTGCAATAATAAACTGCTGAATAAAGTATAAAGGTTTCTATCAAATTCTGGTTATGAAAGTTCTTTATTCGTTAGTATAAGATTGTTTAACCTTTTTACTGCCAGTGTATCACGTATGATACATCCACATCATTTACCTATTGTGTCTATTGGCGAAACAAGCTCCATGCTAACCTATCAATAAATGAAAACCTCATCAATACACGAACGAATAATTGTAATACGCGTAGTGTACAAAAACCAAAGCTATATAAAAAGATCAATATCACCGAGCAAGAACTCGTTGGTTAGTACTCGTAGGTAGTGACCACGTGACCTACCTCTGGGCATTGCTCCAAACCGGTTTGCCAAAATTGTACCTATCCTTACCTTCACATGACAAAGACTCACATGATTCTATCGGTAGATTATACTAGCTTGTTTAAACGGGATTGCTTGTATTCTATGTCTTGTTTGGTATTGCATAGGAAAACCTATAAGTACCTAGGTACTTACCTAAAATGTTCATAGATATAATGGTGATGATTTCAAATTTGGTTAAAGCGCCGATTACACTACATCTTGTAGGGCACTACATGATGTAGGGCGGTCGGGACTCGCCAATCTCCGATATGTAGTGTCCTAACAGCCTACATGTGATTACACTAGACATCATGTTAGTGCCCTACAAGATGTAGGGCCCTACATGTAGGATGGATTCGCCAATCTCCGATATGTAGTGTCCTAACAGCCTACATGTGATTACACTAGACAACTTGTAGTGCCCTACAAGATGTAGGGCCCTACATGTAGGGTAGTGTAATCGTCGCTTAAGTTTTTAATTACTTATATGAAGTAAATAATTTAAAAGTTTGATCCGACTAAGACACAGTGAAATAATTTTCACAGTGACACTCCTTCCTTCCTATGACGTAGGGAAACTATGCCAAGTAATACCACACTGGCCATAGATTTTACTTCGAGTCTTCCTTATTTTGTTTTCCCAAGTAGTTCCGTCATCACACTGAGAATACCTACAGAAGTTTTATCAGCAATATTTTAATATCACTGCGTTCAGATACGATAACAATCCTTCTTTTTATTCTTGCACTGCACTACCCTATTTATTCGCAAAAATACTTTACAAGTACAAAAATGTGTTTAACCAACTCCATACCTTATTTAGAGATTAAGTCACCATACTAAGTCTAAGTTGTTTAAATTCACTTTAATAAAGTAAATATAGAAACTGCATCCTTATATCAAAATACGTACAGTCAGCCCCAAAAGTCGCTGAACACATTTTAAATTCCAAAACTGCTGAACACTAAAAATGCCATAAGTCAGTGTCGCGGGTATTTCAAAAGTAGCTGAACACTAGTGTTCCAAAAGTAGCTGAACACTAGTGTCTATTATGTTTACTCGTTGGAATAGATACATAATTTCAAGACAATTCACTGAGATTCGATAGCCTAGGGTATAGAACACTCGACTTTGATGAAGTAGACGTGCGTTCGAAACCGGGTTGTGCCAAGTATTTTTTTTGGTTTTTTATTTTTTATTTATTGTATTTTATCTCAAAAAAAACAAGTAACTTAAATTCACCGTCACTGTTCACAGGTATTTTAATAAATTTAAAATATTATTTTTAATTGTAAATAAATAGTATTTTTATTTAATTTTTAATTTAATGAAGAATGATCATTATGACTTTAAATTGTATGAGAAACATTTTCATTTTTTTTTTATTTTGAGAAATATTATTTTTAATTTTTAATTGAAAATTAAATAGTATTTTTATTTAATTTTTAAATTTAATGAAGAATGATCATTATGACTTTAAATTGTATGAGAAACATTTTCGGAGATTCGATGATATGAGTTGAAATGTTATGTAAGAAGAAGCGCTCCCTGTTGTGCGACATTGAACTTAATAGTTTTATGACATGCAACTAAAATTAACTCTAGAGGTGATAAAGCCATTTAATTAATTAATTAATTAAATTATTTAATTTAATTGTCGAATATACATTTTTTTCGTAAACGAAGTCGCGGGTTACAGCTTGTATTGAAAATAGTAATATTAATAATAGTAGAAAACAAAATAAGAAAAAATAAAAAAATACAAAAAGTAATCCGTTCCTCAGGATGGAACCAGAGCTGTTTTCTTTTCACCCAAGCTCTATACAAGCAAAGCTATCGTGTTGACAACTGTTTTGATGAAATTGTTAATGTAGTATTCCGCTTTGAAATTGGCTTGACTTTTGTCTACTGTCAAAATCACTCTCTACAACTACACTGAAACTCGACCGCAGATGAGCGACGCAGCGGGCGACGTTGCCGTTCAGTCATGCGCGGCTCCCGTATACTGCACGAGTTGGCAACATCGATACTTCTGAAATACCCGCGACACTGACTTATGGCACTTTTAGTGTTCAGCAATTTTGGAATTTAAAATGTGTTCAGCGACTTTTGGGGCTGACTGTACCTAATATTTAAGCTCTAATAATGAAAGTTCCTACGTTATACAAACAAATGAGAATCAAGTAGCGATATTGCTACAAGTTGAAATATCACTTCAACCACTTGAAGATACACAGCATGTTTATTTCAATAATATTATATTGCAGAAACATAATATTAATTTACTAAGCACCACAAGCGAGGATGTCTAACCACTAATTAGTATCATATGGCATTAAAACTACACAAGTATCTTATTCTAATACGTATGTACAATTAAAATTATAGTAGAATTCCTCTCAAGAAGAGTCTGTATACTAATTATTACTTATTTGTTCATTTGCGGGCTACCCTTATTAGTAGATAGCGTTATGAAATAGGACGTTCAAGAAACACCGTAGAGCAATAGTAATAACGCGCGATAATTAAATGACTTAGAAGGTATTTCATTCATATATTAAGTAATGAAGTGACCAAAAATAAATCTAAATATCCCTTACAAATTGTTAAAATGGTAAATTCTTTAGACAACATTGTAATAATATGTACATGGAGGATGAGCGGGTATAACATAGAATATTGTTTCATAATATAGGTACACTTATTTTCCATGTGCTCGACAATGAATACAGACCCAGTTCACAACCACTCAACTAATACTCGTGAAAAATATAGCTTCATACATATTTTACTCTCATGAATAAATATTGCATATTTTTCTTATAAAATTTCCTAAAGTACCCTTGGTAGTATTTGAATGTTAAAGCGTTCAGGATATTATTTTATTAGCTATCCAGTATTGTTTCCGTATTCTTTTGAAATGTTTTATCGTCGTCAGCCGTCATTTTAATATTCATTGCAATTAAGTGGCTGCTGAATGAATGAAATATACTTAGGACTCGTATTTAAACACCGACACGACGTCTCTATATGTGTTTTCTCTTAAAGATTTAGTTAAGCTAGAGTGGTAAGCTTAAGCATTATAGAATAATGTAGATTGCCTTTTATGTAGAGTTTCAAAACAAACCCTAGATATACTTACTTACTTATTCCAAAAACTTCAAAACTGATTTTGTATAGGGAGTTTGAATTTAGTTTATGATGTCATTGTTACAAATGACAGCGACATAACGATTAAACTATTCGAATGCAAAAAATTGGAAAGTATTAATAATTTACAACAACTATTAAATCTTCATAGTGCAAGGAAAACAATTATCATAAAATAAAGTAAACAACAAGTATAATTAAAATTCAAACTGTAAAAATATTCGTTGCATTTTTATATCCCTTTGTTACGCTCCCTCTTTTAAAAAAACACTTATAAAATTAATTGTTTACAAGAAGAAAAGTTTGTGATGTCATTACCTGCGAGAATTAGCTAGCTTTGCTTATAATAATGAAGAAAAACACAACACGAACGAGAAACGTAATCATGAAAGCTAACGGTTTTGAAAACATAATGAATATATATATTTTGTCATATATTTTACCAATAAAGAATAAATCTTTATTGATGAAAAACCATTATTATTACACAGTCCATAACCATGCAATAAATAAATCCATTGTGAACTAAAAATGCTATTTATTCTTCTATATTAATTGAATGAAAATTTCTCCAGACTTAAGCGCAGTAATGTCTAAATATTTAAGCCATAATATATCATGGATGTCTAGAGCAAGCATCTGGATAGTTTAATTCAAAATGGGATTAGTCATTACAATATAAATGTTGTAGAATAACGTTTATTAAATTAACTTGCCCTTCAGTTGGTACATCTATATTCTTAGCTTTGTTTAACATGAACGTAGCATTCTCAGTTAAAACGTTTGCTACTGCAAAAAGTTCTCAGAACAAACCAAAGAGTAGAGCTTCGTTAGCATAACGTACACCATCTTTAACGTCTTGAAATATTTGCATTGAGTAGTTTAAACGTACCTTGTTTTACATTTTAATTAAATTTACGATGCGATTTGTTTTGTAATCTTAGTGTGCAAAATAGATTTATAAATATCTTTCACTTGTATTTAAATACATATTTAATACATTGATTTGGACATATTTGAAATAAGGGATAATATGAGATTGACAAAAGAAATTTACAAAAAGTTAACTTTACGTCAGTAGAAGACGCCCTATAAAGTATAGTCCGCTTTCAGGGACATAATTGGTAGCTGACAAATACCGATCTAATAACGTTTCTAATGACAATATTTTCGAAATCCTATAGTAAGCTATCACATCGTGCCTGACAAGCCTTATCGTGCTGATAAGGCCAGTGTGGCACGATGATTTTTTTGCTGATGGAGGCCTAACTCTGCTTTTATAAAAGCAAGAATAAACGAAAGTATGAACTGTAAGGTAGTTTTACAAAAGAGATTGTAGGTTTCTAATTCTAATCAAAACTCCCACTCAAACAAAATCAATACATACGAGTATGACTTAAGATCTACCCTATCTCCTCCCACGTTATTCTAAAAATACTTTGATTTATTTCCTTCGTACACGAGTCTAAAGTCTTGATAAATATTATGCTTTATAAGAAATATAATAAAACTGTCATTAGACTTAGGGCGCCTTCAAATTTGCCGCTAAGTGTCGCGCGGAGGCAGCGCGACTGCAGCGCTGCGGTCGCGCTGTTTTGTAAATTCATAGAGATAAAAAACGCGCGACTGCAGCGCGACTGCAGCGCTACGCCCGCGCTGCGTCTCCGCATTCGTTCATCGATCGACTAGTGTTGTTTAGAATACTTTTTCTTTTTAATAGTAACACTACGAGCAGTGTATTTTCGTCTGAGTCCATCGTAAAACTAAAACACAACACTACCATTCTCAAACCTAGCGACGGCAGCGCGACGGCAGCGCGACCGCAGCGCTGCAGTCGCGCTGCCTCCGCGCGACACTTAGCGGCAAATTTGAAGGCGCCCTTAATTTATTTAATTTGGCAATAACATTCAAAATGTTACGCGCATCTTACAGAATGATAAACACTTTTGTTGCATATCTTGTTCGAGAAGTAAGTTATTCTTGTTTTGATTTCGTAATAACAATATAATATCTTAGAATAAATAGCAAAAAATGGTGTAAATTCTAGATAAGTCAAATGCAACGCACTTAACAAAACGTATCTATACCTCGTAAAATTCTAAGCCTTAAAAGACGTATGTACCGTAATTTACAAAACTTTTATTCGAAATCCTTTCTTCAGCATTTGTTTTAGCATATATATGATAAGACTATTTATCACGACATTGCCTTTTTATTCGAAAAGTTATAGGCTATAAAAAGCTTTGCTCTGAAAATTGTGGAACGAAGCAATAAACAAAAATCTGATTCAAAGTTACATCTGTAGCTTTATAACTGGGAAAACAAGGCTAAACAGATAATAGGAACATGAAATGAGATTATCAGTAGATATACACATTTCGTTTACTAAATTGCATTCTAGATGGCGCATATAGTAAATAATTGCATCGGAATTTATGTAAAGCAATAAACAAATTTGGATATCGTGGCATGAGATATTTGCTAACGTTAGAGCCAAAAGCGTATTGATCTGTGCTCGGATACTGCTGTTTACAAATACAATAGATACTGCTTTTAATACAACGTTTTAAACATTCATTTTGATATCTTATATTGCTACACGAAATACAATTTTATAGATGCATGTTGTACAGAATGCTACAAATAAGTAGGAATAAATAGTGTAATATTTTTAATATTGTACTTTCCCACTACATGGCCTAGATGGCGTTAGTGAATGAAATGTGGACGATAGTTTCAGCCAAGCAATGTAAAAATTTGAATAGAGAGGCAAGAGCTTGAGTATGCTACGCACCAATTGGTCTTAAGTTCGAGTTTTGCTTTAAACTTTTAATTTTGTCCAATGATTTTCCGTTAAATTAGATACGACTATATTACTTAGCCATTTCCATTGAAATGTTGAAACTGTAGCAGGTATTAGTTTAATTCTAAGAATAGCTTAATTTATGGACAAAACTCGTCAATATTTTGTGGACGTACCCATATAATACTTGGTTCACCTTACCGCTCTATCACTTTAGAAACATGGTGTCAAAATTCATTTTCTAACTAAGTATCTATTTTTTATTAAACCTATATTCATACATAGGCATGCATGCATTTACGCTAACCTTGTTTAACTTCATCTCGATACTCATAAGCATCGTATTATTGATAAGATCTTTGATATGAACCTACAACATTCTCTTCAAATAAAAACGTAGTCACATTTCTATCATGCATATTATTTCGCCTTAAACGTTACATATCGATTAAATAGTTATAGCAATGAAGTTGTATATTTATAAGGTTTATTTTTGTCTGCAGCCATGGGGAAGACTTGATCGTGACGCCCTTCGCGCAGGTCCTGGCGAGCCTGCGCAGTGTTCGCAACAACTTCCTAAGTCTTACCAACGTGCCAGTCGCCAAGTAAGTAATATAATATACTCGTATTTCCTTAGTATTAAAGACTTTTCACATCACAAAAGTCCTAAAAACAATTTATGATGAAACAAAGGACTATGTTGGCTAATAGGTATTTAAAAACCTTCTGATAAAACCATATTTTACCTGTTTGGTTGGTAAGTACAAGATACCGAAACGTAATGAATGAATGTACGTGATAAAGTTTAACTGCCTATGAGGCTGCCGTGCACGAGGTCGCTGGGTTGATTCCTGCGACCTAATAATTATTTGTCTGATCTACAAATTATTGTCTAGAGCCTGGATGTTCTTGTGTCCGTTAAATAAAAGTCCTCCCGACACAGAGCTGACCTCTATTACAGACGTTGTCCTTTTATTAAGATAAAAAAAGATATTCGGCTACTGTTCCCACTTTTGTGATTTCGTATCTCACAAAGTATACCTAAGTTTGTTGTAAGTCTATTATTTCCCTTGCGAGAACTGTTATTTTAGCGCAGTAGCGCCTTCATAGGAGATAGGTTCTAATAGCCAATCTGGCGAAACGATTCAACGAGACTACTCTGTAGGAAATATGTGTATATCTTGAGGCACTAAACACAATTACACAGTACTGTCACAAAAATGTAAAGTTTTTACTAGTCAATTTTAATTATTTACTGACTTAAAAAAGTTTTGTTTCTGGTATATAAGTGTGGTTACTTAGTATACTAAGGATTACAAAATTGTTACCACACCATCTCACCCCGTAGTATCGCTGAACAAGCTTAACAAATAAATACAAAAAGAACTATAAAAGAAAAATAATACAAAAGAAATTAACACGCAATTTGTACACTGTCTACTAAGGTTGTACTACGTCGTAAAAAACGCCCAGATGACTGTACTATACTCCAATTGGCTTCTCACTAAGTCTTTTAATACTACTAAGTGTTATATAAAGCGAGCATCGCATGGACTTGGACATTGGTAGATGACACACAATATTATGAAACATTTTCACAGTTATAAATTGTTCCTTTGCAATCTCATTTCCGTTTCACAAACAAGAATATAAATAACATTTACATACATAAAAGCTACAATACGTAATAATTACAATTCACAATCGATTTTAAACTTTCACAATTTGTATACATCATACAATTTTATGAATCACGTTTTACTCGCAGTACAAGTCTTCATAGCCTAGATATTTAAGGTGTAAATATCTAACTATTTTTTCCGACTTGCAATGGCCCGCGGTGGTCGCAGAGAGTACCTTCGCCGCGATTGAGACCCGAATTAAAAAAAATGAATGCTATGGGAACCTATTATTGCAATTAATATGTAAAACTTAGAAGTTATTATACTTTTTACGTCGTATTAAGCGAATCGTTAACTTGTATAAACTAATGCTATCAATAAATAAATAAATGTATACTATCACTCAACTAATGCAATATAAATAATAGGCACAAAATATATTTACTGCTTATAATATTCCTACAAGTAAAATATTCCTACGGTTTTTCCTTTCCTGTAATAATTACGAGTGATCATTTTATTAATGAATCATTTTCGATTAACGTATATTGGTCTGTATCTATCGTACTTTACTATTTTGTGTATGAAATTAGTCAGATCATCATACATATATCCGTTATGGACGGCAGAGAACATTTCATCATTTGCTCATCATCACTTATGGTGATTGTCACCACCACTGGTGAAGAGAATAATCATAAGGATTTTTTTTTCAAACAATGTCGATTCCCGTTCAATTCATATCTTTGTGTATGTTCACAATGTTCATACGACACAATGTTCATACAAACAAGATTCTTTGCATTGGTCCAGTCCAGACCATCCACGTGTTTTCAATTACAATATTTTTTTTTATCAGTTGTCTATTACTCATAGTACAAGCTCTGCTTAGACAGAAACTTCACGGCGTTGTTCACCAGAATTTCACCATATTGTAGTTGATAGTTAGTTTCTCGCTATATCTAGAGCAGGGCTCGTCTCTTTGTAGTAGCAATATACGAGTATCCCTACCACTTATAGTAAATTAAAAGATAGAGAAGTAATCATTCGACGTGCGTGATTAAAAGCTTCCGCTTGTAAGTATAGATAACTGCTCCGTGGGAAAACACCAGTTGTTTTACTGTGTGTTCCAAGACTATTTAGCTTTTCCCGGGACTCGCCGATTGTCATTCTGGGACACTTTTGCGAAGTCATGCTGTTAATCATGATTCCCGTAAGCCAATATGCTTACAGGAATCGCAGTTGCGGAAGAGTGTGTGGAATTAGTCCCGTTTAAAAACTAAATATTTACTTTACTTTCAATACAAATGAGAGTGTTCATGCATAGTCACCTGTTTAGTCCAGAATAATAGCTAGCTAAGAAACCAGCCTGTCAACAAAAAATAAATATACCTAAACAGCTATTGTGGAGACAAACAAACCTTTCATTTTTAATTGCTCTAAGCAATAATTTATCCATAAGTTTTTTTTGACATTAGTAGACCTTGAAATCTCGTAGATGACTGCATATCACTTTGTTATAAACGTCGTAAGTACATTTATATACATTTATTTATTGAGTAAGCAACTGATGATGCTATTGTTCATTTTGACAGCGGTGTAGGTTTACTCTGCGTTCGTACAAATAATTAATATTCATCTCCATAGCGTGATTAATCCTAGACCTATGTTACGCAACAACCTTGCAACAACGTTTCCCTTATATAGTGTGCGTCACAAAAACATAAACGCCTCAGACACGCCCACAAATAGTCAAAAGAGTTTTTAATACATTATTTAAATCTTTTATTATTTTAAAAATCTTGTGTTGATGTCTATATTTATAGATTAGATAGCTTAAACTATCTAATCTTTTTGAAAGACAATTTTACGGATCTACGGAAATTTTATTTGACGTTCGATCTACCTTGACTTTAATCAGTCATCAAACATCAATCTTAATAAAAAAAAGAGCAGCTGATTACACTAAGATACGATAATAATTTCTAACGTTAATTTTTGCAGTTAAAACATCATTATAAATAAAAAAACTATCACCAATCACAAATAACAACAAACTCCTTTTAACAGAATCTTAGATGAAGTAGTCCGTATCGTCATAGTTCGCATCACTTGGCTTCTTCACCTACAATGTTTCGATGACGTGATATGACGTAGCCTGTGTCGTGTTGCGCCGTGGTCGATGACAGAACGCAATGCGAGCACGCGACCACCGAATCAGGCGCTCGACGTGGGTTGACGTCCTCGTTATTCGTCACACACTACATTCCTAACACGTGAATAATTTTGAAATTATATAATCATATTTAATTATACATGCAACTATGACCTTTTTATGTAGATCTGTAGAAATGATTCATGTAAGCAATAACTTAGAACTTGAGAATGTGCCTTTAAGACTCAAAAAATAAATTACGGAAGAACTATACAGAAAAATTAGACTCAAGATTTAACAATTATATCATACAATAATATATGTAATACTCACAGAAATATGAATAATACCTGAATTTGCTACCTAAATAAACAGTGAACTCAATCAGTCGCATAACTCGCATATTCGAACCAATTATAGAGACAATAGGCAGTGCGCTCTTTTTTATTAAAATCTACTTTATAAAAATTATTGTCCTGGTCTGGGTGTTCTTTGTGTCCGTTAATTGATGTTTGTAAAAGGTCCCCGCGACACAGGGCATGATCCCTAGTGCGGGAGTTGTCTTTTTTAAATCATTAAAAAATAAGTCGGGTTTTCCTTCCTGACGCTATAACTCCAGAACGCACGAACCGATTTCGATGGTTTTGCATTCGTTGGAAAGGTCTCGGACTCCGTGAGGTTTATAGCAAAGAAAAATTAGAAAAAAATTCAACAGAAAAGCGGAAAAAAAATGCCCGTGCGAAGCCGGGACGAGCCGCTAGTAAACTAATAAATATTCTATAGACCAAAGATCCAAGAAATTGTTTAACCACAAATAAGAAATATGTAAAGCTACAGTTAAAAACTCTAGCGTATGCGTTCTTAAAAATAAACTGCAAAATTTTTCATAAAGTATTTTATGCTGAAAGGCAAATTATGGAATATACATAAAACAAAATTGTTTTCATTAAATTTCCTGGTAATAATCATAAATGTCAATTTATTTCTAAACATTCCTTGACATGCCTGATATATTTATTTTTAGTAAATATATATTTCTTTTTTTATTGAGAAAAATATCGATAACCTTTTTAAACTTCCTTGTAAATGATAATTTTAGGCTGGTTTGAAATATATTAATATCATTGAACGAAATGTTTATCTGAATATAGACACCCGCGTATAAAACTGTGTGATGGTGTGTAAAGTAGCCCTATAAAACCATAAGTAGGATCAAAATACAAGTAAACAAAAATATCTTGTTCACTTCCTTTGAAGGGTCAAATTTTGTAACATACTGCCTTTGTTGAGGTTCATTGAAAATAAACCCTATTGTCAAAACAAGTTTAAATTTTATTACACAGAAACGGGTTGCACATCTACTATATAAAAATAAGTCGGGTTTTCCTTCCTGACGCTATATCTCCAAAACGCACATACCGATTTCCACGGTTTTGCATTCGTTGGAAAGATCTCGGACTCCGTGAGGTTTATAGCAAAGAAAATTCAGGAAAATGTTTAACAGAAAAGCGGGAAAATAATGCCCGTGCGAAGCCGGGACGCGCCGCTAGTCTACTTATAAAAATATGAAACTTCAACTAATTTATCTGCAGAGACGCCTCTTAAGTGTCAAACTTTGAATAAGTACAGAGATCATGTCGTCAGATGGATTGGTTTCGGATTTTGTGTCAAGTATTCCTTCTTTACGACAGAGCTTTGACAACCTCTGTGACGTAAAATGGCTAAAGTACATGCAGCGCACATGTCTCCAGTCTGATTCCTGATCAATCACCAACAATAATTGACCACCTAATTTAAAGGTTACCCCTGACGTCAGATTAAGAACCCTTAACCTTTCACTAGCTTTGCATAATTCGTATAAAAAGTGAAAGTAAATGTTTCATAATGGCAGAACTGCTTTCACTCCGTCAACAAGTGATCGTCACAAAGATATAGAAGTAACTGAAGTGATTCATTACGTGATACAAAAAGGGTATGTTAACTAAACTAATGACATTATATTAGCCTATTGAGGCCCCAATTCTACTCTGGAGTGACAGCTTCGTTATATATGAAGCTTTCCTTATTTGACTTTTACGACACCCATATGTGATAAGATGGCTCTGTGATACAAAATTAATTTTCTTACTCCATCACTACACGGATACCAATTTCAGTTAAAGCTGTTTAGTTCCATCATCTGCGCTACTATTAAACATTAACCAAATGAAAACTTTGAAGCGAAACATTAACCTAAAGTAATTAATCTAAATTAGGACTTCTTCGAACTAAACGTGATAAGCTCCGCTATATTTTTAGTCTCCTTAATCCAATTATTCAAATAATCTACGAGTGCAAATTAACTTTAATTTACATATTTAGCTTATTACGTCGTACGTCAAATAAATTGTGTATTTAAATTACCCATTTGTGATAGGTACAATGGGCGTATTAATGAGAACCGCTTTTGAACTGGTTCAGGCAGGCGGTGAGATGTCATCAACGTTTTATTATCTACCTTGGTAATGAAATGCACAAAATAAAAGGCTACCGTAATACCATTATAGATGTTATACTTAATACCTTACTTAATCAGCTTATAAACTCTTATCCATAGATAAAACTAAAGAGGTAATTTGTTGAACGCGGTGTAGCGTCATCTACCGACAACTCAAGCGAACACCTACACTACATCCTGAATCGCGATATCAACATTCGCACAGCGATTCCGCATATATACAACGTCCAACGAACAACTGTTGGGCAGTTGGCCCGCCAGGCGCGATCACCTTCGCCTGGTCGGAGGATCCTCCCTTTTCGTTGGAGGCGTGGTGCTGTTACGTCACCGCGACCTCCACAGTGGTGACCCCGACGTGATGAAACCAACCTTCTTGGAGCGCACCAGCACCTTCGGTCTTAACAGGACTACTCCATATGCTCGCCGTCATGACAAGCCTGGGGAAGCCTGCGACCTCATCACCCATCATCCGACTCACTGGATACGCCCCGACTCACTGGGGAAAATGGGGAAGGTGGACACCGCGGTCTGACTCACTGGACCGGCATTTCAGTTCCGACTCACTGGGACTCTGGCATCAGCTCCACAAGAAGTCACATCAGCAAGTTCGACCTCCGGTCTTCCGGGGGGAGTGGTGTAGCGTCATCTACCGACAACTCAAGCGAACACCTACACTACATCCTGAATCGCGATATCAACATTCGCACAGCGATTCCGCATATATACAACGTCCAACGAACAACTGTTGGGCAGTTGGCCCGCCAGGCGCGATCACCTTCGCCTGGTCGGAGGATCCTCCCTTTTCGTTGGAGGCGTGGTGCTGTTACGTCACCGCGACCTCCACAGCGGTAATAATCTCTTCATGTTTGGTTGATTTTTATTTATTGAAAAGTCCATTTCTCAAAGAAGATTATTGGCAATATAACATCTCGCTAAAAGCTGTAGGAGGCCAGCATTAATTAAATATATTATAAATTACAGAAAAAAAATATAATTTTAAAATTCAGCTAGATATAAACGGCTACAACTTGTAATACTATTAAGTTCAAGATAGTTTTTGGGCTTAGTCCATCGATGAAGGCTATGATTCGAATTATATTCACTTTTGACTAAGACAAATTTGCATGATTCAGTTAGTACTGTTATAAAGTAACGCAGCAATATCTTATACAATAACGTATGTGTATCAATGTACTGTGACATAGTTATTATAAACTATCAAAATATAACAGCATACACTAATTAAGGGAATAATAAAAGCAACAGCATGTTACATGTACTTAATTGAGTACAGCGGATGAACAAAGTCCAAGCTCTTTGTTATTTGATTGAACACAATGAATAGGACAGTTGTAAATCCCATCTGTCGTGGATCGAGCCTTGACATGACCTCACTAGAGTTATCTAACATATGTCTACGCGCTAAAATTAGATTACGACCATCGTAGACCAAACAGCACTAAATAATTTTTCTAATTATAGTACTGTTATTGTCATTACTACGTGTTTACGATTTAGAATTTACAACGTGCAGTCAGGGTTATCTACATACGATAGCTAGATAGAAATTAGATTCATGTTCAAGATCTGTTTAATTTAGCATTTAAAATAAAACTTTTTATAGTTTATTAGTCAATGATATGGTTAGGTTCTGTTTATTTGAACAGAGTTTTATTGTAGCCGCGTAATAGCTAACGTTTCCAACCTTGCTTTAAATCGTTATTAACAAAACGGATGTTAATGTCGTAATCCTAAAGTTTACTACTAATAACTCGTTTGTTTTAAGGACGTCCAAAACTTACACTCAAGGTAGTAACATCTGGCTCAAGTCAACAAAATGTTACTATTTGGTCATTACGTGCTTGAAACTAGGTCAAATTTTAAAGTCTTCCTCGTTAATAAATCAAATAAGCTGTCAAATCTGCTTAAATTGTAATATCGTTAAATCTTTTTAGTATTAGGATGTTTACCGATTTTCCTAATGATGCAGTAGTGATAATATTTCTTGTAGTAAGCACTTAGGTTACGCTAACCATAAGGGCGCCTTCAAATTTGCCGCTAAGTGTCGCGCGGAGGCAGCGCGACTGCAGCGCTGCGGTCGCGCTGTTTTGTAAATTCATAGAGATAAAAAACGCGCGACTGCAGCGCGACTGCAGCGCTACGCCCGCGCTGCGTCCCCGCATTCGTTCATCGATCGACTAGTGTTGTTTAGAATACTTTTTCTTTTTAATAGTAACACTAAGAGCAGTGTATTTTCGTCTGAGTCCATCGTAAAACTAAAACACAACACTACCATTCTCAAATCTAGCGACGGCAGCGCGACGGCAGCGCGACGGCAGCGCGACGGCAGCGCGACGGCAGCGCGACCGCAGCGCTGCAGTCGCGCTGCCTCCGCGCGACACTTAGCGGCAAATTTGAAGGCGCCCTAAGAGATACTAATGGAACCACCCGGTCTACGTGGAAATCCCACTTTTTAGGATTGAAATAGTCTATAATCTAAGTACTTAATGATCATTCCTCCACGCTAAATTTCAACCTGATTCCAGCAGTTTTATTCAGGTAGTAAACCAGGATGAAACATATAGGTATGAATGGATGTTTATTATTATACTTCAAACCAAGAATAGCCCTTTTTGACCATAATTATGGTCGACACATATTATGTGTTTTATTATTCTAATATCCGTTTTATAACCCTTACAAAAATGTCTAATTTTATGTTGTTGTCATTTCAGATCGCGGAGATCTTCGGGCGCAGCCACTGCTGTCACTCCTCAGCCAAAAAATCTCAATCCTGGAGGTAAGCTTTTTTTCATTATCGAATAAATCTGCGAGGAGAGCAATCATTCGCGCCGTTGTTTATGTATACATATACACATACATAGAGGGCTAGTATATCTGATCGTCACACGGGATTTTGATAATTTAATTCCCTCACATTATGTCAATCATTTTGACGTGTGGATTAGCCTACAGTACACGAGTTCCTATAGTATTAAATGTACTTACGCTTTGTTTATGGGTCATCAAGTAGACACTTACAGTACAAGTTTCGCTTAAATTACTTTAGGTGGACTTTAAGTACCTGTCCGCCATGTTCCACTAAAATTATGTTTAATCTCTACAATAACACTTTATACTTACTTTTTACTACTTACTTAAACTTTCTGTGTTGGTTTAGTAGGTTGAAGAAGGATTGATCTAGAGTCCCCTTGCACCTCATGCCACGGCACATGGAATAAGTAATCATATTGTGTAGGTTGTCATATTACCTATCTTATTAGCCAAACCCAAGTGTTTGTCCATCTTTAATGTCTTTAGGGATTTTAATTACCTACCAGTTCCGTAATCGCAATCAGACCACGTTTTTTTTAAGTAGGTAAAGGGATATATCCGCTCTAATTAAATGAAATCTTAGCTAAAAAGTTGTAAGCTAATTAGATGAGTCAATATTTACAAGCATTACTGATTGTAATATACACTTCTCATCAAAAAAATCGAAACAGTTGCAAGTTTGTGTTTTATAAGGATTATCTGAAAAATGTGTATATTTAGGAATATGTGTTAAGTATATATCATTTAATAGGGAATTTAATGAGGTTTTCAAATAATCATGTTAATGATCTAAATTCAAATTAAATTTTCATAGATTTCGTATTTTGTTTAACAAGTCGTTTTTACCCTGTACGTAGTTTGACGGAAATTAATAAAATTAGGCACGTAAATGAAAAAAAAGCTAGGAAACGTTTATTTAATAACTCGGATACCATTCCCGACCTCTCATTACTGCTTCTGTACGGTTTTTCATCGATCGGATGAGAGTCACGATCAAAAATAGTGGCGCTCTATTTCATTCCTCTTGGATTGCATTTTAAAGCTGGCTAAGTGTTTTTAAGGCATGATCTTTTACACTAATTCGTCTTTTTTATTCATCCCATAGATGTTTAATCGGATTCATGTCCGGGCTTCTTGCTGGCCAATCAATAATAGAGATATCGACTTCAGTAACATAATCTCATACGACGCTCGCGGTGTTTGTCCTAGCATCCTCGTACATAAATGTTAAACCGAGGTCAAGTAAATGTGCATAGGGCATTACAAGAGGTTCAAGATACTGTTCGATGTACCTATGACTGTTAAAAAAGGGCAGACGGGACCCAAACACAAAGACAAACTCGGTCTTGTCGTTGCCACTAATTTCTCCTCAAACAGTCCACGAACTGCCACCATGGATGGCCTTTTCTTTTAATCCTGCATGGTGCAAAGCGTTCTCCATCACTTCTGTAGACCTTAGTCCTTTCATCGTTGCCATACAATACAATTTTGCACTCATCAGAAAGGAGGAACTTGCTCCACTAGATGTATGACCAATTTAGGTAATTACGTAAAAAGTTTAGGCGCGCTTTTCGATGATCTGCAGGTAGTTCCTCCCTATTTGCTGGCTTCTACGGTACAAGTCCACGTTTCTTCAACCTTCTTCTAATTGTAGAGTCACTTACAGCCACCACAGGTTCATCATGAAGCTGCTGCTGCGGTTGAAAGACATTAAGGCGTAGACTTTGTAAGAAAGGTGTTACTATAAATCGATCTACTCGGTCAGAAGTTACCTGTTTTCTGCCAGATCTCTAACGGCGCGTGAACAAACCTGTCTCTTGATAGCGTTTGCAGATTCTACGAAGAGACGAGAGGCTAAGATGCAATATTTTAGCCGTAATAACTGACTAGGTCCAGAATTCAGCAATGCCACCACTTGGCGGTTTTTGCGGGTAAATATCGCATGGACGCAGTAATAAGAGGAGCACGGAACTCTGGGTGCGCGATACGGGTTATTAAATAAATGTTTTCTAGCTTTTTTTTTCATTTACGTGCCTAATTTTATCATTTTCCGTCAAACTACGTACAGGGCAATACGACTTGTTAAACAAAATACGAAATCTATGAAAATTTAATTTGAATTTAGAACATTAACATGATTATTTGAAAACCTCATTAAATTCCCTATTAAATGATATATAACACATATTCCTAAATATACACATTTTTCAGATAATCCTTATAAAACACAAACTTGCAACTGTTTCGATTTTTTTGATGAGAAGTGTATAATTATGTTGCGACATGAGTCATTGATAACGATGGGATCGAGTCATACTTGTACATTGTACTTGAACTTATATTAAAATTTGTTCGGATGCAAACCCTTTATTATATTAATATATTGTGTTAGTCATCATAATAATATCTTGTATTTCATGTTGCCCTTATAATTTTGTATTCTTGCTTGTCTTTAGTATGCTTTTAATCAATCATAAAGGTATATAACTCTCTTAAGATTATTAAGTATATTTGTAAATACTTTCGAGTAATAATCAAGCTTACAATCTTTTATTCTTAGCTTAGTTGTTATTTTCTTATAATCATCATAATCATAACAGCCCATTAATGTCCCACTGCAGGGACGAGCCTCCTCCCGTGACGGAGGGATACTTGGCCTACTAATACTAATTTTTATTATTTTTCTCTTTTATTAATTTTCTTATAATGCTTGTAAATAATTTTACAAGAATATAAAAGTAAGAAGTTATACTCAATGTCTAATTTGAATTTCACACATAATGTATTATTATTAGTTTTCACTAACACGCCTGTCTCTCTATTGATCAAACTAACTGTTCAAACATGAGAGAAAATCGAATCAACTCATTCGGAAAATCATTTAGAAGGAGGTGGTCCTACATAAATAAACTTGTATAGGCTTACAACCTTGTAATAAGTTAAATATACAGTAGTCTAAAATTATATATTTGAGGTTTGCATTCGATGCCACTGTAATCATTTATAAATCTGAAAACATCTTATAATTAGAGAGCCTTGCATACAGAATTACAACTGAATAACCTGTAGTAATCAGGCTATAGAGCTTCTATTAAATCTCTTTGAAATATGGTCGGAAATATGGTCGTAAATCTACATAATATTGATATTATAACCAATTGCATTACAGAAGAAGAACGTTGCAAAAACGGAATATATTATCTATGCTTTTTGAAAGCACTGCCGTGCTTTATAAAAAAACGTACTGACATCAATACAGTCCTATAGTTTAAGATTTGAAATAATCTAAGGTTTCCAGCATTTTACCATACATACAGAAATCAATAGTAAAAAATTGTGTGTAAAATATTTACAATAACTTTTGTTTCGATTTAAACTACAAAATCAAAATGGTGGCCCCTTAAATAAGACCGCACGTACCCTTAACTATCAGTATGTATGTTACGTAGTTTACTTTACGAGAGGTCTAAGGATTTTGATGAAGGGGCACCTTTACTCTTTTTGAAGTAAGAGGAACGATGTAGCTAAGTCTCGGCTTAAGTTAAACTCATTTAAAGGGACGAATAGCTGCCCTTTCGTCTTCTAACTATTTAATAATACTTAATACAAAGATAGTTTTGTCAAAGTAGCAAAGTAGAACTTACTGGTGAATTATTGATTTATATAACAAATAGAACAGTTTTGGTCAGCATGTACCTCATCTCCCAAAACTCATATAAATAGAACAAATCTATATGACTATCTTCGATTGCGGCTCGATACAAATCTTTGTGTGCATGAACTTGAAAGGTTGCATTGGTAGAGTGTCCTATTAAGTCTTATATCTATGTATTTAGAAAAGTAATAAGTAAGTATATTTTTCTCTTATTATGATGAAATATTTTATTCTTGTAGGGGGGTACTACAAGAATAATAATATCTTGTTTGTCTTAAATAATCTACAATGTTCAATCAAAATTGTGCTACTAGTACCTATTGATTCGATTTTTTTTATATCGCTGGTATTCTAATGCCATAACAGGTTCATCTCTTCGAACCACTTTTTCGTCTTCAAAACATACGAGTATATCGATAGATTATTATTATTTAGAGCTGGAAGAAGCTGTCGTACAAGTCTCCCGTAGTACCGAGTAGTACAGATACCAGTCTCCCACACAGACTGATTTAAGACTACGCTGCGTACATGTCAAGTCCTAAAAGCTGAATAATACAGATTAACGGCGCTTGTACACGCTAAGAAAAATCGCCGGGCCTACGCAAGAATTCGTGTCGTTTCTAAGCACGACCTGTGTACACAGCGCCGGCGATGCATAAGAAAATTTTCTTGTCTGCGCAAGACAAGACACGGCGAACGTTGTTGCGGAGGGGCGGGGAGCGGTGTAGTAGGGTATCATACTTGTTTGCTTTCTAGTTAACATTTTTACTAAAGGAAACTCACACTGATTATCACACTTGTTATTACTTGCGCGCCCTACGCTCGTCTGACGACTGTACGAAAAAAATCCTGGCGTGTACTCGTTCCGAATTGTCTTGTCTGCGGAAGACAAGAAAAGTTTTCGTGTACGAAAAAGACAAAATTCTTGACGTCTACACGAAGATTTGTCTTGTCTGGCGTAGACACGGCAAATTTTCTTAGCGTGTACAAGCGCCGTAATAATGCACGTTTATTTTTATTTAAATTTCACCTATTTCGAAGTGCTATTGACTTCTATTATGGATTACCGCCAAGAAAAGGTTGCCGAACTGAATATTGTGCTCAAAAATATTGAACTACTGTTTTTTTATTGTAAGCTCTGCACAACAACTGTGCAATTTTAGGAAACAACATTTCTTTTATTCGAATAAATATACCAACAAAATGATTGAAAAATATGATTCGGCTGTGTATTTTGACAGGCGGTTGGACCTAAGGCTACAGTGCTGCCATCTCACGTAAAACATTTTTGGAAAACCTTCATTGTATTAATTGTAATAAAACAAAATAGACTATTTTTAACTGAGAGACTACATAAATGTTTATTAATTTTTTTCTTTTTTCGTACTGTTTGATTCATTCATTAAGGTCATTCGTTATCCTCAAAACATTTTAAGTGATTGTTATAACAACGTTGCAACAATATAAAATGTTCTCTTAATTGATTACGACGCGCCAGGGAAAACAAACACAGGCTTTCATTTCCGAGTGTACGGGAAACACCCTAATAAAATAATACGAGGAATGGTAGAGTCAGTGATATCAACATATCTGATATTATACTCGCAGGGCTTATTACGCATGGTTTGTTTACAATTTTATCAGCGCTGTGATCAGTCCCTGATGCGATATAACGAGATTACGGAGAACTGTTATGTCACAAAATAAACATCGTCAATAATGTTCACCTGCAAATATTCACAATACGAACATAACTCTTATACTCAAACATACGTTATGATTTGATTTAGTAAAGCATTTGGAGTTTTACAAGAAGCTATTCGCGAATATTGTATTCTTGAAAGAGATTTTATATGAACGCAAATAGTCGGAGTACCTGCGCGTGTTTATTTACGTTGCTACCGGTAATAGGATCTATAAGCCGCGGCGATTGGATTGAACGGTGTCCTTAGTTGAAACCAAATAAAAGATATACTCAAACAAAATGATATTTTTTACTATTGGTCAATATTAATAAACCATGGCCCTAAGCAAAAGGGCAAAGGAAATATATTTTTCCTGTTTCTATATTTTAGCATCGATTACAAATGCTTAATTACCGAAATATATTGCAATAACTTATATTTCTAAGAAATGTTTCACTAATCGATCATCAAATAAGCTGTTGTTTTTTCTGATAATGGCATATTGTTTATAGCATTTGATGTTTACAAAAAGCAATCAATAGATTTAGATCTGATTCGAAGTATTGTATCTATTATTACATATGTAGACACTACTTACTCCTTATTTGAAGTCTTAGGACTGTCTACGATAACATTTATTTTACTGAAGTAAACACACTTACTTTGACTTGTATTATTGCCTAACTATTTTATTTCAATAAAAAGATAAGAAGGAATGAAATATGAAATGAAGACATTATATTCATGAGACTATCTATGCACCAGTTTTTACCCGCCTAAGAAACCTCAAATATATTTTACTAAACACACTAAAACAAATCCTTGCTACAGCATATCGATAAATGAACTATACAACTCGAAATCAAACGGCTAGAAAGAAGCTGTTGATTTAACTGGAAAATCCCTGGCGCGTTTTCCATAGCATAAGGAAACTATGTAATAATTTCTAGTTATCAAATAATAGGCAAATTAATCTAACATTTTGTAATGATATTTATGATGATTATTCCTAGTATGTAAATAGGTTTAGTTAGATCGTCTTAACGTGAGTAACACAAACCTACAACTTTATAATAGATGCTAATACGCGGCTTCTACTTATGTGATTTAACACTACTTTAATTATAATAAAACTCATTTATTCCTTATTGTAATCTTCAACAACTAGGAAATATTAAATATAATTAAATGCATTTAAAAGACTTTTAAAACAGAAAAAACTTCACACGTCTCAAGCACATGTTTAAAGAGGTACATTCCTATACATTTATCTATCAGTGGTTTCAACTGCCTGTCTGCTTATTAAATAATAATAATTTTATTTTTGTTTTTTATACTGCTCGACACGGCACGTATTGTGAGGAGGTTTCTATCTCTGGAGCCCTAACCACCCAGTAGCTTGGTCCTTGTACCCGATACTGGTGGGTCTACCTTTTTTCTATATTTTTAAATGTGTTTATATTTATATTTAAAAATGTAATTAATTGAGAAATAATGTAAATAAAGAGAATAATAATTTAATTATATACATAAAGGTACAGTTACAGAATAAAAAACCCGATCAACGCTAATGCTACAACAATACCATACAGTACTGTGACAATACTTAAGAACCTCAGTTACTACTACTAAGCATTGTAACATTCATATGGCTTCCGAGATTTATGTGAAGTTCAACATAAGTATAAGTCGGTTAAAGTGCATTGAATTTATCCAAGGTTTCCATGAATCAACTGAATATTAATCACAATGCAAACGTTTATTTATTGTTATTGTATAATTATCACTTTTACTTTGGTAATCACGTAGTAAAAGTACATCGAAAGGCGTAATTGATTTGCTAATTTACGACTAAATAAGACAACCTACTTATATTAAGTCTTTATAACAGTTAGGTACTTCTAGAATATGCATATGTCCCATGACATTATTAGTGACATCACTCATTGACATCCGTGATTAATATAAAAGAAACTTGAACGCATGACAATTTTTAGTCATTTATCCTTTACGAAAGGATACACTTAATAAATATGAATCAAATTGTGCTTCATTCGATATTATAATAATATAAACAAATAAATGTTTAGAACAACGGTGTAAACTCTGTAACCTTAAGTTATTTATACACACTATTGGAAAATGACCACGGTTCGTGACAAGACAATTCTCACGATAAATTTGCCTAATACAGTTTTGGAGACAACAAAACTAATACAACAGTGTATTAGTTTCGACTACATAGGTCTGTTTATGTGTTTTCTTTATGTGTTAATTTTAAAAACAGTGTTTGTGGCAAATAACATTTTCAAAATAATATACTTTAATATCAAAGTGCTACTAAAATAGTAACAATGTGACTTCTAAACCTTTGTGTTTTGTGATTCGATTTATGTGTACCTTTTATCTATGGTATGGAGGTGCTAACATTGGTGTGATGAAACGTTTTATTCGATGTGAGTAGCGCAAATTATGGCCATCTTTCAGATACATTTTCAGCATATAACAAAATAATGCTGATTCCATTAGACAATCATAAGAAATATTCAAACTAAAATAAACTCTGCTTATTATTAATAATATTATTCATACAAGGCTATCTAGTCCAAAAATAAGCAGAGTTTGTACTTAGAGTACTAAACAACGACAATCAATGAATGCAAACAACCATGTTCATGCACACAAACATTTCCCTTGAGGGATTCAAAACCGTGATTTCTGCATAGTGCGTACCACTAGACGCCTCAAATATACTAATTGTAGATACTAACACGTCACAATTACTAATTATGATAAAGTATAATCTAGTGACGCGATGTTATTCCTTATCTTAGAAAAGATTCCCGTGTATCTTATGAAATTTAGTTCACACTATTGTAACACAGTACACGTAAGGTTTTTATTTGGGACGTGTCGCATACTAATGTTACATATTACTCCCTGACATTTCTTAAATTTAGGACATCACATGCTGTCACTCTTCCCTCGCTGCTTCCAGAAAAAGCTAATTATTATGTAGGCCAAACAATGTAAACCGCGTCTTGACAGATACTAATCGCTGACGACTTTAGCTTTGACTTGTTTACACAATGTTTTTTTTTCAAATTCTTAAATAATTAGTCACATTCCAACGGTTTTAGAGAATATTTACGAGTAATTATAATACAGGCAAAAAAAAGGTTAATTTGCTATTTCAGCAGGCGAACCCATTGTTTGGAAGTTCAGATATCAGGGAAAAGTAATGTGTAGTCTTTTACAGTAGCGTCTCTGGAACTTGAAAATTGTAGCAGTTTAAGTATTACACTAAAAAACATTAACTAAAAAAATTTCTGATAGATAATATTGTACTGAGAGAATCATCGACTCCCTATTCAACTGTCTTAATATTCAATATTTATTTCTTCTTAAGGTTATTTATGCCCAGATCTTATGCAGGTACCTAAAGTAAATTCGATGATTAAAGTATAAATTATTATTTCTATGATTGATCCACTGCATTATATGTTAACTGGTTTTATTATAGGAACCTCAACCTTAGATAAACCAGTACTTGAAATTAATGTAATATCAAAACGTGCACGGTATTTAGACATATTCCTCCTATTTTGTTTGCAAAAATATCTTATTTTAAAAGTCCTTGCTACAAGCTAAATGATGACAATTATTCTTGATGTTCTGATTATCTGTCTCACGCTCAGGTTCCTTTGACGAAGTGCTAAGCTAAATTAGTGTGCTCTACTTTTCTTGGAGGCCATAACCATGAGCTATATATTCATAATTTTTCACATCAAGATATTTCAAACATATCAACCTGCTACTTTTCGACGAGGGGCAATTTTCTTCTGTCTCAGATACATATTATTGTTTTATTCGGTTCGCTAAAAGCACTCGTCGCACGTACAAATGAAACTGTCAGGCTTATTGTCAACTAAATGTTATTTCGTTCGTACTAACATTATTAAAATAAGTCAAGGTTGACACATGACAAATCGAAGTTACAATTTAGACTTTTAATCCTCATTAATAAAGGTTTAATTTAGTTTGTTGCAATCCAGTTATTTATTGAGTCCTTTGGGTACTTTTTGTAAGAATTATAATGCATGAAACGAATTGAAAATACAAAATGTTTATTTTTTTTGTCAATAACGAACTGGTTTAAAACCTCTTATTGGATTGGGTGAGAAAACGGTCTTGGTCGACAACAGATCTGTAGGAACATGTCCGAAATGACATCGGCTTTACCACTCTTAATACGTTTTACAATGATATTGTGTCCTTGAGTAGGTTTAAATAACATATTAACCTACTTTCATCAAATGCTTACTTTACCTAGTAATGAAAAAGCTGAAAGCCTGCTATAAAAGCTGCCGTAAATGATAAAAGGTATAGACACTAATTATGTGTTACGAGTACCTTTACTCTACGTACTAATAAGGCCAACGTATTTCTATTAATTAGTCAAGGGTCTTTGGTGACTAATAACAAAGAACACATAACTAACCAACCACATAATACCGTAAGAAAATAACGTACAAATTTGTAAGAGGGAAAATCTCGATAAAAACGTATTTAGTATCGCGTCTGATTCGTGAGATAAGTTGCTCTAATTTTGCTTACATTAAAGAATATCTTCAGCCTGTACTTGAAAATTACACATGCCTTTTGGGTAATAGGTTGGTTTTTCAGATCTTATCAAACTAAAACCACAAATTCCTCATAAAATTTGACATAATATTTTAGTCATGTTGTATCATAATTTAGGGGGTAGCTATGTTAACCATACGACAAACAATACCGGTACTAGATTGTGACTGACATTTGTTGGGGCAGACATCAATATCAGCGTTATCGAGTTATGTAGACACATGTAGCCAAAGGTTACAACGAAATCACCCCGCAGAGCTATTTATCTGATGAGAAACTAATTTGTGACGCACGCCGTCACGACTTGTTACAGTGATCGTTAAGAATAAACAACGTGAAATTAATCTCAAGATCACCCCTCACTAATAATTAATAAATATGTTTTTGTATCCAACGCATGATTCCAAGGTTTGGATTACTTGCAGTATTTGTTAAATATATTAAGAAAGACATTTTGACATTTTCTTTTAAATATTGAATTTCTAAAGGACAATGCTCACAATGTATGGGGAAAAAACCCAGGCCCGGCGCAAATGAAATGTATCTCAGATTTTAAGTATTTATATGTGACATAATATTCAGTAGGGGGCATTACCAAAATCTTTTTTTTTAATGTCATAAATTGCTAGTTGTTTTATGTAAGGAGCTTCAAAAATGTGATTATTTTTAAATTATTTCTTTCTTTACTCTTATTCTATAAATGACATTTAGGCATCTATTTTGACAACGCTATCTACATTTTGTGCAATGTTAGGGTAAACTTAATAAAAAACAAGAGTAGGCAAATGTGTGAACAAACAACCGGTTTAGTTTAGTGCCTCTCCGCCTTGCAACAACCACTAAGAATATTATAATGGTTAGCGTAGTATGTTAAAATATATGTATATACATATTTTCTTTAAATACTTCTATTTAAAAATTACTTTCACGAAAAAAGGATTAGCAAAATGTTACGTTTAAAAACGAATTTTTGACTATATTTTTTTTTAGTATGAAACTACTATTTTATACTAAGAATTTGAGATATGTACCGTTTGCGCCGGGGCCTGGGTTTTTTTTGAGCATTATCCTTTGTTTGGAAAAATAACAACAGTTTTTTGGCATTCAGAAGTATTTTTCTTTGTATATTTCTACCTAATTACCTTCTTTTGATTGATGTACTTAGTTAAAGCTTCCTGATTTAATATGATAAATAATTAGAAGACATACAAAGAAGTTGCTTGGAAGAACTTATAAATACGTAATAATTATACTTAATAATAATAACTAAGTATGTATAAAAATATTATAACTTTATGATTCATCTTACCGGTAGATTAGTAATAGGTGGAAAACCTAGGAAAATGCATTAGCTACGCGCAACAATGTGAAATTATGAATCTCAATCAACTGCAACGGGCATTGACATGAATGTGTGAAAATACTTTTCTTTCGTAATTTTTATGTTTACTAATTATTTAGCAATGCTGCTATGATTTCATTTTAAATATGTAATAATGTTTTGTTCTAGACGAAGCCTACATGAAGCTAGCCTTAGAAACCGTTGAAGAGCTCGACTGGTGCTTGGACCAGCTCGAGACCATACAAACTCATCGATCTGTATCCGACATGGCTTCACTAAAGGTCAGTAAACATTCCTTACTATTTAAATCTACAGATTCCCGTTGGTATTGTAAATCTAAGAATACAGCAAACAAAACAGGTGACTGATCTTTACTCAACGTCGATTACGTCACAAAGCCTGATGTAGATAACCAACAAGGGAATAAAGGTATTAACACAACTCATTGTTGAATTATTAATGTAATCTTGTTCAACGAGTTGTCGTAATGGATGATAATAAAACAACGTTGTCTCATTCACACACACTCGTCTCACAGCAAACTGATTGCTATCAAAAGCTAAATGACTGTTAATTAATAAGTACATTTTGAGTTTATTTATAGATTTGGGTCAAGGAAAGATTTAATATCACTGATAAATATTTAACTACTTACATGAGGTGTTAGATCAATTATTTGTTTATTTAACTATCAAAACACGGAACTGTACTAAAAGAATATCTGTAACAAACCGCATGAAATAAATAAAATAAAATAGCCTTTATTTCTACTAATTAATTACATGTACATACTAAAACTATATTTATCTTTATAATGATTAACTTATAGTAGTCGCCTCTGCGGCGTAGGCCTCCCCTAAGGCTCTCCATGTCTTCCTGTCCCGAGCTTTTGTAGCCCAGTTTGGACCGCCTCTCTCCATGAAAATGTCTCTCCATCTTTTTCTCTGCCTTCCTCTTTTCCTTATGTCTTGTAGTGGTATCCACTCAGTTACCTTCTTAGTCCATCTACTGCTGTCCATTCTGCATACATGTCCTGCCCAATTCCATTTTAGCAATCTTATGGTTTTTTTAACATCTCTTAGTTTAGTTTTATCTCTTATAGCTTTATTTCTTATTTTATCAGTAATTTTTATTCCTAGCATACTTCTTTCCATCTTTCTTTGACAGCAAGCTATTCTTTCTTCTTGTGTTTTGGTCAAAGACCACGTTTGGCAGCCGTAGGTTAGGCTTGGGAGAATGGACGAGTCGTAGATTTTTTTCTTTATGTGTATTTTTACTTGATTATTTTTCATAATTTCCTTTAATTTCCAGTATTTTCTCCAAGCTATAGCTATTCTTCTGTTTATCTCTTTGTCTGTGTTGTTTGTGAATGAAACTGACTGGCCAAGGTATATGTATTCATTAACATATTCTATTACATTCCCATTTACTATGACTTCTCTCTTTTCTCCATTTGTGAGTATTTTTGTTTTTGCTGTATTCAATGATAATCCTACTGCCTTACTTTCTCTAGCTAGTTCATTAACCATATTTTCTAATTCATATTTAGTTTCCGACGAACAAACAAACCGCATGAAGTCAGTTCAAATAATTTGTGTTTCTTTCTATAAGACACGTGCAAATAAAATTTAATTCCTCTTCTCAAAATAGTAGATAGCATAACAAACAAGCACGCATTTAAAGAATGTCAACGATAAGTAAATCTGAATATTTCTTATGATATCAAATATTTTCGCATTTCTAACTGTCTTTGGTGCTTATGCGTAGACGTGTAAATACATCTTGGAATGCTGTGACACATTATGTACCACCGTTCAATGTAGTACATAAAACATCTTATCATGATTTATTATTCTCGGAGCATTGCTCACGATAATTTACAAGAATCGTTTTATACAAAAAGTGAAATAATCAAGATATTTTTCGGACTTTTCCTCGATTATTTTCTCGTCATTTTCTCGTTTTCATATATACATATATAATGTATATACGATGTATTGTTACGAAGAGGAAAATTCGACCGGGAATGATTCTTTGAGGATTATCTTCGTTTGGCAGAATTTAATACACTACTGAGAATTGTTACACATGTTGGTAAATTTAATTTACGAAATCTTAATTCGCTTCTGTGTAACAGATTCAGATTTTTTATTTTCTTGCATTCATTACATTTACATTTGGGAAACGTTTATAATACAATAAACTTTTTACTATTGCGTTTTCTAGTACTTTAAATTTATCATCAAGTTAAGGTTTTCCAAACTCAACGTAAGAGACTGTCTCTTACGTTCTTATCTCATTTGCATGAGAAAGGTGTAGAGCAATTCCGAAGCGCGCGAACAATAATGACATAACATATATTTTAGGAAATAGGGCATAAATTTTTTACATAACCTGTAGAAATTATATCTCAACTAATTATTGGCGTGAAAATATAGAAATAGTAAAAAGTCATCCTAAATTTTAATTGCATGAACTCTGTCATCTTTAAAGTCTTGGCACGCCTTCGATCACTTAACTATTTAGTTATAGTCAAGAATGAATGCTAACTCTCTGTAATTAACTTTTTTTATTTAGTTTATAGTAAAAATAATAGCTTTGGAAAACATATTGCTTTAATATTCCACATTATATAATGTACCGTAAGACACGTGCTATTCACGAGGTACATTCATATCTAACTCATTCAATAAAAGCTATATATTATTATAGTTATAACAATATTGACAAGCAATCACAAGACTTATGATCAATCATAAATGTATTACATGCTTTTCCGAAGTGACAATGACATACTTGTACATTTTACATGTATGTAGATGAGTTATGGAAATCTACAGACGAAACCTCTTCAAATAAAACTTGTAAATTATATTACTTCGCTTTAGCAAACACCGTAGACATGTAAAGCATAATTCTATTTAGTCTATGGTACGTTTCTCTCAATCTCCGTTACTCGTATAAAATAAAATACTTACATATGTATAAGATGAAAATCGGCGAAATCTGTTTTTTTTTTAAATAAAAAATATGGGTAGGTACTAGAATACTAACAAAGCGACATTGTTGAGCTATCGTGGTGCTAACTACAGGCTACACAGTTCTTTTATTAAATAATAATATAGCCTTTTAATTAGATCTCTTACAGTCGTTTTTAAACTTATGTAAAACTGTATAAACTTATTTAACTTATTTTACTAACATATAGATTTTTTTGCTAACATTATCTAAATAAACTAATTTAGTATCTAACTTTAGAAACTTAAACTTAATATATATAAAACTAAACTAATATTTGGTCCTTGGTTATTTTCAACCGACTTCAAAAAGGAGGAGGTTCTCAATTCGGTTGTATTTTTTTTTTGCCAAGATCTGTATGCCAGTCGGCAAAGGCCTCCTCCAACCTTTTCCACTCCTTTCTTTCATGGGCCACTCTGTTCCATGTGACACCTGCGACTTGTCTTATATCGTCGACCCACCTTTTCTGTGGTCGGCCTCTCTTCCTTTTGCCTTCCTTTGGGTACCACCACGTCACCCTATTGCTCCATTTGTCTTGTCCTCTTGCAAGGTGACCAGCCCATCGCCATTTAAGTCTTTTTGTTTTGCTCATTACATCAGTAGTTTTTGTTTTGTTTCTGATGCCGATTTTTTTAATTCTGTCGGACTTTTTGATGTTTAGCATGCTCCTTTCCATTGCATACTGGCAGTTCAGTTCTTTTATTAATCACATCAAAAAACAAACATAAAATAAATAGGATATTTCAATTGAATAATTGGTAATATTATATGCAATCGGCTTTTTACAAACACATATCTAATATATAATGACTATGTATCTATTACAGTTTTAAACAACTATTACTCGATCTCTATGCACTTGATATCACCATGAATTTTCTGGAAAACTTTGTGTAAGTAATGAAAATTTTCCAAAAATTAGTATATGTGGAAAAATTCATCGCAAAGCCATTGTTAAAGATAATCTTTACTGCCAGTTAAATTGGTAATGACAATGTCTTTATCTACGTCATAGGTTTCGCAAACAAAGTGCTTTTAACTTTAATGAATTTATGTATGGAGTACATATAGGAGTATATTACCTTAGTAACAACTATTCACGATCGTAAGAAAATTAATTCAATTAAAACCTCTTTGTAATCCTCATCGGCAGAAGCACAGTTTGAGACAGGCTTACTTAATCGATCGCTGTCAATGTAATAATTACTGTTTCATTGCAAATTACATCACTGCGTATGTATTGTAAGTATTTAAAATTTGCGTCAGTTTGTCGTAAAGCACATTAGACTAGGAAAAGTTTTAATGATTTTGAGGGCAAAAGTTCGTGTTTATTATGTTTTTCTTATAACACAGTGTTCATAAACTTATCTGTTTGTATTTCATTGATAAATATTTAATAATATTTGTTTTACGAAATACTGTATCTTCTTTAAACTAAAACAAAAGATAAATGAAGCGACTGCGGATCCTATATAGGTACCTAATTAACGTAGGTATTATAACATCTGTGCCTAAAAGACTCAAATCACTAAAGATTAAATAAAAATCTGTGCCTATTGAAATAATTAATGTAACCCGTGACAAAGTTTTCACATTTCACACCATTTTAATTATTTATCAGTATAAGTTATTATATAAAAAACCTTATAATCATACAATAGTAATTAACAAACAAGCTATAACCTCATTCCCATAGTCTGCGTTAGCTCTACAATCACACACGACTCGTTATTAGATTGTACAAACAAAACTTTTATTCCCTAGAGCATTCATCGACAAGCGGTTAGCATTGCAGTATGTATTGAATAAGACGCAGTTTGTTCCGGGTGGATCGATGCATTTGACGTCACTGTGACGCCAACATATATTTTTTGTTTGCAACGTCACTCATTAACTTCAAGAGCTTTTTACTATACTGACTATTCAGTAAAACACTTAATATTCTTTTTTCGTAACATTGATCTCGTGTTTCGCTAGGGCAATGTCCTTTGTGTTTGTCAACGACCCATCCTTTGTACGTACCCAAAAAAACGAACAAAAAGCTAAAATACTTTCTTAACTTATTTAAATATTGTAAAGTATGGTATACTTAATTGATTAATTATGTCATCGGTATAGTTTTTGGAACTAAACTTGCATTTGAATCCATTCCTGACTGAACCTATACATTTTATTAAGAACACTTTTATACTCTGTCGTATTTAAATGCAAAATAAATGTCAGGGTTGCTACTATGTGACCTTTATAGGCTTTGTATATGTAGTAGCTCAAACTCTACCTTTGAGTTTCATAACCGCAAGTAGGTTCGTTTGCAGTGATTGACCGATATAACATGTGTGCGTGACGTTGTACTATTAAACTCGAAGGGCAGGCCTCATGAATCCGCGATGAATGACGTAAATCCTGGTCCGAAAAATTCAAACCTACCTTTATGTAAAGATACGCAAATATATAGCAATATTTCGCGTCGCAATAGCGCTTTTATTACTGTATATAATATTGTAGATTTGAAGAGTTTGTTTGGTTAGTGGGTGGATCGTGCTAATCCCTAGAACTGCGTATTGTTTTGACTGTGTTGACTTTTTATGTTTAATATTCCCTATTGCACTATTTTTATAATCAAAGAAATAGGATTAATAAATCTAATTTTGCAGTACCTACCATCACTTTCTACAGATATGCCTTGAAAATATGAAACACAAAGATTCAAGATAAGTATTCAAAATAGGACACCGCTTGTGTCTGTCAAAGCTTTTTAAAGTAGAACTAACTAAGAATTTAAACTAGTTATGTATGAAATTACTTGTAAAACTTTGTTTTCTTTGGTTAAGTAGAGCAATCATTGTTTTTATTAAGAGCAAATATTAATGTTATCGCTTAAAAAAAGTAGTATATTCAGTTTAACACAAAGAACTTAACGGATTGTTCCCCAATAATAAACATATTTAAATGAAAATAATTTATATCGTTAGGATACCTAGTAACACGGATACAATGTCCTAAATAATTGCGCTAGTTCAAAATGATTATTTTACATTTCCTTGATATGTAAACATGCGGAAAGATCATTGTGGCCCAAAACTCGTAAAGATTTTATCATCCGTCAATCTTCTTCCGTTTCAATAAACAGAATAAGAGATTTGTTAAATATTTGTTTTAGAAATAATTTTATTGTAACAAAAACATGACCCGCTTTTAAATAATAAAAGTTTTATTGTGATACCATAGCCAACGGTACATTATCTTTCATAGAGTTTTGTGTTTCATGAGGGCGGGTAAAGGTCCATGGACACTGTATTCCCTACGCCTGTTTAGTCACGTACGCCACTGAACGCTCTCGGACTACGCAGCGACAGACCTGTCAATCTTCGCCCGCCTTGCTATGACAGATCGTTACATCTATCTACTGCATGTTCGATACGATTGAACTGAACGACTGCATCCATGCGATGACGTAACTGTTGCATAATTTAAATTGACGATGAATGAATAGACAATTTGAATTAATGATATTTATTATCGTTACACATATTAGTAGTATTTGAAGATAAATTAATGATAAATACCTATTAAAGACTCACCCTATCATTAGTTACTTAGAAGTTCACCTTTTGTATAAACGTGTTAAGAGATCCCTCTATGTTTCTGCGATGTGCAATAAATAGAATAAAAATTCGCTGAATTCACCATCTATCCATATTGCAGAAATATCTAAGGTAAAATTATTGTTACCTATTCCATGTAAATGCCATCTTCAAAAGAAAAATGATGATCGTGTGTACGATGTTCGACGTTTTTTATGACTAGACAACATAAACTTCGTGTGTTGTATTTCGGGAAAATTGATGGAATACTTTTCTGGGATTTATAACACTTTTAGTTGAAAACATATACAATGTTCATTCAGATCGCTACATACCTCTGGAAAACATAAACATGGAGTTTAGTTGGAAATGTAGCTTTTGTCATAAATGTATGCTGATCTGGCTTGTTTACAATGATAATTCTGTGTAATACTTATCAGTATAGTATAAGTAGCATGAGTATAATGTTGTAGTTCTTATTCTTAAACTATCCTTTATCTACATAACGGAAAATAAACTTACCATATTTATATAGGTATACCTACTACATAACCACTTTGATTAGTTACCCACTTATAGAAAATGTTCAAGGCTTTAATAATGAGACATCTGGCAATAGTATTTATCTAATGACCGGGTTAGTTGTTGTGACGTCTATACCGACCTCCCCGTCGCCGCGCGCCCCGCTTCCTCGCTCATGAAGGTTGACATGAGCTTCCCCACACAACACAACCATACTCACTAAATATATTATACGACGCGCCCTACTTTCCAACAATTTCAATGGAGATGAATTCGATTTAATATACATACTTATGATTCAAACTTATTTAACTTTTAAATAAGTATTAAAGAAACTTTACGTGCCTACTTAAAATCATTTGAGTAAGTAACGTAATTGTACCAGATAATTTTCCGCCATGACAAACATTACAAATAAAATATGAAGCGGAATATAACATGGTAACTTTACGAATAGGGATAAAAAAGAGCAATTAGCTAATCAATTATTATTATAATAAAATGTCAGCGCCGGCTGAGTTACCTACTCTTATTAATACATACGTCACATTGCAACTAATAGTATTACGCTTTAGTTTAATGGAAGCGGTATTTTCACACGGTCCACTAAGGAGGTTTATTCAGAAACCACAATTTAATCAGTTTCATGAGTAGGTATACGTCAACGGTAACCGCGAAAAAATGTAGCTGGTTAAACCTATTATACTATGAGCAATAGCAATCAGAATATTAACTAATTTGTAATTTAAAAAATGACGACCTTGGTGACGGAGCGGTCGTGTATGCGGCTGCCGTCCACGTTGTTGCAGGTTCGAATTCCCCACAGGAAAATTATTTGTGTAATTCACAAATTTATACCATGATTTATAATTTCTTTGTGTCCGTTAATTATATGTTTGTAAATAATTCGTAGCACGAGGTTTCGGTTGCGTAGTATAAAATATGTATTCTTAATTAGAAAACTATTTAAAAAAAAAAATATAGCATCTTAACATCAGTCATGAAGACTAGAAAATTGGACCTTCTTATTCTAATCATACTGAACTTTTGTGACGTTGCATGACAAAAATACATATTATTTAACAGACATTGACTCCGCGATCAATTCAACGTCATCGAGTTAAGATTATCTTTCTATTCCTAACTACGTCACAGTAATCATTGAATACATAATACGGTCCATGACCGGAACATCGATGCAACAAACAAGAACTTGTCACGGTCAAACTGTATTCATAATTGTATACGTAATACTATTACTAGATTCAAGTTTACACCGTTTGTAGAGCCCATTGTAGTACTTGCTGTTACGTCATATTGATTTTATAAAGAAGTGAATGTAAATACATACATACATAAATTCGCGCGTAGTGTAGGTATATAGTACTTAATGCTCAATAGTATCTACTATTGAGCGCCAAGTAAGTACAACGGTCCTTTAAAACTTGCTTCGTCTACATTTAAACATATCTTTACACATGCCCGGTGTTACCGATTAGTATGCACTTGCCCTTTGATGCCATCAATAATGCGCATATAAAATGTAAATATGTTTACCAAAATATTATTTACGATTAACATATCAATAGGTACTCGAAACAACAATTCTAGGTAATAGGTATATCTCAAAACGAGGAAAAAGTGTAATCGAATGCGACGGAAATGTACTTGATAGTGGTACAGAAATAATTGTAAACATTCTCTCATCCTTACAATCCATTAATATCTTAGTTCAGGGACGGGCCTTCCTTCAATGGTTAAGGGACGGCATGGCAAGGGATTTTAATTTTTACTAATGGAAATTCAACCGTACTGTTACAGAAATGAAAAATGCCGTGCGATAAAATTCCTTTTAAAGCCACGGCATCATTTTAAAGCATAGCAATTTATGTCGTATTTCTGTAACAGTACGGTTGAATTTCCATTAGTAAAAATTAAAATCCCTTGCCATGCCGTCCCGGTCTGCGTAGGCCTTAAGGGAAAATTGGCCTACTTACACCACACACAAACGGATCGATATCATTTGTTTTTGTGGAAACAATGTCTGTGAACTATTTCTTTAACGATTTTTACGACACCCATGGGATGAATTAGGGTTGTGACAAAGTATATTCTTAAGCAATCACGGGGAAAACCGATGTCTATTATTGTTTACTGTATTTTTTATGTTAACTGAATATACATGATACATCTTAATATCTAAACATGTAAACACGTATACCTAGAATTTCTTGGAAGGACATTCGACTATTTTTTATTAAACATTCAACAAGGAATAATATAAGTAAACATGTATTCTACAAAGTAGGTATAACCCCTTTTTTCATCTAAGCCTAAATTAAAAAAATATATGGATTTGAGTTTAGGACTACCTACTTGGTAAGACACAGATAAGTTTAGTCTAGTCTTAATATATTACTGTATACGGTCGTAACAATAGGTATCAAATTATTTTCGATTATTTTTATCTCGTTGAAGTATTTGAGATAATACAGCGGATACTAAGATCCAAACTGCGCAAACAGAGCGTAAGTAAACACGAGTATTATTTTCAAAGTTGAATGAAGAGATTAATCTAGGTCAGGGCTACCTACCGCCATTACTGTTGAGTACATAACTTTACTTGTTTACAGCATTACAATCTCGTTTATCAAGTCTTCTAATTTATAATAGTACTACTGATTAATAAAGTCATATAATATACGGTACTCATTATCATAAATGATATATAACATATTTGTTTTTTGATCCTTATCAAATAACTGTTTTGTAATTACTACGTAATCTATATCAACGTATTATATAATACTCGTTAAAAAATAGGAAGTTAAGCTCTTATCTTTATTTATTAAAATTGAACTGCAATCGTTCAGATCTAAACAAATATTTATGTTGCTACGTAGTATTTATTTACCCTTCAAGCGAGCGACGTAAGCGAAGTAACCGTACTCATCTTAATAAGGTAAATTTTTATTTCCATATAGGATTTACATGCGCGTATACGTTAATTCTCTTTTGAGAAATTGTCGGGTCATATTCGCGTTAATTATCAACGCTGTAATGTCCAGAAGTATTTTAATATGTCATTCATAAATCTTCTGGTAGCTTAAGTGAATGACATCAACTACTTGGTTAACGTTAAGCAACATGCCAACGTTACACCTTTGTTTTTATTACACCTTTAATTAACTTTCCAATTTACATCTACGGTTGACATTTTGTTTTCACTGATGATTCTGGATCGTTCTGTATTGAGTGGCTACATTTTTTAAATCATGTGCCTTGGGTGAAAAGGTCTCTTTGGGAGACTAAATACTATAGGCATAATACTATTAAAATTAATTGACAATAGAGATGCATTTAGATAGAGAAAGATATATGAGATCAATACACGTAGAGTTTGGAAGAATCATTTTTTTTAGTTCTTTAACACACTAATATTAATCAATACCTAATTGAACCCCTAAGGTCGCGTAAACATTAAAATTGTTTACCCTTGGTGGGTATATAATTTTATTGCGTACTTTTATTCTCTGCTCGTCCTACGTGACCACGTTCACGTTAAATTGCTAGTAATCTGTAGATAATAAGTGGAAATAAACCACATCGTTGAAACTAGTTGACGAAACTAGTTTTTGATGCGTCTATTATAAAACAAACATTTTTGGAATAAAGAGTTTACAAACAAATACAAAGTCATGAAACCGTAAACTAAATAAAGAAGGATTCAAAACATTACCTAAACGAAAAAATGCATAGCGAGCAAAATAGGACGGAAATATAATAGGTAAATAAAATGCTGACCTAATTGGACCTCTATAGCGTAGTTACTCTAGGCTGCTGTAAAGAGGTCTCTCCGAATGCCACTGAAAGCAAATTTTTAAATACAGGAACATAATTTTCTGCACCACTCCGGGTTTATAATACGTATGTAAAAAAAGTATATATATGACTATGCTTATCTGTTATCTACTACCCATGTAATAATATGTGAAAAGAAAAGAAACCTAATATTTTGTTATATAAACATGTTAAAGTAAAAGACGAGCTCGTTTCACGTTCAAAGTACACACATACAGTCTAATCTCCCAGAGTCATGACTAACGACTTCCGAATCCTCGTGTAACGACTTCGTAATATTACTCGCACCGCAGTCATGTTACAATGTCGTCAATTTAGGCGGAGCTACAAGCTTTATATTTAAACTCTTTGTTATTTTATTAATTCGG
The DNA here is from genome assembly GCA_905475405.1 of Schrankia costaestrigalis. Classification (NCBI taxonomy): domain Eukaryota; kingdom Metazoa; phylum Arthropoda; class Insecta; order Lepidoptera; family Erebidae; genus Schrankia; species Schrankia costaestrigalis. The sequence continues at coordinate 11,989,220 of FR997829.1, read as the reverse complement.
AGCGTGTGGCGATAGGCTAAGGTTACACGGTATGCCACCCCATCTTATTCTTGTCGCTTCGTAATCAATGGTTGACGGAGGCTTTTGGTTTGATTGGTATGATCATCCCATTATTATTCCTGTTCAAATAATAATATTTGTCGTTCCTTTTTACAGGGATTAGGTTCTCTGGACATATCGCCTTATTTTTTTGTCTAAAAGAATGTACAAATTTACTCTACAAAGGGCAAAGTCTGAAAAACAGGCACGAATCTTAAGTGTACATATTTCAAAACTTAAGCAATCAATCCATAATATGTTACCAACGAGGTTGGCTTTGATCATCCATCATGTGATTTAAGAATGATCCAATCATACGAGATAATGATTGTAAGCCATCAATGCGATCCGCTTACGTGAAGGAGTTTGCCATGATATCAGATGTGGTCTAATCACGTCACAACTCACGCCCTCATCACGACCTAGTCATGACCTATATAATATAAATGAATAATTTTTACTACCATTACTTATTATAAACCCAAACAATGAGTCATCATGATCGGGCGACTTACTACTTACTTAGTAGAGATAGATATAATTTACAGTTACAGTATTTGTTTTGGTTTTTAACTGTTCTTTCAGAACTTAGCTGAATCTTACGTTTTTTATTGAAGGTTCTTTTAAGGGGTTTTTTTATTTATTTCATTTACATTTGTTACGTTAATTGTGATCGTCATAACACTACATACCTGGTAGAGTACCAATTTATTGCCTTGAAAAATATTTACTCGCTAAAAGTATAGACTAAACTACGACTCTCACTCCCATAACTCAAAATGCAACCATGTTATTTGTTTCTGAAGTCTTCAATATTTTAGTAGTAAAGAGAAAATTCTTATAAACAAACAAGTCTTCTGGATGTTATGATTATAGCAGACAATTAGTGAGATTTCATGAATGATATAATAGACTACATTATAAAATAATTACACATTGAGTGGAAATAAAACATTAATAATAAAAAAGGCAAATTATTATCTTAATAATGGATAGTCCCATTATGTATACGGAAAATGATTGTTGAAAACATTATACCATATTTGAGAAAGTAATTACTTCATGACGTCTAGGAATTCATACTATGTTTTCCTCAAAGTTTTATTTTTTGAAGATTTATAGCGCGTCAAAGCATATTATATATTTTGCCTTGTTATATATACCTACTGTAATATTTTACCTAAACATTAATCTTTATAGTAAACGCGTCACAGGGAAATAATACGCTAAATGAGCAAATTCCCTGAAAATCGGAAACAGATGCATAATATTAAAACCTATACAAACTTTGAATCTATACTGATTGCTATTGAAGTATAAACTTTCTTTGAATTGAACATATATTTCATATTTCTTGTGAGACAAAATAAGACTAGTAAGACATTAAAATGCGTGTAAGTAATAAAAAAAACTGTAACATCTTTTGAACTTAAGGTATGGTGTGAAAAATTCCTTCAGGACCACAATGTTGAATTTGCAAAATGTTGAATTCCCAAAATGTTGAATTTGCAAAATGTTGAATGCTGCTCTATGAATATTTATTTTGAGAACTTTCATTTTAGCTGTCATTGGATCAGCTAGCTAACTGAATCTGAGAAAATATAAGTATCGGTTGAAACTTCAATTATTCAATTATATTATTGCGACACTTCCCGATCATGTATTTATCAAAACCACATGTAGTTACAGTACATTATATACTACTTATCATAGGTGCTTAATTTCAACTACTGCAATGTTATACTAATTGTATTATATTTACACCAGATATGTAAAATAGTTATTTCTTTTACAATACATAGTTTACACATACGTGACGTATATTTACGAAAGTAATTATCATTCAGCGTTTCTTAAGATGACGCAAAATAACTACAAAACTGTTCAATCTTTTCTGTTAGAATTACTAGTTATACCGTGGAATGGATCTTTAATTTTTGTAGTATTTAAGGTTTCGATTCTTCATGACAAATCATAACCAAGTATTGGTTTTCGTTGCCTAGTAGGTAAAAAACTAAAAAAAAAGGCTAAATGCTATTTATATTTTTAAACAAGTAATTCTAAAACTAAATATTATTTAAATAATGAAACCGGTAAATCCTTGAAAACCATTGTCTAAAATTGTATATTTATAGCCTATTTTTTTGCTTGGTGGATTCTCCGTACCTACTGCATCAGCACCAAAAAATAAAATGATAATGAGACACAATTTTTGTGGAATTTACAGAAATCATAAAGAGAAGAAGATGTGTCGTAATAACTATGCTCACATGATTGTATATTTATTCATTAGCACTATGACTAGAGTTTCTCAGAGTAACAGGAAAGTGATTTCCTAACTAGGTATATGCACCTACGCGGCCAACTTACCAGGTGTAAAGATTAGGTATACGAAGCCGATAAGAAACTATGTCAAGACCAGATTGCCCTCAGATTTACGTGTCACTTTATGCTTGACAAACACCTTAATTGAGTAGTTAGCAACAAAAACCACTTTAACATATATTCAATTTTTCCTTGACTGTTATCCGATATTGTGTTACCAAGTATTATTATAATCGTTAAAATTATGGAGGTAACGTCACGTGCCTAAAAAGTTTAATTTGATTGTCATAGGAATTCATTTGAATTTCGAAACATCGCTGTCGTCCTTATTCATTAGTATTTTCAGATAAAAGCGTCTCTACCAAGAACACATTTTATTATAAACGTTGTTTCATTAATTGGATGTTACTAAATTGTACTTAAAATGTCACTTTACTGAAGAATACAAATTTTGTCGCGCGCTACGAAAGAAACTCGAGCGCCAGACTGAATCTAGATTACACGTAAAGCGTATTACCGAGAAGGCGGTATTTCTGTAGCGTACACATTGATGACGACATTCGTGCTACGCTTATTACGAGCCGCATCGCCGCGACCGTTTCAGTTTGACTCTAGCACTCATAGATAATAGACGTGTTAGTTTAACACTGTGAACAACTTGTTTGAGTTCGATATCGAGCTTAAGAACTTTATTTTTTTTTTGTTGTGACAAATAAATTATTTTGTGTTGTGAAATGCGTGTGTGCGGCGAGAGACAAAGCGTTCGATTCACCCCTGCCCGTTGGTTTCGAAATCGAGCTACCACAATGGGACACTCTATGGAAATATTGCAATTGCAGTTCAAGCGTATGCTGAACAAGGAGCTGAGCCACTTCTCCGAGTCCAGCAAGTCAGGCAACCAGATCTCCGAGTACATCTGCTCTACATTTTTGGGTAAGTCATTTATAAGTTTTTTTTTTATGTTCCGCTGTCCTGCGACAAAAAACAGCATACATGCATCAGTTTCATTCTAATAAAATCATTTTTTAGAGCATGATAAGACTTGGGAATAGTAATTACTGATGAATGTATTAAAGCAATTTTTTTCCACAAATAGTTAAAAATAATATCTAGGAAGTAATTATATTACTTAAATTAGTGCTAGGTATTTAACGTTGCTAAAATTATAATACGTATGCAAATATAACTTGAAAAATTCAAACTATAAAGAATTAAAAATCAAATCGTTATTAGGCAGTAACACGATACCACCTAAGTCCATTTTCCTTAAGCATTCTTTTCCATTTATTTAAATTTTATAAACTAATATTGTGCATCGGTCAATAACCAAAATAAAAAAAAATATGGTACCTATAGTTACCCGTAAAGCGTACCTGCTTAAAAATATTATTGCACTTAAAAGAGAACCTACCTACTAGTAAACAAAAAACGGGGGTTTTAAGGTAAATTCGGTTTACTGGTCAATGTCAACATATTTTAATGGAGCTGAAATGGTTTTACTACTCTTTTAAAAATAAACTTTCCAATTGGAATGTACTTAGAAATAAAGCTTACAAATTGTAAATTACATTAAACAAAGTCGTAGTTGAGTTGAGCCTAATATGCCTAGCCAAAATATTATACAATTGTAACGATAACTGTGCTAATTCCCTTTAAATAGTATTCCAAGATAATACATTACTTTGAAATTGAATTGTTATCCCCTCAATTTATTGAATGAAACAACGTAATAAATTCGTCATAGTTATTACACCAATCACTTTCTTTGTGCATCTACATGGAAAACCCGGAATTAAAGCAATAAATAAATCAACTACTGTCTTATCAAAGTACGAATATAAAAATTAGTAATACTTCTTTTCTATTTATCATATATTTTAATACTTGCTAGTATAAGATTAAATTAGTAAGGGTTTTATACAATATAATCCATGATATCATGTATAATTCATATCATGTGATATTTCTATGCAACTACAAACAAATAAAGCTTTATAAGATTTAAAATTTGTACAGTATGTAAATAAAGCCAGCAGGATAATAAATAAAATGTAAATAAAAGTTTTATCTCGTGATAAGAGAGCCCGATAACCTCGGCCACGAGCGCGAATTTACTTCATCAACATCATTTACGAGATACCTACGTATCGTGCGAATATACCAATATTACACCTACGACACTATACAGTCTGTTTTATAGACAAACTGCGCATATGCTTAATACTTTAGACTGTTAAGTAAAGACCGCTATATGAAAATTTAAGAGAAACAAACCTACTTAGGCGTAATTTCGCTATATTTAGTAATGTAGGTATCTATGGCATCTTTAATATTATCTGTAAAAATAGATCGATAATAAAATTTACTTTTAATCACGATAGATAGTTTCGCGAGACCTGTCTTGGCTAAAAGAACTGTTGAAAATCTATGGCATAATTGTGTCCCATGTTAGACATTATAAATGCACATGAGGTATATTACACGAACCCTAAATGAGCTCATAAACTGCATCTACTGATCTCAAAACACGGATAAAAAGCAGGATGTTTACTCGTTCATATTTTTAATAATACAATAATTATTATACAAACATAAAGTAATGATAAGACATTAAGTTAATTTTGTAAGTGGTTCACTCATGCGAATAAAATATTCAAGGAGAAATTATTGAGGACACCAAATATTTGGGACAATGATATACGAAATCTCATTGACATGCTACGTACTCTAATTGCCAATAGGAGACTAGGTCTATATAGTATCAATTAACTTGTTTGCGTAGTAAATGGCCCTGAGTAATGATTAGTAGAGCCAAATAAGAGAATACAAGCTTTACTATTGTCGCTACAGTCAATTCGTCGTCTGTTTTGTTCTAAAAATAATATTTAAAAAATTACGGAAAGTAATATCTGCATCAAAAAATTATCTACCCTAAGCTCTTAGTTTTTATAATGTCAATTTGTCTTATTAAGTACGTCTTTAAATAATAGAGTAAGACTTAACTTTTTGTTATGTACTGATCAGTACTTCGTATTTGCCTTACTAAATAGTTTTACTAAATGTCAATCAAAACTAAGTTCAATAATCCTACACCTAAGTTTAACCTAGTTTTCTTTCATCTATATTTAGCAATTAGCTGCGACATTATTTGCCTCTACTGATTAGATAGACAGCGGTCGTGTACTATCTACTATCGCACAAATAGATAACAATCCTTTAATCCCTTTAATGTATGAGATTACGTTCATCATTTGTCGGCCCCTATAGTCGACTCATTACCATTTAGTTAATCGTTAAAACTATCTTGTAACCCCAATCGATGACAGTATTTTAATATTCCTAGTAAGTAAATAAAATATCATAAACTGTTGAAACGACTTAGGTATATTTTTTATTATTTACATAAGGCAATGACATCAAATAACAACCAACTCCATGACCGACGTGATACGTGTAACGATTATGAAAAAAGTTTTCAGTTATATAGAACGAATATAAATTTATTAAAGCTAAATTAAGGTCACACTGTGAAGCGATTCAACCAATTAGATTTGTATCAAGGGCCCCCTTCGGCATGATTGATTACTTATCTATAGGTAATAACAAAACACGGACACTGACCTAGAATCGTTTCAATCACATGTTGTATTAATGGGCACTTCACATTTTCACCCACTTTTTCGACACAAATACCCAATAACACAATTTGAGTCAAGCAATAAAATTTGTAATCGATCTGTAATATGGCTTCCTGTATTTGGGCGGCATCTAAGATTTATTCCAATAACACAATTTATATTTTATGTGAAGTCATAAATTAATATCTATTTCAATTCTTAGATTGTATCGACCTAGATTTCAATGAGCACTCTGATGTTATGTTAACATATTATATCACTTTACTTACAGATAAACAACAAGAGCTTGACTTGCCATCCTTACAAGTAGAGGAGAGTTCAGAGCGAACTAAGAAGAAAGAAAAACCACGTCTTGCTGGACCAGGAAGCACGATGTCTCAAGTGAGTATCCACATAACCGTTGTATTTTAATGACAAAATTAATACTAAAAAGGACATGTGTTTAATTATTTCTTATTTTTACAGATATCCGGTGTTAAGCGAACTCTGACACATACAAACAGTTTCACTGGAGAACGTGTGCCAAGATACGGAGTCGAAACACCTCATGAAGAAGATTTAGGACGTCAACTGGGCGAAATAGAGAGATGGGGCGTTGATATCTTCCGTATTGGTGATTTATCCTGCGGCCGACCTCTGACTGCGGTCGCCTATTCCGCTTTCACGTCCAGAGAATTATTAGGAACCCTGCAAATACCAGCACGCACTTTCCTCGCCTTTGCAGTTACCCTCGAGGAACATTATTGTCGGGACAACCCGTTCCACAATTCACTACATGCTGCAGACGTTACACAATCGACCCACGTCCTGCTCAACACTCCGGCACTTGATGCGGTGTTCACTCCAATAGAGACTTGCGCCGCTTTGTTTGCAGCGTGCGTACATGACGTGGATCACCCAGGACTTACTAATCAATTCCTCGTAAACTCGAGCTCGGAATTAGCATTGATGTACAACGACGAGTCAGTTTTGGAGAATCATCACCTTGCTGTAGCCTTCAAACTACTGCAGAACGAAGGCTGCGATATATTCATCAATCTGCATAAGAAACAGAGGCAGACTCTACGTAAAATGGTCATAGATATGGTGCTCTCAACAGACATGTCAAAACATATGAGTCTGTTGGCAGACCTCAAAACTATGGTAGAAACAAAGAAGGTAGCTGGTAGTGGTGTTCTGTTGCTAGACAATTATACTGACAGAATACAAGTATTGGAGAATCTCGTACATTGCGCAGATCTAAGCAATCCTACTAAACCATTACCACTTTACAAACGATGGGTAGCATTACTTATGGAAGAATTCTTCCAACAAGGAGATCGTGAAAGAGAACAGGGAATGGATATAAGCCCAATGTGTGACAGACATAACGCTACCATAGAAAAATCTCAGGTCGGTTTTATCGACTACATCGTACATCCATTATGGGAAACGTGGGCAGACCTTGTACATCCGGATGCTCAAGATATTCTTGACACTCTAGAGGAGAACCGGGATTATTATCAAAGTATGATACCACCGTCACCGCCTCCGGCGCCTATACAATCACACTCGGGTCAAGATGACGATCGCCCTGAACAAATACGCTTTCAAGTAAGTTTCTAATATACCTAGATCGTTTTCTTTATTATATTATAGTTTACTCTTGTAAGAAATATTTTTGATAAATAATTATTCTTTCTTCCTAATTGATGATGTAGCCCTTGACTTCATTTTGTTAATTTATTGATTTGTTTACAGGTAACGCTAGAGGAGGGTGAAGGCTCAGAAGAGTGTGAAGGAGAGGGCGACGGTGGGATGTGACGGAAACTACTGGGAATCTGCAAGAAACTCAGTGAGAAGATGCAAGTGTGGTGGAAGCTCTGGCAGTAGCGGCCGTCCGGGCCGGGCGCCAGACTCGCTCTTGTTGGATAGTAATACTTGTTGACGCTTACCGTCGAAATGATACGATCCCGCGCATCGTCACATTTCGATCATGATTATTTTTATGTGATTATTATGCAATGTTGTTTAGAAAATACCTAACGACTAAATAATTATGTCCCTCCAATGACTGTAACGTTCGATTGTCTAGTATTTTTACTATTGTTTCGTTTTGTCTAACCAAAGATGTATGAAATGTTCTTTCGTTCACAGAGACGTTCGAAATCCCTGTAAGTAGATAGTATTCGGTTCTTAATGAGTCGTGTAAGTAGTTATAGTCGTCGGTGCCGTGTATATCGGCTCGACTAAATAAGGACATTGAAAACGCTTATTAATTGGTATGAAAGGGTAATTTATATTGTCATATCATCCACGTTTCTCATATTTAATACGGGTTTGCGATAATGATGTTATTCACCAAAATATATTAACATAAAATAGATATCCTAAATATAAAATCTATTTTAAGGTAAATTTTAAAAATTGCCTTTTGGAGTTGTTGTTGTGTCTTTTTTCTGAATATATAATATTCGGCCAGCCTCTTAGTGGGGTACTAACACTATTCGAGCAGTTTCCTCGCCGCCGATATACAGAACGTAGGATAACACCAATGCATAATAGCCAAGTTATGTATTTATTCTATGATAGTAATGCCTTCTGTAGTATGGCGCGGATGTTCGACCGATATGTTCGTCGTATTGGAAGGTCGATTGCATACTTAAGATCTCTCTTCTCGTATTTGGTCGAGGTTCAAAAGACACTTTACCAAATTCATCCTATTAGAAGCTTTACTTGATTTTGTGAACCTAAATGCACCTCATTACTTATGAAGGATCGCTGGCGATCTGTTTAGTTTTCTCTTTAGAGTAATGTATTATTTTTATAAAGTTACGTATTTTATTCTAGTTCTCTTTAACCAAATACAAACGAAAATTAGTCTTGGATCTTAAAGTTTTCGTGTACGCAACTAACGGCTTGAAGTGTTTAATTAAAATGTTAAGTACTAACAATAGAGTGGTTTGCGACAAGTTTTATTTTGAGTGGATTCAAATAGTTGCGAAATGATGTCCAAAGTGAACGGCATGCGGGCCGGGTCTTGCATTAGTAGTAGGTAATACCTGAAACACTTCGCACAATGTTTTCTCATCTCTCATTTATTGTTCTGCTCTCGCTGCTGTTCGATCATATCAAATTAGTATCAGTGTCGCTATGCAGATCTGATGCTTACTTTATATAACAATATTTACGTACCTACATAGGTTTTCTTGTAAGGTAAAACAATAAATCTGTAAATTTAAAATACAGTTGCTGTTGTTCTCTAAAGATGTAATTTCAATATAAGTAGGTGTTCAAAGTTGGATGGACGTACTTCTGTCCCAGTCTCTGTCTGTATGTACGGGTCTGTAATGACCTCTTTCATCTTTGTGACAATGTTATATCAATTAGCATGCACATCTGTAAGTTCACTATAAACTTTGTGTAGGTACATATACAATACTATAAGGAGGGTGTAATACTTAATGAACCTGTATTATTTTTGCATTTCATTATCCATTGTTTTATTTTAATGAACGATTTTTAAGAGCTGGTCTCTATTCTTTCATGTACTCAAAAGATATTTTGTTTTAGTTCCTGTCACTTCACTTGTTTTGTATTTCGGTCATTATAAATGTCCCCTAGTATTATTATGAAAGTATTTTCTAAGTCATCGTTTGTATCAGTCATCCGTCATCAGCACCAAGAAGGAAGGTCCAATGTACATTATTTTCGTAGATAATTTAAGAATTTATCGGCGATCAAATACTACGAGCATGTGTGCATCGCCTATCTTCGAAATGTCTGATTTTGAAACTGCATACATTAGAACTTTGGTACCTATGTCAACTTATATAATTATTATACATATTACATAAATACCTACTACATAAAAAATTGGATACGCTTAACTACTTGTGTGTTAAATAAAATAGAAAGATTACGCTTAGAATCATTTATTTTCTAATTAAATACATACGTATTTGTAACTAATTGTGTTAAATATGATATTCGTACTGCAGTAGATCTGTGTATAATGTACGTAACCAATCTTTGTTAATGCTAATTCACATAATGTGAACATTTGCATGTACCTACCTTTTACCTTTGCCGAATTGTCAAGAGTCATTAATTTTAAATATACAATAAAGAAGATAAATTCAGCAGAATGTAGATTATTAGATATTATGTACTCATTGTCTCCTCTTGTTTCAATTAATTGTGTAATTGCCTACTTATTGCCACAAAATGATATCTGTAAATGACATGTCGGATTCGCCACGAGGAATGTTGAGTGCTGTGTACAATAACATGTGATTAAATTACCAAAGAAGGTTGTATAAGAGCGCGTGGACGCATCGCATGTCATACTTCAATAGTACCTATCTAAAGTAGACATTGTTTTCACCAAAGGTTTTCAGTGTTGTGTATAATGTTTTGTCACTATGGAGAACTATTGCTAAGATTGGATAATACCTAGTTAAATATTAATACCGAGTTACAAGTGTGCAATGCTGGTCATTTGCATTACTTATTATTTATGTTTAAAATAAAAAAAATAGCTTGTAATAGTTTAAATGAATATTTGAGTTGAATTAAAGAATATTAATGTATTTAGAATAAAAAGATATGGGAGAAAACTCTTTGATGGTTTTATTTTGCCGTTTCCATGAAGTTAGCTGCATTATGATTAATTACTTATAAGTTAATATATTTTACCGTATATAAGTAAATTACCTATACATTAAATCATCATGAATTCATCATGCCAGCCGGACACATTCTATAGGAAGGTTTGTATATCCCTTCTGCAAGAGGGATTTATTTACTTACTGCACCACTCTGACCAGACTGTTAGGTTTTATTTTCTTAGGTACAGTCAGCTCCTTATAAAAAGTGACATCTAACATGACTTGACTTACTTGACTTATGTTCCGAAGTCCCCTCGATGGGGCAGAGGGCGTCCACAGTGAGTCTCCATCCCGGTCGGTCTTGAGCTTCGCGCTTTATTTCGCTCCAGGTCTTCCCTATACCTTTTACTTCTGCAGCGACAGTCCGCCGCCAAGTCTGTTTTGGCTGGCCACGTTTACGCCTTCCTTGGGGGTTCCAGTCTAGGGCTCTGTCAGTCAGACATCTTGACATGTTCAAATTTAAATTAGGTAACTCCTAAAAAGACTATTAATAAAAATACAACCAAAGTCCCCTATGTCCACTAAAATCCATTGAAAAGGTCCTGTAAATGTGTGAAGCACCCATCATGCGCAAATCTCTCGGTGGTCGGTCCCTTATGACTGAGGATCGTGGGTCATCAGCGGATGTGGATGATTTGCACCGGCTTTCGATGATCATCCTCCACCGGTGCCTGTTCATCGCGTCTCGGACAACAGAGCAAAACGTGGTTGATGATGGGCCTCTAACTTGATCGCTCCATCTGGTTGGGGAACGTCCTCGTGCTCGTTTGCCCACTGTGTTCCCAACAACGATAAGTTTCTCGGGGCTCTCTTCACCCCTCCTGTGGCCAAAGTAGGTTAAAATGCGTTGCTGGCAGTTGGTGGAAAGGCGTGTTTGGGCACGAAGCTGCAAAAGGATCGATGCATTGGTGCGCTTGGCTGTCCAGGGTATCCTTAGCATGCGTCTCCAGCACCACATCTCGAATGCATCAATTCTTTGCCGTTCTCTGGCTCGTATTGTCCATGTTTCCACACCGTACAAGAATATGGGGAATATTAGAGCGCGTATTAGACGGGTCTTGGTGGTGTTTGTAATACCCCTCTTCTTCCAGATGACATTAAGTCGAGTCATCGCGTCCTTAGCCATACCAATACGCCTCTTTATTTCCGGTACGCAGCTGCCATCATTGTGTACTAGTGTGCCCAAATATGTATAGTGGTCAACGATGTCAACCACTGGGATGGTATAAGTTGGGCTGGTGAGTTTTTCGGTTTGATCAACTACCATTAGCTTCGTCTTGCTTCTGTTAACTGCGGGGCCCATGCAGTTACTCTCGGTCTCGAGTCTTTGAAACAGCTCCTGCATATCTTCCATAGACGTCGCTAAAAGGACAGTGTCATCGGCATACCTTAGATTCGATATCCGCTTTCCTCCTATCGGAAATCCCTTGTCCCAGTTTTCGAGTACTTTACGGATGATGTACTCCCCGTATATATTGAACAGGGTCGGGGATAAGATGCAGCCCTGTCGAACTCCCATTTTTCTTTCAAACACATTAGAACAATCGGTGCCGATTCTGACAAAAGAGCGGTTCTCAACATATAGTTGTTGGATCAACCCAATTGAATGCTCGGGAGCTCCCATCTCACTCAACACACTCCACAACTTGTCCCATTGCACGCAGTCAAAAGCTTTTGTATAATCTATGTAACATAGGACTACTGGTCTGTTGAACTCCCTGCTCTTTTCAATAACTTGGCGGATGTTAAGAAGCTGTTCCCTTGTTCCTTTGCCCTTTACGAAGCCGGCCTGTTCTTCCGGTATCTGGCTTCGGAGAAAGTGGTTGAGGCGCTTGTTAATGATGTGCAGGAGGATTTTACTAGCATGGGAAATCAATGCGATGGTTCTATAGTTGCCACAAATCTTAGTAGAACCTTTTTGTGTAAGGGGATGAATACTGATTCTGTCCACTCTGTCGGCCATTTTCCCGTTCTCCACACATCATTGCTGATTTCCACTATTATATCTATTCCTGCCTCTCCCATGTTCCTCAAGAGTTCGGCAGGGATCCCATCTTTGCCTGGTGCCTTACCGTATTTGAGGGCTGTGATAGCGCTTTCTACTTCCGAACGCAGAATATTTGGTTCGTCTGGTGTTAACTGCGCTTCCTGAGTTATTGGGTTTTCTGTATCGTATAATGCTGCACTCTATGGCACACGTTTTATAGATTCTCGCCCTAGTCAGCTCTCTCACTTTGCGGAACAGGTCTCTGGTTTCGCTTCGTATGCTATGTTATTCAAGATCAATGCACATGTTTTTAAGGTATGCATTGTAATCCTGACGGCACCTTTTCTGGACTTCACGACTGAGCTCCGTGTATCGTTCCCGGTCAGCCGCTGAACTTGTACCTTTCTCTTTCAGCTCTCGTCGCTCCAGTATAACGTGGCTTGTCGCGGGTGTTATGTAGTCCTTCACGTCCTGTCTCTTGACAATATGTTGACTGGCAGACTGGGTAATCAATTGTTTTAGGAGACTCTATCGATTGTGTGCTGATCCTTCGCATGTGATGTTCGTAATGCGTTGGCTGAAGTCCTGTCTGTAACCAGCCAAATCCACGTAAAATGCGCAAATATATCGAAGCAATTACATTGTCAAATATAATGGATTCGTTCAAGACGTCATAGTAGGCGTGTAGGTAACAAGTGTAACAAACACAGAGCCAAAGGTATATAAAGTATCCAAAAATATCGGTTCTTCCCCGTAGTCAAACTATTTTGTCAAACTGCTGTTTTGTTTAGAAATTGTTTATTTCTGTAATTTTTAATTGTGAGATTTATTACGATATAATAGGTCTTTACCTATGAAATTGCCCTTTTTTTTCGATGCAGTCTTCACCCTTTATTTTCTTGAAGCGTTCAGTCTTCACCCTTATTTTTTTGTAATTTGATAAAACCAGGACATTACCAACAAATACTTAACAAAAGATAATTAAGAAAAAAAAATATTATTTGTATTTGTAATAAGCCTGTAAATATGGCCCCAATTTAAACCAGCGCATTTTACCATTTAAACAAAAGTAACTTCTTCCCTAATATTTTTTTTTATGATTAAAATGCTATAAGTTATCTAAGATGTGCGCTATATTACTTATACCAAATTTTATTCTATTAAGTTTAATAATTATTGAAAAAACTAAGTAAACCCTAGTATGAAAAATGAATGAAACTTCGCATAAAATCTCCATACAAAACGGCAATTTCATAGGTTATATATTAGGTATAACCTAAGTAATATTTGACGATTTAATTATTTCGATATATTTGCGCATGATGGGTGCTTCACACATTTAGAGGACTTAGGTTGTATTTTTAATATTGATCACTTTGGGAGTTATTTTAAATTTGAAAAGGTTATATTATTATGTCAATCGGTTCTTCCCCGTGGTCAAACTTTGTGAAACTGGTTTGACTACGAGGAATTACATTTCCAGGGGTAGGAATTTGCGATGGAGTGGTAGGGTTTCCCGAGGGAGATGCAGGGGTTCCCGAGAGGTAGGTAGAGGTTCTTGAGGGAGAGGCCTTCTGGTTCAGAAGTTCTAAAGTATTAAAATGCTCCGCACCAGGGAACAAGCCGTACATAACGGGTCGCTTTACAGAAAAACAGTTTTCTTCTAAAATACGATAAAAGCAACAGTTTGAGAATAGGAAGGAAATACACACCTCAACAAAGTCTAGGGATATTTGGTATTTACTCAATTATATTTGGTATAACTCCTAAATTATTGGAGATAACATACAACATGTTTATATTTTTATAAAGGCAATTTATCAATCCAAGCTACAATTGAATAAAAGTACTATTTTTGCGTAAATAATTTTTTATTCAAATAAATAAAAAACTTAGAAAATTAGTAAAACTAACAATGAATGTGTTTCTTAAGCAAAAGTAAGCGAACATTAATCAGTTTTTAAATGTTATGTGAGTAATCAGCAGTCTATACATTAAAAAAACAGTAAATAACGGACCTGCATTGGTTTTTCATGCTTGAATTAAGTTATCCAGGTCTTGGTGCGGTATACCTATTACCTATTGTTCCAGGTCCGACTACGATACAAAGCAAGTAGCCCTTCCATCGCAATTTTATGAATGAAAATTCATCAAAGCCCTTCTTTTGAACATGTCCTACGCGTATTTTATGGTTTTGAGGTTAGGCGATTGAGAGGTTCAGCACAAAATCGATACGTCGTGCTCCTGCTACCAGCTCGTCATCACTCTCGCTTTATGCGGATGGGTGTTATAATCCATGAGCTTAAACAATTGGCCCAATTGTAGTCTACGGGGGTAGATTATTAGTACTAGCACCTCGTTAAGTTATTTTTCAGCCGTCATGGTGTTTCTTATCAAAACGCGGTCTGTTCTTCGACCGATACAAATTCCCGTCCAAACCATATTTTGTTTTATCGTGGTATGAATAGATTTCCTGAGGATGTTGTAGACGGCTATCACAACCAGGAACTCGTCAAGCACGTTCTCTACGTGAATCCGAGTGGAAACCGAACCGGGACTCATGTGTAAATACAACTACAGATCACAGGTTATCTTTGCAGAGCAAATGTTCATGAGCCCAGTCTAGTCGTCGTGCGCGATTCGCTCGGTGTAGTGCTGGAGTATAAAGCGGTATGCGAGCATAAAGGTGGGCTTCGTGCCGACTTCTTCTGACAGTTTGGTCACCCGCAAGAGGCTCCACCAAGAGCTGGAGCCTCTAGTCCAGCTGCGTGGTAGTAACTTTTGGCTGTCTTTTCGCGGGAACTTGCAAAAATCGATCATGTCGTTAAGTGGTGACAGACTTTTTGCTGTGGTATCTTTCAGCCACTTCACCAGTAGCACGATAACGTGACCATAACCCTGATTTCATATTTTGTATTGTTCTAATCTCTTTAGCATTAGCAATACCTACTCCGCTTAGTACCCGCAGCTGGGAGCATGCCTATTGCCCATAACATCTACTCTCTGATGAAATGGCGCCGCTGCTTGATGCATACAATATCATTCATTCGAAATAAACGTTTAAATTGTTATAAAACTAAAATTTTACACAAAAAAGCAGTCAAAACTTACTACATAAAGGTAAATGAAATTTTCGAACTTGACTACGATTAAGCCGCGTAAATCTTTTATTTTTGTTATTTATACAAAACATTAAAAATATACCCCCTTACTCATAACAAAATAGTTTTCAAAACAATTATGTTCAAAACACTATTAGAGCACTTATAATACTAGGGCATTTCTTGTAGGTAAGCCTATTGCATTTAAAGATTTGCGTAGAACTTCAAGACTACAATTAAAATCCATCTCAGTTCTAGCTATCATCTGCAATTTTCTGAGGGTTGGAACCCGAAATTTTACAAAAGTTATGTAAATTGAACATTTGATTATACCTACAATAAATTCAGGCATAACTAGAAACAAAATACAGGTAAAAGAAGAAAAATGTTATATACCTCTTTTTTACTGTGGAACATAATTGTATTTTGTGGGGGAGAGCAGAAATATTGAAACATCCATTTCTTTCTTTGGCCGACCTTGCCTGTGTTTACCAGGAGTGTCAAGCCTTTCATTATTTTTAAATCTGTTTCTTCATTTACTATGCGCCTAAACGTGCTCTTTGATTTTCCTAAAATAAAAGTATATTTTAATAATTCTAATGGAATGGAAAGAATAACTACAATACCTAACAAAAATTTATTCAGTGTTAAATATTAACCAACAAGATATCATTTAACATGGATTTACTAAGAGCTAAATGATAAAAAATTTAATAAAATATTGCAATTAATTATTTTTTGTAGACAGACCAGTCGATGCGAAAGTGACATAGTTTAGTTTTTTTTATATTTATTTATATTTCATGGACGTACAGTCGGGGTATTTGCCGCTCGACCACCCTTAGGCGAGAATCGCTTGGCACGCGGCGCATGCGATACGTGGCACGCCCACGTATCGCATGCGCCGCGTGCCAAGCGATTCTCGCCTAAGGGTGGTCGAGCGGCAAATACCCCGACCGTACATCAAATTTTCAAATAAATACTAGCAATGGGCTAAATTTATATTATTATTTATTTTATGCATTAATGGGCTGTTATGATGATGATGATGATGATACTGGCAATGCAGTCATAATTATACTCATTTTTTCACTGCTTATGCTGCTGAAGAAAGACTACCTGACAATCTTTCAATATGGGTGTCCCATTGTAATTTACTGTCTAAAGTAATTCCTAGGAATACTGTAGTGTTAACGATTTCTAATTCCTCATCATTAATCTTAACAATTGGATTTTTTTTATTTTTATTTATGCAGAGTTTTTTGGCATAGTAACCAACTCGATATAGCCCTTGAGTATGCTACCATAACGGACACCTACCTGCCGTCACGAGTTTTGACAGCAGTGTCATAACAATTCGAACATTATATTTTTCTTTACGAATTTCATGTTCTTAGTGTATTTGATACATTCCGCTAGATGTCATTTTTCTCAAAGTTACATTATAAAAACACTAATAATGTTCCTATTTACGCTTAAAACTGTACAATAATGTAAATACTTTCTTGGAGTTTTTAAAATGACTGTCTTTTAATAGAAAACAGCTACAGCCGCTCGTGTAGCGACCCGTACCAGCCAAATAACTTAAGTATATTGCGTCAGATGTCGCTAGTAGCTACGTCATAGACTGTTTATTCTATACCAGTATATAACATGTACTCTATTATGTCCACCCCCCTCTCGCCGCGCGCATACCTCAGGGGGTGCACAGCTCCTGTGGTCACACTATAGTAGTCCGGTCAACGAATGGCTCAAAGGAGGTATAAAGTGCGTAAGCGGAATCTTATCCGATTTCTTCCGATACTTATTCCTTACATAAAGGGAAAACATACTAAAAGTCCTGACGTCTAGGTGTTGATCCGGAGGAGGGAGGGAGGGACAAAGGTATCAATTCAATTTTATGTAAGTATTTTATTAATAAATCAAAAACGATGCTTTAATTAGTAAAATTAAAGACTCGTTATTTTTTAATTTTTTTTTTTTTCTTTTTTTTTTGTAGTGAAAAATGTTACAAGATGAAAATATAAAAGCTTACAAAATTCTCTATAACTTTGATGGTATATACTTTTCCATATTACTACCTGTTTTTGAACTACACGCTCTGGAAAACTGAAAGTTAAAGTTATTCAGCGTGATGACCATTAACTGATGTGAAAAGTTATGTTAAAATTTATTTTAATATACCTAAGTGCCCCAAAACGTCAACCCGGAACCGAGTGACGTCGAATGCGGGTGAAGACAAGTCATGCTGGTTATCAGAAAAATATTTAAAAAATCTAAGTTGCTTGTTTTTACAGTAATAGACATTTAAAAAAGGAAAATTTCACACCCCGTGACAGTATTTTCACTCCTGTTGCCACAAATCTTAACTATTTCCAACTTATTTTTTGCTGTGTAACTCTGAATAATGCGTGACCTCTAAATATTCATAAAAAATTTAAAACCAGCAGCTCTAGCTTTCGTAAACAATAGGACTTATTTCTTAATCCCACTTCTGAGACTAGTAAAAAAAAAATGACTATACTACGTAAGTTATGCAAGATTTTATGATTCCAAATAATAATTACACAAAGTCTTGTAAACAAGGTTTTGACACTATTTTTTTCGTAAGTATGTATTAAGTTTATTATTTATACAAAACATTAAAAATATACCCCCTTACTCATAAAAAAATTCTAAAATTTTAGTCAATTGATTAAATTTTAATAGCCTAAGCTCTTACGTTGTTTGGTATAAGGTTGGTTTTCGTAATAAAAAATCTCGCTAAAAAGTGATTAAATTTAAGAGGCGTTTATAAGTAAGGGGGTATAGCTTACATTTTGAACAAATAACATAAAAAACCATAAACAAAGTCGATATCGATAAACTTTTCCTCTTGTGTCACATCACTGTGCTATGTTGGTTCAAGGCCACAATCATGTTGTCATTACTTGCATTTATTTCAATAATGAAGTATAGTGTGACCACAGGAGCTGTGCACCTCCTGAGGTATGCGCGCGGCGAGAGGGGGGTGGACATATAGAGTACATGTTATATACTGGTATAGAATAAACAGTCTATGACGTAGCTACTAGCGACATCTGACGCAATATACTTGAGTTATTTGGCTGGTACGGGTCGCTACACGAGCGGCTGTAGCAGTTTTCTATTACAAGACAGTCATTTTTAAAAACTCCAAGAAAGTACATATTTACATTATTGTATAGTTTTAAGCGTAAAAAAGAACATTATTTGTGTTTTTATAATGTAACTTTGAGAAAATTGACATCTAGCGGAATGTATCAAATACTCTAAGAACATGAAATTCTTAGAGAAAAATATAATGTTCGAATTGTTATGACACTGCTGTCAAAACTCGTGACGGCAGGTAGGTGTCCGTTATGGTAGCATACACAAGAGCTATATCGAGTTGTTTACTATGAAACTCTGCATAAATAAAAATAAAAAAAAAACAATTGTTAAGATTAATGATGAGGAATTAGAAATCGTTAACACTACAGTATTCCTAGGAATTACTTTATACAGATTACCCCCTTACTCATAAACGCCTCTTAAATTTTAGTTAATTGATTACCTTAAATTGTTACGGTTTTGTTTGGCATAAGTTTGATTTTACAAATAATAATCTCGCTAAACAGTGATTAAATTTAAGAGGCGTTTATGAGTAAGGGGTGAGTTCTTATTTATCACCTGCATATTTTAAATAAAATATGAGTATATTTGGGTTACATTGTGATCAACTAAGTAAGAGTAATATATTACAGATATGTCTATAAAGTCGTCAAATTTGTGATTTTTATTAGTTCATTAATCTACAATAAACTAATAGTGACTTACGAAGAACAATGAAACAATGAGTAGGGTAAATCAAAGTGGCACGCACGGGATGTGATTTTTAAAGTTATAAGGCGATGTTTAGCGGAGCACGATTCTGGTCAACTTTTATGCGATTTGGATGATGTTTATGGGCGAACTGCAACTTTGATGGGTATGTAATCGTGTTACTGTTTTTTGTAATCTGTCTCAAGTAATAAATTCACTCCATTTGAGATCTAGAGACCAAAAACAGGCATTGTGTACATAGCACATTTTTAGGTTAGATATTTATTGTAAGTAAGAAAAATCGTAGTACGACCATTTCTGTTGATACATTATCAGTTGCATTAGTATAATTCAGTCAAGATTTATCCCAATTTGAATTTGAATTAATTGCTTTATGTCTATAATACGGTTGATATTGATAACTAAACTATGTCACTTTCGCATCGACTGGTCTGTCTACAAAAAATAATTAATTGCAATACCTATTTTATTAAATTTTATATCATTTAGCTCTTAGTAAATCCATGTTAAATGATATCTTGTTGGTTCATATTTAACACTGAATAAATTTTAGTTAGGTATTGTAGTTATTCTTTCCATTCCATTAGAATTATTAAATTTAAAAATAACAGATTTAAAAATAATGAAAAGCTTGAAACTCCTGGTAAACACAGGCAAGGCCGGCCAAAGAAAGAAATGTATGTTTCTATATTTCTGCTCTCCCCCACTAAATATAATTATGTTCTACAGTAAAAAAGAGGTATATAACATTTTTCTGCTTTTACCTGTATGTTGTTTCTAGTTATGCCTACATTTATTATAGGTAGGTATAAACAAATGTTCAATTTACATAACTTTTGTAAAATTTCGAGTTCCAACCCTCAGAAAAATGCAAATAGCTAGAACTGAGATGGATTTTAATTGTAGTCTTGAAGTTCTGCGCAAAACTTTAAATGCAATAGGCTTACCTACAAGAAATGCCCTAATATTATAAGTGCTCTAGTGTAGTGTTATTTAAACATAATTGTTTTGAAAACTATTTTGTCAGACTAAATAGGGTTGCTACGTGTTGCACAGTGGCGCCCTAATTTTTTGGCAGAACTTTATAGACAGACTGTACCTACATTAAAAAAAAATAGTTGTTGTAGTTTTAATTATTATAGCGTAATGAAATAACTCCAGCCCGGCCCCTAAGAACCGTTAATATCTCCGATAATATTGAATTTTGTATTGAAATAAAGTGTTACACAGGCGTTATTTCAGGGTTACATTTCTACTGTATTAACAGAATTACTGTACTACAAAACATAGGTACCTATGTTTTGTAGCTCTGGAGATATTCAAATCACTCGTGAGCATATTATCTGTACCAGTACTATGAACATAAATTAACATGCATTTTTGACATATTTCACTGTGCAATTCGCATAAAGCATTTACCTACACTAATTCAGTCAGAATTTCACGCATTATTTTTACATAAAGAATTTATCAAAAGAATAGTTCCCTTTCTATCAGAATCGCTTGGCACGCGGCGCATGCGATACGTGGCACGCCCACGTATCGCATGCGCCGCGTGCCAAGCGATTCTCGCCTAAGGGTGGTCGAGCGGCAAATACCCCGACTGTACCTACCTACCAAAGTACATACTTTTTAGTATTTGTGAACGTAATTTGCAACTCGTAGCTTGACTAAAGTAAAAAGGAATAATAAAACATATTGGCATTCTAAATTAATTATTTAGACAGTCATTCGAAAGACATTTTTTCTTTATTTGGTGGGATGTCTGGGAGGGCTTCCTATAGCAGCTGGTAACACAGGCACTAGTTACTTTTTATCTCTTTCTGTCATAGGTGTTTTAACTATATGCCATCCTGTTGTCACATCCAGGTACAGTCAATTTTCCCGGTACGACATTCTCAATATCAACTCAAAAAACGAGGTTAAAAACCACTTTTAAAAGTCGCATGGAGTTAAAGCGCGCAGTTTATTAATTTACATTTATTTTCAAGACTACTTCATCATTACAATGGCCGCTGTTCAAACAAAGGATAGTAATGATGATATAGTTGAAAACGGTGAAGAAGAAGAACTAGACCCAGTTGAAGAAGGGGAAAATAAAGATCCCGCTAAGAAAAAGAAAAAGAAAAAAAAGAAGAAGAAGGCAGGTGAGTCTGCTGGAAATACTGTTTCAAAATATGATAAACTCATATACATATTCATTTGTTTTAAAATTCCTATCTATTTTTATCACTGAAACGCCTAGAAACAAGGATCCTTATTCAAACAACTTTACGCCGCTAAATTTAATTATCATTAGGTTTTTGTGTTGATCTTAATGTTTAGTTAATAAAAACAAACAAATAACTTACGGTCCATACTCTCTTATTTAGATATATTTTAGTTAAACGTTATAATTCAATGTGTTATAGTATTTTTGAATTGAAAAAGAATCTGTGTTTTTTATATCAAAAGATACAAACCCTTTTATCATTTAAATTGATAGTTATTATTAGTTTCTACCTTCTTATCCTTTTAACCATTTTTATTACTATTATAATTATATAGCTTATATTAATAAATTAAGTTGAAGTTTTAAGAAAAAATATTACTATTTCCAGAAAATGATATCCCTGTTGAGAATAATGCTGAAGTTATAAATACTACAGCTCAAGTAGAAGCATTGTCTGTGGAAGACGTAGCTGGTGAGGGAGATGATAAAAAGAAGAAGAAAAAGAAGAATAAAAACAAATCTGGTAACAAAGGATCCAAGGAGCAGACTAATCCACCAACTATACCAATTGCTGACTTATATTCTGATGGTATGTAACTAATTAGAATATATTTTTTTCTTAACAAACTAATACCATTCTCACAAGCCCATGTAGTTACAAACAAAGCAGAGCTTGTACTGTAGTTACATTTTTCTAGTATCCCAATCATATTATATTTTAATATCTTTTTGTTGTTCTTATAAAAAGACTCAACACAAGAGATCAAGCCCTGTGTCATGGGGTCTTTTACAGACATAATATTAATGGATACATAGTACATCCGAGCTCAAGATTAGTGGATCACATCTTATTTTGTAAAGTTCATGAATCTTTAGCAGCTGAAATTCAGCAGTCTAGGTTTTGCTACATCATCTAAATTCTACTTGTGATTTGAACATCTAAATAATAATTATTACTTATTTATTTGATAACATTGGTCCTCAAACTTAATGGTGCTGCTGTTTATTATACGATAGATAATAGAAGTACCTACTGCAAAATAACATTATTTTATTAATATTTATTTTCAGTTTGTTTGTTGCAATCAAGCCTTAATTACTATAAATTCAGTTCAATGTTTATATTATCATTGTAAATAAATTGTATTTGTAAACTTATCCAATCCACCCACTCCTTTATCTGTATTATGTCTGTAAGTGCAATGACATTAACTATGTTACTTGTGTAGCAAGAAACATTGAAAATATTGTTGGTTATATGTTATCAACGATAATAATAATATGTTGATATATCATAAAGACTGCCAAAGGATTAATGACCTAGGGCATCTAGGTGCTTAATTATGTGAAGAAACATAACTATTGAACTGCAAAAAGACGAATATTTTTGATTGTACTTCATCATAGCAGCCCATTAATGTCCCACTGCAGGGACGAGCCTCCTCCCATGACGGAGGGATACTTGGCCTACTATACCAGACGGATTGGTATAGGGTTTAATTTCCTTATTTTTATTTCATAAAGATAATATTCATAGATAGTCCCTTAGACGGTTTTTATGACACCCATGGCATGAGATGGGGTGGTGACATTGGTATTCTTACTCCACACGGATAGAACTTATTTTATCTCTAAATACACTAAAAAATATTTAAATTTAGGAAACTTCCCTGAGGGACAAATATTAGAACATGGCCCAGCTGAAGGCATTGATGAAAGAACTGCTAAGGAGCGTTTCTCTAGTGAAGAAAAACGGGCTCTTGATAGACTGCATCAAGATATCTATCAGGAAATAAGACATGCTGCTGAGGCACACAGACAAGTAAGATATACTTTTAATAAGCCATTCTCATAACAATAAAGCCCTGAATATTTACAAACTACTTCTGAAATCACAGATATATTTTATGTTAGGTGTCATCTTTGGAAAACAGGGATAGCCTTCTAATATTTTACTAAACATACAAATAAATATCTTAATTTCAGACAAGGCAGTACATGCGTGACTGGATAAAGCCAGGAATGACTATGATTCAAATATGTGAAGAGTTAGAATCAACTGCCAGGCGTCTGATTGGAGAAGATGGACTAAAAGCAGGACTCGCTTTTCCAACTGGATGCAGCCGCAACCACTGTGCTGCTCATTACACTCCAAATACTGGTAAGTAAAAAGTCCTTTATATGTATATTATCTGCACATTGTTAAATAGACAAAACTTTATAGAAATTCAGTAATATTTATTATTTAAAAATATTTTAAAAATGCTGTATTACACTTTGTCTCAATACTAATAAGATTGTAATTATTTAGGAGACACAACCGTCCTTGAGTATGACGATGTAGTGAAGATTGACTTTGGAACACACATAAATGGAAGGATCATAGATTGTGCATTTACTCTAAGCTTTAATCCACGCTATGATCCACTGGTTAAAGGAGTACAAGAAGCAACAGAAGCTGGAATCAAGGCCTCTGGAGTAGATGTGAGGCTGTGTGATGTTGGTTCTGCTATACAAGAGGTATGTATATATTTCATTAATTCATACACATGATAACCATTAAAGTACCTGTAAGAGTTAAAAGATTTGATTATAATTAAAGAATAATTTCAATTGTGATCAGTCCCCAAAGTGTTGTAAACATTAAACTTAACCTCCTAACTCCTGACAGGTCATATTTAGCTAGACTGTGATTCTATATAATGGACTATATATACTGGAAACTTGATAAAACCAATAGATTGTACTGTAATCAGCATCACATTACTTTATTTACCGAACTAACACTGAATGAAACATTTACGATATTAGATACAATTTATAATTTCGTAAATGTTTAGTGTTTTTCTCCGTGTGGTGGTGGATTAAGAATATAGTTTGTCACCACCCCATCTCAGCCCATGGGTGTCGTAAATACCGACTAAGGGACTATCCGTGAATATTATATTTACGTAATAAAAAGAAGGAAATCTTAAAATTAAACCCTATACCAATCCGTTTGGCCAGCATGCTATTAGTAGGCCAAGTATCCCTCCGTCACGGGAGGAGGTCCGTCCCTGCAGTGGGACATTAGTGGGCTGATAAGATGTGTGACGTGTCATGTTTAGCTTGTGTGGAAAGGTGACATGTATTTTTCAAGGGAGTTGATGTAATGTTTTTCAGGTAATGGAGTCTCATGAAGTAGAGCTTGATGGACAAGTGTACCAAGTAAAACCTATACGTAATCTGAATGGCCATTCTATCGGACCTTACAGTAAGTACTTTAAATAGTTATACATAGCAGTAAAAATTATTATATTGATAAATATTATTACATAAATATTGAAGTCTTATGTAAGTTATAAATTAAATCCCTTGTAGATTAAAGTACCTATGCTTGTGTCTTGTGGCACTACAGCGTCAAAAATATATTATGGGCTATGGGGCCTATTAATCGTACCTATCATGTCCTAATTTGTCTAAAAAAGGTATCGGGGCGACACGTATTTAATCCCTTATTACAATGAAATTGTATTTTTTTAGGGATCCATGCTGGTAAAACTGTACCAATTGTAAAAGGCGGTGAGACAACACGAATGGAAGAGAATGAGTTCTATGCCATTGAAACTTTTGGCTCCACCGGCCGTGGTCAGGTTCACGACGACATGGATTGTTCGCATTATATGAAGAACTTCGACCAGCAATTTGTGCCTTTGAGGTAAGTTAGACGATCTTTGCAATGGCTTACTAATGTTTGCCATAAGCTCGACGAAGCCCCACTTCGCGGGTCTTAATTCAGGGTGGTTTAAAGAATCTGACCTATCCTAGTCGTATTGCTCTAACTAGGAGTTTTAACCATAATTTTATTATGGCAAACAAATATTGTAACTGAGGACTATTATGGCAAACAATATTAGTAAAAAATAAATTGCGGAAATAATATCCTTCGAGATTATACTCTTCACAATATTATTTGTTTATGAAACATGTGTAACAAAAAGCATTTTTATTTTAGACTCCAGTCTTCAAAACAATTGTTGAACTTGATCAACAAAAACTTCGGTACACTTGCTTTCTGCAAGAGATGGTTGGAGCGTGCGGGAGCTTCCCGGTATGCCATGGCGCTGAAGGACTTATGTGACAAAGGTGTTGTGGACGCGTACCCGCCTCTCTGCGACATAAAGGGTTGCTACACAGCTCAGTTCGAACATACTATCTTGTTAAGACCCACCTGCAAAGAAGTTATATCCCGCGGTGACGACTATTAGTTACAAGTTGTTAATAGTCAGATTACAAACATCAGATTTTGTCTTATCTCAGTTATGTAATTGTTTTTTTAAGAAAATCATACTTTGATTACTAAACATACGTGTTTTAATTGCTGACAAACTTAAATAATGATAAAATCATAATAATTAGACCATAAGGGTCGGCATTAAGACATTATGTTAAGTTGAAGTTGATTGTTGCTTTGAGATAATTGACAGAAATAATGCATTCAGTTGTTTCTTTACTAATCCCGTGTTATATGAATCATATTTTAATACATCTGTAATCATAGCAATTGTTTGAAGACAATCAGAATTTGGAATAAAAGTATTTAAAAAAATTGTATCATTTTATCAAAACCAATCGGGCCCGAACGCTACTTGACTAACCCATCATCATCATCATCATAACAGCCCGTTTATGTCCCACTGCAAGGACGGGCCTCCTCCCGTGACGGAGGGATACTTGGCCTACTAATACCACGGTGGCCAGACGGATTGGTATAGGGTTTAATTTCAAGTTTTCCTTCTTTCTATGTAGAGGTAATATTCAGAGATAGTCCCTTAGTCGGTTTCTACGACACCCATGGGATGAGATGGGGTGGTAATTCTTACTCCGTCACCACACGGACGGCGACCAACCCATATCAACCACTTTGCAGTCAAGTTAAGAACGATATTCTTTCGTGTTCAGGAGCGTTCTCAATGCACTCGCGTGTAATGAGCATTTGACATCTAAAATTCGAGTGGTGTGGACGTTGAGCCGAGCGTTATAAAGCTTCGAATCGACGCTGGCGGTTGCCTGTTTACAAAATGTTCGGGTAAGAATGCTCTCAATGAGGACGTACCTTAAGACAAATTCGTTTCGTACTCACGAATGTGTGTGGAATCATGTCAAAGTTATTCCTAAGACCAGCCTTGTCCGAAGTTCTAACAATCTCAACATAGTGAGGATTGTCAGTTTACCATTTACATATTAACAAACTTTCGGTCGTGGTTGCCACATAGCATTGTAGTGAGCTCTCCACAGTGAATTCTCCGTGTGGTGACGGAGTAAGAATACAATATGTCACTACCCCATCTCATCCCAGGGGTGTCGTAAAAACCGATTATCCGTGAATATTATCTTTACGAAATAAAAAGAAGAAAAACTTGAACTTAAACCCTATACCAATCCGTCTGGCCAGCGTGGTATTAGTAGGCCAAGTAGGTATCCCTCCATCCCGGGAGGAGGCCTGTCCCTGCAGTGGGAGATTAATGGGCTGTTATGATGATTGCAGTGACCGTCTTGCAGTTTTACTTATACAGATATTATGCTGTTCTTTTAATCTGAATGAGATATTGTATAAGAATGTACATCAAAAATCCAAATAAGTAAACTACGAGATCTGTTTATTTATCTAAAGTACAGCCATAATACACACAGTTACAATAATTGCTAATGTAGTAGATACCGACATCAGCAAATTAATTAATTATTCAATAACGATTAATTACTTACCGCCTCTGAGTGCCATGTGTGCGGCTACCGTGCGCGAGGCACGAATTCGAATTGAAAGGTACACAAGATTGTGTCGTCGATACAAGATAATTGCAATCACTAATTTATTTATTGTCATGGGCCGGCCTGAATGTACTGCGCTGCGTGTGTTAATTTTATGACGCTATGTAGGTAAAAGCCCTCGCGATACAGGCGACCAGAGCTCGTACACCTGAGAGGTAGGGTCACCAAAGTACAAATATTAAAAAGTGAAGGCCGTCACCTGTAATAAAACACTATGGTATGACATCCTTCACTTTGACAGCATCCAATTTACCTGTTGATTTATAAACAACGCATTCCTTGGTTTAAAATACAACAAATTTACTTAAATTAATTAGAATCTTATTGTTAAAATGTGTCCTCCAGTGAATTTATATAGCTACCGTGTCTATTCACTGAGTGAATTAAATGAATGAGTTTGAGTTTTATCAACATCTTTGCTATGACTTGTCAGCACAATGATAGGGTGATTACAATATTAAGCATAATCATGTTACAGAATACTTACCTGTAAATTTATTATCGGTTAAAACGAATAAATAGTTTTTGTTTATTAGTGCATTATTATTTATTTATCTATAAAAAGTCAACTCCCCGCATTAGAGATTATGCCCTGAGTGGCGAGATCTATTACAAACATGAAATTATCGGCAGCCAAGAACTCAGGACCATAATTTGTGGATCGGCAAAGAATTGTCCTGCATGGGAATCGAACCCGTGACCTCATGCACTGAATCCGCTACCGTGACCACATTGTCACCGAGGCAGTTTGCTTATAAATATAAATAAATAATCCTCACACATCGCCACCTAGTCCAAAACTAAGAAAAGCTTGTACTATGAGTACTAGACAACGGTTAAACATACTTACTTTTTTTTGTAAATAAATACATATATAGAAAACACTCAGACCAATGCAAACTATCATGTTCATGCACACAAAGATTTGCATTGAGCGGGAATCGAAAATACCTCTGCGTATCAGCCATGTAATATACCGACTGCGACTAAAATTAATTACACCCATTAAATAAATATTGTTATAATATTGCAATTAATACCAAAAGTATACGCCAAATATAATTTAAAAAAAAACTATATTAAAAAAATTGTTAATGTGTTGTCATTAACTATTTTTTAATATAATACTTTTATAAAATCATATTATTTGCTTAATCTAATCAATTAAACGTCTCTGGTGTAAAATGTTGCAAAAGGAGGTTGGACACTTAAGCATTCGTGCGACGATACGTTAGGCGTTCGTTATAAAATAGGTGATGAAAAAAAGATTACTTATGTTCCAAAACTTTATTTTTTAGGAAAACGCTAATTTATTACTATCGCAAATATAAACGATTACATTCACTATTTAAGTATGTATTACATAATATCAATACAAAATCTTTCGCCAATAGCGGATTTATAAAAATGTATAAAACTGTAATGACAACTGAATATTCACTAGCATTTACTCATTATTTATCCGCCGTTAACTGCAAACAACTACTCGTTACTAACATTTCCGAATACTTTTATACCTCTAAACTAATAACATCTGTTGTAAATTGCTT
Organism: Schrankia costaestrigalis; assembly: GCA_905475405.1. Taxonomy (NCBI): domain Eukaryota; kingdom Metazoa; phylum Arthropoda; class Insecta; order Lepidoptera; family Erebidae; genus Schrankia; species Schrankia costaestrigalis. Next base: position 11,960,065 of record FR997829.1, on the reverse strand, counting down.
ATTGTAAAAAGACGAATCAGAAATCAACGTTCAGTCTCTTCTAATCTGTCTACATTATCTTCAAATGCTATACAAACACTTGAAAGGCCTCTTAATCGTTTACTAAGTAGGTATGTGCCGTTAATACATAATACCACGTGCTAATTTGTCGCCATCGTTACATTGTAATAAAACAAGTGTGTTAACTATATTTTCTTGCCTTATTTAAATATATAATGATACATTATTATTACACATAATAATACAAGTAATAAGCATCGAAAAATAAAACAAATAGAATTATTTTAGTAAATGCATATTCGTACATAAATATTATTAATTTATAAATAATAGTTCATGTAAATTATAGCATTTACTAGGCAACAATTAAAATTACTAATTATAAATAAGTAAGTATAACTACATTTTAGTAAACTAAGTTTCAAATCAGCTTAGCTAGTCGAGTAAATTACTAATTAGCTCTAACATAAAATTTGCGCTTCACCACCATTCACCTATATATTGCTTAAAAGGCAATCGCTAATATTATTGCTATAAGTATTCACTTATTGAGGTTTACTTTTTCACTAGGTACTCCAATGCAAGCAGCGCAAATGAAAATGAAGTCAACACACTATTCTGTAACCAGTTTTGTCTGATCTTCATCATATTCAACATTTTCGTAACGTCCCATTTTGATCGTCATCCTGCGAAAAACAGCCACCGATTTTATCTATGTCGCAGTCAAATATTGGCAATACGAATCTGATGAGTGATTTTTCTTTCCTCCTAATAGGAAGAAAACTAAAACTATTTAAATGATAAAGTAGAAAGGCAACATCATCGATTACTATTGACAACATTGCTGGAAAAAAACTAACAATGAAATATATTTTATTTGGAAAATGTACCTTATTAACCTAAAAGATAAAATATATGGACGAATTAGGGACTAGTCCTCAAGAGAATCTGAGTATTTAGCAATATTGTAATTTATAAGTATTTTTATTTTATCAAGGCATTGGTTGATTTTATTAAAAACATAATTACGACGCGGACCCTATTAGGCATTTCTTATTCTGTCGTAGTACAAATATTGCGTTACATATCTTTTGTATTATTTCAAATATTTTAGGTTCAATAGACAAGATTTTACATTCTTTTTACTACTTAGTTACTTAAAATTATAACATTTAATTTTAAAGAAAAGGCAAGGTATATTTTCCAAATAGACCTAAAGTTCTGTAATTGTAAGATTAAACTTGGGACACTGAAAAAAATATGAATGAATATCAATACAATGCGAATGCAATAAGTATATTGCATATTATAAGTACGTATATAATATTACAGTATAATGTCTGCCTTATCTCATGTGAAATGACTAGACTACAGAATTTCAGTTACTTAAATCGTCGTACTACATTTGCAAGTAGCACCTATTATTACAATAATATGCTATAATTTATATGATTAATAAATATATTAATTAATTCAATACATAATGGTCTCGTATAATATTAATAATTTGGGGTAATTATACTTTAAAAAAATATTTATATCTACATAAAATAAAACAGGTCACGTAAACAATTATACATAATGTTGATATTACGAATAAGTAACGTTACAAGTTACAGTTCAACCTACAACATCACGTGGTTCCTCATGATACACAGAAAACCAAACTGATAATATAATATTGCCTTATACCAAACCGGTAAAGTATCACAGAAATTAACCATACCTAGCTAAACTATGATGTCTTCAAAAATACACAAACATTTACTAAACACATTAAGATTTGGTCAATCTATACTAAAATATTACGATAATGTACGTAATATAAACTAGTCACATGTGCCAATACAAACAAATTATATACTATACTTAGGTAACACTCAAAGCTTACCAAGTATGGGAATACGAGGCCAAATAAATGTAATAATCATTAGGCCTTGAGCTAGATAAGTTATTTACAAATCGATATATAGATAACACATTAAACACTGGTAATATTGTGAGAGCTGCGATCTATTCATAAAAGTACATAAGAAATGAAGTAGACTTATGTAGAGTGAATATTTAAAGGCGTTTATCCGACATTACGACATTGTAAACTCGAGACGAGACGTAGAAAAGTTCATCTAGAACTACTATGAACAAATAAAAGATAGTTATGTTGTAAGCTACTAGACTAATATACATCATGACCTACAAGAAATTTAAATCTTTATTACAGAAAACTGCATGTCTCTAATAAAATCACATTTTATATCATTCGTAAGTATACTTTAAACACTTAATTTATTGCTCATCCGAATATAACTTTAGTACCAAGATAATAAAACTAATTAGGACCGCCAGCTCTCATTACAGCCTTCACTGGAAAAACGTCTATACCTACTTTGAACACTGTCTAAGATAAAATTATGACATACATAATTATACAATTTTGTATTCAAATAAGAACATAGTACAACAATTTGGATATACATTAGGTACATACTCCATTTTCATCATATTCTCTATTTTATTTATTTATATAACAATATCTTTTCTGTCTATGGTAAAATTATTGCATTTGATATGAACTTGAACTAAACATTTCATAAATCTGCATTGACTTTATAGTACCTACTTGTAATACACGACAATAAATATTGATAGTGATAAAAAGGCTTTATTAACATACGACTTTACTCCTAGCAGTCACCATGCCATTTGTCTAGAATATTTATATAACAGTAGCTGATCCAACAAACGCAAAGATACCTTTTTACGGTGATGAAAGTAATCAAAGAAAATCATTTTTTGAAGAAAATAGTTTTTTTTTTTTTACTTAAATCATTTAGTTTTTGAACGTAAAACGAAAATTGTAAACTTACAAAACCGAGATGAATAAGTCGGTCGCCTATGGACAGATGCAGAATAACTCTGTGCTTTACAGATTTATATTAAATAAAAGAGATTTTTTTAAACATATCTCTGAGTGCATCTATTACGTCACACTGGGACACAAAGTGTTCTACGGCACAGAGGCGGATTAAGCTGACACAGTGGTGGTACCAATCCTAAATTTGACAACTTTAGATTAGTAACACATATTCTATGAACTAGTAGCACATGAGAGCAAGATCCGTCTGTTGGTCAGACTAAAGTTACATAAAAATATTCGTAGTAACGGTGACACAGATAACTACCAATTAAAATATGAGGATAATAAGTGCATATAGTGCTACAGCAGCAAACAAACTAGTGCAGAAATACCAAAGTGAATAATTTGCAATCAGCACATTTATTAAGACATCAGATTATAAGCGAGGCCTGGAACATATACATATTATTATTAAAATTGTGTGCAGTTAAAAAGTAATTTTACAAGCATATTATCATAATTTATCTTTGACACTGTAATATAGGAAGACTAGAAAATCCATACACAAAATATATCATAGTACTCATTAGGTCTACAGAGTATTCATAAAAAAATAAATGAGAATTATAATAATTCAGAAGTTTAATTAACTGCATGGACATCGTTGCCATCGCCGTTGGTGGCCACTCGTGCAGTAAATGGCCAATCATAAATGGACTGTAGAGGAACGTGAAGTAATTCTACCAAGTGTCTGTAGTTGGGCTCTGAAATTTTAATAAACAATATATAAAATATAATATAATAATTCTAGTAAAAGTTTATTATACAATTTAAATTATTTTATCGTTTATTGCTTTCGATTTGTTATTAACCGAATTCAAAAATATGAATTAATTTTCGGTTTAGCTATATTTTTATTTATAGCAATTTACTTTTTTTAAAGTTAGAACTGTTTTCAGCCAGCCAATGCTTCCAAGGTGGTCTAAACCTGCTTAGTGCAAAACTAATAAAATGTTGCACAAATAAAATGATATAATCAAATCTGATATGATCTGTGACATAAATGATAAATATTCCAAAAACGAAATTATGAAGTCTTATATTTATAATCAATGAAATAAATAACATGTGAAAGATAAAATGATTTATATACATTACCGTTTTCAGGATTGATGTATCCTTTTCTTATCAAGAAATCTAACAATACTGGTGCACTGGTAGTTTTAAATTGCGGAGTAAGAGCTCTCTGCACACATTCATCGGCAGTTAATAACTCAAAATTTTCAACTTCACCGTCAGCATTTTGGGGCATGAAGTCCAATGGTAGCTCAAGATCGTACACGTATTCAGTGTTAGGGAATAAACCCCTTTCACTTTCGAAATAGAAACTGAAATCAAGTACAAAAGTTAAATTGAAATTTGAATGTCGAAACACAAACTGAAACAAAGTAAAATGCAATGATACTATATTATCATTTAAAGGTAGGTAGAATATTATCTCACAACGAGAATTTATAATTTATATCTTGTCATTTTAGTTTTTTGTAATTGCCTCAAACAATTAAAAGTCTAGCTTTGTTTTGTGTATAACATTTTACTTATAATGTTCATTTTCTTAAAATGATTATTTTCCGGTAATGACCACATTTGATTCCGAAAATAACTGCTTCTATGAAAGGACCTTAGCTTTCCCTCTCGAAGCCCTTATCTCTTCTCCAATTCTTTCCTCGGAAACCTATTCGTGCTAATAGGCCGGAAATAGGTGTGATCCTACCCAGCACGACCACGGATGATAATCTTAATTTTAATGCAGTACATATTCATGAAAAAAAGTGTACTTAATTGTACTTATGAGTTTAAAATTTGTACTCATATATTTTAGCTGTTATAACAAATTTATTGTGGTCGTGCTAGGTAGTACCTTCCTGGCACGACCACACTGAATTTTAGGTATTTTTGAAAACTTTATGATGGAGAATAATGTAAATATATTGTACTTAATTGTACTCTATTATAAAGATAATTTTGAGCAGTCTTTATACAGTTTTAAACGTTTTTTTCTGCGGTACCTACATCAATCGGCAGTATGTTACGCCATTCCTATTTCTATCTATGTCCCTACGCAAATTCAAATAACCGTAATAACCTGACTAACCCGATACCTTTGCCAATGACCATAACCACTAAGCTACAGAGGTCATCATCATAATAGCCCTTTAATGTCCCACTGCAGGGACGGGCCACTACGCTGGCCAAACGGATTGGTATAGAGTTTAATTTTAAGTTTTCTTTCTTTTTATTTCGTAATGGTAATATTCACGGATAGTCCCTTAGTCGGTTTTTACGACACCCTTAGGATGAGATAGGGTGGCGACCAGTGATGCATTTTTGCCCAGGCATATTGGACTTTTATTATTTTTGCCCGATAAGTCTGTTTCTGTCTAATAAATGTCCAGGTTTCAAAAGGTTCAAAAGGTCCAGGACGGGGCATTTACTAATATTACGTGAAAGCTTATATAATTATTTTAGGTATGACAAGTCATCCAGCTAGATATACAATAATAAGGTTTTATTAAAAAATCTAGTCTATTTTATTATCTTATAACTTATGAATTTTGTTTCAATCAATATTTATTTACATTAAAACATTATTTTATTGTAAAAAAAATCGATTTTTAAATCACAACCAATTTTTTTTTGTATTGGCGCAATTGATGATCCTTAGATTCTGCCAATACACAATCAACATGTCTCTCTCCATGAAGTTTTGAAAATATGTTCCATTTTCGCCAAAATTAAATTAAGCATTATTTCAAAAGAATTATTTTTATTGATTTTTCATTGTAATATAACGTAAAGACTTTTTATTGTAATAACAGGTAGCAATTTCTTAATTAATATTTTTTTATTTATTCTTGTAAACACTTTAAGGATTTTAACTGCATTTAATTTTAAAAAGTGGACGACAAATTACGTTTTTAAAGTTTTATGTTTTATTTAATCTTACCACGCCTTCTCACGAACATCACCACGCCCTAGCCGGCCTTACTGACGGGTGCGCCAAAGTTCACCTAAAATTTCAACTCCTAAAATTGGAAGTCCGAAAATGTTCTTCCTAACATTTTTCATCCTAACAATCGCAATTCCTATTTTTTTTGTCCCTAATGTTAATAATCCGAAGCATTCAACTTCATAATTTCAGTAGCAATAAACATCTATTATACTATTATTTGTTTTCCTATATTTTCTCAACATAACCATCGTTTATACTATAATTTTAAAGTCATATCATTTTTGTTTAGATTTTTTTTATTCATAATAATCAATATTATATACATTAATTTTGCGTAACTTTGTTGACAACATGTAGGTATAACAATCATTCAGTCAAGATCCAGAAAAGAAATGGGTCCTATTCATAATTATTAGTTTAGGTTATGGTAGAACTGTGACCCCAATTGCCAGAACCGAATTGGTCATGTTTTATGGATTTCATTCATTTAAGACAAAAATATTCTAATAATTTTAATAGACAATAATTTAAAAAACAATGGTTTAATGTAAAAATGTACAAAGTTGTTTTGTAATCACAAGAAATAGTATAAAAACAAACCTTTTTATTACTTTCACTTGGTAAATATTTCTTTCTGAGTATGAGAGAAAATATTATGGTAAAAATGTTTAGGGATAAAAGCGTTATGATAAAAAACATTAGGAATTTAAATATATTTACATAACGATATTATTAATTACGATTTTCGGAAACATGAGTGTTATGAACATCGCCGTTAGCAATACAAATAGTATGAATGAAAACTTTAGGATTTAAAATTTTAGGAAGAGTGATCATTCGGATTACAAATCGTTAGGAAGAACATTTTCGGATGAAGAACTTTAGGTGAGCCAATATGGACCCCTTACTGACATTCAAAACTACGTTAATATTTTTTTATTTTCTACGAAAATAATTAAATCAAAAGTGTTCTAAAAATAAATTAATTTAATCTACTGACCAAATTTTTAGAACACCTCAAAAGAGTAAAAACTTTTTAGTGTGAATACTTTTTGCCTAGTAACTGGACATTTATTCGGAAATAAAAACGTTTTTCCCTATTTGTAAAGTTTATGCCCTTTTTGCCCATATGGGTTTTTTCCCTCCGTGCATCAGTAGTGGTGACATATTGTATTCTTACGCCGTCACCAGGTCACCACACGAAAAGGTCATAATGTTATTAAACTACATTTCCTAGAACCGCCATAATGCCTATAACGAACTGTGTAAAACCTACTCCGAGAAATGTGCAGGCTGAATACATAATACTGGCCACTTACATTTATTACGTTATATAAAAAAAATATAAAAAAAAGATACTTATTGCCGCGAAATATTTCTAACTTTGATAATTATTATCTACGACTTCTTGTATAACTACGTAATAAGTACCTAGGGGCACGCGTCCTAATGTTGGCACTGCACCAGATTATCAGCACCCCCAACTAAAACTCAAATTATAAGCTTACCATTAATTAATTTGGGATTCCGTTTAAAGAAATGAAAAATAAGATTCTTTTGGAATTATAAACTGGGCCAAACTACATTCTTCGATTAAAAAAAGCCATTTTTTTTAAAAAAACGCGGGAACATGTCCTTCAAATTACTTTGTTTTGACAGTTTCTTATGATCGTAGGTAAGTTCAGGTTTTTTTATTTTAGATCTTTTAGATATTATTTACTGAACCTTTAGGTTTTCTGACAATGGAAATGAACGTAATCTTGATTTTATGTTCATAAATGAGGTGCTGACATCTGGGTTAAATTTTTTTGCGAATTGCTAATTATCGGTACTGGTACTGTTGCATGACAAAGTGGTATGTAAAATTGTTAATCCATATTTTTTATTGTAAAGCGTGATTATTTTATGCCTAGAATTCAATATTCTTGGAAAAAGTACTCTATGATTTCGGATTTCATATCCTGCCAGGATATGGAATGCAAAATGATATGGTGCTGAAACTAACATTGCTAGTTATTTTCATAGTGTTGATATTATGATCAAAAGAATGTCTATTATTTTTTGGAATTTTTAATATTTATGTATTTATTTTTCTGAAACTTCGGTTGTTAGGCTAGATATAAATAAAAGAGATTTTGCTATAAACATTGGATTATTTCATTTATCTACCTATTTTTATGTCTAATTTTAAGGTGCTGATAATTGGCTCGGTCGATGCCAGTAATTGGTGATGATGGTGCCAATAATTGGTGTTTGGGTAATTATTTAGTCAAACTCATCTAAATAAAATGTGTATGCATAATGACAATTTTTTATAATAAAAATCAATTACTTATTTAATAGTGAACCAAGAAAGCATGTTGTTAAAGTCGTTGTCAGTATTATCACTAAAGATAAACGATATTAAAGTAAGACTAACTCTTAAAGTGCTGATAATTGGTAGCATCACCCTACTTGATAATTTTTCTAGTTTTATAAATGTTATAGTTAACAAGTATGAAGCGGAGAAAACGGTTATTTGTCGCTTTAGATGAGCAAAAATTGAGTTTTTTAGTGTATAAAGAACATTTTAAAAACGTAAATGCTTTGCCGTCATGTGGAAATGATGTATATGTTACAGCCAAAGTAATAAATATGATTATTATAAATAATAACTAGCCAAAACTTATAATAGCTACTCAATTTAGATAAAGTTGACAGAAACAGAACTAATATAAGTCCAATATGCCTGGGCAAAAATGCATCACTGGTCATCCACCCCTATCTCATCCCATGGGTGTCGTAAAAATCGACTAAGGGACTATCCGTGAGTATTACCTTTACCAAATTTTATTTTATTTTATTTATTGGACAAACAGTAGTTGTTACATTATTTCTTACATCTATATTATATCTAAGGTAACATATTTAAATGTACAACATTTTAAGTTGTCACAGCATGCATGAAAGTGACACTACGCTTTATTCTTAATCCTAATTAAATATAAGAGAATAACAAATTAAAATTAAAATATATTAGTTATTAATAAAAACATACTTAATCAACTATGAGATCTTAACAAATTTAAAACAGCCTTTTTGAATTTAGGTAATGTTTGATTAAAAATATCCAACTCCCCGCACACATGATTGTAAGCTTTGGATAGGCGGTGAACGGCAGAAAATTGCTTAAGATTGGTTCTGGCACGCGGCGGACACAACAGTCCCGCGTTGACAACTGTAAGCCGTGGAACGCGCAAACCGAAACTTGATAGCAAAGACGGGCAGTTAATTTCATTCCTTAATACCTTATACAGAAATGTAAGGTCTTGTTGCTCTCTGCGATTTGTTAGGGTATCTATTTTGAAATGTTTTAATTTCTCGCTGTAAGAGGGTAATTGTTTGTGTAGTTTTTGGGAATAAGCAAGGTGCCTCAAAAATCGTTTCTGAATCCGTTCAATTCTGAGTTGATGCACCTTATATTGCGGTGACCAAACTACACTGCAATATTCAAGGTGACTTCTTACATAGCTGTTATAGCAATTTTGGTTTCTGGTTTGCGAAAAAGTCTACCATTGCGTATTATAAAGCCTAACATTTTAGAAGACTTACTAATTACATTGTCAATATGGGGTAGAAAAGTCAACTTGGAGTCAAACAAAACTCCTAAATCACGTATTTCTGTAGATTCTTTGAGTGTGCTCCCATCAATGTGATATTGGGTTTTAAATATATTGCGATTACGCGTGAACGTTATGGTATAGCACTTATTTACATTAAGAGACATGTCGTTGTCAGCACACCAGTTACCAATAGCATCAAGGTCTCTTTGAAGCAGATCACTGTCCGATTGATTTTTTATAATTTTGCAAAGTTTCAAGTCATCAGCAAAAAGATAGGGACTGCTATACTTAATACAAGAAACTATGTCGTTTATAAAGATATTAAATAACCAGGGACCCAGATGGGATCCCTGGGGAACACCTGATACAGCTGAATATGTGTCAGACTTAAAAATATAAAGAAAGAAAGAAAACAAAATATAAAGAAAGAAAACTTAAAATTAAACCCTATACCAATCCGCCTGGCCAGCGTAGTGGCCCGTCCCTGCAGTGGGACATTAAAGGGCTGTTATGATGATGACCTCTGTAGCTTAGTGGTTATGGTCATTGGCAAAGGTATCGGGTTAGTCAGGTTATTACGGTTATTTGAATTTACGTAGGGACATAGATAGAAATAGGAATGGCGTAACATACTGCCGATTGATGTAGGTACCGCAGAAAAAAACGTTTAAAACTGTATAAAGACCGCTCAAAATTATCTTTATAATAGAGTACAATTAAGTACAATATATTTACATTATTCTCCATCATAAAGTTTTCAAAAATACCTAAAATTCAGTGTGGTCGTGCCAGGAAGGTACTACCTAGCACGACCACAATAAATTTGTTATAACAGCGAAAATATATGAGAACAAATTTTAAACTCATAAGTACAATTAAGTACACTTTTTTTCATGAATATGTACTGCATTAAAATTAAGATTATCATCCGTGGTCGTGCTGGGTAGGATCACACGGAAATAGGACCTCAAAAGCAGAACGGGAACAGGTTCCTGGAAAAAGAACGGGGATAGGTTCCCGAATGAAAAACGGGAATAGGTTCCCGAGGGAAGATCGAGAATATGTACCCGAGGGAAGAGCAGGTAGAGGTTTCCGAAGGAACGGGGGAAGAAGTTCCCGAGGGAAGAGCGAGAAGAGGAACCCGAGGGAAGAGCGAAAAGAGGTTCCCGAGGAAAGAGAAGTAGAAATCGTAAATTTCTCAAAATGTCTGGACACTTAACCACAAAAATAAATATAATAATAATACCATGTGTGTGGATGCAAGTGGTCCTTTCAGGAAAGTATTCATTTTCTGAATCACAAATGGTCATTTCCGGAAAGTCGTCATTTTAAGAAAGTAGACAATTAACCTGACAACCTCAAGGCATTTTACTTTACGTAAGTAAATAAAAGTATGTAGTACCTAACACACCCAGCTGGTACTAGTTTTTTAGCCAAATTAACTTCAACAGAAGCTTCTTCTGCGGCTTCTTTTATTGTTGTTTCCAGTATTCCAAAACCAACAGCAAGACCTCCGCTTACAAAGCAGTCCCACTTACCTGTAAAACAAAATCAGTTCGCAAATGTATCTTGACGACCTCTGTAGCGTAGTGATTTAGTCATTGGCTACTACGCAGAGGTCTCGGGTTCGTTTTCCGTTCAATGGAAATCTTTATGCAGGCATTTATATTTAAGAACTTAATTTAACTATTTGAGCTAAGTAATTTCAAGGTAAGTACATAAGTCTCGCGACACCTCTGTGAAGTAAACAGGAAAACTGTTGTTAGGAATTTGGATCTAAATATTGAACCGTATATTTGCTACTAAGATACAGAGACTTTACCGTCATGTGTTTTGAAATTTATACTACCTGAACAAAGCTGCTATCACTTTTTTTGTGTAAAGTGTGCACGAATGTAAAATATTAGATACGATTTTGAGCATTACAAAGCCCAAATCAGGGATGATTTGATATGGATCCAAGGGATGAAAAACCGCATTAGGTTTTCGTTTACGTTAAGTGTTTCTAGGCATCCAACGAGATAGTTTTAGGGCCAGATTCAGAGACCGCACTTTGACTTTACTTTAGCAAAGTTTAGTTATTATCTCTGAATTTGAAAAACATTAAAGTAATCTTTTCGCATGAAAAGTTTACTTTGGGAAGATTACTTTGAAAGAAAGTAAAGTCACGACTCTGAATCTGGGCCTTATATCTCGTTTTTGTATCAAAGTCGGACTTTCCTTCAAAGTAAAGTCAAAGTGCGGTCTCTGAATCTGGCCCTTAGTGTTTTTAAAATGTACCATTAATTAAATAGAATGAGAAAACTTACCTGGCCATGTCTGTTTTGTAAAACTTCTTTGCTGTAGCCAAATACATAGACCTTTTGTAGGATGATTCACATATCCAGTGACACTAACACCATAATTCCGGATGCCAAACAAACACACAGCACTCCTGTCCATCTCCAAGAGACTTTCAGGATATAAGGGCGTAGTTACTCCATAACACTGCAATTTGTCGTAATATATTATGATAATGTAATGTTAAATAAAGAAGAAAATAATGTTATTTGAAGAACAGATCACTGCTGCCTAGTGCCTGTTCACAAACGGTGCATAGGTTTATAACTTTGGGGACAGTGGCTTTAAACATATTTAGTTCCGTCAGCGTATTTCGATAAAAGGATGTGGTATTTTATTGACACCAAATTAAAAAAACACGTTAATTATTCCAATTTTAGAAACCTTGTACAAAATTGTACAACCCTACAAAGCAAGTTTAATATTGCTATAATAAAGAAAACCTATGTCTAGTTTGTGCTGTATATTATACTGTGCATAGATTTCTAATTCTTTATACCAAGCAAGCCTGGTCATTAAAAGGAATGATAGGTCATGTTACAAATATTCGTGCTTAACCAGCATATTGTCAATATTTTTACACTAAAGGGAAGGGAGAGCCAGACATACTACAGGCATCCACATTATTCCCCAGCCGCTAAGGCAAAGATTTTGGAAAACACCTAGAATTACAACAGCGCGACATGGACGCGAATTGGATTTTGGTTATTGGATAACACATCTATTCCTTTCTTCCACTTCCACTTTGCCTAACAATTAATTAATATACATATATTGAATTATAGTATGACGATGAAATAAAATATATTGATGCTCACACTGTAATAAGTAAATTATAACTTTATGTACTAGTTTATACATAAATTAATTAAATTCTTTTAAAGGTAACTCCCTAACTAGGGATCATTAACCTCAGACAATTTTTGTTGATTCTAGGTAAGTACTAATATTGCCCTGTGGCTATTAACCTAGATTCCTGTGTATGGCTTTAAGACGCCCAATAGTGTAATTAATTGTATACCCCTAATTTATCAACATTCATTGCAATATGTACCTAACTCATTTTTGTACTACTAGTCTACATACAGGTTTTAGTCTAAAATTACATTACTTTAGACTAAAACACGTAAGTGTTAGTCTTGAAATTACATTTCATCATGGCTTATAAAAGTTTAAACATATAATTATTTTAATATTACAGTGCGTTTACCCTAACTTTATTTTACTAATACCTTTAAACTGAATGAATAAAATGTATTACAATTTATCAAATGATTAGATTTTTTTTTTTTATTAATTACCATATTTGTTGATAGCTGATAACAACACCTAATAGGGGAATTCATATTGATTCATGAACTTCCAGATCATGAGTTTGGATTTACAACTACATTAAACTTTGAGCAACTTTATTGCCAAGTAACATTTTTATTCTACCTCCAAAAAGTAGGTACTAACTCTTATTATTGACTGATTGCCTTATGCCTTTACTGATTTATCAGAATTATGGCTGAGGGCTTTTGTAAACATTACTTATATTGAGAATGATGAAAGTTTAGACAACAAAGACAATCACTATTGGGGCCACTACCCTAACCCTTTAACTGGTACAAGTAACTTCGTTTTTCATTGGTTTTGACCTTTATTACAACGCCATTCAAGTTGCTAATTAGGCGGCAATATAATCACTTCTGCTGGTTAAAGGATTAAACACATAGTTCTCCTTTAGGAGCAACACAATCACTTCTAAGATATCATCCACCATAACTGAAATACTCTTTTCGGTCTCTGCAGAACTTATGTATTTGGCTTAAAAAGTAGTATCATTATATCTCTTTAAAATACTATATGACCATGATACAGCAGATATATAAAAAAATATTGATGAATATGATAATTTTTCATTTCAGAAAAGTAGCACAACTTTGCTGTAAACCTTAAAACAGAGCGAGACTTGTGGGATGAAATACTAACATTATATTTCCTGGAAAATAAAATTGGCTTATTGGATCTTTATAAAGATCCACATCACTCAATTAACCAACTAAAATGTAAAGAGTGTAGAAAAACAAATTTCTTTTGCAAAAATGTCTGATAGAAGAAATTGTTTTGTAGCCTATCATAGTTATGAATCTTATTTAATATTATTAATCTTATTTAAATTGCCTTTTTATACATTCTATATTTTGATGCAATTTCCTTCACATTCCCCTACTGGGCGTTTTAACGGTCATCATTTTCCAGCAACACCCAGTCACCTGGAATGTTTTAAGTATTTTTCCTAAGTTACAGTACCTGTCCATACAAACATTCTTGAACAAATCAAGAAAAACATTCAAGGGTTAATGTATTGAACAAGTGGGACAACAAGCCTCCTTCATAATGGAGGGAAACATGGCTAATAATATCTGCAAGCTTGTCTTTATTTGACTTTTCAACACCCATAGTAATAAGTAGGGTGATACCGTCAACTGACACCACTCCCAAAAAGTTAATACCTTCAATTGAATCCCAAGCTCACACAAACTTATTTTTTTTTATAATAGTTTTACCAGCCTAGATGTTTATATATTTTTTTCAATTTTCAGACCACTACCAATTGTATGTACTAGACAAATATTAGACTAATTAAATTAATCGAATTTCAAGGCAGTTTGTAATGAAAATACCATAATTCCAAAAACAAGTTATACTTAAAAGAATAGTTCAGCTATATACATACTTCATCTCTCCATCCTTTAAGAGCACATATCTCATTGTCCTTCCTTAAATTTTGTAACACATCTGCCATTTTAGTGGTTCTTTCCTTGTAATCTCTGAATGCTGGATTTAATTCTACATATTTTCCAGAGATTCTAAAAACCTGCAAATTACATTTAAATTATATTTTGAATGATATAAAAAAGACATTAACTTGGTGGTGATAAGTTGGTAGTAAATTATGTATGTATTATTTTAAGTATAAAACTACCTACTTAATATACATTTATTTATTATACATAGACTATACATTACACATTCCCTGCAAATATTAACACTTTTTAATTAATCTACAAGCATTAATTTCAACATTTCTTTCTTACAAGGTAAACAAGTGGAATGAAATGATAAACAAGATTTTTTAAATGTAGAATCTTATTGGATTAATGTGTTACCTCTGGGAATCTAATGAGGTACTTCATAACATCTGGGCGAATTAAGCCCACTTGATAACCAGCTACTATAAACGGTTTACATATTCCTTGGTGTAAGCCTAGAACAACAATTTCTGTAAGTAAAATTCACAAGTAACTCATATCAACAACATAATTAGGACAACCTCTTAAGTAAATGTATTTAAATAAACAGAAATTATACAATTAAATAATACTATAACTATGCATTATACCTGATAGATAAAAACAGTTGAATTTTTGGGCTAATTTGAGTAGATCGGAAATGTTATTCTGCGAGGACGAATACATATTTTTCATAATACTATTCCATACAAGAGTTAGGTACCGAAAACGTATACTGAGCTGAGAGTTTATAAGTTATTAATACGTGTAACAACAAACAGAACGAGAAAACAAAATTGCTCGTTAAATTGCTCAAGCAAAAAATTGCTACAATGTCCTGTCCTTTTTCAGCAAAATCCACAATGTCCGTTCATTTGACGGACGACTATAAGATAGTGTTGTGACAAATTCAACAGGAAGTGCAATAACATTTTGCAAACATCGACATTTTATTAGAGTCGTCTTACAAAAAGTTCTTGGAGAAAAACTCTGAAATAAAATATTATACGTTTTAATAGCTTTTTTATGATTTTTAAAAATATCAGTAGCGATAAACCATCAATTTTTCGCTAACTTGGGAACCTGATTAAAACGAAGTGCTTAACGTGAATTAACATCTTGAACCGACGACGATGTCAAGAGTACGCAATAGCTCGGCTGGCTTGAAGTTATTCCAAACAAATAATTAAAGATGTCAGTTTTGGAAGTATATAGTGCGTGGCGTAGGTAGCGGGTATTTTATTTGTTTCTGTACAGACACAAACTTCTCTGATATCTAACTTCAGGCGGGCTAAGTAGGCGCCTACTGTGTCTTAGTAAGATTTTTAAGTAGTTTTTTTTTGTGTTACTTTGCTTAAAAATCGGCGACCTATTATATATGGAACTATTTTAAAGTCCTTTGCACAGTGCAAGTTCATTTCAATTCAATAGTGCAACTTGCCCTATTGAATTGAAATGAACTTGCACTGTGCAAAGGACTTTAAAATAGTTCCAACGGCTAAGAAGATTACCCAAAACAAACGGATAGATAGACAAAAAATAATCTTGATTTTTGGCGTTGGTATCGTGTATACATTGATATGCAATTTGTACAAACAGACACTTCAATTTTATTTATATGTGCTCCGTGTCGTTGCTAAGAATCGCATTTGTTTATAGTTCCAAACTGAACGAAAACAGGATAATAAACGTATCATCGAGTGTCAACGTCAACGTCATGTTATTTGGATTTTCAGACGAAGCGAAGCGAAGGCTATGATTCTTTGTTTTGGTTTTTAATCTCATTTCGTTTTCTTACAATATTATTTGATTATTTCGTCTTATCAGAGATTGAAAATACGTTTCAGCAGTAAATAGAAATAAGATCAACATCTCTTATTTATTGTAAAATGGGAGGCGAGACTTATGGTGTTATAAATGAATTAGCTCCTGTGTTTCGTCCTTATGTGCAATATGTGTATCAAGATTTAAAACTAGGTGAGTAGGCTTATGTCAATTTACTTTATCACCATAAAACCCACTAAACATTACATTAAAATATTTAAAAAAAACTTTACTTAAGCCCCTGTCTTATTATGATTAAATTTTCAGGTTTATGTAAAACAAAAGTGGATTTTGAAAGAGTTATAAGTAATACAGAAGGAGGGGAGAGCCAATTTCGTGTAGTGCTTCCTTATTGTTCAAAAAAACTAAAATGGGAAATATTATTTGACTCTTCATCACCATGGTTTGCCCCTGACTTCAGGTTTGATGATGAAACTTTTCTCATGAATGTTGATCAACAATTTTTAGAAGATAAAGTACCTAGTCTCGTTAAATGGGATGAAAATGACCCAAAAGCTCTAAGCAATGTTATTTCAGAGCTGGTCAATTTATATAAACTACATCAGGTTACTATTTTTTGTTTTAAAAACACTTGTTTGCTTATACTTTCTTATCTGTATGGTTCAAATTATAACAATTGATGTATGTATGAAATGATAAATCAAACTTTCAACTTAGAGATATTTTTGTAAGTGATAAGTCTGACAAATTAAAATAATTACAGGTAAAAAAGTTAAATGATGATGAAAGTTCACGGGCATGTTTTGAGTATAGTGCATTGCTTGGTGATGCTTTAACATCCGAACAAGATATTGAAGTTTGGGTGGGCAGTCATATGGTGGAGTTTCTGATTAGACTAAATGTGGATACATCAAGGTTACCTGAACTGTACAGTAATGGGTAAGAGATTTTTACTTAAGCAAGTTATTACTTACAATTGTTATTTAGGTATATTAAAGTTTTTAAGTGGGACATTAATTGGCGTTATGATGATGATGAAAGTTTTTAATTTTTTTTTTAATATAATTTATTTCTAAAGGCATATTTAATCCTCGAGTAGACATGTCTGTTGGTTTATAAAAATAAAATTGTATAAAAGCCAATATCAAACTGTCTATGCTTGTTATTATATTATTTTTTAGGTTGCAATATGTATAACTATTGTAAATAAATATCACAATTGCAAGATAAAATTAATTCATTAATAAAATATTTTGTATTGTACTACTTTAAATGGTTTTTTTTTCAGAATTGATGAGAATCCAGGTATAGACACAGCACTCTTGCTAGTAAGATATCCAAATTCAACAAATGCAGAATTAATTTTATCACCTTTGCTCACAAAATCCCTTGGAAATATTACATTACCTTTGTAAGTAAATACTACAAGATTAACCCTCTACAATAATATAATGTTATAAAAAGACTAATGTACTTTTCACTTTTCAGAATGCATCAGTCAGGTGTTCTAATGGACTATGTGCCAACAGTCACAGAATTATTAAACAACAAAGTAAGATTATTTATTATTTCTGAACCTAAAATGTAAGTAAGTTTCCTAATAAGCCCATTGTAAAGTAATTCCAAAGACATCAGTAGTAAAAATTGTCTGGGTCTCAGGAAGACTTAGTATGTATAATCTACTTACAAGAAGGTATAATCATTAATAAACTAATAAGTTATATATATTCTTAAAAAAACTAGAAATGAAAACAAAAAATTGGATTGGCAATGTTAAAATAAGTAACTTGTACAGTCAGAGGCAAAAAAAGGCTTATGAGACTTTGAGGTGTGTATATATTATTGCCTCAGACTGTACCAATGTATTTATTATAGATCTTCCAAACTTTCTCTGTTATGATGATAGCTGAGTTTTTTCTGCAACAGTGGGGGTGGCTTAATTTCCCATTGAGTTATGGAAAATTAGTTTGTGGCCCATCATTCATCATACTTCACATCTTACAGTTCAGCAATACATGTAAATTTTATACACTGAAGTTTGGTGTGTGTTACCTGGGTTTATCAATAACCATAGGTTCATATGTATTTGTAAATGTTTTCGCTCGATTTTGTCATCTATGCAATCTTATAAAAATAAGCTTGCAGGACTACATCAGGGCTTTAATTACATTGCGACAGTGAATTAGTTGTCACTAAACATAGGGTAAACGCTCACGGGCCACACGCAACACCTTCAAACGCCGCCACAAGAAGCAAGAAGGAGCACTAAGAAGCTGAAGTGCGCGACAGCCACTTTTATTCATATTATCGGATGTTTAGTGACCGGTGCGGGGCACAAGAAGCGAGCGGCAACGATTGTAGCGTGTGGCGGCCACCAGCGCCGGCATCAACCGTGTGCGGCGAGTCCATATACATAAAACGTATGAAAACTACAGGAAATAGCGGCGTTTTGAGGTTTTGGCCGGTGGCCCGTGTTCGGGAGCCCTTATATACGACATTAGTTAGTTAATTTAAGTAACGCTATTTATTAAGTCATTCAGTTTGTACTTATTTGTTATAGATACAAGAATTGCTGAATAACGAAAAACTAAAAAGAGATTTACTCGCCCAATTGATTGTTAAATATGAAGGTGCTGTATTAGAGCATGATGCTAATAACGCGGCGTTCTTGTTTGAAATGAATAATTTCCATTGGATGTTACTTATTGATGTAGGCAAGTATTAACTTTTAATCTACTCAAATAATTGTTATTCAATGTAGGTAGTGTATCTATGTTAATCAATTTTGTCTTCTTGTTTGTCTTCCAGGTATTAAGTTTCCTGAAAAGCCTCCTATTTTAACATTAAGATCAATTTACCATTTAAGCAAAGGAAAACCGATATCCAAAGTACTTCCGAGCTGTCCATATCATAATTTCGAAACATACATTGAACAGCAAGCTGAGATTTTCAAAAGCGAGTGTATGGGAATACAAAGCGCGCCATTATTAAACTTGGATAATTGAGAACTATGTACCATAAAATTATCTTAACTTTAAGAAATAAAAATATTATTAAACAAGAATTTCTATTAACAAGTGCGTTTCTACACTAGTGTTTGTTTAGCTTAGGCATATACAAACACTGCTATGATAAGTCCAGGTTTGGTTGTTGCACCATCACAAAAGTACGTTGTCATAGCTATCTGGATCAATCGCCGAATATCTGTGCTACTAAAATGTTAATTGAGTGCTTGTGTTGAACAAACGCTAGTATGAAGGCAACCTAATAAATATCTACATAAAAAGAATGGTTTTATCTTTTAAACAAGGTACCGAAGATAAATAATACAATTTTTATTTTTACATTATTTTTATTTCTGAATGAACTTCAACTATTTAGTTAACATGGTAAATTAACTACATTCTTTCAATTGTGTCAACAAAAAGATGTAGTTGTAACAATATTAAATAAGTAACAGGCCTATTCCAACAACTACAGCTAATATTTTAAAAAGTTACACATTTAACTGGAAAAGTGTAAATATTTATGAGATTTCATGTAGTTATAATGTAGGTTTCACTCATAAAATTTTGTCTAAGCTAAATTAAACACTTTCAATGTAATGGATTCCATATGTTTATGTTAATACTAAAATCAACTAATCTAGAATAAACATACAGAAATCAAAACAAGTGAAGGTATACAATTGACATTTATGCAAATAAATTAAATGTAATCACAAAGAGTTTCCAGAGTGGCAAACTCTTGCCGACAGAAGAACCCCACAAATTAAATATTTAAATCTTAAAATTTGATTGTTATTTGGTAAGTAGTCAAGTATTACAATTAGTTAGTCAGCTTTGTATTCTCATTTGAGCCAATTAGCTGGTATCTATATCTCATGTATGTAACTTTCATCCTGTCCCATACATTTTCAATTGAGTCCATAGCTGGCCGTACATCAAGCAGTGCAAATTGATACTTGTTATCAACTTCTCCTCCATCATAATAGTCAATTACATATCGCACATCTTTTCCACATCTATCAACTATCCAATCATGTCTATCAAAAGGCAGCTCATATCTGGAAATAAAAAAATATTTATAGTATAAGTATTTCTTTTAATTTTCCATTGATTTGTAATAATTATACATATACCTAAACAATGCAGTGAGGTGTCAAGTTAAGAGACCATGGTGCGACACCTTCTAATCCTTAAAATGTCATAGTAGGTGACCAAGGTACATACTTACTAATAGTTAGTAATGGAAGGCCAAGTTTTTTATCTTTTAATGAATGAAATCAATTCTTGCAGTGTATTCACACTACTTTAGTAACAGAATATTTTGTAATTGAACCTTATTCAGATTATTTACTGTATTCTGTATAGGTAATAATGGCATATCAGTTTTATAATAATACTTATAAATTCCATATGAATTACAGTTTTGTACTCAATTTGACTTGCTCTATTCTGTCAATCACTAAGTATTACATCTCTGCACAAAAAACTCAATAGACCTATTCAATTGTAATAAATTTGGTGTACAAACCCTAGCCATGATCTCATGCGCGCTCTTGGACTATAATCAGTAGCTTTTCCACCAAAGCTTTTAAGTCTTGGATGTCCACACTCTTTGGCATGCAAAGCTTCCCACTTCAATACTTCTTGCCAAGCCTGCAAAAAAATTAAATTAGATGAAATTCAAAATAAAAATATTTATTTAGATTTAGATAGTTCTCATTCTTCTTCTTCTTATATTATCTACTATATAAAAATAAGTCGGGTTTTCATTCCTGACACTATAACTCCAGAACGCATGAACCAATTTCCACAGTTTTGCATTCGTTAGAAAGATCTCGGGCTCCATGAGGTTTATAGCGAAGAAAATTCAGGAAAAACAGAAAAGCGGGAAAATAATGCCCGTGCGAAGCCGGGACAGGCTGCTAGTACTCAATAAATATGATAAGATGAATAAGTATATTAAACATACTTTAAGTTTGCTTTTTTCCAGATGTACAAGAATAAATAAATATTATTATAATCTGTTACCTGTTCATTGTTTGCGTTATGTATTTTTATTATATCATCCATATCTTTTTGTTTTATGTCCTCATCTTTCCAACGCCAACCCTTGCGCAGCATAGCATTCCAAAACATTTGTTGGCTGGGATAAACCCAAAACTCTGTTGTACCATCAGGCATAGCACGTGGTATTGAAGACACTTGACGTTGCGTAGGCAAATCGAAAGGTTGATCTGGAGCTGGCTGTTGATTTGCTGGAGGCATCTGTATAAATATAATTAATACCATACTATAAAAAAAAACCAATATCAAATTACACATGACTTATTCAAGTATGCTTAGAATACTATTTAAAGAAATTGAACAAAAATAAAACTTACCATGTTATATGGGTTTATGTCTTTCCCATGCTGAACAGGACAATCTGAAACTTTCTGAGGTACTTCTGGCTGTTTTTCCTCTTTTTTGTGCATGGGACATTCCGGAGGAGGTGAGAGGTTAGAGATGCTAGGGTTTTTAGTCGCAGCCTCAGCTGATACAGAATTTCCCATTTTTAAAATAGACTTACGTAAGAAAACTGAAGGTTAGTTTAAGCCAGGCGCATTACAACCCTTGAAATCAATTACAATGAATATTAACATTCACATGTATCAATTTGGGGAAACATAGTGAGAAGTCCCTACATTTATTTATTTTCTATAATGTTTAGATAAAACACTAAGTTAATTTAAACAGAAGGTTATGAATACCCAATATATTACTTTACTCTATGGTTATGAAGATTGAAAGAATGAGCTGAGCCCACAGAACAATTATACGCAAAGGAGAAGAATGTCAACTTCATATAAAATTCGTGAGGAAACTTTTCCTAAGCGTGCGGCGCCATCTATCGGGAGCCAAAACTGCGGTTAAAATCAGCAGCGCGGGAAATTGTATTATTTTTTTTATTTAATAAAAACAAAGAGATATATTATATTACGCCCTACATTATTAGGGCGTTATATAATATATCTATTTGTTTATTTTGTTGAAGGTTTAAATTAGGATGACTGTATTTAGAGTTGGATTTGATAATAAAAAACTTCATTTCTTTTACAATTTATTTATGTAAATAATATTCATAATAAAAAATATTCACATTCTTTATTGAAACATTCTTCTCTACATTGAAACTCATTGTAACATAACAAAAACCCTATAGGAGTCACTTTCTCAGAACTGGAGTCAATAACGTTCAATTTCACAAAAACACTTCAACTAAGGAATAGGATGCAATTTCACAAAAACACTTCAACTAAGGAATAGGATGCTCGTGCAACGTTTTTAATTCAGGATAAACTTGTTATTTATCGAGATTTTTTATTTATTTACAAGATATTTAGGAATTTACAAAATAAACGGTTTCTTTTCTTGTAGTGTTGACTGTTGACAGCTCCATATAAACAAGTAATAGGTGGTTGCTAGGAAATGACATAACATTTTCTATTTCATCTTTTCTCTCTGTCGTGACTAACAGCCCTAATAGAAACATTGTGTAGAACAGAGTTGACTCCCCCTGGCTGAGCCTAACCCCCTTACTTATAAAAATCTCTAAAGCAAGTGATTAGCCGTCTCTTACATGATCAATTCTTAAGCATTTAAACTATGAACTAAATTTGTTTACTTATAAAAACAGATAATCTATTGCTTAAATAAGAATGATGTAAAAGAACAAAGAACGATACAAAATAAAGAAACCACAGATAATTAATGAAAAAGTCGACTATTTTCGCAGAATCGGACGTATTGGCTATGAAAAATTGGATTTTCTACGTCTATGGCGATATTATGACACATCGTGACTTTGACAGATATGATTTTCAAAACATATCCTCGGAGAATTAAACTTGATGGATTTTTAAATCTAAAAATCTTTGAATTAATAATTAAATATCCGTAACCCACAACGATCTATGTAACTGCTTACTAAAGCAAGCTTGTGCAGTATAAAAACTACTATAATTCAAGCACTATTTGTTTTAATCATAATAATGAAATATGCATTGTGATGGTGAATAGCTGGTGGCATCGAGGTCACGCTGTTCCTGTCTCCAATATACGCGTTTCCGTCAAATTCACCTGAACAACAATGAAAAGTGAAGCATAAGCTATCGCAATGCTGGACATAGGCCACTCCCAACATGCCCACAGAACTCGGTCCTGCGCCAGGTCGTCAGTCCACCTAGCTGGGGGCTTTTTGATGTCGTTTTTAATAATTTGTGTAAACTTACTTACGTACTCGACACAGGCAAATATGTTTAATGTAACACATGAGCTATTATAAATAGTATTTGTTTTGTAACTTTTTATTTGCTGGAGGAAGAAATGCTTGTCTCAAATAAAAGATGATTATACAACTGTAACATTTTGATTTTAATAATTGATTTTAACAATTATAATTTGTGTAATGTCAATAGTGAATCTTTATTAAATGAATATGCATAGGTGATAATAAAAATTTTATTATTTTAAATAACAATATTTCTTATTTTAATATGCATGCAGACTATAGCACCATGTATCCCTTGAAGAACACAAATCGCTTCAAATTATCTACATTTCTTTAGTAATATTAAAGTAAGTTTTTCCACAACAATGCCATTGACACCTTGTCTGCTGGCTCATGCTATGGATGTCAGTGCAGTCTTCTTGAATCTAAAAAGAAATATCAAAATTACAATATTAAGTAGTAAGTATTCAATATAAAAATGTTCTCATCAATACAGTTCTTAATCTCAAGTTTCTAGGATTAACGATAGATGATAAACTAATTTGAAAGGCTCTATAGAACAATTATCTGAAAAAAATAAGTAGTAGATCATTGCTCTTTATAAACTTGGTCAGGTAGTCAATGAAAATTCTTTGCTTACGGTCTATCATGGACATGCATTGGATGTATTAGCTTTTCTATGTTTTATTGTTTTTAAATCTGAATTATTGTTAATAAGATTATAGATAATATAAGATTTCTAGAATGTCTTAAATGTGACACATTAGTGGCATACAAAACATTCTTGGCAGAATATGAGTGTACTACTTTAGAATTTAAGATCTTTTCTGTACCATATTCTAACAAATAAAGAAATTTGAATTAACATGTAAAAGTATTATTACTTATTTGAGGACAAGGAAGTTGGGAGGAGGCATATTATGTTCAGCAATGGAGGACCATAGGCTGATATGATGATGGTGAATTAAAGAAAGAAGGATGCACATGTAATTTTGTAACTGTACCTACTAATAAGATCAGATAAGTACTCACCTCATGACAACTCCTATATCTGACTACTGCCATTACTTGAAAGTCTCCGGAGATACCTACACCTCGGGTATCACCATGGAGATCAGGTCACTCTAATTCAGACTAATCCTGTAATGCAGCTCATATTATTTTTGCTAAAGCAGTATTTCAACCCCAACTCTTCACCTGATAAATTTCGTAGCGGATCGAAACTAGCTTTGTAGGGGTTTCTCTTTATTGCAATATCATTTTAAAAGTCTCCAAAATCCATGTTTATAACAACAACCCTATTACAATGAAAAAACGTAAAAAATATACTACCAGTTCTGTTGTCAAACGAACAGCTGATGATATTAAAACGGCCATATTGCCTTTTAAGCAACATCTTAACTAGGTCGAACGAGTGGTTAATTTTGACAGCTCTTAATCAATAGAATAACCACTGCTTAAAGTTAAATTGTTTTTATGAGTAAAGAATTGCCATAATCGATTGATTAATATTTAATACGAGTTTATGAGTAAGACCGTTAAGTATTTATTTTTCAAGTAGGTGACCATAGACTATATTAGTGCTGTAGCGATAGTCGACTACCGCTAAACTAAACTAGAGACTATCGATATTTGTCGCTATAGAGTATCGATAATCGCTTATGCGTAATAGTATTAAAATACATTGTAATATTATTTTTTAATAGTATGTAAAAAGTATTTCTCAAAGAGTATAATAATTACAATGGTATAGAGAAACAACTTCTATAAAAGTTTGTCACTTAGAATTAAATGGTGCTGCCCTCTGATATATTATTCGTATAACTAATCTATAGACTAAAGTGTTAGTATTACTGTCTTACTAATAAAAAATTTCTTATACAGTCGTTATACACATGAATACTTATTCATTGAATAGGAGCGTAATAGCTGTTTATACACTACTTGACTAATAAACCAGGTATAAGCATTGGGTAACTATTAAATAGTTATGACGCTGACCACTGGCAATACTGTCAGAAACATTCTAAAAAGTAATATATTAAAAAATGTCATTAAATTAGTTTAATATTTTTACCTATTAATTCTTATTGTAAAAATGTTAAATAAATTAATATGTCATAAAGAATATTAATATAATACCCTAATGTTGAAATTCGACTTAGAAATCGTAATAAACGCATAATTTTACACACTTTTACATATTTTTACATTAGCAGATTTTGACATTACTTTTGAACGTCTCTTAAAATATGTCAAAACGGTTGAGTATTTGAGACTTCATTTCGTATTCTGTTTTCGCGGTTTATTTTGATTTACAATCTCCTAAAAATAACCATTAAATGGAATCAAGTGATTATAGATATATAGCAAAGAAGAGGAAGCCTTTTTGCAAATTGGGATTTATTAGAAAAGGTATTTAGTTGACCGAAAACTAAATAGTGACAATATCGATAGGCGAATGTATGGTGTGATTATGTAACAAAACAAGCTTTAAAAATGGATTAATGTGATACCACACAGTCCCACGAGTGGGCCGAAGAAGAACACTTACTCCAAGGCAAAGAGCAGCAGTTAAAAATGAAAAATTTAGAACTGGAAAATGTAATACGTACAGCGAAAATAAATAAAATTGATAACTAAAATGTATTTTATTTAAAATAATTAATTATATTACAAAACATAATTCATAAATAATTAATTGCCTTGCAACTTATCCAGTTGCATTATTTTGAGTTCTTGTGGTCTATGTCCCAAACGGGGTCACCGGGCGTTATGTCCATTATTTCTGTATTTTGCCATTGATTTACAAAAACCAAAGATACACACTCCACTTCCCAAAACCGTCCGCAACAAATAAGCGCACAATTTCAAATTGTGCGCCTCTTTTCTATTAGTATCGCGTCGCCCGCGTTACCGTGTACACAAGACAAAAATGCCGAAGTGTTCGATGAGAAATTATAGAAAAGGATGGGATATCGTACTTTGGGTAAGTAAAAGAGTTAATTGATTTGTTTTTGTTGTTTAAAGGACTAAATATATTAAGCAACATGTAATTTTGATTTAATTTGTCATAAAAACCTTACTTGACACCATCTTGACACTCCCCTTCAATCCGGCAAATTACAATGGCCGCTTTATTAGTGAAAGAACAATGCATAACAACCTCTTTATTTTTCTTCCGAGTTATACTTTGACTCTGTGCTTATTTCTAATGGAGTCGCCTTTTATTTAATTTTTTTTATTGGGTCTAATTTTTTTATTGTTAGATTTATTAATTTTTATACTTTTTTGTATTTTGTTTTTAAAGAATAGTTAAATTAAAAAAAAAAAAAAAAAAATTTGTTTTTACATATTTTTATATAGTTATTTACGGGCGTTCAAAAGAGACGAGGTCATCAATTCGTCAATTTTTTTAAGTGTTTATATTTTGAATACTTAGCTTAGGGCTTCATTGAGTATTTTTTTTATTTTCTTTTTAAGAATATAGTCTATATGAACATAATCATGATCAGTTTATTGTTTTTTGGATTTTTTTATTTTTTAGTATATCTTTCTTCTGAAACTTCGGTTGCTAGGATAGGTATAAATAAAAGAGATTTTGCTATAAACATTGGATTATTTCATTTATCTACCTAATTTTATGACTTATATCACAGTGCTGATAATTGACTCGGTCGATGCTAGTAATTGGTGATGATAGTGCCAATAATTGGTGTTAGGGTAATTACTCATCTAAATAACATGTGTATGAATAAAAACATTTCTTTATAATTAAAATCAATTATTTATTTAATAGTGAACCGAGAAAGCATGTTGTTAAAATCGTTATCTGTATTAACACTGTGATAAACGATATTAAAGTAGGAGTAACTCTTAAAGTGCTGATATTTGGTAGCTTCACCCTTCATGTCATGTTATGTTCTGCTAGGTTTTTGTTTTCGTATTTCTACCAATGCTACACCGTACAAAAATATAAATAGGTAAACTATTAGAAGGTTAATATTGGTTTTGTTAATTTTCTACCTAATAATATATTTACAATAAATATATTTCATATATTTAGAACAAACATTTATAACATTTTGCAAAACTAATTAAATGTATGAAAAAAAAAAATTAAAACATTAATCGTCTCCACTTCGTTCATTGTTCTACCGGCAAACGTCAATCATTAAATTTTTTATTGCTGTTTGTGCATTACTTTGTAAATACAACTTTATGTAATGCGCGTAAGAATGAATTTGAAAAAAAAATATGTTTACGATATTACTATACGTATTTATTGCGTATGTATAATTGGTGACACTTTTGGCTGTTACTTTTGTTTGAAACTGTGCATCTTGGGTTTTTTGTAAATCAATGTATTTTGCCCTATTTTTATTGCAATATTGTGCAGAACTGCAAGTGCAACTAAATACAGTTTAAAATTTTCTAATGATACACTGAATCCGTGTAATAGACATCGAAATCTCTGTTTCCATACACCAAAGCATCTTTCTACAGGGTTTCTAGTCAGTATATGAATCTTATTGTAGGCCTCCTGCTTAATATTAGCAGGATTTTGTACAGGTGTAAACAAATAACCTGTTAGTCCATAACCTGCATCACCCAAAAACGACCATTAAATTCTCCATTTTCAAATCTCTGCCGTATTGGGCTTTCTCTGAAAATTCGGGAATCATGAGTACTTCCCCTCCAGAGTACTACAATGTCCTTTATTAATAGGCTGGAATCGCATACCACTTATACGTTTATTGAAGACACTCCTTTTCTATTGATATAGTATTGTCACTACCAACCTTTTTGATCTTAATATCTGTGCAATCAGGCAATAGCATCTGTTACGTTTCTTAAGCCACATATACACACATCAAAAAAGTCTAAGCAACATGCATGATATTACAAATTTACCATTTATATTAATTTATTTTACCATTTATTTTAATTATAACGTTGTATTTTATTTTTAAAATAATATTTTTAGGGTTCTATGATGTAAAAATAACAGCTGTTTTCTTTATAAGTTCTTTTAATAACAGAAATTAACAATATTAGAATATACAGGTACATAAGAAACTAAACTTTTTTTTTACAAATTGAAATTTCTTAAGAAAATGAATTTATTGTGAAAGAATAGGACAATTTAATACAAAGTATGGCCTCCTCTGCTATTCAGAACTTGTCGGCAACGATTATTCATTGAATTAATGAGACTGTTTATGTCATCTTGCGGTATTCGCTCCCAATGGAATTGTAGCAAATCCTTCAGCTGTTGGGTTGTTGTCACTCCGTCCAAGTCCTTCAAAACACGTCTCTGGAGCATGTCCCATGCGTGCTCGATGGGGTTGAGGTCTGGCGATTGTGCAGGCCAGGGCAATACCTGGATGTTCTCCGTTGCCAAGTATTCACTGGTTCGCCGAGCTGTATGTGAACGCGCATTGTCATGCATTAACGTAAAATCGGAGCCAAAGGTTTGTGCAAATGGATGGACATAAGGTCTGAGAATATCCTCAACGTAATTTTCAGCGTTCATGTTTCCATTTACAAAAACGAGCTCAGTTCGCCTGTTCTTCATAATACCCGCCCATACCATAACTGTTGAGCCGCTGTATGGATGAACTTCCTGAACGCACCTGAGTCTTTCAGTATTTCCGGGTCGACGGTACACTCGCACCCTTCTTGTATCAGGCCTAAACCCGAATCGCGACTCATCGGAAAACATAATTTTATCCCATTGTTCCTGGGTCCATGTTATGCGTTCTCTACACCATTCATTTCGACGAGCGCGATTCCCGTGACGTATCGGTGGGCACCTGATAGGGCGTCGAGCTCGTAGGCCGTACTCATGCAGTCGATTTCGCACAGTTTGGGGACTTACATCAACACCACTTGAATTTTGTAGCCTCAAACTTATCTCTCGAGCGGTTAACATCGGCTGGCGTCTTGCAGTCAGTTGTATGTACCGGTCTTGCCGAGTGGTTGTACTCCTTTTACGGCCTGGATGCTGTTCAGCGGGTTCCCCTGTATTATTGTAGCGCTGCCAAAGACGACAAATAACACTTCTATGAATACCAAAATGTCGAGATACCTGAGATTGATTACTTCCCGCTTGCAACATCCCTACAGCTCTTTGCATTTCATCTGCCGTCAAATGACGTCGCTCCATGACGTAAAGAATATCTAACAATTCAATTTTGTCGCCAACTGTATTTAAATGGTTGGTAAAATTATAAAATCAAGACTAAAACGTAGCAATTAACATGCACTCAAATTGAAACAAATTCGCAGTCATTTGAATTTTATGAAAAAAAACAAAACATAATCGAAATTTTTTTTTTACAACCAGCCAGTCTGTCATCAATAACAAAAAAGTTTACTTACCTATACACTTTGAGTGAGTAAATACTTAGAAATTAATTAATATAAATGGTAAATTTGTAATATCATGCATGTTGCTTAGACTTTTTTGATGTGTGTATTACGAAATTCTGCTATGACTTCCTCTTCCTCTTCAAGAGTTCGTGGCATATGAATAAAATGGTAAGCTTTCCTTGCTAGTGCAATAGCAACTCGTGTCGGCATACATTCGTCACGGATTGTTGACTCCTGCCGTGAATGTCTGCAGCATCATCTTCCACTTTCTGTCGCGCCCATGTCCTTAATGCTGTACAAACTTGAAGTTCTCTTGAAAAGACACGACCTCTAGTACTCTGTTCCATTTCACCACGGATTAAATCTACCACTTCCATTGCATACGCCTTCGTAAATCTTTATTTGGTTTTAAACTCACAATCATCTAAAATAAACGGATTATAGCGAGATTAGTAGTTTTTACTTTCTTGGTGGTTCTTCACTCTCCATTTCGTCAAAAATGTCAAAATAATGTAAATAATCCATAATTAGAGATAAATCAACACAATATTGTAAGTTATGCACTTGTTACACGAGGTCTGTCGACTGAATAACAGTTGTATAAAGTGACGTACAACTTACACCACCGCTATAACAGGCGTATAGCTAGAGTGTGTTTATTAGTAACGTTTTTGTTATAACCTTGTTATAACGAGTGTGTAAATGTTTATTAGTAAGACGGTTACTGTCTTACTAATAAAAATTTTCTTATACAGGGGTTATACACATGAATAGGTACTTATTCATTGAATAGGAGCGTAATAGCTGTTTATACACTACTTGACTAATAAACCAGGTATAAGCATTGGGTAACTATTAAATAGTTATGACACTGACCACTGGCAATACTGACAGAAACATTCTAAAAAGTAATATATTAAAAAATGTCATTAAATTAAATTCATATTTTTACCTGTTAATTCTTATTGTAAAAATATTAAATAGATTAATATGTCATAAAGAATATTAATATAATGACCTAATGTTGAAATTCGACTTAGAAATCGTAATAAACGCATAATTTTACACACTTTTACATACACACCTCAACAAAGTCTAGGGATATTTGGTATTTACTCAATTAACTTCAAAATTATTGAAGATAGCAAACAACATGTTTATATTTTTATAAAGGCAATTTATCAGGCTACAATCCAGAATTAAATAAAAGTATTATTTTTGCGTAAATATTTTTTTATTCAAATAAATAAAAAACTTGAAAAAATTAGTGAAACTAACAATGAATGTTTTTCTTAAGCAAAAGTGAAAATAAGCAAAAATTAATCTGTTTTTAACTGTTATGTGAGTAATCAGTAGTCAGCACATTAAAAAAACCGTAAATAACGGTCCTGCAATGGTTTTTTATGTTTTTATTAGGTTATCCAGGTCTTGGTGCGGTATATTGTTCCAGGTCCGACGAGGATGCAAAAAAAGTTGCCCTTCCATCGCAATTTTATGCAGGAAAAATCACCAAAACCCTTCTTTTGAACATGTCCTACGCGTATTTTATGGTTTTGAGGATAGGGGATTGAGTGGTTCAGCATAAAATCGATACGTCGTGTTTTTGCAACCAGCTCGTCATCACTCTCGCTTTATGCGGACGGGTGATTTCGTCCATGAGCTAAAACATTTGGCCCGGGGGTAGATTATTAGTACTAGCACCTCGTTAAGTTATTTTTCAGCCGCCATGGTGTTTCTGATCAAAACGCGCTCTGTTCTTCGACCGACGCAAATTCCCGTCCAAATCATAATTGTTCTATCGTGGTATGAATAGTTTTTCTGAGGATGTTGTAGACGGCTATCACAACCAGGAACTCGCCAAGCACGTTTTCTACGTGAATCCGAGTGGAAACCAAACCGGGACCCAAGTGTAAACACCACTACAGATAACAGGATATCTTTGCAGTGCAAATGTTCACGAGCCCAATCTAGTCGTCGTGCGCGTTTCGCTCGGCGTAGTGCTGGAGTACAAAGCGGTATGCGAGCATAAAGGTGGGCTTTATGCCGACTTCTTCTGACAGTTTGATCACCCGCAAGAGGCTCCAACAAGAGCTGGAGCCTCTAAACCAGCTGCATGGTAGTAACATTTAGCTGTCTTTTCGCGGGAACTTGCAAAAATCGATCATGTCGTTGAGTGGTGATCGACTTTTTGCTGTGGTATCTTTCAGCCACTTCACCAGTAGCACGATAACGTGACCATAACCCTGATTTTGTATTTTGTATTGTTCTAATCTCTTCAGCAATACTCCGCTTAGTACCCGCAGCTGGGAGCATGCCTACTGCCCATAACATTTTCTCTCTGATGAAATGGCGCCGCTGCTTGATGCACACAATATCATTCATTCAAAATAAACCTTTAATATTTTATAAAACTTAAATTTTACACAAAAAAGCAGTCAAAACTTACTGTTGGTAAATGACATTTTCGAACTTGACTACGTTTAAGCCGCGTTAATCTTTTATTTTTAATTTTATTTTTTAAATTCAAATTTAGAATGGTTGACAAAGGTTAACAAAATAAGTTTTCATCAAAAGAATTAAAAAAAAAACAAAAATTCTAACCAAATTTTTTTAGTTTCACAACTTTATACAAAATATCCGACTTTGTTGAGGTGTGTATTTTTACATTAGCAGATTTTGACATTACTTTTGAACGTCTCTTAAAATATGTCAAAACGGTTGAGTTTTTGAGATTTCATTTCGTACTCTGTTTGCGCGGTTTATTTTGATTTACAATTTCATAAAAATAACCATTAAAATGGAATCAAGTGATTATAGATATAACGCAAAGAAGAGGAAGCCTTTTTGCAAATTGGGATTTATTAGAAAAGGTATTTAGTTGACCTCGAAAACTAAATAAGTGACAATATCGATAGGCTAATGTATGGTGTGATTTTGTAACAAAACAAGCTAAGCTTTAAAAATTGATTAATGTGATAACACACAGTCTCACGAGTGGGCCGAAGAAGAACATTTACTCCAAGGCAAAGAGCAGCAGTTAAAAATGAAAAATTTAGAACTGGAAAATGTAATACGTCCCTACAGAGAAAATAAATAAATTTGATAACTAAAATGTATTTTATTTGAAATAATTAATTATATTACAAAACATAATTAATAAATAATTGCCTTGCAACTTCTCCAGTTGCATTATTTTTGAGTTCTTGTGGTCTATGTCTCAAAACGGGGTCATCGGGCGTTATGTCCATTATTTCTGTATTTTGCCCTATTTTCATTGCAATATTGTGCAGAACTACAAGTGCAACTAAATACAGTTTAACATTTTCTAATGGTACACTGAATCCGTGTAATAGGCTTCGAAATCTCTGTTTCCATACACCAAAGCATCTTTCTACAGGGTTTCTAGTCAGTATTATGAGTCTTATTGTAGGCCTCCTCCTTAATATTAGCAGGATTTTGTACAGGTGTAAACAAATAACCTGTTAGTCCATAACCTGCATCACCCAAAAACGACTATGAAATTCTCCATTTTCAAATTTCTGCCGTATTGGGCTTTCTCTAAAAATTCGGGAATCATGAGTATTTAGTGTCGAAGTTACTACTTCTTTGTTGAAAGGATTAAGATGTTAATCAAACTCCGTAATTATCACGTAAGTTAGTAAGTTTAATGTCTTTAATTTAACAATGTATCACACCTTATATATATTCTTAAATAACTCTGAACACTTATTAAAAGACACTACTAACAATAGTAAATTACTTTGAAGTTATTAGAATACAAATATCGTTCACTTATGCCCGATTTACACATCGACAAGTACAGTAGCGAGTTAAAAAAATAGACAGCTATGTAGTAAGTAGTAAGTACAGTTCACACGTAGGCGAGTACAGTTCATAAGTTGCCGATCAGA
Organism: Schrankia costaestrigalis; assembly: GCA_905475405.1. NCBI lineage: Eukaryota > Metazoa > Arthropoda > Insecta > Lepidoptera > Erebidae > Schrankia > Schrankia costaestrigalis. The sequence goes on along the minus strand of FR997829.1, from coordinate 11,926,127 downwards.
GACGAAGACTAGTCGCGTCGGGCGTGCGTCGCCTGAGATTGTTTACGGTTATTTTAAGCGATAAAATGGACATTGAATACCAAATTACGCGCTATTATACGAGAAATAGTATTAACACTTGCACAACACATTAAAAATGAAATTTTAATAAAAAAGTATAGAATAAAAAAATATAGAGAATAAAAAAAAAATATTTCTCACACTTTCACACAACGCCATCTAGTCCCATACTAACCAGAGCTTGTACTATGGGTACTAGACAACGCATAAATATACCTAAATACTTTTGTAAATACGTACACATTATACATAGAAAAACAGACAAAAATAAATATAAATACATATGAGAACTCGTGAACTGTACTAAACTCGCCCGTCTACACGGCGCGCGCTGCGAGCGCCGAGCCGGCGGGGTGAGGGAGACGCGAGAGAGGGGGCTACTTCGTACTTAACTCGCCAAAAAATAGGATCGAGCTGTATTCAAATCAACATAATCGGCAACTTACTACTTAACTCGCTTTTGCCGTCCACACGCAAAAAGTTACTTAACTCGCCAATGAGGCAAGTTAACTCGCTACTGTACTTGTTGATGTGTAAATCGGGCATTATACTTTTGGCGCGTAGCAACTGACTGGCGAGAGGCGAGGCGACGGCGACGCCGACGCCGACCGCGCATGCGCGCTCGCACACCGACCACCGCGCATGCGCGACCGCACACCGAGCGTGGCGCTCGCGTCGGCGGCCAGTCATTGGCCGCCCGAACCCCTCGCAGATTTGAAATATTATTATGTCTTTATTATAGTTGCAAAGATACATTACATTTTTAACTTACATTAATCCTTAAATCTAAATGCAGAAAACTATTCATTTTTAAGTACATACATCTTCTAATGATATGAAATAATTAATATCCATAAAGGTATTTGGTTACTGTCTTACAGGATAAACTTTACATTATTAGTGGCGTACGAAGTAGGCCACACCACTCCCCCCCCCAGCGACCAGCTAAGAGAGATAATGAGAGGGAAAGCGTACCTTACGTCACGACCTCGTCGTTGTTAATTTTTTTTGGGCACTAGGTAATGCTTCGGTAGGTAAGTTGTTTGTAAAGTTTTGTGTTTTGTTGTGTGGTTGTGCTTGTGTGTGTGTACTGGAAGTAGATGTATTAAGACCGGTGTATGTATCTGTGTTATTTAGTATGTAAGCGGGTTTGATTCTATCTACAGAGACTGTGGTTGGCTTGCCTTTCACCATTATCTTGAATACCTTATCTCCTCTAACACCTCATAAGGACCGGAATAAGGACTTTTAAGAGAGCCACGTGCTGTGTCGTCGCGTAAGAAGACGTGTGAGGAAGTGGCTAGATCTTTAAAAACGAAGGTCTGATGTGTAGTTGAATGACGTGAAGCTGGTCGAGGCTGTAATTTGCTGGCAAATGATCGTAACCTGGACACAAAATCGGGCATGGCAAGTTCGTTGTGACTGTCAGTGCTGAAGAAGTCACCAGGGAGACGTAGTGATTCGCCGTAAGTCAACTCAGCAGTGGAGGCCTCAAGATCTTCCCTGTGTGCACAACGAATACCTAACAGAACGATTGGTAAAGAATCTACCCAGTTATCATTAGCGTGACATTTGATAGCGGCTTTTAAGTGGCGATGAAAACGCTCCACCAGCCCGTTGCACGCTGGGTGGTAAGCTGTTGTTTGCTTGTGCTGAAAACCAATTGCCTGTGATAGGCTTTTAAACAACGATGACTCAAATTGTCTACCTCTGTCAGTTACTATGGTGCTGGGGCATCCAAAACGAGAAATCCATCCACTAACTAATGCCTTGGCAACCGTGTCTGCAGAAATATCTTGTAGTGGTATTACCTCAGGCCATCTTGTGAACCTATCTACGGCTGTGAGGCAATATCTAAATCCTTGACAAAGTGGCAGTGGTCCAATTAGGTCAATGTGGATAAAGGTAAATCGTGCCTGTGGAAGTTTAAAAGAACCAAGAGGTGAGTGATTGTGACGTGAAACTTTTGAACGCTGGCAGGCAATGCACAACTACGAGTCCATTCTCGGCAGTCTTTTCTAATACCTGGCCACACGTACCTGTCAGTGACTAATTTAGTAGTTGCGTTGGCCCCAGGATGGCTAAGTCCATGAAGAGTGTCAAATACCTGCCTACGAAATGATTTCGTTACGAACGGCCTTTTGAGGTCTCTTCTGTCCTCACAGTATAGTTCCGTGTTGGAACTACCAATTCTTACCTTTTTAAGCTGCAGAGACGTGTTGCTGCTCAGAAGAAGGTTGAGCTCATCGTCTGTGGCTTGAGAAACCGCTAATTGTTCAAGGCTTATGGGTTGTACTATTTCTTCTATCCGTGATAAGCTATCAGCAACCACATTGTCCTTACCTGCGATGTGTCGGATGTCGGTGGTAAACTGGGATATGAAGTTGAGGTGCCGGTGCTGTCTAGGAGAACAATTATCTTTTCGCTGTTGAAATGCGTAAGTTATTGGCTTATGATCTGTGAAGATGATAAAATCCGTAGCCTCAACCATGTGGCGAAAGTATTTTATCGCTTCATAAATTGCGAGCAATTCCCTGTCGTAGGGTGAATACTTTCGCTGCGTGGAACTTAGCTTTCGTGAGAAAAATGACAGGGGCTGCCACGACTCACCTTGTAACTGCTGAAGTACTGCTCCCATTGCTGTGTCTGATGCATCTGTTACCACAGACAGTTTAGTCTCAGACGAAGGATGAGCTAGCAGAGCTGCCTGACATAGCCCATTTTTGCATGCCTCAAATGCTTCGAGCTGCATGTGGGTAAAATACACTGGTGTGGAACCTTTAACGGATCCTGTCAGCAATTCATTTAAAGGGGCTTGAAGTGTGGCTGCGTTGGGTATGAACCTGCGGTAAAAATTTATCATGCCTAGAAACCTGCGTAATTCTCTTACCGTCTTTGGTGCGGGAAATTGCTTAATGGCATCTACCTTCTCTGGCAAGGGTTTCGTGCCCTCTGCAGAAATTGCATAGCCAAGGAACTTTACCTCGGAAGCGCCGAAGATGCACTTTGAAGTGTTCACCGTTAACCCGTATTGGTCGAGCCTGGTGAAGAGCTGGTGAAGGTGCTGCTCATGAACTCCTGCGTCCCTAGAGAAGATCAAAAAATCATCGAGATACGGATAACAGAAATCCAAACCGCGAGTTACCTCATCCACAAATCGTTGAAATGTTTGGCTAGCATTTCGGAGACCAAAAGTCATGAAAGGAAATTCATAAAGGCCAAACGGTGTAGTTATTGCTGTTTTTTGTATATCACTTTCGTGGACGGGAATTTGGTTATAGGCCTTAGTGAGGTCCACTGTGGAAAATACTTTACAACCTGCTAAATTGTGTGCAAAATCATGTATGTGGCGAACAGGGTACTGGTCAGGTATGGTTCTTGCATTTAACAACCTATAGTCGCCGCAAGGACGCCAGCCATTATCCTTCTTAGGTACAAGGTGGAGGGGCGACGACCAAGGCTACTCTGAGGGTCTGCATGTCCCATTCTGTAACATAGCCTCAAACTCAGATTTCGCGATTTTAAGTTTGTCGGGTGCAAGTCTTCGTGGTGTGCATGAAGTAGGAGGACCTGGTGTTAAACGGATATGGTGTTCGGTGTTGTGTTTTGATGTGCGGTGTATGCCAGAAGGGCGAGTGATGCCTGGATATTGTGCTAGTATGTGATGATAAACTGTATTACCTGACATTACCTTAACCGAAGAAATATTGTCGGATGCTCGCACAGGTGACGCCGGGGAGGACAGCGTTGTATTGCCATCAATTAACCTCTGACGTCTCACATCTACTATTAAATTATAAAATGATAAAAAATCAACACCTATTATAGCCTTCGTTACATCCGCTACTATAAAGCGCCAAGCATAGTCGCGGCGCAAGCCTAGGTTAAGCGATAAATGAGTAAAGCCGTAAGTATTTATTACTGTGCCGTTCGCGGCACATAGCTCAAAGTTAGCTTTAGGTCTATACTCTTTTAACGCTTTACGAGGAAACACACAAAGATCACTGCCTGTATCTACTAAAAAATCAGTCTTTGTTCTCAAGTCCGTAACAAATAAGCGACCGGTAGTCGGACAGCCGTCGGCCGCGTTTATCAGCTGTCCTACACTTTTCCCGCGTAATTACATGGCTTCACACACTTTCTAGCACTGTCACCGAACTTATGATGATACCAGCAATTGGGAAACTTCTCGACGTTATGTTGAGACCTATTTGACGCCGAATGATCACGACTGCGACTGTGATGAGTTGACCGACCTCTTAGTTGCGACATCCTGTCCACCTTCGATGTCAAAGCTTGGACTTGTTTTGTTAGTTCCGCTATTTGGAACGACATATTATTATTGCTTGAGGCGGTAGTGGCCGCAGCTGCTGCTACTTGCTGCGAAGTTGTCGGCACGACGTCGTGGATTTTGTCCGCTAGATCCGCGATCTCCTCGAGGGGAACCTTGGCCTGCGACGCAATTATGGACTGTGTCCCGCCTGGCAACCTGCTGGTCCACATTGTTTTGAGGAACTCCTCCGGTATGCCTGGCCCAGCCAAGTGCCGTAGGTGTCGTAAGAATTGGGAGGGCTTGCGGTCTCCCAACTCCTCGTGGGTGAGTAGTTGTAATACTTTCTTCTCCCGCGACGCGGAAAGCCGTTTCACCAGCTCCGTCTTCAACCGTTCATACCTATTTGGCATCGATGTGTCGGTTATGATGTCTTCAACCTCCGATGCGTGTATGGGGTCGAGCTGGCTCATCGCATGATGAAACTTGGTCGCGTCAACGATTATGCCAGCTAACACGAATTGGCTCTCTAGCTGCGCAAACCATAATCCCGGCTTGTCCGGGTAAAATGGCGGCATCCGTACGCCGACCCTATTTAATTCAAAGGGCGTGGCACGTGCCTCCATGCCGCTACCGCTTTCTCCAGTGTTTGTTTTATTCTCGTTCATTATTTTTCGTGTTCTTTTGCGGGGTCACCAGTTTAGTGTCGAAGTTACTTGTGGAGTGGGCACCGGAACTCGTCAGATGGTGTAGAAGTGGGGTAGTAAATGATACTATGATGACATGTTGAATGCTCCTTTAATTACATCTTACCACGATTTATATACTTAATATCTACGTGTCTTATAGCTATATTACTATCTTAATGTCTTATCTTAGTATCTTATGATAGTTATAGTACAACCGTAATCTATTCCTTGTTATCGGATGATGTATGTGACCAGCTCACACTACATCACCCTTCCAGAGAAAAAAAAATAAAATTAAATCTAAGTTAATTTTATTGTTTTGATTATAACTATTATAATTAATTTTAACTATCATAATACAATTTGGTTCTATTTTTATGTACAGTTTCTATTTTATTTTTATACTTTATTTTTACATTTGGTGACTCATCTTTTATTACATAAAATGGTCCATTGTACACATTATCTAACTTACTTGCATTCTCATTTTTCAACAATATTAAATCACCTTCCTTATATGTTACAGGGTTACTATTTATATCATAAACAATTTTCCTGGCCAATTTACTAGTTATCAAGTTTTCTCTAGCATCCGCTTGAGCTTTCTGTAAACGAAACTTAAACTCTAAAGGATAATCATCGAAATTATATATAGGTTCAACACTCCCATTATTTAAATTACTTGGTAAGTTGCATAATTTTCCGAACACTAACTCATATGGAGTATATTTAGTTACAGTATTTACTGTTGTGTTGTATGAAAAACACCAATAAGGGATCCAAGAACTCCATGATGACGAGTTGTTATTTGTCTGTGTTGGGGCACATCTGGTTAACAGTTATCTTCTAATGTGTTTTAAGTTCCCATCTGATTTACAGTTAGCTTTTATTGTTTGAGATCCTTTTTTGGTTTACAGTTATCTTTTATGTGTTTTAAGTTCCCACCTGATTTACAGTTATCTTTTATTGTTTTAGATCCTTTGTAGTTTACAGTTAGGTTTGCGCACGCATCGCTATTGTTTGTTCACATCCTTTAATTACCGTTAGCCATTAGTGAATAGATGCTTTGTTAAACATCTAGTGAACATTTGTGTTTTGAATGTTTTTTGTTCAATTTAGTTTTACTATATAAGTTAAGGACGCGCAGTGTGGAGAGGGCAGATCAGTTCAGTTCAGTCAGAGTCCAGTCGCACAGTCGAGCTCGTAAAATCAAGTTCACGCACTTGTTTTATAGTTACTTGAAACTGTATAGTACTGTGTAATCCATAGAGTAAAATAAATAGTGTTTTAAATCAGTGAAGTGTTTTACTTGAATTCCCTAGCAGTACTTGCCTTGTATTTAACACAATCCGACACCTAGCCAGTACAATTCCAACAGTGGTGACCCCGACGTGATCAGTTTGGCTAGTTAAGTATTCGTGGAATTCAAGTATCAAGTTTCCGATGGAGCGTTAAAAAAGTTGTGGATGTCACGGTTATCTTCATCAGTAAGAGCCGTACTCGTAGTAAGCCAAGACACCAACTTAGAAAATTTAGCGATGATGGCGGATAAAATTATAGAAAATATAAGGACAGGAGAAGTCGCCACTGTCATGTCAATGCCTAAAAATGGGCCTGACCTTGCTCAACAGTTAGCAGAAATGACGCTAGAACTCAAACAACTGCGAGGAGAAATAAATGGCATCCGGAGTAGAAGCTATCAAAGAAAAAATGATAATAACTGGAGGACATCAAGATCGCGTTCTAGGTCACGAACAAAGCCACGTAGGACGCCTGAAAGCGCCGATTGGGTGTGTAGACACCATTTTAGGTTCAAGGAAAGAGCTTACCGGTGTGAAGCACCGTGTAACTGGAAAAAACAGGAAGAGAACCAGGGAAACTGAAGAAAATACAATTCGAAGCGGAGGCAAATTGTATTGAGTTCGATAAAAACCACCGCTTAAGTATTACAGATAGGGAAAATAATATAACATTTTTAATAGACACAGGTGCGAACGTTTCAGTAATCCCAGTGAATAAAGTGAGTGCTAAAAATCGTCGCGAGTGCGAATACAAGTTGTACGCAGCAAACAATACAGAAATAAAGACTTACGGTACGGTAGTGTTAGAGTTAAATTTAGGTTTACGAAGAGTGTACAAGTGGACTTTTGTTATAAGTGACGTAAAGCAAGCCATATTAGGAGCAGACTTTTTAAAGACTTTTAAGTTAGTTGTAGATTTACATAATAAGAGGTTGGTAGACACAGTAACCACTTTACGTACATATGGGTCCATCATTAAACATGATGATCCGTCTATTTCCAGTTTTCAGTGTGATAATCCTTACAAAGATTTGTTAGAAAAATATCCTGATATTACTTTGCCAATGTCTTACAAAGACGGCCCGTCGCATTCAATATTTCATCACATTGAAACAACGGGACCGCCTGTTTACGCTAGGGTTAGACAGTTACACCCCGATAGGTACAAGAAAGTTAAGGAAGAGTTTAAGTACATGCAAGAGCTAGGAATATGCAGACCTTCCATGAGTCCATGGGCCAGTCCGCTACATGTCGTGGACAAAAAGGATGGTGGAATACGGCCTTGCGGGGATTATAGGCAGTTAAACGCGATCACTAAACCAGATAGGTATCCTGTACCGCGTTTGCAAGATTTTACATACGGATTATCAGGTAAGAAGTATTTTAGTAAATTAGATATTAATAGGGCTTATCATTTAATACCTATTTTTCCAGACGATGTACCTAAAACAGCTATAATTTGCCCTTTTGGCCTTTATGAATTTACTAAAATGAGTTTTGGGTTACGAAACGCAGCCCAAACATTTCAAAGATTTATGAGTTGTCATGTACTTAAAGATTTAGAATACATAAGAGAAGATAGTCAAGAGTCGTTTTTATCGTGTTATATCGATGACGTGATAATTGCATCCGACTCAGAAAAATTAGGTAAGATCCATTTAGACAAAATTTTTAAGCGTTTTCATGAGTATGGCATAACAATAAATTTAAGTAAATGTAAATTTGGTCAGTTAAAAATAGATTTTGTAGGTTATAGTGTCACATCAGAAGGCATACGGCCTTTAGAGGACAAAGTAAGAGCTATCAGCGAGTACCCTAAACCGGAAACCGTTGAGCAGCTAAGAAGATTTTTAGGCATGCTAAATTTTTATAGATCTCATATACAAAAGGCAGCCAGTTACCAAGCTGAACTTAATAAGTATTTGCATAAAGCTAAGAAACGGGATAAGACTAAGATTGTTTGGACCGTAGACGCTGAAAATGCTTTCGAACAATGCAAACAGAGTCTTAAGAGTGCGGTTGAGTTATCGCATCCTGTCTCTGATGCACCGTTATCGCTTAGGACAGACGCAAGTGACTCTTGTATAGGAGGAGTACTACAACAAAAAGTAGCTAATCAGTGGAGACCATTAGGCTATTATTCTAAAAAACTATCGGAAGCTCAAATGAAATATAGTACGTATGATAAAGAATTGTTAGGAATTTATATGGCGTTAGTTCATTTTAGAAATATGGTTGAAGGACGTCCGTTAACTATTTACACGGACCATAAACCTTTAACATACGCATTTACCAAAATAGGATCGGACAAAGAAACTCCGAGAAGAACTAGGCAATTGTTGTACATTAGCGAGTTTACTAGCGACATACAACACGTCAAAGGTTGCGAAAATATTATTGCTGACGCATTATCACGTGTAGAAGTCATACAGTGCCCAACTTATATTGATTTTGAAAAAGTAGCGATAGCACAGGAAACAGATACACAACTTATATTATTGCAAAAGGACAAAAGTTGTAAGTTACAGTTTAAAAAGATATTGTTACCAAATAGTAAATTTTCCATTTGTTGCGAAAGTACGTCAAATAACTTAAGACCATACATTCCAAAAGAGTTTCGAAAATTAGCTTTTGATTCCGTACACTTACTTAGTCACCCTGGGAAACGTGCTTCCAGGAATATGGTTTCACAAAGATTTTTCTGGCCCGGAATGAATAAAGACGTAAATGATTGGGTAAAAACATGCCTACAATGTCAAAAAGTTAAAGTAAATAGGCATACAGTGTCGAGCCCACAGTGTTTCCCAGATTCACAAAAGTTTTCGCATGTACACATAGACATTGTTGGTCCTTTACCACCTAGTGAACAAGGATACCGTTATTGTCTCACATTAATAGACCGTTTCACACGTTGGCCGGAGGCTATTCCATTATTAGATATAACAGCTGATACGGTAGCTAAACAGTTTTATGAAAATTGGATATGTAGATATGGATGTCCTATCAATATTACTAGTGATATGGGACGACAGTTTGAATCAGACTTGTTTAATAGTTTAGTTAAAATGTTAGGTATTAATAGGATAAGAACCACCCCGTATCATCCATGTAGTAACGGGTTAGTGGAAAGATGGCATCGCTCATTAAAAACCGCAATTACTTGTAGGTTATCAGAAAATACGTCTTGGGTTGATGATCTTCCAACCGTGTTATTAGGGTTAAGAGCAGCTTGTAGGAGCGATAGTGGTATTAGTACGGCAGAAGTAACATTCGGTCAGTCATTGCGTTTACCTGGAGATTTTTATAGAGAAACAAGTTTGACATCGACAAACGTTTATACTTATGTTGAAAAGTTAAGAAGTATAATAAATAACTTACGACCTAAATCTCGTAACGATAGAGATTCTCGTAAGATATTCGTATACAGAGATTTAAAAGACTGCGATTACGTTTTTGTTAGAAATGATATGTTAAAAAAGTCACTTTGCCCTACGTATAACGGACCCTACCGCGTATTAAAAAGAAACAATAAGGTATATGAAATCCAGTATCCTAACCGTAAAGGTTTTATATCAATAGACAGATTGAAACCTGCTTACATTATACAAGAAAACAATTTAGGAGATAGTAGTAATAAAGAAGTTAGTGTGAATACGCCATTAAATGTTAAGAATGTTTCTGTATCATCACACCAACCCGTATCGAACACAAATACAACGCGCTCAGGACGTGTAACTCGACCACCAGTACGATTTTTAGTATAAGGTGTAATTAATGTGAAACAATATAAACAGTCAAAACATGGTTTAGTAAAACTTGTAGAAAATAAGTTAACTTTTATATAAATTAGTACGTAAGTAAATCTTTTGAACGCCACAAAGATGAAGATGTTACTATTATGTGTTAGACAATTTATGATGATATGAGAAGCAAATTTTTAGAATAAAGCCATTGTAAGCGATATTTTAAAAATAAAAGCAATTTAGATTTAAGCTTTAGCTTTAAGAGACAGATGTAAACACGTGTTTCATAGGTCCTAATGATTGCATGTTCTAAGGAAATTGTAAACTTTTGTTATTTTCTATGGGTAATGTCATATCGTGCTATATTATTATTTCTTTCTTTAATTTTGTTACAAACTATGTTATTGTAATATTATTCTGTAGAATTTAGTTATAAGGTAACAAACATGTAAGTATCGTTTTGTAATGTATTTCATACATTATTTTTGGAAGGGGATGTATGTTGGGGCACATCTGGTTAACAGTTATCTTCTAATGTGTTTTAAGTTCCCATCTGATTTACAGTTAGCTTTTATTGTTTGAGATCCTTTTTTGGTTTACAGTTATCTTTTATGTGTTTTAAGTTCCCACCTGATTTACAGTTATCTTTTATTGTTTTAGATCCTTTGTAGTTTACAGTTAGGTTTGCGCACGCATCGCTATTGTTTGTTCACATCCTTTAATTACCGTTAGCCATTAGTGAATAGATGCTTTGTTAAACATCTAGTGAACATTTGTGTTTTGAATGTTTTTTGTTCAATTTAGTTTTACTATATAAGTTAAGGACGCGCAGTGTGGAGAGGGCAGATCAGTTCAGTTCAGTCAGAGTCCAGTCGCACAGTCGAGCTCGTAAAATCAAGTTCACGCACTTGTTTTATAGTTACTTGAAACTGTATAGTACTGTGTAATCCATAGAGTAAAATAAATAGTGTTTTAAATCAGTGAAGTGTTTTACTTGAATTCCCTAGCAGTACTTGCCTTGTATTTAACACAATCCGACACCTAGCCAGTACAATTCCAACAGTCTGAATTCTTAAATACGCACCCAAAGTTTTATGAGCATTTTCTAGCGAACCAATACTTTCATGATGATACGACGTTGCTAATATTTTATTTATGCCTAAAATTTTGAATAATTCTACCATGACTTTGGAAATAAACTCACTTCCCCTATCTGTAGCAATGTTTTGCGGTATCCCATATCTCAAAATGAAATTTTCCCCTAACGCTTTTGCTACCTCATTGGTTGATTTGTTTTTTAAAGGATAAGCTTCCACAAATTTTGTTAACTCACACTGTAATGTTAAAATATATATATTTCCATTCGTATCCTTATCGAATGGTCCTACTATATCCAAGTAAATTTTCTCAAAAGCTGTTGACGCAGTCGTCGTAATTGTCATTGGTTCCCTAATATTTTTCTGAAATTTTTGTTTCTGACACTTATCACATTTTTGGACGTATTCTACTACATCTTTTTCGATACCTGGCCAGTAAAAAGATTTCTTTATATTATTAATCATCCTTCGTATCCCTGCATGACCACTAGTTGGTAATATATGAAAATCGTTCATGACTACCTTCTTTTCTTCCCTGTCCTCTATCCTACGTACATCTTTCACTATACATACTTTAAAGTTCTTTTGTAATGAACTATTGTTTTCCTTTAAATACCGTGCTATTCCTTTTATCAAATACTCGTTATCATTATTTTTTAACATAATAATATGTATAAGTGTTCTGGCACGTACATCAATTTATTTCGTGACTTAGACATAATTATTTTACAATTTTTGTCACGTATCAATTTTCCCCATTTATTTGCATTTATTCTGCGTAATTCCACATCATTCCCTTGTTTCTTCAGTACTTCTACTATTCTGGGATGCCCTATCCTAGAATCTATTATATTATCCTTCCGAATATCCTGTTCTTTACCCAATTCCTGCAACCGCCTATTCTGCATTCTCGTCATTACTGATATACTATTATTTCCCATATCTTTTAAATCTTTAATGGAGATTTTTATTCTAGATAATGCGTCCGCTAGCACATTGTCCTTCCCTTTCACATATTCGACCTCAAAATCGTATTCCTCTAAATACAGACGAAACTTCATTAACCGACTTGATGGGTCCGTCATATTAAATAAATATATTAATGGCTTATGATCTGTTTTTACGATAAATTTCCTACCATATAGATATGTCCTAAAATGTTTAATTGACCAAACTATAGCCAATAATTCTTTTTCTATAATAGGATAATTTAACTCGCTTTTCCCTAAAATTCTACTCGCGTACGCGATGGGTTTGCCGTTTCCATTACTCAAGACACTTCCTATCGCAAAACCTGAACTGTCTGTTTGCAGTACAAACGTGTTTTTTTTCGGAAAAATCGGGAAAATCTAAAATTGGTGGTGATATTAATGCCTCCTTAAGTATTAAAAATGCTTCCTCGCATTCTTCTGACCAATTAAATACAGCATTTTTCTTACACATTTTATTCATTGGTGCAACTATTTTAGCGAACTTAGGGATGAATTTTCTGTAATAATTCGCAAAAGCTATAAACCGTTTTATTTCATCACTATTAGCGGGACGTGGGTAATTTCTTACTACTTAAATTTTTCCCGGATCTGGAGAGATACCGTCATTTGATATAACGTGTCCTAAATAAAGTATTTGCTTCCTTAAAAACTCGCATTTAGATGGATTTAGTTTAAGATTAGTTTTTCTTAATCGTGTAAAAATTGACATTAAATTTCGGTTATGTATTTCTAAATTTTGCCCAAAGATAACCAAATCGTTCTGGTATATTAAACATTTATTATAATTTAATCCGGACATCGCCACAGTCATCATTCTACTAAATGAACTCGGACTAATTTTTAAACCCATTGGTAATCTGTTCATTTGATATTGTCCTTTGTCTGTCGTAAATGCTGTATACTGTTTACTTTTTTCGTCTAATTGACATTGATAATATGATTGCGACAAATCACAGTGACTAAAATACATAGCTCCTGATAATGAATCTAAAATTTCATTAATATTTGGTAAAGGAAACTTATCGTCTTGAATTTTTTCGTTTAATTGCCTATAATCTATTACAAGCCGCCATTTTTTATCCCCGTCCCGGTCTGCTTTTTTAGGGACAATTAACACAGGACTAGACCACTCACTAACCGTCTCTTCAATAATTCCATTTTTTAACATTTCTTGTACTTGCCTATCGACCTCTTTCTTTTGAGCAATTGGTATCCTGTACTGTTTTTTATATCCCGGTGATACATTGTCTTTTAATTTTATAGATTGCTCATATATATTAGTTACAGTCAACTTATCTCCCGGTAAATGAAATATATCTGGATATTTCGCACAGATCTGTTCAATCATCAATCGTTCCTCATTGTTTAAATAGTCTAATTTTAAAATTGAAAATATTTCCTTAATACGTTCAACACTCTTACTTGACTCCGGAAAATAACAATAGCTATAATTCCTTAAGGGTTGAATATCTATATTTTTTAAAATACATTCAATTTCCTCGTCTTTTGTATTCAATATCCTAATAGGTATCATTCCATTTTTCGGTTTAGCTATTACGCTGGCCAAAAAAACCCCTTCCTGTAACTCTTGTTTTGATACCACACAATCTTCGGTTATGCTAACTGGAAAATATTTAATTACCTCGCAACGCGGCGGAATACTTAATACATAATCATAATATCTAAGTGGCATCGAAATAACTTGCCCTCGGTATTCCTTAAGAGTTAGTTTATTTTCTGAGAAATCTATAACGCCTTTATATTTTTGTAAAAAATCTTGACCTATTATGCCGACCGATTTACATGGTAATTCATTAAATACATAAAACTTATGCATAAACGAACACTGTTCGAAATTTAAATTTAAGTACACGTAACCTATCGCTTGTATTTTACCACCTACACCGTTAACTACTACCTTATCCTTAATAATATTGTAACATCCCGGGTAACATTCTAAAATTTCATTTTTTATGGCTGATATTGACGCACCCGTATCAATTAGCCATTCCGAGTGTAGGCCATTAAGAAAAAAATAAACCCAGTTTATACTATTATACGTTAATATATGTTTATCTTTATTCACGAAAAAACTGACTCGGCTCTATTTGTTGTTCCAATGTGTCAAGTTCATTATCGCCTGACGTATGTTCTACTTCTAAACATGCTACAGCTCGCCGACCTTGCTGACTCGGTTGTTCACGATAACCGCTACGTCCGCGAATTCCATTACCATGCCATCTCTTTGTATTATTAAACACGTACCTATCAGCTGTGTTTTGTTTTGCGCGATAATTTTGTTGGAAATTATTATTATTTCCACTACCTCTATTATTCCTGTAGAATCCATTTGTCCTGAACTGTCGTTGAAAAGTTAATACCTGTTCTAAGGAATTACAACTTTCGTCTTCTGCTATCCTAATTGCATCTTTTAATGTTGTTATATTCTGTGCTGAAATGATAGTGCTTATACGTTGATTTCGAAGCCCGTCAGCGAATCTTTTTACTGCGTATTTTTCGTTTAATGGCCGTAACACTTTGTATGCTTCCTTATCGTTTCCTGCCTGCGCAATGGTTAAGTCTATCATATACTTTTCTATTTCTATCCCGAATTCTGTTATCGACTTATTACTTTGAGTAGCCCTAGAGAATTTATTTTGAATAGCTACGTCTGATTTTATTGTCAATAGATGTTTTTTCATGTCATTTACTAACTGTTCAACCGAATCGTACTCTCCTGATAACCGTATTTTAGCCCCTTGGTTTAACCGTGTTTTTAATACAAATTTTATTAATAATTTTTTTTCTTCCTCTTTAATCATTGAACTGTATAACTCAATAGAGTCTATAAGGTCTTGAGTGACATGTTCTTCTCCCGTTACTTTAGGCAATAGCCCCACGGCCGTCCTCAGAGAAAAACTCTCGGTACCCATTTCTGACGGTGTAATCTTATTTTCGAATTTTATAGTCTCTAAATAAAGTTTCTCTATTTTATTAATTAATTCTACAATTTCTGTTGAAAATTTGCAACTTCCCGAAATAATTGTTTTAAATTTATCGTATAAAGTTTGTATTTCGTTAATTTTTCCTTCAAAATTACTTCCTACCCTTCTACTGGGTCCTAGTTTAACAATATTTTCTCTTAAATTTTTTAATTGTACAAAAATTGTAGTTAATTCTACTTCCATAATTTAATAATAACCGATTATGATAAACTTATAGTCTTTAAACACATTCCGTACACAAACATAAAATAACACTGATTTTCACTCACGTTTCCTTCCTTCTTGTTATGCCTGCATCACTCGCTGGACATCCCTCTTATTTATTTCTCCTTGTATCCAGTTCATGTGGCACCTTCGGTAGAGATAACCCACTGCGCTCACAATAATAACCAAAAAACACGCTGCCATGAACCAAACGACTGTACTTATGGCTGACAGTTGTTGTTGTGTTGCTGTTGCGTTGTTGGATCCACCAGAAGCTGTCTGAGCTATGATTACTTCCTCCTTCGAAGTAGAACCACCCATTTTAAAATAAATTTAATATTTGTACCTCTATTTTAGTTTTCCGCGTATCCATAACCTGTTCCGAATCTCATTCTGCTTTTCTAGACTTCTTACGGCAGGGTCGCCATGTGGAGTGGGCACCGGAACTCGTCAGATGGTGTAGAAGTGGGGTAGTAAATGATACTATGATGACAATGTTGAATGCTCCTTTAATTACATCTTACCACGATTTATATACTTAATATCTACGTGTCTTATAGCTATATTACTATCTTAATGTCTTATCTTAGTATCTTATGATAGTTATAGTACAACCGTAATCTATTCCTTGTTATCGGATGATGTATGTGACCAGCTCACACTACAACTACTTCTTTGTTGAAAGGATTAAGATGTTAATCAAACTCCGTAATTATCACGTAAGTTAGTAAGTTTAATGTCTTTAATTTAACAATGTATCACACCTTATATATATTCTTAAATAACTCTGAACACTTATTAAAAGACACTACTAACAATAGTAAATTACTTTGAAGTTATTAGAATACAAATATCGTTCACTTATACTTTTGGCGCGTAGCAACTGACTGGCGAGAGGCGAGGCGACGGCGACGCCGACGTGTCCGTGACGGTAGCGTACACAAGAGCTGTATCGAGTTGGTTACTATGCCAAAAAACTCGGTGTAAATACTGTCTAATTAGTGTAAAAATAAAAAAAACTCTTCCTCTTTAGTTTAGGAAATAAACACCATTTTCAATGGGTACGCCAGCGTCACGATCAAGCTAGCGTACCCATGGCCGTACTCGAAAACGGCTAATTGTAAAGCAACAGAAGTTACACACAAAAACTCGGTACTAACTCTGCCCCCGCTATGCAAAATTTCATAACAATTGCTCTTGTAGAAACAGAGATATTGAACAAGACTTTTAAATGACAGCGTTATGGTAGCGTACACATAATAGTTCTGATTACTTCTGATAGATAGGGAACTTTTCTTTTGATAAATGCTATATGAAAAAATTCGGCGTGAAATTCTGACTCTATTAGTGTAAATACTTTATGCGAATTCGCAGTGGAATATGTCAAAAATCCATGTTATTTTATGTTCATAGTACTGGTACAGATATGCTCACAAGTGATTTGACAAGTTTTTTTTTAATACAGAATTAAAACTGATGAAATACTGAACTAGGAGTATATTCACTTTATTAATTTCTAGATATAGCCCTGATAGAAAATGAAATAATTGGAAAATATCAAATAAGTAGCTTTATCTGAAAAATAACGTTTGTTTTGCCAAAAACAACAATTTTTGTCACAGTATAATTATATTAGGTTCTGTTTTGTTATATTAATGACAATTTACATTAAAACAGGTTATGATTTAAACATATTTATTAGTAAGAATCAGTCTTAGAAAATATTTACAAATAATAACAATTGTACATTTATTAATTATATATTAAAAATCACAGTATAATCACATTTGGTATTGTTACAATAATCACAGTTTGGATTAAAACAGCATTTGTTGTATAAAATGTAATACAGGTTATGATTTATTTATGTTTTGTTATAATAATTACAATTTACCATAAAATAGGTTATGATTTAAACATATTTATTTGTAAGAATCAGTCTTAGAAAATATTTACAAATAATAACAATTTTTATTTTTAAAATTTATAACATACTTAATATAAATTTTTAACTTACCTAATAAATTCACTGCCACAAAAAAAAACAACAACACATCACAACAGGGTCCGACTAGTCACATCACAACGGAAATTATGTGAGCGGGTTTTTTCGCGCATCCTTACCCCGCTCACCCCTTATCCTCACCCCCCGATCATATTAGCTGCCATAAGACGTGCAAGCGCGAAGGAGAAAGTATTAAGTATAGTCTATTTCTAAATTTGTTAAATCGTTAAAAGAATGGTTAATCGAGAAGACATTTTACTCCGTAACAGAATTTTTAAATTGTAAAAAAACTTGACATTTCTTCCTTTTTTGTATAACAATTAGTAATTATTATTGACATTGACTTACCTTTGTAATCTGCCATCACATTTAATTATTTTTAATTCTGACACACAATTCTATTTTATAAATAAATAATAATATGTAATGTATGTGTGTAGATGTAAAAAAATATAGTTAATTGATATTATGTATTAGCTAGATCTTAAGTATTTGCATGCCCAAGTTGGACGAAACATGTAGATCAACCACTTTTGTACTACACCTTGTAATACCATGTTCTTGCAAATAAAGAAATTATGAATTATGAATTTCACATTAGCATTTGAAAATGTTCCATTCCAGACAAACCAACTTTTTACAGTCAAGTACATAAATAGGTAGTTAATCATTTTAATATTTATGTCAGAACAAATCAAGCTAGCTTATATTAGCAAATAACGCTATATCTCTGTTTATAATTTCACGAATACATTTTGTTCGCTACTGTACGTCAATACATTTGTTCCTAGAACTTTACATAGATTTTTTGACATATTCCACTGCGAATTCGCATAAAATATTTACACTAATAGAGTCAGAATTTCACGCCGAATTTTTTCATATAGCATTTATCAAAAGAAAAGTTCCCTATCTATCAGAAGTAATCAGAACTATTATGTGTACGCTACCATAACGCTGTCATTTAAAAGTCTTGTTCAATATCTCTGTTTCTACAAGAGCAATTGTTATGAAATTTTGCATAGCGGGGGCAGAGTTAGTACCGAGTTTTTGTGTGTAACTTCTGTTGCTTTACAATTAGCCGTTTTCGACTACGGCCATGGGTACGCTAGCTTGATCGTGACGCTGGCGTACCCATTGAAAATGGTGTTTATTTCCTAAACTAAAGAGGAAGAGTTTTTTTTATTTTTACACTAATTAGGCAGTATTTACACCGAGTTTTTTGGCATAGTAACCAACTCGATACAGCTCTTGTGTACGCTACCGTCACGGACACATTAACCGACGCCGACCGCGCATGCGCGCTCGCACACCGACCACCGCGCATGCGCGACCGCACACCGAGCGTGGCGCTCGCGTCGGCGGCCAGTCATTGGCCGCCCGAACGAACCCCTCGCAGATTTGAAATATTATTATGTCTTTATTATAGTTGCAAAGATACATTACATTTTTAACTTACATTAATCCTTAAATCTAAATGCAGAAAACTATTCATTTTTAAGTACATACATCTTCTAATGATATGAAATAATTAATATCCATAAAGGTATTTGGTTACTGTCTTACAGGATAAACTTTACATTATTAGTGGCGTACGATTTACGAAGTAGGCCACAAGTACTTCCCCTCCAGTGTACTACAATGTCCTTTATTAATAGGCTGGAATCGCATACCACTTATACGTTTATTGAACACACTCCTTTTCTATTGATATAGTATTGTCACCACCAACCTTTTTGATCTTAATATGTGTGCAATCAGGCAATAGCATCTGTTACGTTTCTGAAGCCACATATATTACGAAATTCTGCTATGACTTCCTCTTCCTCTTCAAGAGTTCGTGGCATATGAATAAAAGCTAAGCTGAATAAAAGGTAAGCTTTCCTTGCTAGTGCAATAGCAACTCGTGTCGGCATACATTTGTCACGGATTGTTGACTCATGCCGTGAATGTCTGCAGCATCAACTTCCACTTTCTGTCGCGCCCATGTCCTTAATGCTGTACAAACTTGAAGTTCTCTTGAAAAGACACGACCTCTAGTACTCTGTTCGATTTCACCACGGATTAAATCTACCACTTCCTTTGCATACGCCTTCGTAAATCTTTATTTGGATTTAAACTCAAAATCATCGAAAATAAACGGATTATAGCGAGATTAGTAGTTTTTAATTTCTTGGTGGTTCTTCACTCTCCATTTCGTCAAAAATGTCAAAATAATGTAAATAATCCATAATTACAGAAAAATCAACACAATATTATAAGTTATGCACTTGTTATACGACGTCTGTCGACTGTATAACAGTTGTATAAAATGACGTACAACTTACACCACCGCTATAACAGGCGTATAGCTAGAGTGTGTTTATTAGTAACGTTTTTGTTATAACTAATTTTACTTTTTTAATTTATAAAAACTGAAACAAAGTTAAAAAGAGAAATTATAATATATAGGGCAGAGATATGTTCGACTTATGTATGTCATTATTTTATATCCTACGTAAAGATAGACCTTGATTTCCGTTTTGTCTCTAGTGGAAAAATTGTATGTTAAAAGGAAAACAATCAAAGTATAAAGTTGTAAGTTTTTCTTTAATAACTATGCACTTGTTATACGACGTCTGTCGACTGTATAACAGTTGTATAAAATGACGTACAACTTACACCACCGCTATAACAGGCGTATAGCTAGAGTGTGTTTATTAGTAACGTTTTTGTTATAACCTTGTTATAACGAGTGTGTAAATGTTTATTAGTAAGACGGTTAGTGTATAATCTATGGACTAAAGTCTACAGTATGTACTTCCTTTATTACTTTTTCCAGTATATTCTTATAATAATTACATAATATGATTTGATTACATTACTCTGTGGCCTACAGGTTAACTGAATAGTAAAATTAGTTATAATTACGTTAATGTGTTATAGCAATTATGTCGTATTTCGTGATGGGACACTGAAGCTTACATAAATCATTATTTTCAAAAGCTTAATAGTTTTTCAACATGTGATTTCAAATTCAAAATGAAATTACCCAAATAACTACTGCCTCTTTTTATTTATTTTTTTAAATTGAAAGGATAATGCATAAATTGTTGTCAGTTTTGCCATCCTCATCTACAACAGTGCAGGACAGTGCAAAAGATTTGTAAATGCTTTAACTTTCTTTAAGGTTCATAAATTAATAAAACTAAGCAAACAATGTTTGATATCTTTTATTTTAACTATAACAATGGAACATTTTTGTTGACTTGATTTGTATTATTATTTTTTTACCTTCATATATTTCAAATATTTCTTAGCATCAAAATCATCACCAATATCATCAGCTATTTTTACTTTCTTCTTTGGTTTTCTATTTTCTAATCTAATTTTTCTTTCTTCTTCACTCAACAGTGATACATCAAGCGGTAACTAAAACAAAAAATACATAATTGGTTGAATTACAATTGTATATTTTAAGTAGGAGGAAATTGAATTTTAAAGATACCTATTAAAGAAAATATGTATGTTTTGTGAAAATTTACAACCATTTAACATATTTATTGTGAGTCAAACTACAAAGCAATCTCATCTTTTTAAAAAAACAACCATTTTCTCTCTTATACTTTTGTGGCATTGAGTGCACCCTTTTTCATTAGGAGAAAGTGAACACTAGCATTAACATCATTTTGTTCAGTCTTTTTTTATAACATTATATCAGCTACTATTTCTATCAATATATAAAAATTTTATTAACATAAACCATTAAGAAAAAAAATTAATCGTTTGAACGCAAAGGCCTGTGATGATGATGATGATGAAACCATTAAGAACACTAAAGTAACAATATCTTATAAATGGAATGCTTGCAGTTGCATGTACATTCTCATGTCAACTTATTAGAGTTTTAAAGGCATGACAGGGTTTCTTCATACACTTGAGTATCTCAGTTCTCTTACCTCACCAACATGTTCCTCAATTCTGCATATTAATAGCTTAACGTATAATATATAGCATAATGTATAGCTTAACAGTATAAATATGCTATTACAGTGCAGGTTTAAATGACAAAATAAGGAATCAAGAAAAATGACAGGACGAAGTAAAACAACATAAATATGCAAAATTGTTAAACTATTTAGAACTGCACAATTTATAATAATTTATATAACGCAGTATGATTATGCTTATGATATTAGCTCGAATAAGTCAAATTACATAATTGTTTGTCGAATTGATTGTCACAATACCAACCTTAATAATTTTCCTGGGTTCGTGATATTTAATATTAATAGAAGCTCCATCAGGTAAAACTACTGTTGTAGGATAAGTTCTTCTGTAAATATCTCTATGTATTTTAGTAACACTTGAGAGGCTGTTATTCAAATACCGTTTGTTGCAAAAATTAAAGAATTGAGGCTTGTAATTGATTAAAAGTCTTACATTCATCATTTTGTACAAATTTTCATTAATGTTGTTAATTAATTACAAACAATAAAATCTAAATTTAATATTACATAAACAATGTGTCCATCAAATGATTGACACAAATGACGTGTGAGTGACACTTGACATTGACACTCACTATTTTTTTATTGTTCGTCATTTGTGATTGTGACAGTGATTTCTTCATTAATGTCCTCATGAGAAACGTCACATATTTGCCGGTGTCTTGTGCTGAAGCTTAATGTTATGTAGAATCAGGAAGAGGCAGTCATGATACTTGCTGTTTAATGTTACACAAAATTAAAGGAAGAAAATCTTTTTAAGAGAATCAATAAAGAGGGCAAAAAAATGATTCGCAAATAGAATTATTGCTAATCCAGCCAACCTAATAAGATTGGTTTCTGATTTCAGTGGTAGACCTTCACTCAGGACCAAGACGGACGCTCCGCGTGTGCGTGGTCCGCGCTGATCATCCGCATATATATATAGTTTTACTATCGTCCTGCATGCCACACGCCGGCGCCGTGCGCCCGCTGCGTACTGCATGTCGCTGACGCATTCGCTCCTCACGATAGTACAATCAGCAACTGAGCGGGCCGGGCGTGAGAGTATCCATCCGTGCGAATGTCTCCGCGACATACAAAGCCATCCGCGTTATTCTAAAACGCTCCCTTAACCTATACATACAGATCGGTACTCGCGGAATGTTCCGGATTCGCCTAAGTCTTGCCAGAGTAGTGGAGTACATTATGAAGTACCTAATCGGAGAGAGCAAAAAGTGGAGCTTAGTGACTTATTTAAATTTATGAGACAAAATAAAAAAATAAAAACAATAGCTCGTAACATCTATTGGATCTTGATCGTTGCTCGTTTCTTCACTAGTTTTGAGGAGCCGAAAACAAGGCATAGGACATGGGAATAAATTGTACAATAAATCGAGTGGTCTATTTTGGAGAGCGGTTGGTTCATCTTAGCACAAGAATCGACACAACGAAAGTTGGCTCAAAAATTAGGCGGCAAATTTAAAAAATACAACACTAAAATTATACTATGAATACCCTACTTTGATTCTTGGTAATTAATTATTAAAATTTAATATTATATTATAGACAGTTTATGAACGTTATGTCAGGGAAATAAAGAATTTATCTACACAATGTATTGTAATATTACGTTGACTGATGCAATGTACGAATGAATATAATTAGTTTTTTTCGATACAAAGAAGCGTAAGTAACTTATTTGTAAGGATACGTAAATTTATATTATAAATCAAAATTTTAAAGTATCAAAATAATATGGTCTACTATACTATGACATACAATAATTTCCATGGCCTACTTTTGTTACCTAGACTCTAAAGCCCGATTTACACATCGACAAGTACAGTAGCGAGTTAAGTAGTAAGTTGTTGATTAAGTTGATTTGAATAGATCTCCATCATCCACTCGCTACTGTATTTGTCGATGTGTAAATCGGGCATTACACCAATTTTACGTGGGAGTCCAAGACATAGTAAAAATATTATTATTATTTATAAAACAGGCAGGCAGTTGTTGCAACTGATATTGCCCGTATCCCGTGTATCAACAGCATAATTATTTTATTTATGTAGTTTCCAAAAATTTGTCTAATCTATTTTTAAAAATGTTGACACTTGGTGCCGAAACTACTTCTTCAGGCAGCTTGTTCCACACTCTCACCACTCTGTTGCTGAAGAAGTGCTTGTGTGGGTTGATAAGGGAAAACTTGGTTCTCAATTTCAATTGATGGCCTCTCAGTCTATCGTTAGTGTTGCGAGTAAGTATCCCATGGAAGTTCTGTAGGATGTCCATGTAAGATCTTGTATGTTTCGATCAAATCTCCACGGTCACGACGTTCCTTTAAAGTTGTTAGTTTAAGCATTTCTAGTCTTTCCTCGTATGGTCGATTTTTTAGATGCCTAGGTATTTTCGTAAAACTGCGTTGGACTCTTTCCAGCAATTCTATGTCCTTGACAAAGTAAGGGCTCCAGATTTGGAACGCATATTCTAAAATGGGTCTTATAAACGTCTTAAAAATCCTTAACATCATTTATTTTATTTAATTACTTTATTGTACACCAAAAATAAAAAACAGTAGGTAAGTACATAAATTATCTTAAAAAAACTAGGTGACACAAATGGCGGTCTTATCACTCGAAGTGATTTCTTCCAGACAACCTTTGGATGGAAAATGTGTAATATAATTTTTATGTTGTGTGGTGTACTGAATAGTGTAATTATATTAATATATATTCTTATACTAATAGGAACGGAAAATAAAATTATAATGAAAAGGTGATAAAAATAGTAACATTGATACTTACTTAGACTGAAAAGGAAATAAAATAAAAAATATATAGAAAAATAAAATAAGATACTGATAAGTGACGCATTTAACAAATACATAATGATACATAAACATATAGCAAGACAGATACTATAAAATGAAATAGAATAAGTGTTCAATTTTGTAAAGAATTGGATATAAGCGTGAGAAAATGCTCCTTTACACGGTTTTTGAAGGTCTGCTGAGTTTTAGATCGTCTTATCGTTTCAGGCAAATTGTTCCAGAGCCGTACAGCTTGTACCGAAAAAGATTTGTCGACAAATCGTGTGGTGTGTGTAGGCATTTGTAGTTTTAGATTCTCTGATGACCGCAGGGCCCTCGAATGTGTGTTGTGAAGAAATTCGAAACGGTCTTTGAGGTAAGGAGGAGTGTTAGGATTGAAAAGAATATTGTAGAGTAGAGATAGAATATGAGTATCCCGGCGAAGACAAATGGGAAGCCACTTGAGTTTTTGACGAAATTCCGAGATATGGTCATATTTACGAAGTCCAAATATGAACCTGATGCAAATATTTTGGAGTCTCTCAAGTTTGTTAAGTTGGTCTTCAGTAAGATCGAGGTAGCTGGCATCGGCATAGTCAAGGATAGGAAGTAGAAGAGACTGAGCCAGTGCAATTTTCGTAGTAGTAGGCAAAAAGTTTCGCAGCCTTTTCCACGAATCAATCAATCATCTCGGGTGTTAGTATTCTAAAGGCTTTTCTTATGAGATAGATAGATAGAGAGAGAAGCTTTTCGCTTTTTTAGCTATTGTGTTTATGTGCTCCTCCCATTTCAAGTTCTCTGCTATCGTCACTCCAAGATCTGTTTGTGATTTAACTGCGATCAATTTAGCCTCATTCAATTTGTATGTGTGGCGAGGATTACTTTTGCCTACATGCAAGACAGTACACTTTGACGTATTAAGGTTTATAAGCCAATCCTTAGACCAGTTCGCAATTTTGTTTAGATCATTTTGAAATTGGTCATAATCTATTAACGGGTTAGCAAATAGCTTGGTGTCATCTGCAAACGTCCTGACCTTACTTTCTAGGCATTGGGGAAGGTCGAATGTGTAAATTATGTATAACACAAGGCCTAGTACTGAGCCCTGTGGCACCCCACTATAGATGTCTCTTTGTTGCGAAAGTGTATCTCCCACTCTGACGCGCAATGTCCTGTTTCGTAGGAAGGCTTCGATCCACATTAGTAATTTTCCTCTAATTCCTGCTTTTGCAGAAGTCTAGTCGTGGGGACTTTATCGAAGGCTTTTTCATAGTCAAGGTAATATTATTTTATAAATGCAAACAAAGAATTATTCTAAATAGGTGGATCAAATAACATTTCGCGAAGCCATTTTAGGAAAATGTAAATAGATAGAAATTCACTCCACTTTCTTGAGAACGGTTTTAGTTTATTCAGCATTCCACATGACATGAGCTCCGTAGCGTCTATGTACTTATTAATATATAATAATTGTCTTTGTCTTGTCAGTTAGACAACAAGTGTTAGTATTAGTGTATAATCTATGACAACAAGCATCTCGCTCGCTCGCTTCGCTTGGGTTTGTTTGTTGACTTTGTTGTTGTTGATCCTACTGTGTTTCATATAAAGTACAGTAAAGTTATCAGAAATATCTCAATAATTACAGTATTTTTTTAGTTTTGATTTGTGAAAAAATTTCAAAACAATGTGCAGTAAATAGTTTGAAAAGAAAAACTACGAGTAAAGTTTTAATTTAATCAAAATGGGTTGTACGCAAAGTGAAATATCTCCACAAAATGAAACTCCTAGAAAAGGGTGTACGGATGTGTTGTGGCTAGTTATTTACATTCTATTTTGGATATTAATGGTAAGAAAAGCACGCTATTCCTTTTAGAACTATATTCATGTCATACTTTCTTCAATATTAATTCTTGAATTTTTTTCTGTAGATTATAGTTGCGGCTATATCTTTTGTATATGGAAATCCTCTGAGAGTAATCAACGGATTTGATTCGTTTGGCAATACGTGTGGAGTAAAAAGCAATCAGAAATTAATTAACTTTCCACTTGCTGGCATAAGCACTTTGGATAAGAAGTATTTGTTCTTCATGGATGTCAAGGAACTGCAAAGATCTCTGAAAATTTGTGTCAAAGAATGCCCTAACAGAAAATTGGAATCACTTATAGACATTCAGAAGTTTTATAAGGATACCGGCTCCAACTTATGTAGATATGACATCAATCCAAATAATGTAACAAATACACGGGATTTGCACAATTTTATTGGGCCATGTCCAACTTTGCCTGTTTATGATTCATTTCCACTTCTTAACAGATGTTTTCCTAAGTCTGCACATGAGCTGGCAACTAAAGTTTTTACTGATTTTTATGATCTCCTCAATAGCTGGGATACTATTGAACAAATGCTTTCAGATCTTTACTCATCATGGAAAGAAATGATAATATGTGTCATTGTGGCCTTTAGTAAGTATTATTAAATTTATTTTATTTTTAAGCTATTTATTATTTTATTTTACTTTTATTTTGCTAAGTGACATGTATCAAGTAGCAATGAATAGTCACTGTTTAAGACACTCTCAATCTACATCATGCCAGAATTCACAAGGATCTGACAAAAAATAAACTTGCACTGCACAACTTACATCACTCTATTATAAATAGACTAATACCTCAATTTTTTTATTTTCCATTATCCCTTCTGTACAATTTTTCATAAAATTTGATTATTGGACTGCAGTGATTTATATTTAATGTTGTGTATTTTATTAACAAGCCAAAAGTTATCCTAAGGTCTGCTGGAATTCTTTTAGTACAATTTTACATTCCAAATTTAATGAACTGTGTTATCATTTTTATCCTACTGTACCTTTCTTATTTGCGGAAACTTGAGCAGATTGGTGGTAAACTAGTTCAGAGCACTAAATATACATAATTGATATTCATTGCTTGGTTTTGCTTTGACAAAGATGATCTGGATGCCTCAGCATGAGGAAGCCTCCTCATCATCATCCATCTCCATCATAAGGGATTCATTTTCCTACTGATTCTCCAAAAGCCTTCAAACTTTTCAAGGCTTCATTTCAAATCATTGCCATTTACCTACTAGGTGGCATTGTGGCAAATGTCTAACAATGTAACCATAGCCTAGATAATATCTGACCTCATAACTGTGGGATGTATAATAATAAAGACTGACTCATACTAGTTAAGAATGATTCTAAGTAGTGATGATGTCACTTGCACTTACATTCAAATAGTTAACAAACAGGTGTTATATGTACAATCATACATATATAAACTCACCCCTTATTTCCATGGGAGTAGGAAGAGACTGCTAAGATCCTTACAAACCTGCTTTGCTTCTATTACATTCATACACACCCATGCATCGGTTCCAGACACATGTATGATTTTTTTTATGTTATTACTGAAGAGTAATTGTTATTTATTTTTTTGTATATTATTGTTTCTAGGCACAATTTACAGAAGACACAGCTAACTTTATCTTTAATTTAAGCAAGGTATTTTTAATTTTTCTTCAGTTCAGGAGTATAGAATAGAATTAGTAGAGTAGTAAATATTAAAATGTATTATTTGATTGTAAGTTATGTTTTAGATTGTGACTAATCAATGATAAATTAATGTTGTTTCATTTTATGGGTATGTGTTTTCAGTGTCTTTTTTTCAGAAAGTCTGTTGCACATAAATAGTAGTTACTGGTACTTCATCTCTGTTATAAAATTATTATGTATTAGCGCAGCCTCTTTCTATAAGAATAACGCCCTAAAAAGGGCTTTTAAGTATATAAAATCAATTTGCTAGTTTTTTAAAATGGCTGCAATTTGCGACTATCGAGCTCCACAAATGATTGATAAGTTGGAACTTTCTGTGTCATTTTAATTAATTTTTGTAAGAGTTTCTATTTTGTTGACCTCTGCACATTAAAAAATTGCCACTAAGGTCGTAACAAATATTTATTAAATGTTGGTAATTAAAAAAATAATTTTAAAGAAAAGATAGGTATTTCCTAAGAAGTAACAGCATGTGAGCTGGGTATCAATAAAAGCAAATATTGTGGTAATCCCGGCCGATTTCGACTACGGCGACTAAAAATTGTAATTGTTTGTTTATTATTTTCTTAGTAGATCATATTTTATTTACGTTTTGTGTATTAACTTTAAATACTTTTATTGGTTCGTATGATGCTGCAGCAAACGTTATGGGGTTGCCTTCCACGAGGTCGTGAAAATAATAACGACGTCTAATGACGCGCCCAAATGTGTTTTGTGTCCGTTAATTTTGTATGTAAAAAATGTCCCATAGGTTACTAGTGCGTTGCTAACTTAGTTGTAGTAGTAGTACATATCTAACATAGTAACAGTAGTATTTGTTCTATACAGTGTATACTTTATAAACTTTTTTTTTTAGTATGCTCCCTGATTATGGTTTCAATTCTTCATTTGCTTGCCACTTTTGTATCATGGATATTTATGATATTGGTGTCAATAGCGAGTATTGCCGGCTCAGCATTATTGTGGTACACATATTATGAATTGAGGACAAAGCAAAAGAATTTCGACAACCATACATTTTTATCTGTAAGTTTATGTTTATAACTAAACCAACTGATTTGGCAAATTTTTTACAGCTCATATAAGAAATGCCTGCTCAATTTCTGTGTAAATATTATGATGAATATTTTATTTATCATTTAATTGCTATTTAATCATAAATAAATATGGGAACGAGCATTAAGAATGTTTGCATGTTATTTATAAATTGCTAGGACAAGAACACTTATGCGTCTCTAGTACCAGTATCATTAGCGCATAATTTGAACGTACGTAATAATCTTGTGCAAGCTGGGGTAAGATAACATGAAATGCAGTTTTAAATACAATATTCAGCTATACAGTAACAACTGCCTCGGGTGTATGAGTCTAGCGTGCGCAAGGTCGTGGGTTCGAGTCCCACGCAAACACAATCCAAACATTTGTGTGAGCTACAAATGATTTTCTTGGTTCTGCATTTTATTTGTGTCCATTAATTGAATGTTTGTAAAAGTCCCCACGACACAGGGCTCTATCCCTAGTGCTTAAATTGCTCACTACCCGTTTTTCCGAAGTCGCAAACACTTTATACCCACTTACTTTTTTCATCGTCGATCTTTATTTTTTTATATTTATTTAAAATAATATACCTACACTCATAGCAATACATAATAAAAATTACACAATATTGGGTAGGTTTGTCTAATAAAAGTGTCAGCTAGACTTTTATAAAATCATGCTTCATCCTATACAAGTAAACCAAGGATTTCATTACTTGTTGTAAACTTTATGGGTACTTACTTCATTTCATATGATGTTTAATATTATTGTCTTTCACAGGAATCGTTAAAGAATGAAAGTGCATTTTTATGGTACTCCATTATTGCTACAATAATTACTGTAAGTATCTATTTTAATTATCTTGACATACTAAGTATTTGTTTTATTTTTTTTATACAGGTACCTACTACACCGTAATTCAGGCCCGTATTATATTTTATAGCATTTATCTAAACACGAAACATTTATTGACTCTGATCTGATAAGAATAATAAATCCACATCTCCATTTCATACTAACTATTATTTTAGTAATAAGTACTTAGGTATAGCGTATACTAAAGCTAATAGATACCCAATATTAAAAGAGAGGCAGGATGTAAAGCAGCCTGATAAAGTAGGTTGCCAGAGTAATGTCACCATATAAAGTATTAAGTGCGGTTTTTCTAAGCTGGTATTTACATAGAATCTTAGCAGTCCCCGTTTTGTTGTTATTGTAGCCAGTCATTATGTTAGAACCACATTACCACCGTGAATTGAAGCGTATGAATTTGTTTTATTTTTTTTTGGTATAATCGCCACCATATATTTCGTAAGTGACTTGGAGATCATAGTGATAATTATGTTTCTTTTTAATGAACTATGTTTTTGGTGGATTAACACCATACTTAATTTATTTTATTGCACTTTATGGCACAAGTCTTTTACTGAGTAGTAAATATTTTGGTCTCTGGGTCGGATTGGATTCGACCGTGTTCTGTGGCGTGTGTTGGAAGAGGCTTAGGTATGCCCAGAAGTGGACTGCGATAGGCTAGCTGAACAAATACTTAGTAAAAGACCTGTTCCATTAAGTTTGTGATGTGACTTGTATAAATAAGTTATCTTTTTATTGCAGGTGATTTTACTTCTACTTGTATTTATAATGCGATCCCGCGTGTCGTTTTTGGCGGCATTATTTAAAGAAACTGCACACTGCCTGGGATCCATCCCAGCTCTGTTTCTGCAGCCTATAATAACTTTCTTTTTTCTGATTCTATTCCTGACCTTTTGGTCAATAGTTGTGGTAAGTTGTAATAAATTATAAGCTTATAATTAGAGTAAATCTGATTTTATTTTTTTATTTGATGAACACTGAAGGGAAAGTTGATTAATCAATAAACAAAATAAGGAAGTTGAATCTTGTGTTAGCAACAATTAAAATAATTGAACTGCAACTGGGGATGTAAATTTTCTTGGTTTTGGGTCATCTCCCTACAAAATTCTATTTGTAATGGACCATTAAAGCCGTAATTATTAAGAATATTATTTATTTACAGGTATGTCTGGCAACCGCAAATTACCCTGGCATTCCTTATAAGACAAATTTCTTTATAAACGGTACTGCAACGCCAGATCAAATAGATAAATCTGCTATTGAGGCACAGAACATCAACAAAAGTGCAAGTCTGAAAAGTATGAAGTTTTTATTACCTACATTTTTATGTTAAAATACATATTAACTACAAGCTGCTTTGGGGGCAAAGCTGTCGTGTAAGAGGCCGCGGGTTCGAATCCCACCTAAGATATAGGTATATTCGTGTGTTTTACAAATTGTTGTCATAAGTCTAAATATTCTTTGTGTAGGTATGTTAGGTACTTTCATCTCTTTACCACGCCGACAAACAGTTTAGTCCCTAGTGCGAAAATTGTCTTTACAAAAAAGAAAAACGAAAGAACATCAAGTCTGTAAAAGTGAGCTAGATTCCTAGTGCGAGAGTTGTTATAATTATTTTTTTATGTTGAAACTTCCTAGGTTTAAGTTATTACATGGTATAGAAATGTGCAATATACATAATTATTATTATAATTAAATCATCATTCCCCTGCCCTTATCCCAATTTTATTTGGGGTCTTTTTTTTTCTCTACTTCTTCTTCTTTCTATTATTATAATTAAATATTTTCAGCATACACTTTGGAGCCGATTGAGTTTGATCCTATGTGGGTTAAGAGCATGTGGTGGATATGCCTAATATGCTTGATATGGGGCAGTGAATTTATACTTGGATGTCAACAAATGACTATTGCTGGTGCCGTGTCACATTGGTATTTTAGGTATGTATATACTCGTATACTATTTAATTTTATCTGTGAATAATAATCTAAAATCTCTACACTGTTTCTTTTAGATTGGCTCTCATAAGAGCTTACTTAGATACGATTACTAAACTGAAGGCCGCCAGCGAAGGAACTCTTGACAAAAAATATTATCTTACAGTTAATTACAGTATCTAGTCTTCCTTTTCAAAATGTTCCATTACGATTTATTCTCTTTTTGTTGCCTTGGTTTAAAGATATGTCGTTGAATGTAAAATGAAGTGTCTGCGTAAAGTTTTAGGTTAACTGTTCTAGGTATTATCCTTGGACTATTGTCGTCTAAGTTTATTGTTGGAATGTTGAATGTCCCTGAATTTATAGACTGATGTGAAATAACGCTAATCGATATTATTGTATGATTTAGATTGTTTTTTACAAGTAATTCAATTTTAACAATAATGTTTTTCTTTTTACATTTGCAGAGGCCCGAACGCCCATTCTTCGCCTGTTTTATATTCCATTGGAAAACTTGTAAAGTATCATTTGGGTTCTGTTGCAAAAGGATCATTCTTAATAACGTTGTTTAAAATACCTCGCCTGATTCTAACTTACTTACACGCCAAGTAAGTACATAACAAGCTTTATCTATTAAGATATTCATAAGTATCGACAATTTAGGAAATTATGGACTATTTTAGATAATGACACACCAATTATCCTGAATAACATTGTTTGAATAGATGGAATATTCGCCCCTAAAAATATTTAGTTTTCCTCCCTCCTAAAGTGTGCTAAATTACAGTTTGGTACCTGGTAATATTATTATTCTTTATTGTAAAATATAATTATCATTCAATTTATTGTGGCTTTATTATAACAATATTATAGCTAGTAGGACCAGACTATGAACGACAGGCTTAATAATTAACATAATTATTATGTTCCAAATTTAAAAAAATCGAATAACTTGTTGTTGTTAAAAAACACTGTTTAAAAATTATATTCTCAAAACCAATGCCCCTGGCCGACATTGTTGTAAAATGTCAAGTTTTGCTTTATAGTTGAAGGAGTTCCTGTAGGTATAGTAAGTACTTAAAGGGGTGTCAGTAGCGACAGTCATAAACATATATGGATGCTCAGTTTACACCTGAGAATACATATAAGAATCTCGCCTTTATCGATTATCCTATTTTAGTAATCGAACTTAAAACTTTTTTACACGTTTAAAAAAATGCTTGACCTCGTTTAAAACCGTTCGTATGTTTGGTAATTCATAATGTTTGAGGGTAGTTTCTTATTAGTTCAGTAGTGCGTGCGTCTATTACTAAATAGAATATGAATGAGAACCATTACCTCTTGTTTAGTATTGATCGTTCATAATTTGTGCTATTTATGTTCTCTTTATTTACATTTTTTACAATCTTTTACATTTTGAAATATAAAAAAAGGTCGACCCATCAGCATCGGGCACAAAGACCAAGCTACTGGTGGTTAGGGCTCCAGTACGTGCCCTGTCGAGCAGTACTGCCTTCTGCATCAGACCTATGATCCAACTGCCAAGCGAGAGTATGTTGATAGGACCTCTTTGGAATAAGTCCTCTTATATGTTATTATTAATGAAGTTTTTTTTTATTTACACAACTTACCTTATTTTATCAATACTATCTTTCAAAGTTTACTAATACTATCTTTCAATCCCAAGTTTTTATTTCACGTAACCATCCGTTTTAAATAAAATTATAAGAAATAGAAAAGAATGAGTTAGGACTATAATACGTAAGTAAATTAATTTATAGACATTTTTGGTTTAGCAACTCATTGTTATGACAGATTCAAAGTAGTTTTTAAAAACTTTTTTCACATAGACAAAAGTCGAAGTAAAGATTATTTTTACCATATTCAAATTTTCAGGTTATCTGCCAGAGCTGATAAGGGTTCAGATTGTGCAAAATGCGGTCTCAAGTGTGGTATATGCTGTTTTTATTGTCTTGAAAAGTTTATACGTTATCTGAATCACAATGCCTATACTATTATCACTATTGAGAGATGCCATTTCTGTAAAGCAGCTGCCAGGGTAACGTAATTTTATCTGCTTTTATTGTACTTTTATAAGTCTGTTGAGTTTCTGTAGCTGTGATTATGCAGGTGCAGCAGATGCATTTTTTCCTTATAATAATATTATAAAACCTACCTACATATTTAAGGGGTGGACCTGGTTTTTCCCGTCGTCGCTAGTTTGAAACGGCTGCCACTCACCCCAACAAACTAGTGGTTGAGGCGGCCGGGTACATCCCCTCTGGATTATCTAAAATTCGTAGACCTAGGCATGCTCTCGAAAAGCCGGATGATAGGATCACGATCGCTTAACGTAGAGCTCACACGGCTCGCGAAGCCTGGAAAGGCTCTTTAAGTATAAACAAAAAATAATCAACATAATATAATTAACTTCCCTCCGCCTTTGCAATCTTAACCAACTATTTGATTATTATTTATTTACCATATTCTAAATCCTTTTGGCCGTCTACGAAACCACAGCTTCGTAACCAGTATCGTGTGAGAAAGGACTAAATTTTTATATTAATTTCTTTAGCAATATAGTTATTTAGGAATCTTTTTACTTAATCAAATTAATGAAGTCAATTCTGTACCACGATTTTTATTTTCAGGCTTTCAGTACGATTGTAAACAATGCACTACAAGTGGCTACAATAAACAGTATTGGTGACTTCATATTGTTTTTGGGCAAATGTATTGTGACAGCAGTTACCGGAATTATTGGTCTTCTACTACTTAAGCGCAACGCTGATTTACACTTCTTCGCAGTTCCTACATTAGTTATATGCATTTATTCCTTCTTTATTGCCCATTGCATTCTTTCTCTATATGAGGTACGTATATAGTAAAGTATTTTGTAAGAAATCTGTTTAATTAAGAAAGACATATTTAATGTAAGGCTCATAAGTAATGGTTCTAAACTCAATGTATCTATTTTTGTTTCATAAATTAATGTAGATCATCATATTGAGTTAAAAAAATAACACGGTTCCATTTAACTTTTATGTACAGTCAGCCCCAAAAGTCGCTGAACACATTTTAAATTCCAAAACTGCTGAACACTAAAAATGTCATAAGTCAGTGTCGCCACAAGAGCACAGAATAAGCTTTACATACGAAACGACCATAACACGCTGAACACGGTTATTACAAAAGTAGCTGAACCCTAGTATTTTTAAAAGTAACTGAACGCCTAAGATTCCAAAAATAGCTGTACATAGGCGTCAATTCGTATTAAAACCTACTTTTTGGGTATTATACTATAAGCAACTAAAAAAAATAAAAACTTTTAGAACAGATAAGTTTTGTTCAAAGAGGTTTAATTACAACGTTTTTTTATCTTGGTTATGGCCTAGGTATACATTTGTCAAATTATTTTACATGTCAATGGACAAAATTCGCTTTACATCAAGAACACCAAAAGTAGATTGACAGGCAATAACATTGAAAATATGATTTGTTAACCTACTTTTGTATTTAATGATGTTCAGCTACTTTTGGAATACTAGTGTTCAAATACTTTTGGGAATACTAGTGTTCAGTTACTTTTAAAAATACTAGGGTTCAGCTACTTTTGTAATAACCGTGTTCAGCGTGTTATGGTCGTTTCGTATGTAAAGCTTATTCTGTACTCTTGTTGCGACACTGACTTATGACATTTTTAGTGTTCAGCAGTTTTGAAATTTAAAATGTGTTCAGCGACTTTTGGGGCTGACTGTACTTAAAAGACCACAAAAAAGTAAAATTATTTCTTTCGTAAATAATAACAAGAAACGGACAGTGAAAAATAATAAATATTCTATCTCACAGATGGTTGTCGATTCGTTATTCCTCTGCGTATGTGAAGATCGCAATATGAATGGAGATGACGGTAGATGGAAAAATTCACGATTAGCTGAACTTGGTGGACATAAAGGAGGAAAAGGAGAAGATGAACATGATGGCGGAGAATTACAAGATTTACAAGACAAGTATTGAAAGCTTAATGAACTTCGTGCTTGTGCATGTCTATACAGTGCCTTGAAGTTGTCTGCTATTAACTAAGTAATTACTTGTTGCTTTTTTATAACTAATAGTTATAAGTAGTATGTCTTATTGTAAGCTGCTGTGGGTTGCCAGTTGTTCGGTAATATTTACGTGTGTATGTACTAACCCTAAGACTGAAAGTTTTGTATGATTACTAACAATTATCTATTTTACATAAAGTACAACTTATTTATGTAGTTTGCTCCCAGGGGAGTTAATTACAATAATATTTATTTATATAATTACAATAATATATATGTCACAGCCAAAGTAATAAATATGAATATTATACATAATAACTAGCCGTTATGTATAATGGCTACTCAATTTAGATAAAGTGATAAATGTCGCAGAATTAATCACATTAACTAGCCATTATAAATAATATCTTCAAAGACTCAGATAATGTAATAAAACAAGTAGGTAAAGATTACTAGATTATATTTATATGATACGGAGCGGTTGATTTATCTGTGGTTACTATTTATATAAGGATATATTTACTATAATATACGAAATCGTATATTACCTAATCGTCTTTACCTATAATACTTGTGTGTCATAAAATCATTATCATCATCATTTCAGCCAATTGACGTCCACTGCTGGACATAGGCCTCCTCTAAATATTGCCACCTTGCGCGGTCCTGCGCCTCCCTCATCCATCGGCTTCCCGCCGTCCTTATGAGGTCGTCGGTCCACCGTGTGAGGGGTCTCCCCACCCTGCGTTTTCCGGTATGCGGTCGCTACTCTAGAACCTTTCTGCCCCAACGGCTGTCGGTTCTTCGCGCTATGTGCCCTGCCCACCGCCACTTTAACCGGGCTATCCGGAGCACTATGTCGGTCACTTTGGTTCTCCTGCGGATCTCCTCATTTCTGATTCGATCACGCAGGGTAACTCCCAACATGGCTCTCTCCATTGCCCTCTGAGTGACGGTAAGCCTTCTGAGAAGGCACATAGTAAGCGACCACGTCTCTGTTCCATACGTCATCACTGGCAACACGCACTGGTCGAAGACCTTTGTCTTCAGACACTGCGGCAATGTGGACGAGAAGATACGTTTTAGCTTTCCGAACGCTGCCCATCCGAGTTGGATTCGACCTCCTTCTCAAAGTTGGACTTACAGTGTCATAAAATAGGGTAATATAATTGTTTAAATACTTATCCTATTTTTTCTTGCTATAAAGTAATATGTCCTAAAATAAAATATTAAGGCAAAAGTCAGAAACAGTTGGTTAGGTTAGGTTAGTATGGTGACAAAAGGACGCACGAGCCGAGCGAGCGAAGCGAGCGTGCCGCGGCAGCGGCCGGCGAGTGCTAGAATATAGTAATACTCATAATAAGTAATTAAAGTAATAATTAGTTGGTTATACCGTATTTATTACTTTGACTAACTTTGATCAGCTATTATAAATAATATCTAGACGAAGTGATAAATTTATCACATTGTCTAGTCAATTTGGATATTATTTATAACTAGCTGACCCGTGCCCACTTCGTTGGGCGGCGAAAAAAACGCTTGCCTTTTTTAAAAATATTTCATTACTGTTCCACTCTTATTAGTCATAGCGTGATACTATTAATATAGCCTATGGCACTCCCCGATAAATGGTCTATTTAACACAAAAAGAATTAAAAAAATCGGTTCTGAATATCCAGAGATTACCCCCTACAACTTCACAAACTTACAAACACACAAACTTTACCTCTTTATAATATTAGTAGGTACCTATAGAGTATTATCCATGTAACGATGGATTCAGAATACATGGTATTAATCAATAAACCAATTAGCCTATCGCAGTCCACTTCTGGACAAAATGCCTCTCCCAACAAACGCCACAGAACAGGGTTCTCCGCCCTACGAATTTAGTCTGACCAAGAGATCTTCTTGATCTTTCTATCCGTGTGGTGACGGAGTAAGAATACAATATGTCATCACCCCATCTCATCCCATGGATGTTTTTGGTTGAGGGCCATCCGCCCCACCACAGCCCGTGTAAAGTAGTAGCGGTCGTCAGAGACCAACTACTCGTCCTAAACAAAAAAAAAACCATAGGTGTCGTAAAAACCGACTAAGGGAATAACCGTAACTACTATCCTTACGAAATAAAAAGAAGGAAAACTTGAAATTAAACCCTATACCAATCTGTCAGGCCAGCGTGGTATTAGTAGGCCAAGTAACCCTTACGTCACGGGAGGAGGCCCGTCCCTGCAGTGGGATATTAATGGGCTGTTATGATGAAGCGATCTTTTTGAGGTAGAATTAATTTGTACTATAAATTAATTCTATTCCCAGCCCATTCAAAATCTTACTCCAGCCAAAATGTTGATACTAAGAAAATTCATCTATACTAACATCGCGTTAGACAGATATTTTACGTTATTCGCGCATTATTTTAAAACTGAGATATCTTTCAAACTAATAATCGGATCTCATCGCTGTAAAGGTCAATTTTGTTTAAAATTAAATAAATATAATGATTAACGTAATTTATTTTGATAAGGGTCAATACCATACATAACATACCTTTACAAACAATGCATTTCTTTAAGTCAAATTTGATTATTATAAAAAAGGTCGTAGTGAGTCAACCTTAGAAGATAGATATATTATGCTATCTTTGACTTAATTGTTAACCTTTTTTAAAGGTACAATTCTCTAATACATCATTTCAGTATATCTCCAGACGTTTAAGCAGCAGAAGCAAAATAAACGTTTTTAAGCGTCCCTTTTATATACATATTTCATTACTGTTCTACTCCTATTAGACATAGCGTGATACTATATAGCCTATAACACTCCCCGATAAATGGACTATGAAACACAGAAAGAATTTTTTAAATCGGTTCTGTAGATCCAGAGATTAGCCCCTACAACGACACAAACACACAAACTTTACCTCTTTATAATATTAGTATAGATTTAATATAACTTATAATTGATATAACACATACGATTCATGGTTAATTTTATTAAAATTTAAAAGAAATAACTTATAATTAATAGCTTTTCATTATAAAATAGTTATGGATTATTTACAAACTCATTTATTTTTGAGTATGATTACTACTGGTAACGCCATCTCGTGAACAAAAGAAACGAAATTTAAATTCATTCAATATTGAACCAAATCCATTTTTCATGGCCCCTGATTTGTATTGGACTGTTCTAATATAAAGAGATCAAGCGATATCTCGAGTATTACTTATCCGATTTTGATGAAACATACCTCAGTTTAAGCCTAATAAAAAAGGCTACAATACAATGTATTGGTCTTAAGATTATATTAATTCGTTTTAAAGATGTGTTGGAACAAACAGACAGACAGACAGACAGACATTAATTCTAAAAATTGTGGTTTCGTGCTTTTTGACTTTTTCTAGATTTTATAGATAATTTTTATCTGAATTTTCGAAAAGAACAGACATTTCGACCTTTACAGTTTTATTATAGTATATAGATAGATTATTAACATTGAAAAATACATAACTGACAATAAAATATAGAAATACAATCACAAAACATTAAATTATTGTTTAATGTTCTATTTGTTTTACATAATAAGTTTAATTAAGCCACCAACAGATGGCGTTATTTGATATATAGTTAAGATATTTTTATGTTCATCTTATAGCATAAGTATGTTTTGTAGTTAAAAACAAAAGCTTTTTCTCTCGCCATTGGAGTTTTATTACATAAAATTCCATCGAGTACTTTTTGGGATTTGTTCATGGTCCTTCGAGCCGGATAAAAAAATGTTAAATGTCTTTATTTTATTTATTCAAAAATACTGCACGCAGGACGCAGCTTAACTCTAAATATATTCCAGTCTACATTCCTAAGATAGCGCTGTTTAATATTTCACTTTGTAAACATAAACTACGTATAAAACTAAAACTACTTATTCTTGAGCACTTTAAATTCAAATATCTTTTGATAGACTGAACCGATTGCAATGAAACAAAAATTAAATGGAACTTCAAGTTACACTCAATCGTTGTGTATTAAAGGCACCTACATTTTACGTTACATTTAAAAATACTGCACGCAGTTTAACTCTTGATGTAGTTCTGTCTAAGTTTGAAAGATGGCGCTGTTTAATATTAATTAGTTAAATTCAAATATCTTTTAATTGACGGAACCGATTTCAATGAAACAAAAACTAAATAAAACTTCAAGTTACGCTCAATCGTTGTGTATAAAAATCATCTTAATTGCTTTGGTACTTTTTACGTGATGCCCGAACAAATTTTAGGTTACAGATAAACAGACATACAGACATACAGATATACAGATAAACAGACAAACAGACAAAAATTCCAAAAATGGTGGAAATGGGTTCTATTGGTTGTCTTTTAATATCCTGGCTATTTTTTTTGGATTTATTTTCAATGTACAAAAACGACTTTTCTACAGTTTTATTATATGTATAGATGACCAGTCCTTATGTATAGTATCTATTTAATTACTTTGGCTGTAATATATATATATATATATATATATATTCAAGTTATTATGTTTATATCTGGCAACCTAATTAAATAATGGTAATGGTGCGCTTTTGGTTGTATTGGATATCATTATCTGCCTAATTTTAAATTATCTGTACCAACATGTTTTAATTTTTAGGAAATATTTGTTAAAAGACTTTAATTAGAGTTACTTTGCTTGCATTGTATGTCAATGTTAATGTTTAGAAAAGAAAACTAAACCCCTGTGTCGCGGAGAGTTCCTTTACTATGGCAGTAGGTAAAGGAAATCCTAAGTGTGAAGGAGAATAACATGATACAGTTACTCAAATCTAAAAGATACGGTATGACAGTTCTGACAAATTAAATAATAAGGTTGGGATAAAAAAAATCGATTACTATAATATCCGATTTAAGACACTTTAATAATTGATCTCATTATTAGTAAAGGGTATTGATCCTTACTTGATTAACTTTGTAAAAAAAACACCACATATTGCAAATTCTCTAGTTTTTACATCAATCGCACACT
Source organism: Schrankia costaestrigalis (assembly GCA_905475405.1). Classification (NCBI taxonomy): domain Eukaryota; kingdom Metazoa; phylum Arthropoda; class Insecta; order Lepidoptera; family Erebidae; genus Schrankia; species Schrankia costaestrigalis. The sequence goes on along the minus strand of FR997829.1, from coordinate 11,885,495 downwards.
TTGATATGGATGAAGATTTCTGGAAAATAGCATTAACCGTTATGCAATAGAAAACACGTAAATTACTTTGATTTAACCACTATCTTTCTTAAATTTTAAATAAATGTAATTTTTCCAACGTCAAATTTCACAGATATAAACTAATTTCACCATTTGACATAATTTGTAGATTCTAAAATTATGTCCTTGATTCCTATACATTTCTAAAAGGTCAAATACTAGTCTTTAGTCTGTGGTGGACACGACCCCATAGTTGTTTACCTTTATATTCAAGTCGTAATAAATAAACAGTAGTATTAGATCTAGTACTTGTAGAGAATAAAAAAAAAATCTAAACATCTTTATATGAAAAATATGGGCCTTCGGGTAGTGACAGTAACGTAGTTCACGAGCCAAAAAAAACGGAAAAGAACTAAACCTGTGACAGGTATCGATAAATTCGATAGTCATGCTATTAGAAACCATATATGTATATGGTTATTTTACAAGGGGCGAATTTCCAACATTGGCCAAGTTATGTGCAACTTTAAAAGGTGCCGAGCTGTACAAGGGAAGCGTGAGTCGTTGAGAACGATAATAAGAGGAATTGGCTTCAGATACAAAAAAGTTGACAAACGAAAAATTGTTATGGAGAAACGTTATAACGTGTCTAACGATAATAACGATTTTTCGTATATGTAAACGATTTTTTTGCATACAAGTGTATCCGAAGAGTCGCAACACTACGAGCAGTGACCTAACTACGTGACTTTGCAATGAGGTCAAGAATAGAACTACACACATCAAAAAAGTCTAAGCAACATGCATGATATTACAAATTTACCATTTATATTAATTAATTTCTAAGTATTTACTCACTCAAAGTGTATAGGTAAGTAAACTTTTTTGTTATTGATGACATACTGGCTGGTTGTAAAAAAAAAATTCGATTATGTTTTGTTTTTTTTTCATAAAATTCAAATGACTGCGAATTTGTTTGAATTTGAGTGCATGTTAATTGCTACGTTTTAGTCTTGATTTTATAATTTTACCAACCATTTAAATACAGTTGGCGACAAAATTGAATTGTTAGATATTCTTTACGTCATGGAGCGACGTCATTTGACGGCAGATGAAATGCAAAGAGCTGTAGGGATGTTGCAAGCGGGAAGTAATCAATCTCAGGTATCTCGACATTTTGGTATTCATAGAAGTGTTATTTGTCGTCTTTGGCAGCGCTACAATAATACAGGGGAACCCGCTGAACAGCATCCAGGCCGTAAAAGGAGTACAACCACTCGGCAAGACCGGTACATACAACTGACTGCAAGACGCCAGCCGATGTTAACCGCTCGAGAGATAAGTTTGAGGCTACAAAATTCAAGTGGTGTTGATGTAAGTCCCCAAACTGTGCGAAATCGACTGCATGAGTACGGCCTACGAGCTCGACGCCCTATCAGGTGCCCACCGATACGTCACGGGAATCGCGCTCGTCGAAATGAATGGTGTAGAGAACGCATAACATGGACCCAGGAACAATGGGATAAAATTATGTTTTCCGATGAGTCGCGATTCGGGTTTAGGCCTGATACAAGAAGGGTGCGAGTGTACCGTCGACCCGGAAATACTGAAAGACTCAGGTGCGTTCAGGAAGTTCATCCATACAGCGGCTCAACAGTTATGGTATGGGCGGGTATTATGAAGAACAGGCGAACTGAGCTCGTTTTTGTAAATGGAAACATGAACGCTGAAAATTACGTTGAGGATATTCTCAGACCTTATGTCCATCCATTTGCACAAACCTTTGGCTCCGATTTTACGTTAATGCATGACAATGCGCGTTCACATACAGCTCGGCGAACCAGTGAATACTTGGCAACGGAGAACATCCAGGTATTGCCCTGGCCTGCACAATCGCCAGACCTCAACCCCATCGAGCACGCATGGGACATGCTCCAGAGACGTGTTTTGAAGGACTTGGACGGAGTGACAACAACCCAACAGCTGAAGGATTTGCTACAATTCCATTGGGAGCGAATACCGCAAGATGACATAAACAGTCTCATTAATTCAATGAATAATCGTTGCCGACAAGTTCTGAATAGCAGATGAGGCCATACTTTGTATTAAATTGTCCTATTCTTTCACAATAAATTCATTTTCTTAAGAAATTTCAATTTGTAAAAAAAAAGTTTAGTTTCTTATGTACCTGTATATTCTAATATTGTTAATTTCTGTTATTAAAAGAACTTATAAAGCAAACAGCTGTAATTTTTACATCATAGAACCCTAAAAATAATATTTTAAAAATAAAATACAACGTTATAATTAAAATAAATGGTAAAATAAATTAATATAAATGGTAAATTTGTAATATCATGCATGTTGCTTAGACTTTTTTGATGTGTGTATTAGATATTATTTACTATGTAAATATGTGTTATTTTGCTTTGTTTGAACGTTTTCAAATAAATTTATATATTATGAATTGTACATTTTTAGATACAATAATAAAATCTTTCTAAATTCATAGTTTTACGAAAAAGGTTTTCGAAACTGAATAATGTACGCATGAACAAAGTTGTTTCAGTTTGAAAAATATGAAACGTCATACTGTAGCTTTTAAATTTGTTGAACTGTAGTACCATTATGACCAAGGACATGTCATTAGTATACAACAAAAATATACTCAAACTTTAATTTTAGCCCGAATTATTAATTCTTATCAATAAAAATGTCTCTATAAATGTTTGGACTATATTTTTGATAAAATATACTTTCTGTTCCAGGTGAAAGATGTTATGTTCCAGCGATTTATAAAGCATTTATTTAAACGAAGCTTTTAACTTACGTACTCAATGCAAAATATATTCATAATTAAATAATTTAAGTGTAGTATTTTATAATATTGTCATCACATTGGTGTGCTAATGTCACTTAGCTTTGCAATATTTTCTATTTATATTTTTAGTAATAAGCAATGGGTTTTTCCCATGCCACTATGATAGCTTTTTATCGATATTTTTTATCAGTAATCTCGAGATTCTATTTTATTGAACTTAATTTTATACGAATTTTACAAATGTTTAATGAGCACTTATAGTGTTACTTTATTCCGTGTTTCTGAGTAACGAAGTTTTATGGATTAATTATTATTGTTGTAGAGAATATATTCTATATAATGTACTAATAGATTTAAAAATCACTACTTTGTGACATTTTATCTGTGTGTTCCTTTTTTATGACTTCCGGTAGGATAAGAGATGAGAGCTTTTTAGAATCTCCATAATGGACCCATGAAATCTCAATATTTTTATTAGGATAGATAGGTTAGATCTAATTTGATAATGCAGACGTACTCGTGACGTAATTTAATTTTTTATTTATTTATGACCAGCGTGACCATCACGCTTTTATCATTATATAGTCATAATAGATGAACATTTTTTGTTTGATGCAATGATGTTGCCCACATAACAGAGACGATCAAAAATGCTGCTCAGTTGTTGAATGTATAGTGCTAAAAGCGTCGCCTTTCATCGGCTAATATTGAATTTTCTTGGATTAGTTTTACAGATTGCATAAACTTTAAAGCACAGATTTTTACTCCCTTTTAATTATGTGTGGTTGTTGTATTATGGTGCTCAATTTTCTTTAATAGTCACTATTTGGAAATGTAACTTAACTGTGTCATACCTATATAATTGATGTAATTTTGTAAAAGCACTGCATCAGCAAAGTACAATGTGATTTTTATATTTGAAGTAAAAATAACCGTCCATATTTTTGTATTAGATTATTTCTTTTATAGATACATACTAGAATATATTTCGTCCAGTTTAGGTTTATATAATTTGACTATACCTTATACAAGACTTACTAATGATTTTATAATCATTACATCTTGTCATAAAAAAGTTTAGGTGGCTTTTAGATTGTGTTTAGGTAAGTACAACAGTGAAACTAAACAGCCCAGAAAAGTATTCAAATAATTTATAAGACTAGAATTTTTTAAATGTATTTATTTGTCGTGACACAGGTATTACTATTAGAGAAACATATATCTTTGTATTAATAATTTCAAGGACAGTAAATGGTTACGGCCATAACAATTAAACTTGTACTCGTTTTTTGTCCTTGAAAGTGTTAAATACTTTCTTCCATTGTAACTTTTGAATTTTGTCTCATTGTCAATGAATTATGTAATAGCTTTATTGAGTAAAAATCACGTGTGAAAATAAATATTATAATCATTTATTTGATGGGCCTTTTTTTTTAAACTGTTTTCTCTTCTTAATTTGACTTGATATAGCTTTACTCTTAGCTTGGAGTTGTTTTCGCCGTATTGTTTTGTTTGGCTTTGAATTTAGTTTCATACTAAACTGTGGTTTAGTTTTTATCTGCACTTCTTCATTTTCACTCGCCTCCTCCATAGATTGTACATCCTCTGCTTCTTCTAAAAGAAAAAACAAAATAGTTCTTTAAACCACAACATTTGGGAGAAATTAAATGTAAAAATTCGAAGCACAGGAATTTGTAATATGTTCACAAAATAAGATGAAGCCAGAATGTTTATCAAATGTTTAAAGTTAATCAAACATATTTATTTAAATAATAACATTTCGCACGCTATAAATAAAAGGGTATTAAGTCTGAAAAACCGTTTTTTTTTTATTTTGAATTCGGAAACCTAATTTTTTTCTCTATAAATTGGTAAGAAAATAGTATTTAAATTCCAAATACTTTTTGAAATATAACGATACAATTCTTTCTTGACTATTTATGCACCCTATTTTCGAGATAGGTAAGACAGTCGCATCTTAGTTGATTCAGTAGCCGGGCATCGTTCGTGGCCGTCGCACGTATCTTTCTGAGTTACAACCCGTCCAGTCGTCAATATCGAATCAATCTATAAAATTGTAAGTATTCTAAACAGTGTTATGTAAAGTTAATACCTTATTGCTTGTTAAAATTGATACTAGTTTCATGTTTTATTTTAAATAATACTGTCTTGCCTGTTCAATATAATATAATTTGGTAATTTTAACGAAATAATATTAAAATAATACTTTATAGCACCCGATTTGCTTGAGATAATTCTGTACATCTTGTCAATTGTATTTTATGGTTGCAAGTTTCAAGTAAAATACTACCTTTTAAGTTGTTATTATATTTTTTCTTTTTTAAATTTTAGTTATAATCAAAACAATGAAGCGACGTAGGAAGGCTGGTTTAATAATGAAAGCAATCAGCAATCGCCTAAGTACACCGGACAGTTCTTAAAATGAAGAAAACAAAGACCCATTTGCTCATCATCATCATTTCCCTGCCCTTATTCCAATTTTATTTGGGGTCGGCGCAGCATGTTGCTTTCTTCCATACTGTCCTATCGGACGTCATCTCACTAGTACCTAACACTCTTCGCAGCCATATAGCTTTTCACACAATCCATCCATCGTTTCTTTGGTCGTCCTCTTCCCCTATATCCATCCACACACATGTTCAGCACCTTCCTCACTACATGACTCTCATTCCTCCGCATAACATGCCCATACCATGACAGCCGGCTGCCACGTAATTTTTCTGCCACCGGTGCCACTTTCAAATCTTCTTACATACTCATTTCTTACTCTATCTACTCTCGTAACACCACACAGATTGTCTTTCATTCATCCCTTTTCTGGCCAACTCTCTGATCCATAAAGGACGGCAGGTGTAATCATAGTTTTATAGATCTTCCCCTTAAATTAAGGGGACTGTCGGGGTCACAGATGGTTCCCGTGAAGCAATGACTTGCTGCCATTTCATCCATCCTATGTTAACTCGGTTCTTGACCGCCCGATCTACTTCGCCATCGCTTTGAATGAAAGAACCGAGATACCGGAAGACAGAGAAGACTAGAAGGCGCATGCTGTTAAGCGCTATGGCTTCAGGACTGCCAACGCTCTAATCTGCTCTGGATCTTAGGTCCATCCTCCCCAACCAGAACAATGTAATCGGCAAACACTGCACCAGGGTGCCATTTTCTGTATGCCCGCCGTCAAGGCGTCCATAATCAGTAAGAGGTAAAGACTTAAAGCCGACCCTTGGTGCAAGCCTACCGCCACACTGAACTGGTTGGAGTTGCAAGACAATCGGACGTATAACTGGTTTGTCTTTACATAGCACGAATTAACTTCACATACTTCCCAGGTACAACTTTCTCTTTCATGTCCCACCACAATATTTCTACGAAGACTCATTTGCTGACAGTGACAACAGGGATCTAACGTATGTCCCCAAAGTATCACATTTGATTTAGTTTAATAGTTTTGTTACTGTAGGTACCTACATAATGTTGTTAAATTATGTTTCTTTCATATTGAGTTTCTTTTTTATTATAACTAATTATGATACTAAAACAAATAGAATTTCTAGATGCAATCAGTATTTAATTTATTATAATACCAAGCAAAAAATATCAACCAGAAACAACTTGGTCAAACGCCTAACTTCTGCGTCTTGGGGGGCAGCCCCACATGTTGTCAGGACTACGGGTCTGGCATTGTCCTACACGGCAGGTGAGTATGCGTCCGCGGTATGGCACCGTTCGGTTCACGCAGGTATGGTCGAGTCTGCCCTGAATGAAACATGCCTTATAATAACTGGCTGCTTGAAACCTACCCCATTGGTCAAATTATACTCATTGGCCGCCATTGCTCGACCTGGTGTTCGCCGTCAGGTCATTTGCGAAAGTGAAAGGAAAAACAAGAGACCGACCCTCGTCATCCACTTTACTCGCACAATATACCCAGGGCACGCCTCAAAAGTCGTAAGAGTTTTTTGCGACACACACGTGCACTGTGCGGTGACCCCAGTAAGGCTAGACTGGACGGGTGGGCCTCAAACTTTGCACCACCGGCGGACTTCATTCCACCCGCCGAACATCTTCCACCTGGTTTCGAGGAGCAGTGGCCGATCTGGAGGTCGCTCAATAGGCTACGTACCCAAGTAGGCCGCTGTAACTCTAACCGGACTAAATGGGGTTATCTGAACCCCTCCTATAGTGGATGTGGGTGCGGTTCTCTCGTCCAGGACATGGAACACTTCCTATCATGCCCAATGTGCCCTGCCACCTGCACACCAGAAGACCTAAAGAGTGCCAACGATAATGCTGTTGCTGTCGCTGGTTTTTGGGCAAAACACATCTAAAATATATTTGAAATTAGACTTATTGCCGTCGAAACGAAGAAGAAGAAGAATTATAATCCCTTAGCCATGTAGGCAAAAGATAATTTCTGTGCTGCTTAATATAGTATCAATATTAATTACAACTGGTTATCGAAATAATTTGGTAAATTTTGGTAAAACTAGAGAGTAGCAAGTTAAACTTAAGAGCTATTTAAACTGCTTAAAGGGTATCATCTTTTTCTGTTCCCATAAAACTATTAATATAAAAAAAACTGTTATAGATACACAAACTAAACTTAACCAGCATAAAGAAGGATAGTGTACTTTTAAATCTAGAGATAATTTTAAATATTTGAGTAAGTAGTTCCGAATCTATGATTTTTTAAAACTTCAATACGCGATATCTCAAAACAACGTTTTCGAAATAATACCCTTTTGTTTGTGACGTGCGAATTTTGCCAAATGAGGCAAATGTGTTAGAAGAACTCGCTAAATGTTCACATTTTTGTTTCCAACAGTAATTAATATCTAATGTTTTGTGTATCTCTGTAATCACAAAACATAGTTTATTTTATAAGTAATAAAATAACCTGAATAGAAATTACCTTTAACAACTTCTTGAGCTTTTTCCATGACATCTCCTTTAAAGAAATCAGCACCTTCTATATCAGGATAACCTGTTTCTGGTTTTGTAGCTTCATACACAGCTTTCTTTTCTATTCTTTGTTCATACTTATTGCCTGCTTTTTTAGATGCCGCCTGTCGTAATTTTGCAGGACTAATATATTTAGCATTTTCCCATAAAGTTCCACCACCAAAAGAACCAGAAAATATTTTAACCTGTAATATTTTTAAACAGATTATTAGTTAAATTTTATCACTCCTAATCCTTGATGTTGGAAAGTTAACGATTTAGTATATAAGGTTATAGAAACTAACAAATATAAAGTAATACATAAACATTTAAATTTTATGCTGGTGGTGCAGAAATATTTAATCACATGGGTATATTAGTTTTTCAATTTGACTCCAGAACAGGAAGATATTTTATTTAAAAAAGAAAATATAAACACATTTTACTTACAGGGTTCAAGACAAATCTAGGTCCAATTTCAGCTAAAGCTCCATCTTCAGATAAAATCTGATAATTTCTAAACCAAATCCTGTTATCAAGGATCATAAAAGTAAATACATGATCAAAGAATGGTTGACTTTTTGGATGATGATTTGGGACACCGAAGATCTGAATAAGTAATTCTTTGAGTATTCCATAATGTGGTTCTTTTGTAAATTGTGGATCAAAAGAAAGAAGTGGTCTAGAACCTCTTAGGCAATTACCAGTCATCTTCAACTCACCCATAGTGTAAACTAAAAAGAGAGAAAGGTGATACATTACTGTAAGATAACATAATATGCTCATTACAAACAATGTAGATTATAAAAGTATTGTATAAAGTTTATCTAAACATACCATTTTCAACAAGAAATTTAGCACTTGGTCCATTAGGAATATTTGCCATCCATAAGTAAAGGTCTCTCATCTTCCTGCCCTCAAATAATATACATTTGTTGCAATTCTTCATTTCACTAATTTCATTCACAACATACAAATTTTTGCTCCTTTCCATTTTAGATTCTGTTTTATGATGTGGCATCAATTTCTTGATATCTTCCATTAGATGGCGATGTCGGTGGTTTATTCCACGTGCTGCAAAAACTAAGACTCGTTGTCTATTTATCCACCGGACCTTAAAGAAAACATTTGGAATTAAATCATTGAAAAGTAACAGTAGCATGGTATTATTATCAAAAAATATTAACTAAGCAGACATAAATGGATTTAATATTATTATATTATAGAATAGAGACAGGCAACAATGCCTTACATAGTTGTATACATTACATTATTGAAGTAAAATTACTGTACATAACCTCAAAAGGGAAACACTTGAGTATTTTCATGAATTATTACGTATCCCTAAATCAACTGTAAGACTGAAGTTCTAAAGACTCTTCAGCATCTCTTAATAAAGTCGTATCCTCTAGGTTATGTCAGTTCACCCTAAACTTTATCCAGAAAACACAAACAAATTTCTAACCTGTTTTGGAGTAGGTTCATCCGACATCCGAACTGGCGGTAAAGCAGCATTCTCCTCTTCTATTTTGGGTTTATTTAAAGGAGCTGCCTTTTTCTTAATAGTTTTAGATTTAAGTTTCACCATTTTAATTAAAATCCACGTGCACAATACAAAACAACCAGTGAATCTATGACAAATGTCAAATTCAATTCCCAAAATGTGACAATGACAATTACATTAAATTTTAATAATATTACTCTTTACGGAATAGGCTAAGGTCAGTGACAATGCTGCCGAGTCAAGTCTTTAAAAATCTTTTATAAGTTAGTTTTACGGTCTTCATTATTATTATACATAAGCCCAAGTGTAAAATTGATTAGTAAATTAGTTAAATTAGACTTTCATATCAGCCAATTGACGTCCACAGCTGGACATTAGCTTTCTCCAAATATTGCCTACTTGTGCGCCTCATGCATGCATGCCTCTCTCATCCATCGGTTTCCCACCATCCTAACTTGGTCGTCGGTAAGCCAACGGTACGAAAATCAAATCATTCTTGATCGTGAAAGGCATTTTTGAAAATTTTTTACACTTTAACCCTTTGTTACAAACGATAACATGCGAAATGATTAATTTTTCCTTTCTTGATTCTAACCAATATATTTATTTATTAACTCTTACTGATAATCGACTGATATGTAATACTTCCTTATTATTTGAACTTGTCAATTGCAATGATGTTATAATAAAATAGTAGAAATTTATGTTCTAAGCGAATATGACATCATTGATTGGTTGATCGTCTGAGGTAGTTACATTGCAATTTGAAGGACAAAGATCTTACATTGAATGACTCGTAATTTACGAGTCAACATACAGTTCAGTAGTTCAGTCAGCATATCAGTTTAGTTTAGTTCAGTTCAGGCTCTATACGGTCAATGCGCAAGTAAATAAAAGTATTGATAACGCGCGTTGTTTTAAGCTAGAATTGTTTCAAAATGATTAAATATTTTAATTCATTCGTGCAAGTGATTAGTAAAAGTCATGTTTTAGAACAAGTTAGATATTCATCACAACAAGCACTACCACAATTTTCTGCAGTAAGGTTTATTTAGATAAGTTTATTTATTTTCATAACATCGTAATAACTACTAAATTGTTGTTCATTCTTTGAAAGGTCATTCATGTAATCACTTAAATACGTCTTTCGTGAACTAGGGATTTAAAAATCAGACATTAAGAACTTATGCCCGATTTACACATCGACAAGTACAGTAGCGAGTTAAGTAGTAAGTTGCTGATTAAGTTGATTTAAATAGATCTCCATCCTATTTTTTGGCAAGTTAAGTTGGCGAGACGCGACAGAGAGGGCTAATTCGTACTTAACTTGCCAAAATATAGGATGGAGATCTATTTAAATCAATTTAATTTTAAAATACTACTTAACTCGCCACTGTACTTGTCGATGTGTAAATCGGGCATTACAGACTCAAGACCATATTTGTATCTTGTATCACCCATATTATAACGTTTGTGGGATTCGAATCCGCGAGCTCATGCACGGCAGCCGATACCGACCGCGCCGACACGACCACTTGACACCGAGGACTTATGACATATCGGTACTTTACGGAAAGAGACATTTACTGTATTATTAGAATACCAGCTACATCACGTCGTTATTGCTGATTATAACATAACACAACAAATGTATGTTATTTATTATTGTCAAATTAGCATGTGATTTACACAATATTGTCAATATAATTATTTATAGTCCGATAATAAAAACCCTCTCTCTTAATAAAAAATCAAAAAGGATGTTTATCATAAGCATAACAACGTCATTTATTTTATATAATGAGCGTACTACAATAGGTTCAATTTTAGGTCCATTCATATTGTTAGTATAGGTACCTACCTGATTTGCGTACAAGTTACTAATAGTAAGACTTAAGTACCTAGGTAATATTCTTTGACCCCCAGCTATACATCGAAGTTCTGTGCGTGAGGGTTTCATCCCAAGCTCATCGGCATATTATTTATATAAACTGGTCTGTTTAAATACCTACAGACATATTTTTTGCTTTCAGGACAAATATAATGTAAAAAGAAAAAAGTTTGGTACGATCGATTCATCAGACATTGGTATCTTTAAAGCAATTTTGGGCGAAGACCGTGTGATAACTGATGAAAGTGATATACTGCCTTACAATATTGACTGGATAAAAAATTGTAGAGGTTGGTTGCCCAATCAAATATTGCTCACTTATTTGGATTAAGTAGGTACCTATATAGAAAATTACAGTTGTTAACAGCGATATTTACCTTTATTCCAGGTCAATCAAAATTGGTATTAAAGCCAAAAACTACAGAGGAAGTTTCCAAAATCCTTAAATATTGTAATGAAAGACGACTAGCAGTATGTCCTCAAGGAGGCAACACGGGTCTTGTAGGAGGTTCTGTACCCGTATTCGATGAGATTGTGTTGAGTTTTGCGTTGATGAACAAAATCGTTAGTCTTGACGATTTATCAGGTACATAAGCTCTTATTTTACAACGTACATATTTTCAGATTTAGTTAACTAAGTTGTTTGATAATAACATATTTTCCAGGTTCTTTAATTTGTGAAGCAGGCTGCATTTTAGAGACCCTCGACAATTATGTTCGCGATAGAGGGCTCATAATGCCTTTGGATTTAGGCGCCAAAGGCACATGCCACATAGGTGGAAATGCAAGCACCAACGCAGGAGGATTAAGACTTTTACGTTATGGTAATCTTCACGGCTCCATTCTCGGGGTTGAAGCTGTAAGTTGAAAGAATGGTACCTACTTATATTAAATACTAGCTGGCCGGCAAAAAAAAACGCGTCCTTTTTTAAACATATTTCATTACTGCTCCACTCCTGTTAGTCATAGCGTACTTAATACTATATAGCCTTTGACACTCCCCGATAAATGGACTATTCAACACTGAAAGAACTTTTAAAATCCGTTCAGTAGATCCAGAGATTACCCCCTACGACGTCACAAACACACAAACTTTACTCTCTATTAGTATAGAAGTATAGATATAAGTAGTACAATTTAATACGCGGTAGGTACTACCTATTGGCGGGAATATACCAATAGGGGACATACCTACCTACTGTTGCAAGAAGGGATTCTTTGCGGTCATGAAGGTCCCACTTTCCATATTATCAAACGGTCACTAAGTATGTAGGTACTTACCTAATTCGGTAGTTTATCGAAAACCTCGGGGGAGACAAAAACTTGCTCATAAATAGATACTTTTATTTATCGCGTTATTGATATTTATCCCCAAAAGAAAGGGAGTTTTGTGATTCTGTTATATTTTGCTACAATATTTTGATACCCATTCACTACATTATTACCTTCTGTGAACCGTTTTGATAAAAATCAAGTATATTTTTAACTTTCATTTTTATTTAGGTACATGAAAAAATAAATACTAAAAATTCTTATTAAAAATACTAAGGAGATACTTATTATTAAAAGATCGACACTTTATTGCAACAATGTAGATTAGATAAATGTAAGATCTATAGGGAAAATGTCAAGAAAATTAAACATGTGCCTACAAAAACAATCGCAGTTCTCGTAAGATAGCACATAATTATTACTGAACAGTAATAAGCAAACCACCCTGTACAACTGGTAGGGATAAGTGGAATAGCCTATCTATTTGAATTACAAAGTTAATGCCTAGTATGCTGAAACCTCCTTTGTCTCGTAGGTACCAACTACAAATATACCTTTACACCACACCACTGTAATGTTCTTCCTTTTTTTAGTAAACAATATTCTTTTACAAAAAAATATCTCGATTATTTTCTTATGTACTTAATACCTATTTACAAATGCGAGTAATTCTTCAATGATAAACCAGACATTCGTTATCTTAAAGTAAACAACTGAACTTGTAAATTATATAGGTACTTATGAATCGTATGTAAATAGCTACGTAAGTGTAATGATTAGGTATATACTTTCATGCCCATCTTCTCTGTATTTCGTCATGTCTGGACCTTAATAGTTTCTTTGGTGCTCATCCGACATGCTAACAGTAACTAGGTACTCTAATGTTCCACTGCAGGGAATTACCTCCTCCAGTAAAGGAGGGATTCGTACTACTTAAACGAAGCTGGCAAGCTAACGGATCGATACAGAAATTTACTTCAAGTTTTCCTTCCTGTACGATGCTAAGCTTACTGTTTCTCTTAAAACCCTCAGGTAAAAGCAGACGGCACCATAATAGATTGTCTCAAGTCTTTGAAGAAAGACAATACTGGATATCACTTGAAACATTTGTTTATTGGATCAGAAGGTACCCTAGGCGTAGTAACAAAAATAGCTATACATTGCCCTGTGTTACCCAATGCAGTCAATTTGGGATTTTTTGGTAAGATAATTTTAACTTTGTACCAAAATTAGAAAAAAAGTAGCGCATCTTACTGTGACGTTAAAATATTTTCCAGGTGTCAAGGATTTCGCAAGTATTTTGAAACTGTACAAAAGTGCCAAATCAAGTTTAGGTGAAATTTTATCTGCATTTGAAATGGCAGACTTCGATGCAATAAATTCTACTTCTAAAATTCTTAATATATCGTAAGTATTTTTATAACTAGGTACTTCTCGAAAAAACTTTATTTCTAAGACAGACCTTGTCCTTTGACCTATCTTAAGATCCTTTTGATATCCCTACAGGACCTCTTAAAGGTAACAAACGGGGCCTATTTTTTTTTAAACCTCTCTACAAAAAAATTACCTAAGTTTATACTACCTACCAATGTTGAAGGATTTAAGTAGGGAGTCTTTAGGTTTGGTACGTAGGTACCTAAACAATAAAAAAAGACAGGTAGATACCCTAATACACAGCAAAGAAGATACCTTAGTAGATCTAGTGATCTAACTATTCACTTTTCATTTTACGTATCTTTTAGGAACCCGATAGCTGATTACCCGTTTTACGTTTTGATTGAGACACATGGAAGCCACGAAGCACACGATAGTGAAAAATTGATGCAATTCCTCGATAAAGAAATGCAAACCGGTCTTATAATAGACGGGACTGTCACATCCGAACCAGCTAAAATGCAGGTAAGTGGCAAGAACTACTTATTACGTACATGTACGTAACTGCTTAGGTAAGGTAGCCTTGGTAGATAAAATTGTATACCTACTAACTTCTTACATTTCATTACATTACAGAGGGGATTAGGCAATCTAAATCTGCGCACACCTTATGAATGTTTAGTACCGAATGCTCTAACATGTTTATTGTGTCTTAAGTTATAAAATTAATACCCGAAAACAAACTGTATTGCAACCAAAGCATTGTTTCAATATTTTTTTTACAGTCTATATGGCATCTGCGTGAAAGCATAGCGGGTGCTGGTCTGAATGCAGGGTACGTGTTTAAATATGATGTATCTCTTCCACAAAAGAACTATTATGACCTTGTTCCCAAGTTAAAGGAGAGGATGGGCGAAAAGGCAGTTCTTATATACGGCTATGGGCATGTTGGTTAGTATTATTATTATATTCAATACAATCCACCTCAAAACGAACCTTACGACTAATGTTCCTACGTTAATACAAAAGGTCTATGCGTCGCTACGGCACCGTAATGGTGACAACAATTATTTTAAACGGTCGCTATGACATCAATAATTATTTTTATCTAGATAACTAATTTAGCTGCGACCGCAAGTTTTAAATTACCTGTTAAGTATTTCTTATTGTATTTCAGGTGATGGTAACATCCATATAAACGTGGTTGTACCCGCATACACTAAAGAAGTAGCATCATTTTTAGAACCTTACATATTTGAAGAAGTCAGTAAAGTCAATGGTTCTATAAGTGCAGAACACGGTATAGGTTTTAGAAAGCCACAGTATATTCACTACAGCAAGGATCAGTCTGCACTTGGACTAATGAGAGAACTGAAACAATTGATGGACCCTAATGGAATACTCAATCCGTACAAAGTGTTGCCTGAAATATCAGATTAACTAAATCCAGTTAATCTTCATTAGGGATGGATAATTTATCTTATCCGATTATAATCGAAACATTCATCAAGCTGTTGAAGATATGATACGTTATGTTATTTTGTCTATTTTATACCTCTGTTACAAAAATATTAAAGTACCTTCTTGTTTAAAATTTTCTAGTCATTATATTCCTCACACATTAACACTACGCCATCTAGTCCTATCTTTACGAAATAAAAAAGAAGGAAATTAAACCCTATACCAATCCGTCTGGCCAGCGTGGTATTAGTAGGCCAAGTCCATTACGGGAGGAGGTCCGCCCCTACAGTGGGACATTAATGGGCTGGTATGATGATGATATTCGGTTTTTCTTCTCAGTAACCATATTTTTTAAAGTAAGAATACTATGTATGTTATGACCTAAGTAATCTACCACTGCTAAGTGCCGTTCATTATGAATAATTTTTATAGAATTTTTGATATTGGTGTCTAAACCAAAACACGAAATAACACCCTAGGTCCACATATGACTTTCAGATATTGATATCAAGTTAAATTATATTTCGATAGAAAGTAAGAGACGCAATATAGTTTTATAGTCTTATTACACCTACCTGGATCTGTACTGCACTACTACAAATCGGCATATAATTACAAGTTACAAAACATAGTAAGTATAATGTAAAGGAGCATGCAAAGGTAAGGCAATGATTAATGGTAAGTCGAAAGAGATGGTGTGCGAGAGGAATGAATGTAGTAAGTACTTACCTACTGCATTGGATATAAGTATAACAAAAGCAGTAGTGGAGAAAGTGCATTTTAAAAATATAAAAATAAAACACATACTTATTTAAATGACTTTTATTAAAATATCCATTTATTCTTATAACATTCATAATATCACTGCAACAAAAATACAATGGAATATTATAAACATTTCCCTAATTGCTTCAAATAAATAAATGTAGTATTTTTAAATATTTTCGAAAAGGATGTTATATTTTATTCGAGCACAAGTGACTTACTTTAGCAGGTAGCTTATTATTGCTATGTAAATTGATAATAGCACTATAAAGACATTGTCTGATCAATCAGCAATTAGGTCATTGGCTAAAATCCATTTAACGCACAAGGCAACTATCACACCGTCTCACTCATCAAATAGGCAAATATAATCACATAACAACACACGACACAACTGTAACGAATTTGGCAAAATATATAATCAACTTCAAATCTAGAAAACCATTATAAAATCATTTAGAGAAATGCAACTGGAAGTCATTGTAGAACAATTTCTACTATGTATTAAATATACTTAAATTTAATTTAAAATAAGACAGTTTTGTGGACAGTTGTTATAATGTAACATAATGATAGTAAGCAACACGTGGTGAAGTAGGTACTGGGTTGTGTTTCAATTAAAATGATTTGTGCCGAAGTAATTAAGTAATTATTTAGGTTATTTAAAAAATGTCATTTGATTAATTCATTCCCGACTCATTACATTATGTGAGCCAATTAACAAAATTATACATATAATTATAAATATTATCGGTAAAATGGACAACATGTCATTTAAGTAAATAAAAAAATTTCAGCCTTCAACTTATGCATTACTTTATGTAACATTTTTCTCCAGTGAACATTGTTAACAATGGAATGGAAGTAAGCCTTATTCTTTGCATATAGAAGGTTTATTTATTTCGTTTAGGTTTGTTTCTACATTTTCTGTATTTTGGTATGAAATGTGAAGAAACCCCAAAATTAAAGCAATGTTTTTTCTAATCATGAAATAGAAAAAAATAATGGAGAAATTATGAGATCACTAAACATTAAAAACTTTTAGACGAAATGTAAACAAGGAAAAATGGCTCCAAATTATGGCCTCCAATTCAATGGTGGGAACATATTTGCAATAAAGCTAAATGTGAAAACAAGAGTACTTCTCTGATAAAATTGTACAACATATTGACCTATACTTGTTTACATTTAGTCCTTGTGATATAATAAAGCCAGTGTTTACGTATAATTATAAAAATTGATAATTTGACTTGGATTAATGTATATTAAAACCAATTACAAAATAATATCTGCACGTAAACACAATTATTGACCCTCCGGAACAACAGACCAAAACATTAATGTCATGAAAATAACGTATTATAAAAATCAGGTCACATACATAAAAGCGTACGAAACCTAAAATCAAAAGCTAAGTCTGTATAATATATTTGATGCTTATTACTACTATGGAGCACCTAAAAGTAAAGTTGATGTCGATACATAGGTAGATAAGTAGAAACTGTTACTAGCATAACATAGTTACTAACAGCACGCGTATTACCTTCGTTATGTGAACATCGACGACGCTAGTCAACTAATAAATTAGCCACAGCAACTCGATGCATACGATACGCGACAGTATTTAGATCAAACTCATGATTAAATCAATCATCGCTCCCAATAAATCTTTTTATAGTTTTATAATATTTTATATTTTTTTTATAGTTTTTCACCATTGTCCTAGCATATTAGACGCAATTTGGTCTGTGGCCCGCGAGGGAGGGACGCCGAGCACGGCGGTTATCGTTTAATTTGATTCGACATCTTCAGAAACTCCAGGAAGCCTGCCTGCATCTCGGCATCCATACCAGTGTCCCATGCCTCATTTTCCAACTCCTCCCTAAAATGGAATACAAATATTTATCAAAAATGAACGAGTAATTGGTATCTTATCGTCCTGTACCAAAGAATTTCATTCATTGATATTGAATGATTAGATTACACATCAGTGGAGTACGCTATGAGTAGACGGAAGAACTCACTTTGAACAAACTAAAGTGTTCTTAAAGCAATAGGTAGTGTACTCACAGTATGTCCTCGTCGAGCGCGACGTTCTTGCCGGGCGGCAGGTTGCTCTGCAGGAAGGCGCGCTCCTCCGCGGTCAGCGTGTGTCCGTCCGCCAGGTAGCCGCCGTCACTGGGACCGCCCTCGCCATCGCCATTAGCTGTACGCGACAAATGTATTACTAGGGAATCAAGTACACACCTCAACAAAGTCTAGGGATATTTTATATAAAGATGTGAAACTCAAAAAATTTGGTTTGTAATTTTTTTTTAATTCTTTTAATGAAAACTTACTTTGTTAACCTTTTTTGACCATTCTAAATATGAATTTGAAAAATAAAATTAAAAATAAAAGATTTACTCGGCTTGAACGTAGTCAAGTTCTAAAATTTCATTTACCAACAGTAAGTTTTGACTGCTTTTTTGTGTAAAATTTAAGTTTTATAACAATTTTAACATTTATTTCGAATGAATGATATTGTGTGCACCAAGCAGCGGCGCCATTTCATCAGAGAGAAAATGTTATGGGCAGTAGGCATGCTCCCGGCTGCGGGTACTAAGCGGAGTATTGCTGAAGAGATTGAAACAATACAAAATATGAAATGAAGGTTTTGGTCACGTTATCGTGCTACTGGTGAGATGGCTGAAAGATACCACAGCTACAAGTCTATCACCACTCAACGATATGATCGATTTTTTGCAAGTTCCCGCGAAAAGACTGCCAAATGTTACTACCATGCAGCTGGTGTAGAGGCTCCAGCTCTTGGTGGAGCCTCTTGCAGGTGACTAAACTGTCAGAAGAAGTCGGCATGAAGCCCACCTTTATGCTCGCATACTGCTTTATACTCCAGCACTACGCCGAGCGAATCGCGCACGACGACTAGAGTGGTCTCGTGAACATTTGCTCTGTAAAGATAACCTGTTATCTGTAGTGGTGTTTACGCATGAGTCCCGGTTCGGTTTCCACTCGGATTCACGTAGAGAACGTGCTTGGCGAGTTCCTGGTTGTGATAGCCGTCTACAACATCCTCAGGAAATCTATTCATACCACGATGGAACAATTATGGTTTGGACGGGAATTCGTGTCGGTCGAAGAACAGAGCGCGTTTTAATTAGAAACACCATAACGGCTGAAAAATAACTTAACGAGGTGCTAATACTAATAATCTACCCCCGTAGACTACAATTGGGCCAAATGTTCAAGTTAATGGACGATAACACCCGTTCGCATAAAGCGAGAGTGATGACGAGCTGGTTGCAGGAGCACGACGTATCGATTTTATGCTGAACCACTCAATCGCCTAACCTCAAAACCATAAAATACGCGCAGGACATGTTCAAAAGAAGGGTTTTGATGATTTTTCCTGCATAAAATTGTGATGGAAGGGCTACTTGTTTTGCATTCTAGTCGGACCTGGAACAATATACCAAACCAAGACCTGGATATCATAATAAAAGCATGAAATACCATTGCAGGATCGTTATTTACAGTTTTTTAAATGTACTGACTACTGATTACTCACATAACAGTTAAAAACAGATTAATTTTTGCTTATTTTCACTTTTGCTTAAGAAACACATTCAGTGTTAGTTTTACTAATTTTCCTAGTTTTTTATTTATTTTAATAAAAAAACATTTATGCTAAAATAATACTTTTATTTAATTCTGGATTGTAGCCTGATAAATTGCCTTTATAAAAATATAAACATGTTGTATGCTAACTTCAATAATTTTGAAGTTAATTGAGTAAATAGCAAATATCCCTAGACTTTGTTGAGGTGTGTATGTATAAAAATACCGGTGGGGAAGGAAGATACCTACAGCCCTAAACTCATACTTGAAGAATGTTAAAGTCTAATAGACGTCGATCAGTAGAGCTTGAGTAACTATCCTAATTCCAATCCCAACAGTAAGGCCCAAGATAAAATGACAGGGATTGTCGTTGCCTCAAAATTAAATTTCGCAATTAGACCGTGACAGACAGTTGAAAGTTTTTAAACAATAAGTCTAATTTATGTAAATGCAACAACGATATACTTGAATAAGCACTTCAATAAAAGTAAATAAAACAACATATTAATTACACAACATATAAACATCAATTATGCTTTGCTTGCATTAAAATATGTAGGTCGACCCTTGTGGCATAATCAAATATAAGTGTGTCTGTAAAGATGGCTGATTGATTTGGTGTAGGTGTTTTTTGTAGGTATGTATAAACAACCTAAAAATAAAGTAATTTTACACAAGCTGAAATTGCTGACTATGGGTCTCCTCAGAAAGCTGGAGTTATGTTAGGAGTTTCTCTACAGAACTAAAGTGACCGACAAAGCCCTCAGGATTGCCTGTCTATAGTCCCAAGAACTTTTATTATATTATATATAAAAGACACCTCCCGCACTAGGGATCATGCTCTGTGTCGCGGGGACCTTTTACAAACATCAATAAACGGACACAAAGAACACCCAGACCAGGACAATAATTTGTGGTTTTCACAAATTATTGTCCTGCGTGGGGATCGAACCCACAAACTCTTGCACGGCAGCCGCTTGCGCTACCGTGCGCCACCGAGTTCGTCTGACAACTGACAGCCATTAAGACAGAAAGAGGCAGGGTGGAGACTCCTCACACGAGGGCCATACGACCTGATTAAGAAGCCAGGAAGCAGATGGATGAGAAAGGTACAGAACCGCACATGGTGGAAATATTTGAAGGAGGCCTCTGCGAGACCAGCAATGAAGGTCTATTATCCGACAGCTGATATAATTATGGTCATGGTCATATTTATCTAATACCCATGGTATAATCTCTGCTTAGTTCTAATCTAGGTAAGTCCTAGTCACTGTCATGCAAGTGTCTCCTCTATTACTCAATGGCTCCGCACAAAGAATTCATGGGCTGCTAAGATGAGGTGTTATACATACCGTATGGGTGTCGGCGACGGTTGTCGTTGACGTTGGTAGTGGGTGCTTGCGGGGGAGCAGCTCGCGGCGGCTCTACTTCAGCGAGTCCCCAGCGCGCCGCCCGCAGAGCGACGACTCCGCGCACACACGCGAGGGAGCTGCGCAGCTTCAGACGCTCGAAGGCCGCGTGCATGCCCAGGGGACAGTCCGCGTCCAACGCGATACCCGACAACTATAATTGTTACATACATTGTTATTGAACTTGTATACAAATTATTGTTTATTGTAATGAAAGTTATTGAAGACCTTATACAATATTTTTAATTTAAACAGACCCAACAAATATGTATTACTTTAATAAAAAGCTATGGGCTTAATACATAAGAGAAATCAGCAAGCACTCTACGTTTTTAACAAATATATACAGTTACAAAATTTTGAATATACTATATTTATTTTAAAGTCAACTGTAGTTCTACTATTTCTTAACTTTTCCATGCATTAGGATGCATACAAAACCAACATATTGTATAATATTTTTTTTCACAATTTCAAGTTTCTAGCCGAGAGTCAGTAACAGTAACACTGACAATAGGTCAGTACCCTTTTTAAAATAAAAATAACAGAAATAACTTTCATTACCTTTTTTCATAATTAAAGGTCATAGCCATACTTACCTTCAAAAGTTGGCACACAGATTTGATGTTAACTTCTTTGTCAGTGTCGAGTAAGTGAAGCAAAACCTTACACAAGCTTTCTCCGAGAGTTTTCACTCTTCCACCCTTTAAAAATAAGTCACAATAATATAAGATTTCTTGAATGTAAATGCTAGTAGAATACCTTTCTTACCAGAAATTCTTCACGAGTTTTTTTTATGTTCGATACGTAATCATGAAATGACAATGGCTTCACTCTGTAGCCATCGTTTTGCTAGTCTGAGCACACATGTACGCTAGATGTACACCGGCTGATCCCCGAACACGAACACGCTTTCACTCAAGCGTATGGAGGTTTTTATCCAGGCAGTCATTAGCTTGGTAGCAACCAAGTTGATGAAAAAGAGTTTACAACCCACAGGTATGAAAGGGGAGTCAAGTTACATTTTAATAATGTAAAAATATCAACAATTAAAGATTAGGGTGGTCAAAAGAAACATCATTACCTGGCTATCCTCCAGTTGGGTGTAAATTTCCGCAAGGAACATGGCAAAACCGCGCATGTTTTCTTCAGATGTCTCCAGCCCAGTGATGATCTTATTTTCCTCAGTAGAACAACGCTCCAACAAACAGACGCGGAAGGTGGATTCCTCGGGCGACGATACAGAGTCGTACATTGAACACAGTCGAGCGCCATTGTAACGGAAGTTAGGCTCACCTATCGACTAAACAAAAAAAAGCTATTTTAGTTTGAAATTCTTAGGTTGCTTATTATATTATCTTTGTATATATTGTGTCATAAATTAAATTTTCCTTGTCTCTTTTGAACAAGATGCTATGTATTCTAACAAAGGTTTAGTACCTACCAGAAGATCACCAGCCATGCACTTATAACAAGATACATTTTGGTAGTACAGTCTGGGTATGGCCTAACTAGATAATCATGGATAAACTTCATAACTTTAGAGGTTAGGAACTTTAATGTTATCGCAATACAATATGACCAATATAATTTTAACTCTTTCAGTTGTTATGAGCAGCTAATTTGAAGGAGAGACTAAGACAAAACTTTCCTCACTACACTGGATTTAAAATAATCATTTTCATATTGTAAAACATTTCACAACCTAATGTGAATCCAACCGTGAATACACCATAAACACCTACATGCCCACAAGGCTATTAAAGTTAAAACATGAACAATCAATTTTAATATGGTCAACCTGTTATATCAATACTACTTTTTGGGCTAATAGTATACATAAACTAGCTCTGCTTTGAAGTATAGTATGGTATATAGTGTGGTCTCATGATGCGAACTAAACTGCTAATTACCCAACTTTGCAATTATCTAGACTTGTTAGCAGAAGGTTTCCACTAGACATATAAATGTAGGTCACGAAATTATCACTACACATAACTATACAAAAAAAACTGATCTCAACAAAGAAAATCTTTAGACAATCTGTACCCATCTGAATATGTTCTAGGCATACATCTGTTTTATGATTCCAGCAACTTTATCATTACCACTAAGCAGATAGTCTTGGCTATAGGTAACATGCAGGTAAAACATAGAAATATCTATATTGACAAGATTTACTGTTGATAGTTCTCTTCAGAAAGGGATTGTCAAGGTTGGTAGCACAGCTCCATCTGACATTGCCAAGCAGTGTACAAGTTACTGTGTTTAAAGTGGAAAAGTACAGTCACTAGTGAAATTACGGGACTGTGTAACTTAACAGCTTGTAAATGAAGACCTAGATCAAGGGAGCAGTGTAGAGGCATTCTGATCTTTATATTTTGTAAATTGCAGCCCTACCTGATCTAATACACAACAGGTTGTTTGTCTAAAGTCTAAAAAAATATTACATAAAAGATTACAGGCATAAGTATGAAGACAACTCCAGCAGGGGCAATACTTAAGTCCTATACATTTCCAATGTAAAGAGAAAGTTTATGATCAAACTCAAACTAAAAAAAGCAAGACCTGTTTTTCTTTCTTAACCTACATTTTTTTACGTACATTGTTTAAACAAGACATGTGTGCATTTTGATCCACACAACAATATGGGCCAGATGAGCATGTGCTTCTCATACATTTTACCCTGCCATTACAAAATGCAGATGATTCACACATGTGACTACTGTTTATAAAGAAAGTAGAAAAGATTTATCTATCTATTCTATATAGTATATTAAATGTAAATGTTCATACTCATTGTTACAGATCATAGCAAATGTATCAGTTTCACTTGTTTTGTCTGACATTTATGTCTAGATGGACATGTTGCATTTTGTGGGTAAACTTTCTTTATACAAACTGATTGTTTTATAGTTCAAGTAAATAAGTAGAACTGACACAATTCAGTTGACCTTCACATATTTATGCTTTATCATTACCACTAAGCAGATAGTCTTGGCTATAGGTAACATGCAGGTAAAACATAGAAATATCTATATTGACAAGATTTACTGTTCATAGTTCTCTTCAGAAAGGGATTGTCAAGGTTGGTAGCACAGCTCCATCTGACATTGCCAAGCAGTGTACAAGTTACTGTGTTTAAAGTGGAAAAGTACAGTCACTAGTGAAATTACGGGACTGTGTAACTTAACAGCTTGTAAATGAAGACCTAGATCAAGGGAGCAGTGTAGAGGCATTCTGATCTTTATATTTTGTAAATTGCAGCCCTACCTAATTAACCCTAAAACTGTTTTTAGTTATTTATAGGTCCTTCTGACATGTAGTCATTCTTTTTATTACTACTACTACTGAACAATTTACAAACCAAGTAAATATGTGACAAATTATTCTTTTACTATACCTACTTTTAATTGATGGGTTTTCAAATTAGGGAGCAATTTATTGGTCAATAACCTAGTGTATATGAGGATCTAATAATATAATAGTTATAAATTTAGAGCAAATCTGCAGACACATCTAGGGTGATACAACAAATTTTCAAATGTGTATGTGCATCAAAGGCACAGGGACTACAGTTAATAAAGGAATAGTGCAGTCAGGGCACTGTTTCTATTAGAAGTGTTAAAATGTACAGCAATATAGTAATTTAAATTAGAATATACTACCCACATGTTACCAAAAATATACAATTCTGGCTAAGAATGCTACACAATTCGGTAACCTTTGACTGCCTCTTGACCTCTATAAAGATTAGGACAATATCATGCCCAGAATCACCTCTCAATCAGACTGTTATCACCTCCCTGTAGATCTTATTTAAGTCCTAGTATTCTCACTATTAAATAATATTCACAAGTATAAATTTAGATAAATTTGCCTTAAAATAAGACAAATTTATGAGCAGATATAATGTTTTTTTTACATAAAATAATCCCGGCATATTATGGTTCATCTATAAACATATCATCATAAATCTAAAGTTGAGTAAAAATACTATAAAATGATCCTTACCTGATTAACAATTGCTTCAACAAGAGGTCTAGTATAACTGGCATCATGTAGAGTAGGGGCAAAAGCATCCACCAACGGGCCACAGAGTGTATCAAACTTGCCAGGATCAAATGTGATCTCACACATCACTGCTATCAAGTTTCCAATATTCTCCTACAGAAAATAACTCATTATTTTTTATTTCTCATCAACATTTTAATTTCTATTGATTGCATTATACAAACCCTTAAATCCATATTTTCGGCTTCTTCAAGTGAGTAAGACAATTCGTCTAAGCTGTATGTATCTTGAGCTTGACGGAGGCGATCCTGCACGGAAAACCTGGGAGGTCTATAAGGTGCAGGATCAGCTGGGTATGTTTGTGCAGCATGTTGAGAGTAGTTAGGAGGATACCATTCTTTGGCCTCCGCCGACAAATTGGACTTAGGAGGTTCAACTGAAAGTGAAAAGGATTCCAAACGTATCATAGCTGTTAATTCAATGGAAGATAAATTTAATTACAATTTTTAGCTAAATCATTCAATCCATCAAATACATCTGGCTGTGTTTGTCAAACTATAAAAACGTCATTAAAAATGAAAATTCTAACTTTCACCTGAAGTATTATAATTACGAAGAACGCAGTTTAGCAAGCGAACTATGACTACGTCACAGAATCAACTTCAGCTTGAGAAAGTAAAATAAGCCTAACTTATTATACAATATTGGCTTACCCTTTGATTCCTCGGCTCTCGGTTCAGTTAATATTCTCGGTTTGCGGAGTTCCCGAGGTTGATTATCGTGCTGCTGCTGCCATCCGCGGCCTCTGCCTCTTGGCCCACCGATGTCACCGTTATTCATTTTAGGACTTACTACTTAGTACTAAATCTGATTAATAAAGACAATTTATTTTTTACTTCAAACATTCATAAATCATATATATAAGACTCTGATTCGCGTACATACAAATATTCGCTCGGAGTATTCGACACGTAAACAAAGAAAATTACACTTGGTATTAATAAATGGCGCATCCACCATGTTATTTGTACGAAGGAGACAGAAATATGTTTTTTTCCACTGGAAGTTTATGAAGCAACAGTAATAACCTATTCAGCTGCCAGACCAATAAGATTTTTTCTATGTCCACTTTTTTTTACCTTATCAAATAATTTTAACTGTACTTCTTCTTATAGTATACTTTAAGCTGGTGTATTTTTAAGCTACAAAAATAATATGTAATATAATGCATACGTCATGAAAATTAAAGATATTATTATTTATGATTTTTTTAAGTGCGTTTAATTAATAATATAAATAGCGTTTACTTATAATCGTACTAATACTTAGTTATCCTAATCTATTCAATATATTTTATTATTACATTCTTACTTTATTAAAGAAATAAAAACAAATAAAATATTTAAGCAAGGTTTGTCACAACGTGGCTTTTTAAAATTGCGATGAGCTGTATTTTTTGGCACTTTTATCTAATATTACAGTTTCTACTACTTTTCATTTGATATGGTGACTTTTTCCGGCTCAACTACTTGGCCGTTTAACTTATTCAGCATTGTAATCGGCTCCAAAATTTAACTAAAAAGTATTTTTTTGTTCATGATAGCAGCAACAATTTACCAAGTTTTGTACCATTTTGGAATCCTTACTAAATGCGGCAACTTTTGGCATAACTTGCCAAACTCGCGTAGTACTTTTTTTTTCACTACAGTTAATTAAAACTGGGCCTTTTTTCATTATAAATTTTATTCTAAGAAATAAGTCCTATTGATACGAAAACTAGACCAGCTGGTTTTAAAATATTTATTAGAGTTTAAAGAGGCATTATTCAGGGTAGCACAGCAAAAAAAAAAGTTGGAGTTAAGATTTGTGATAACAGGAGTGAAAAGACTGTCACAGGGTGTGAATTTTTGCGTTTTTTTTTCAAATGCCTATAACTTTACATACAACCATGTAACTTAGAATTTTTTTTTATATTTTTCTGATAACCAGCGTGACTTGCCTTATCATCTGGTTACAGGTTAACGTCGAATTTTGGGACACCCTGTAGTATACATATTACTAAACTGATTGTTTGAGACCACTTCGAATATCTTTTGTCTATTGCTAACTGTTTTTAATTTTAGCCTTTTTGAGTTTAGCATTTTAGATTTTTTGAAAATGACATGAGATCCACGCGGGCGAAGCCGAGTGCAAAAACTATGTCACTCGTTATCTCCTTTGAGTATAAATGTTCTGTGCTCGTTATAACATTACCTACCTATCTCTTTTTGTAAGCGTAAATAATTAAAAACGAATTTAATAGATACTTTAAATAAAATAGGCAACTACTTGCTCGCTCGACGAATACTAGGGTAATGGCTCCAGTGAATGAACACCCCCCAGTGAATGAACAAAACGCAGTTTTTTCCAAAAAATAAGAAATTAGGGCATTTCTACCAAATAGAGTATTTTTTTTAGTAATAGTAACGATATTCCTAATATTATTAGCAACATTGATTTCTAAAATCACTGTTCATTTCAAAACGGCGAGCGTCTAAAGTGGTAGGCAACGTGAAACTGGGAATTTGTTCGAGCCGGAATTTACGTCACAGGTATTACGAACCGTTTATGATTCGATATTATAACCAAACCTGCAGTATTTTAGTCAAGATATTTGTTTATAAATATAATAGAATAGCTAAATAATGCATTTCAAATCAATTTAAACATGTAAATATTCCGGTACAGTATAATATTAAGTGTCCCAGCATTGGAACTCAAAATCTTGTAAAACCCAATTAATGAACGGCCGTTCATTCATTGGGTATTGACGATTTTACATTTTCGTAAAAAAATGTATTTTATTTTAATGCTGTTAAGTTCACATTTCCCAAGTCTTTTCATAAATCGATTTCTGATCTTTTGGCCAGTATTGGGACAGAGGTGTTCATTTATTGGTTTTTCTAGTTTTAAGTAAGAAGACATAACCATAACACTCGAAAATGAGTTTTATATTCAAGAGGGTAAAGATTAAATTCATTTGTTGGTGTTTACTGTTTGCTGGTTATTAACCAGTAAATTTATGAACATTATATTTTTGAAACTAAATTGCACATTAAAATCCTTCAAACCTTTAAGCTCTTCATGAGTGCAGGTGTTAGGGCATCCAGGACATGATGAGAGGTGGGCTATAGTTTGGGGAACACCGTACAGGCAACTCAGTCCGCCAATATTTGTAAGGCCCCTCCGGAGCATGTTCTCCTTGCTTCGTCCTAACTGGGTTCGCAATGTGTTTAAGGACTTCCAGGTAGCCCATGGTAACTTATGTCCGGGCGAAAGCCTCACAGAGAGTGATACAAACGGTTCTGGTAGTGACACTACTTTCGCGCGAAAAGTTGCACCTCCCGTGTGCTAGGTCGGTATTTAAAAGGTAGACGTACTTTATGAAGATCTTTTGGCTACGCAGCCTTTGCTGCACTGGAACATAGCCGTGCTTTGGGTGCCGATGGTCGTCATCAATTTTGCTCCTTTCAAGGGAGGCCTCCACATCCCTACGGACATCGGGGGGCGCGATGCCAGCCAGTGGGTACAGCAGTCTGACCGGGTTTAAGGCAACCTGTAATAATCCGGGAGTTTTCGTTCAAAGCTGTATCCACTAACCTAGCATGAGCTGATCGGTTTCAGACTGCGCACGCGTATTCTCCAGCCGAGAAAGAAAGCGCCGGCCCAGAAGTCCGCATTACCGGGGGCGAGGTTTCCCCATTTTCTGGAAATGAGCCGTTGCTACGAGTTGTTGCGAGAATGCAGTGACAGTGTTTTTAAATGACAGTGACCTGTCCAGGGAGATCCCGAGATATTTGGGGGAGTCATTGTGAGCTATCGGGATACCTATTTAGCTTGCGGCCCGTTTCCTTGCTCCGGAGGTGGAAGGAACAGGATTCAGTCTTAGATGGATTAGGCTTAAGCGAGTTTGCCTCATAGTTACGGCTCAGATTGTTAAGAGCTGAGGTAAGATTGGACTCAACTTCGATGAAGTTTGTTGCTTGGGAAGTTAGCGCGAGATAGTCAGCGTATAAGAAGCGGAAGAAGCAGTAAATGGTAAAAAGAAGGAAAAAGAAGGCCGCCGATGGGTCCACGAATACAGCACTGGTTACTCTTACCATCTCAAAACCATCTTCAATGTGCTGCGTAAGTTTAAGTGTCTGGTTGCAGCACGATTTCACCGGCCTGAAACCTGATTACTCTGAGACCTGATCCCATTCGGGTCTATAACCTTTGTGAGCCGGGTCAGCAACAATCTTTCGAACAGCTTGTATGTGTGGCACAGAAGACTTATGGGCAGAAAGTTTCTAGGATTGTCAGCTGGTTTTCCCAGCTTGAGGATGGCTATGACCTTGAATTTTCTCTAGAGACGGGGGACTGAAGCAGATTCCAGATAGACGTTAAAGAACCACAACAGCCATGACACCGCAGCAGGCCAAGGTGTTTAATTTGAAGCTTTGCCGTCCTTTAGATTAATAATATTAAATAGTTTTTTTCTGCTCTTGCCCATGTATCTTGTTTTTCTTTCTTTCTACCTATGCAAAATTTAATAATTTTGAACAATAGTTAGATTTTTTTATTGTGTTTGCTGCAATAATTACTGTTTTATACGATAATTAATAAAAACCAAATCGTGTTCATTCATTGGGTTTTTTTCTGTTCATTTACTGGAAAGAACAATGCTCAAAAATGTATGGACACCGTCCCCACTTTGTAGCACTTTAAGATATATGTTAATCGAAAGGTATTAGTCATCTCTCCATTTTATTGTATGACAGCAAAGCTCAAATGTGTATCCGAAAAAAGTTATATTGACATAAAGAAACCGAAATCAGTCACAATGATAATTATTTATTGTTCATGATGCTCCTTTTATTTTAATTAATACTGTGGAATGAACTTATTCCGAGTTTTGAAATGACTCCCGCTTTTTGTAAAGTGGCCATGGACGGTTTTAAGAAGTTTTCAAATAAAAATATCTTCATAATCGCAACTTTTTATAACATTAATCAGTATTTTCAGTGTCTATTAAAATATTGTCCCAGGCACTGGCTGGCCCATTGAAATTGTCTAAATCCCTTCCAATACCAAAGTACCACACGATACTGCCGACATGCGCGCAAGCACCAGCTGTTCTTATAGCAGTTAAGCATGAACAATAATATGCCTGAATGGCGTTTATATCCTGTGCGTCGCATTTGACCTATGTTTGGATAAAATTCGACCCGTCAAAAGAGTGCAATCTGCCGTGTTTATACCGTATTGGTTCATAATTGGACTTGGAGTAGCACAAACTTCTATGTTGCAGATGCCGCCACGTAAATGTTCGCTAACATAGGAAGCTGCTAGTTTTAAGTGTCATATGTCCCCAAACTAAACAAAATAGTATCCTCGTTTGACAATTCAGGGAACGGTCTATTTATGGACTCATCAATCAATGTTCTGAACGTACCCCGGCCGCTGCCTTTAACGTAGTTACCCAAGTCATTGTTGATGTGAATTCTGCAATGAATTCATTCAACGAAGTCTGTGGCATAGACACTGTCATAAAAAGGCTCCCTGAATGTATTGAGAAGCGCTCCAGCAATTCGGAAGTCTGTGAAGAGATGAAAAAGTGTATTATTGAATACTACATTCCTGAACATTTTAAAATCATCTTTATATGTACCGTTTATGGCCTCAATGACCCAACGGACAAATTGTTATTAGACGGGATTTATTTGGTTATTCATTCGTAAATCTGCGTCCAACGCCCTCAGCGAGTGGTTCTAGAAATGGAGGATAACAGTCAACCCCGAAAAGAGCCAAGCGTTGATGTTTCACAAGAAAAGTAGCCACAAAACTCTCTTGGCAGAGACACCGCTCTCACCACTGGGATGGCTCTGCACAGTACCTTCTAGATGCTCTTGATCGGTTACAGCGGCGAGCTGTGCGTATAATTGGGTGCCCAGAAGTATCCAAATCCCTAGAGCCTTTACACCTGCGTAGGGACATCGCCGGATTGGTGGCCTTCTATCGCCTGTACCACGGCGAGTGTTCTGATGAACTTTTCCAACTGATTCCACCCTCTCCTTTCTTATCCAGAACAACACGTGCCGGACTTAAGTGCCACCGTTACGCTGTAGAAACCATACAAGTCCGAACAAAGCGGTTCAGCACTTCGTACATGTGCAAAACCACCAAACAGTGGAACTCTTTGCCAGCCCACGTGTTTCCTTCAAACTATGATCCTGGTTGCTTCAAGCGTGGCGTGAAAAAGCATCTTATGAAGCCGCCATAGTTGAGACATTCATGCCTCTACAAATATTGTAGCTGGCATGGTGCTCTCCATTCTTGGACTCTAATGGATGCTTAACACCAGGCACCATAGAGTCATTCTGGTAGGCCAATTAAAAAAAAAAACAAAAAGTCAAGATGTGCAGCTCCCCGATTCCTTGGGCGAGGGAAGCCAAATACATTGGAGCCATACTCGACGATAAGCTCTCGCTCCGTCCCCACCTAAACATGGTTCGCAAGCGGGGCTCGTATGTGATGGGACGGCTGCACTTACTCCTTAGGAAGGAGTCTAAGATGTCAATCCGCAATAAAGTTAGGATATACGAGACTTGTATTAGGCCAATCTTGACGTACGCGTGCGTAGTTTTCGCCCACCTTGGGCCACACAGCAGGATCCATAGGTTACAAACAATTCAGAATAGGTTCATGCGCAAAGCGACGGGAGCACCGTGGTTCACGCGTAACGCGGATCGCCACATCGACTTCGAGTTGCCGACCAGCCAGCAACACATGAAACTCTGTTCCCGTCGCTACTTTGAAACGGCTGCCACTCATCCCAACCAACTAGTGGTTGAGGCATCCGGGTACATCCCCTCTTGAATATCCAAAATTAGAAGACCTAGACATGCTCTCGAAGAACCGGGTGATAGGATCGCGATCGCTCAACGTAGAGCTCATACGGCTCGCGAAGCCACAACAACACGTCCGCGGTTCCGTCCTCGCCGACGAGGCAGGAATACGCGCCGCGTTTGCTCCTAGAGGGCGTGCCTTCCGCAGATGCTGTTAGTCGGTGACGGTCCAGGCCGAGGTTTGCGTGCCCTCAGGGGGTGCCCCTGAGGCATGACACTTAAATGTCGTAGGGCCATCCGCCGCACAGCCAGCGTGAAGTAGTAAATGTCCCAGAAGACAAACTACTCGTGCTCACAAAAAAGAAAAAATCGGGTCATTGGGCATATACGGCGCGTAATAATAAATAAATAAATAATCATTTATATATTTCTTATATTCTACACTGTTAACTATGTATTTTATTGGCTATCATTTTGAAAAAGTACAATAAACAGCAACATAATTGTGACTCATTTCGGTTTCTTTAAAGCGATATAACTTTTTTCGGATACACATTTGAGATTTGCTGTCATACAATAAAATGATGAAAATACTAAGGCCTTTCGATTAACATAGGTTTCAAAGTGCTACAAGCTGGGGACGTTTTGAGCATTGTTCTTTGCGTTCATTTACTGGGGTTTTGGGGTATTCTTCTATATATTGCTAAATATCTTACAAACTGTGTATCCTAAAAGGTAAAACGAGCCTGAAATATATTTTTGAATAAATCTTCTAAACGAAAAACTAGCTCTGAGGATCTATGCATAAGAAAAAACATATGTTTTTATTTTTTGAAGTTTGAAAATTGCTTAAGTGTTCATTCACTGGAGCCTTTACCCTAGCTACCTGCTACATATTATTTTCTTTTTTTAAGTAAGTACCTTTATTATGTTTAATGAGATTTACGTAAACTCATTAATTGCAACACTTCGTAAACACATATATATCGTAAAAAATATATCTACCAAGCCACTATAGGTAAGACAAACTTGTTGCACACATATAAAATTGTCGATAAGTAGTTAAAGTCCAAATTTGCTCGCACACAACACTAATGGCAGGCTCCTGCTGTCGCTTAATTGTGACGTCAGAAGCGGTTGTACTCGTAATCCGACTCGGGCGCTGGCTAATAGAGGCGAATTCAAATCTTAGAACAGGGAAGTAGGGAGGTTACTTCTTCTTAGCGTATCGATGGCAAAACGATACTACCTAGACTAAATTGATGTAGCCCAAAACTCTGCGACACAGACTGCGTTGTCGCTGGCAATCATTAGCTCTTCCTGAGTACAGGTGTAAGGGCATCCAGGACATGATGAGAGGTGAGACATAGTTTGTGGAGCGCCGCACAGGCAACCCAGTCCGCCACTGTCTGTGAGGCCCCACCGGAACATGTTGTCCTTGCTTCGTCCTACCTGGGTTCGCTATCTGTTTAAGGACTTCCAGGTAGCCCATGGCAACCCATGTCCGGGCGGAAGCCTCTCAGAGAGCGGCACAAACGGTTCAGGTAGTGACACTCTTTCGCGCCAAAGGTTGCATCTCGCGTGGGCTGGATCGGTACTTAAAGGGTGGACGCACTTTATGAAGCTCTTTCGGCTACGCAGCCTCTGCTGCACTAGAACATAGCCGTGCATAGGGTGCCGGTGGTCGCCATCCATTTTGCTTCTTTCAAGCGAGGCCGCCACATCCCTACGGACATCGGGGGGCGCGATGCCAGCCAATGGGTACAGCAGTCTGACCGGTGTCGGTTTGAGGCAACCTGTAATAATCCGGCAAGTTTCATTCAAAGCTGTATCCACTAGCCTAGCATGAGCTGATCGATTCCAGACTGCGGACGCGTATTCTCCAACCAAGAAAGCAAGCGCCAGCCCAGAAGTCCGCATTACCTGGGGCGACTGCGGCTCCCCATTTTGTGGAAATGAGCCAGTGCAACAAGTTATTGCGAGAATGCACCTTCTGTCTAACATTTAGACGACCTCGGTGGCGCGACGGTAGCACAAGCGGCTGCCGTGCAAGAGGTTGTGGGTTCGATCCCCATGCAGGACAATAATTTGTGAGATCCACAAATTATTGTCCTGGTCTGGGTGTTCTTTGTGTCCGTTAATTGATGTTTGTAAAAGGTCCCCGCGACACAGGGCATGATCCCTAGTGCAGGAGTTGTCTTTTTTTAAAAGAAAAGATTCTGGCAGTGTTTTTTTAATATCAGTGACCTGTTCAGGGTGATTCCGAGATATTTGGGGGAGTCATTATGAGCTATCGGGATTTCCTGCCATTTGATGTCTAGCTTACGGCCCGCTTCCCTGTTCCGGAGGTGGAAGGAACAAGATTCAGTCTTAGATGGATTAGGCTTAAGCGAGTTTGCCTCATAGTAACGGCTCAGATCGTTAAGAGCTGAGGTGAGGTTGGACTCAACTTCAGCGAAGTTTGTTGCTTGGGAAGTTAGCGCGATATCGTCAGCGTATAAGAAGCGGGATGTATTAGGACATGGTTGGTCGTTGGTGTAAATGTTAAAAAGAAGCGGAGCCAGAACGCTACCTTGTGGTAGGCCATTCTTCTGTGATCTCCAGCGACTTTGGTCTGAGAGAAGGTGGACCTGAAAGCGGCGATTGTGGAGGAGCTCTCGAAGTATTGCGACAAATTTATGGTCAAGGGTCAAGGTTTCCACTTTCCATAACAGTCGCCTGTCAGGGAGGTTACTTGTACGTCTACAGTTGCTCGATCAGAAATAAATAACTAGTTCTTAAGTAATTTAATATTTACACAGTGCAACAGGTTATTGCTATATGTATAACAATTACCTTATGTCCTGTTTTTATTTAATAACTCAGTATTTAATATAATATTTTTGATTATGCATGTTCTATAGC
Source organism: Schrankia costaestrigalis (assembly GCA_905475405.1). Lineage (NCBI taxonomy): Eukaryota > Metazoa > Arthropoda > Insecta > Lepidoptera > Erebidae > Schrankia > Schrankia costaestrigalis. The sequence continues at coordinate 11,850,634 of FR997829.1, read as the reverse complement.
TTAAAAAATGTAACATAACGTCTCCTCACTACCGTCGGATATATACGATACAGGAGGAGGATGTTGATAGACTTTCGTCAGGATAATTTTAGCAAATTTGACTTAATTAAGTAAAAATATCGAAAGAAAGCGTATTATTATATTTAGGTAGTACACAAGGTTTTGTGTTGGATAAATCTGACCCAGGCGGTTAAAGGGTTAATATTATGTCATTTAAGTATTTTTTAATATGTTTGTATTATCTTGTTAGTAGATATATATTAAAATATGCACGGAATTTAAATGAGAATTTTACAAATGAATAGATGGCTTTATACAGATGATTTATATACAATAGAAGAGCCTCATGGATGACAATTAAATAAGAAATAACAAACAGTTTGTAATACTGCTTTTACTTAGTACTTTATTGATAACAAAAAACTACAATATACAATTATAATATTACTATACAGATATATTATCAAATCTATAAATTAAAGCTACTCAGGCAACAAACCAAGAAAACAGCCAATGTCATATTCTGTAGTTTTATTTAACACATGATGTAAGTACCTGTAGATGTTTAAACAGGTGCACTATTAATATTGAAATTTTAGCTAACTTGGTTATAATATTTCAATATATTTGCTATTTTATGAATATGCAAATACAACATAGTGTAAATTTGTTAAACAAGAAAAATTGTGAAATAAAATTCAGACTAAAACAATAATATTGAAGCTATATACTAAAAGATTCGCCACACCCGCATGTACCCTTTATATTAGGATTATTGAATACAAATTCTGCTGATAATTTGTTTTCTACAAAATCCATTTCAGTTCCTGAAATTAAAAGAAAATGTTTTTATTAGAATTGATTTATTAATTATTATGTATTAATTTATTTATTGGATTATCAATTATCTCATAAAGTAAAGTTTCATACTCTTGGATTAGAATATAAATAATTGTAGTATGCCGTTAATTAATAATAATTATAGAATATGAGTGTAGTTAAAAAAAGTAAAAACTAATTATTTAATACTTAATGCGTATTTAATGAACTATTACACAATACAAAATAAAAATATTTAACACACTGGTAGATACAATAAACATATGAAATAACTCATAACTTGAACAACCTCCAAACTAATTAAAAAATTACTTACCTAGAAGTGTTAATTGAGCTTTCTTATCTATAATAATAGTAACTCCGTCTTGTTTTACTTCTTCGTCTAATTTTTCTTTGGTCTTTGCATAATCAAGTGTATATGACAAACCGTTGCATCCTCTTTGCCGAACTCCTACTTTTAAACCAACAAATCCTTTTGCTTCGTCTTTGGCCATGATTTCCTTTATTTTGTTTACTGCTGTAGGTGTTAAAACTAGAGCTGCTCTTGAAGGGAGTATTCGTTTTTTTACAGCTCTTACTGTAGCACTTGCAATCGTTTTTGTAGTCATCTGAAATGATAAAATCGTTTTGGTTAATATTAACTTACCAAATATTAATAGATTGTCATATTACTACAACTCTACCTTTGGACTGATGCGCTCTTAGCGAGGAAATTGTTTTATTGTGTATTTAATTTCATCATTTCATAACAACGTCTTCCGTCTGACAATAAGCTGGTTACCTGAAAAGTCAAACTCAAAAGTAGGTATCAAAGTTATGTCACACAAGTCAAAACTATTATTTTTCTACATTTCGTCCATTAGGCAACATGCTAAGGTAAACTGATCATAGTGCCTACTCAGAAATTCAGTAATTTTATATTACTTGATAGACAACGACTGTGGGAAAAAATCAAGGTAAATCAAGCAATTAATATTCCTCTACTCAAAGTCCCCGTAGAGATTAGGTTAAGGAACCTTGCAATCGGGACCGAAATAAACAAAAGACTTTGTCTTTTTTGACGTGGGGTTGTTCAATAGGTTAATAATTATTGTAGAATTAAAGTATTGAAATCATGGATAGATCCATGAATAAAAACTAACTTATAATAAAATTACGAAAGACAGTAGATCTACTGTCTTTCGTATAATTTTTGTAAGAATCTGTTTTTAAGCATTCCACTAATTTTAAATTCTTTGTGGCAGTATCCTTATTATTTATTCTGTGCGTGGAATGAACGTCATTAAATGACACGTCTTCTATGTCTACCACCTTACCTTGTCGTACATAAGTTTAAGTACCTACTTTGGTGGCGTGTAATGATTTTTCATTCTCAATGTATTAAAAATTAATCATGGGTGGCCAAAAATTTGAATATGATGAAAGTGGATCTACATTCTTTTATTTTGTCCTTTCTTTCCTTGCTTTAATACTTGTACCTGCGACGTTTTACTACTGGCCAAGAAAAAGAAAAGAAGGTAAGGAACATTCATGTTTTCGGTTCTATTATTTTGTTCAATTAAAGTAATATACTATTTTAAAAAGTTTACCAAACATGTGCTTGCTAGTAGCTTGTGTAATGCGTGTTAATAGACAAGAGAACTAATTATACCGTTAAGTCAGTAGTGTCGACGATGCGGTAATTTTTGCCTAGGAAACAACGTAAACGTAAAAATTAAGCTTAAAACATTTGTTTCAGATCCAGCTAAACGGGCGGAGTTATGTCAATGCCCAAGTTGTATTAATAAACAGATTATTATAGAACAATCCCAACCTTACAAGGGAGTTAAAAATTTCTTCATTAAATTAGCTATAATATCAGGATGGATATTGCTTGGATTCCTGGCATATAAAGTGTCACAATTTGACTATGAGATGTCTAATTTTGATCCTTATGAGATATTAGGTTTGCCTCCTGGTGCCACTCAAGCAGAGATTAAAAAATCTTACCGTAAACAATCTCTTATTCTGCATCCTGACAAAGAAACTGGAGATGAAAAAGCATTTATGAAACTTACTAAAGCTTACCAGGTATTTATAATTATGTTTAAAAATTTTATTTCACCCTGGTGCCTCTATTTCTTTTTTCAGTTATTATTTCATAATAAATTATAATGTTGCTCTATTGTATCCATTTTTGTGGTATTTTGAATACTATGTTATCCTAGTGGTTGTTACGGCAGTTAAATCAACTTTATCAATTACATATAGTAATATTTACTCTAAAATCATTCAAGGTATAGATCGCGCCAAACATCTAGTCCGCTCTGAAGTTGCTTCGCGCAGGTGTACAGTCACGCACAAATTAAGTTGATATAAAACGCAAAATCTCCACCATGACTAAACTAATTTTGCAATAGAATACTGGTAGATTCTGACTACTGATAGACACACGAGAACGGCAGTGTCAAAGCTAAACAAAGTAAATTCTTATGGCTATTTCTTATAATAACATTTTTTGTGCTTTAAAAAGTATTCAAAGGCGATGGTCTGAGTGTTTACACAATACATGTTCTTAAAACTATTGAAACTCGAATCTCAAAGTGACAGTTATAACAAAATCAAAACAGATCGGCGCGTGACTGTACTTCCCTACGAAAAATAAGCGTGTGTGCTATTTGGAAGATCGCTAAATGCACACCAACACGCACAGGTGACATAGGTGCGGGGCTGGTGAAGAGGAGCAAGCCCTGTCGTCGCCACCTCCTACCTCTTCGCGCTGATACCTATTTTTCGGTACTGCGACGTGTTTCGCACTGTGTTCAGAACGGACTAGAAGTTTGGCGCCATCTATACTCTAACCACACATCAGTTATGTGTTTAAAATACCTTGTCATTTACTTTTAACTTTTATTTATGTAATCTACTTCATCTCTTATCTTAATATCCACTTAATCATGTTAATGTACTTTGATTCATAGTGATTATTCTAAATTAACCAAAAAAATAATGCAAAAAATCAGTATTACTTTTTTTACATGGGTAGTAATTTTATAGGCACTCACAGATGAAGAAGCTCGTCGAAACTGGGAGAAATATGGCAATCCAGATGGTCCTGGTGCTATGAGCTTTGGAATAGCTCTTCCTAGCTGGATTGTGGAAAAGGAAAACAGTGTCTGGGTGCTTGGACTATATGCTCTTGTATTTATGGTTGCCTTACCAACTGCTGTAAGTAACTTTTTATTTTCTTTTGATTAATAAGACAAAAGTGTGATAATTTAAGTTTTGTCATAACTTTATTTTTACCAATTTTAAAATGTATAGACCAATGTCTATGATAAAAATCTATAATGTGTGCTAATAAGTACTCTATAATTAAACACTAGTGTGAAATTTCAGGTTGGAACCTGGTGGTATCGATCAATAAGATTTTCTGGAGAACAAGTATTGTTGGATACAACTCAGATGTATTTTTATTTTTGCCATAAAACACCATCTATGCCTTTGAAGCGAGCTCTTATGATTCTTGCTGCATCTTGTGAATTTGACAAAAGGCATAACTCTGAAATTGTTGAGAGAATTACTGATAATGAAGAAGTACCAATGGTATGTCATACAGTTATTTTATTTACATTCATGACACCCTCATTACACAACAAGCATGTTTAGTAAGTACCTATATTTGGCTTGGGTATATATTTCATAGAAGCAGACATTAATTTCTAATATTTTTATTATGATTTGTTTACACCTTCTCTTCATAACATAATTTTAACAATTCAACAAAGCTTTTTACATTTTAAAAGTGTAATGCGATTAATTCACGGCATTGGGTACCGCGAGCGTCTTTTGGCGGTGGAGCTTGTCCTTATGTCGCATTGGACTATATGAAATCTGTAGATGCCACACAGAGAGAATACCGCTCAACCGCGCCATAGGGCAGTGTATGTGTGTTCGGCATCAGTGGACTTCGTAAGTCCAATATGACGTGAGGACTGTCTAAGATTAAATGTTTTAATTTTCAATACAATCATTTATTTAAAATATTATAGTTTTATACAGCCTTTAATGATATGTACATACATCATTACAAATGAAAGTACATACAATTATTTAAACATTTAAATGGTATTTAAATAGACATAAAATTAAGGTATGTTTTCACAGCTATTACGTGAACTCCCGAATTTGGGCGAAAAGAACAAAGAACAACCTTTGTGTCGGCCTTACAGTATAAAAGCACGTGCATTGCTTCATGCACATCTGTCACGGATGCGTTTACCCCAGGACACACTTGAGTGTGACAGGCGATACATCGTAGGAAGGGGCCCTGACCTAATTGTTGAGATGGTTAACTGTGTAAATCAGCTGATTGCTCTGGCTTATGCTCGAAGAAGTAAGTATGAATGTTAAGTACTTGATTTTTAATTATGTTATAGTTTTCCTTGTCATAGGCTCATACAGCGCGGATTTTAGCGTTAAGTTTTCCTCGTTTGTATGGCAATAAGCCGCGTATGCAAAGCGCGTTTATTTCTAAGTAAACTCAAACAATTTATATTAAGCTACAGGTTTCGTTAAGGAAGGATTGTGGCCTATTCGCCGCGACTACAAATACGTGATTCTAATAATGACCCACTTTATGACTCTATTATCAATCTACAATCAATATATTTTTCATTTTGTATTCTAAGCCTTTCAACGTTCTAACAGTATGTTTCAAGAATGTAATTAATATTACACTCATCGCTTCTCCCGGCATTTGCATATTTTTGTTTAACAAAGTCATGCAAAAATGCGTTTTGTTTAAACACTATTCATGGCATTATGGTTTACGTGCGATAACTAAAACCCCTTTCGGATTAGTTTGCTTTTAACTCGTTTATTTTTATTATTAAAAGATAACTTCCGCAGTATCAAGCCCTCTGGCGCAGACACTTAAACATTAACGGACAATAATTTGTGGATCACAAAAACTAATTGTCCTGCGTAAGATTCAAACCCGCGAACTCGTGCACTGCAGACCGCTTACACGATTGCTTTGCTATTGAGGGAATTGAGTTTTTTAATTCAATATGATCTTTAAATTACCAAGAAATCTTAAATGGTACTTGAACAGACGAAGATGGGCGTTTAGAGAAGGAGCTGGCTTACCTAGTAATAATTTAACTCGCCAGTCACTATAGATAGAAAAAAGTAGTTTTGTGTGAAGATTTCCGTTTCGTTAAATGTTACGTTAGTGGGGGTGAGATCTCTTTGCAACTTTCTTTACTTCACCCATGGAACGTCATTGTTATTTCTAGCATAAAAACCTTATGTTAATATTCTTATAATATTATTTTCCAGTACCTCGCCTGCCAACTATTGAGACAATAGAAAACTGCATGAAGCTGTCTCCTATGATAGTTCAAGGGCTATGGGAGTACAAGTCGCCACTTCTGCAACTGCCATACATAACCGAGGATCATTTGAAGTATTTCACTAACCGCAAGAAGCACATCAAGTCATTGTTGCAACTTGCACAATTACCCGGCGAAGAAAGACGTCAAGTGCTTAGATTTTTGAACGACAAACAATATGATGATCTTATGAAAGTATTAGGAAACATGCCTTATATCCACTTCCAAGTAAATACAGAAGGTAATCTATTTCATTTCATATTTAAATTTAGTCTACTAAGAGAATAGAATTTACTTTATTCCATGACTTATTTAATGATAAAAATATTTAGATTTAAATTCTGCAAAGTAGTAATTTTTAGATGGATAATACGAACACCGTCGTCATATTCTTTATATGATTGCACATAAGTCTATTTTGAATATAAATAAGCATAATAAGCAAAACAATGCATGAAAATACAAAATATGCTTTTTATTTTTTACGCCTTATCGCTCCTGCACGGAACAGCTCTAAGAGGGGCAGTTTTGACGTCGACTCATATGTCATTAATTTTGTTGTCGATACATATTTTTTAACGAAAATTCCGAAGGAAAACTATTCCATTACGGGGAAGAATCAATACTTGATATGACTATTTACAGCGGGTGCCGTGTTGACGGGCTTTGGTGAAACACCAGATTCCTATTTCCTTTTTTAAGGGTTTTGAAATGCTTCTATGCTAATATTAAATTAATGTTTCAGTAATTGACGATGAAAATTCTACGGTTGTTACTGCTGGAGCAATAGTAACAGTTACAGTATTTTTACGTAGAACAAATATGAAGGAATTGTTTGGTGATACTACTATTAAGGAAAAAGAAACCATTAGGTAAGTTTCTCTTTTAGATAAAGAATGAAATTTATAGTGCAAGTTTTAACATAATAAATAATTGATAACAATAAGTAGTTTTAAAACTGGATCAGTACTGAATTAATTTTATTATTTTAACTCTGAATTTGGTATTAGAAGTTATCAAACATAATGAATTCTACAGTTGTAATATATTACGAAATGTCCCACATTTTCTAAGGTGTTAATTTTTATTATTTGAGAGATATGTTTTAAAGTCTATTAATAAAGCAAATGAGACTGTATCTGTTGTGTGTGGATTAATATAGTTGTTTAATCCATCAATAATTAGGATACATATTTATGTTTTGTATTATGTATGTATCTGTCTGTAAAAGTATTTAAATACATAGGTATAATACTTGTAATGTATTGAACAACTCTGATAAAGGTAGCACTTATATAGAAAGACCCTATTTATAGTCTCTTTCCAGTCAATTTCGTTACGTTCAATAACTTTTAATGCAAACAAACAGCACATAGATCATAGTTTTAAACTATAGCAACAAAATAAAACTTAACTTTGTATTTACCTATTAGAATTAAAAAAACCCTAATAATGCAATTGCTATACCGTAAATTAGGTGATATTTTGGCAATTTTAAATGCTAACAATATATAACTTACTAAGATGATATAGATAAAGATAATATTTTGTAACAGGGAAGACGAAGATGGTGCAGGTGAGAATGTAGAAAAATCAGAAAATGATAAGAATGACAAGAAAGAAACATTCAAAAGACCAGTATGGATGAAACAACAAACTAAGAAACAAGCATCTAAGAAGTCGAAGAAACCTGTAGCGGCTAAAGTTCAGACCAAACCTGTTCCAGCCACCGCCACGCCACCGCCGCCAAGTAACGAAACTAAGAAAGATAAAAGTAAAGAAGGAAAGGAAAGTAAAGAAAACAAAGAAAATAAGGAAAACAAAGAACCAAAGAAGAAGGATGATGAAGGTAACTGCAGTGCAAGATACTATACTTCTTATTTTGAATCAGAAACCCCAATGTGTTCTAGTCTCTGATTTAAATATTTTTTATTTGCCGCGATCCTAAGTTAAGCGGTATTGGGAGCTACCTATTTACTACCAGTCGGTCAGCAGTTACGATAATATCAGTTAGGTTTTTAATTTGATGAAACTTAACAAACTTTCAACATAATTGAATAGAAAATTTTGAATAATGGCCATTTTTTTATGTATGATTTTGGCTTAATGTATGTAAATTTATATTCGGTTACAAATTATAACGTTTCTTATTTATTTTTGTTTAGGTGAAGATTCCGAAGTAGGGAGCTCAGATGAGTCCGCGTCGCATAGTTCAGCGTCCGAAGACGAATCTCGAGACAAATCGTCCGCCGTCGAAGATGATGACGACCAGTGGGAGAAATTCCAAAAGAGATTGCAGAAGAGAGAAAGATTAGAAGGACGGTCGAAAAGTTCCCACCCTGTACATTGTCCTTACTTCCCACAGGTAAGAATTATCACTACCTTTATGTAATCACTGTGGGAACAGCGGTTTCGTAGTATGTCAAATCCGAACCCGTGTCAATATTGTCTTAAATAGAATAAATATAAATTAGCAGCATCTTTCAGTAGAGTCAAAGAACGCCGAGGTGGTGTTTGTATTCTTGTTGGTAACAATGTAAGTTACAAAATAATGAACACCTGTAGAGAACTAGGGACTGAAAAAATCTTTGAATGTTGTGGTATTGAAATATCTTCATTTAATTGCCTAATAATTTGTGTATACCGAATACCTAAATCCCCAGTGTCAATATAGTCCAGTCAAAATAAATATCCAGTTTGCATTAATTCCCAACAAGCTGAATTTTTGTGCAGGCCTTGAATACGTCATTACAAATGATATGTCAAAAGTCCCCATCGATCCCGCTTGTGCGTTGTTTTTTATTCAAGGTCAAAGGTCACAAATTTGTGTTTATTGCGTATATCTCTTAAACAACGAGAGCTATCGAAAAATGGTTCAGACAAAGTTTGTAGATCGTAAAATTGTCTACAAAAAATATCTGAACACTTTTCTCCTACAAAGCATCGCTTTTGAGATATCGTGACTTTAGAGCACAGGAAAGTCGTATTTTTGACTATATGCACACACTAGCTTTTTCCCGCGATTTCACCCGTATTTATAAGTATTATTAAAAATAAGGCTTATTTCTATATATATAGTAGCATATGCATGCTTGGTCTCAGCCTAATCGGTTATAAATTGACAAAGTTACATACAAACTTTCATCCCCTATCTTATCCCTTTAGGGGTCGAATTTATCAAAATCCCTTCTTAGCAGATGCCTACGTTATAACATCTACCTGCATGCCAAAATTCAGACAGATCCCACCAGTGGTTTGGGCTGTGCGTTGATAGATCTCTATGTGGTAGAAGAATTCCTTCTGGAGAAACCAAGTGAAAAAAAGCGCCGTGTACTTGATTAAATGTACTGTTGTATTTGATTCAATGTACGGTTGTATTTGATTCAATGTTGGTGCAAGATTGGCCTTACCTACCTCAGAGGTGGTGCGGAAATCTTCTATATATCTTCTATATATATAAAACTTAAAGGTGACTGACATAGAGATCTATCACCGCACAGCCCAAACCACTGGTGGGATCTGGCTGAATTTTGGCATGCAGGTAGATGTTATAACGTAGGCATCTGCTAAGAAGGGATTTTGATAAATTCGACAGCCATTTTTCGATAGCTCTCGTTGTTTAAGAGATATACGCAATAAACACAAATTTGTGACCTTTGACCTTGAATAAAAAACAACGCACAAGCGGGATCGATGGGGACTTTTGATATATCATTTGTAATGACGTATTCAAGGCCTGCACAAAAATCCAGCTTGTTGGGAATTAATGCAAACTTTAATCATAATTTTGTCTATTTTGACTGGGCTAATATTTTTCAATAAATTAAATATACTCCTTCACAAACTCTCCTATAAAAAACATAACAATAAAATAATCTTATGCGGCGACTTTAACATAGATACCTTGAAAGACAACAATATTACTCAAGACCTAATAAATTTAATGCATAATTACAACCTAGAACTTCACATTAAGGAACCAACACGTCAACACACCTGCATAGACCATATAGCTAGTAATTTTAAAAATGCAAGTAGCAGTCTACATGAATATGGACTATCGGACCATAACACTTGTCAAACACTTACCTTCCCAGTTACTAAACAAGACACAGCATTAACATATTTCTACACCAACAAACGGGATTTCAGCCAACAAAATATAAATAAATTTAAGACGTCACTTCAATCTTTAACATGGTCTGAATTAAATAAGGATAATCTCGACTTAGCTTTTGGTAACTTTCATGACATGTTCTGTATGCTTTATGAGCTTTGTTTCCCAATATCTAGAATCAAAATAAAACTTAACACCAAATCACCAAAATGGATCACTAAAGGTATAAGGATATCGAGTAAAACGAAACGGAACATAAGATACTCATACTATAAGAATAAAAATGTCAATGTAAAAACTAAATACAATAAATATTCAAAAATTCTTAGGTCATGTGTAAATTGGTCTAAGAAACACGTACATACCACTCACATAAAAAAGGCTAGTAATAAATGTAAAGCGAGTTGGGATGTCATCAATAATGTTGAATATATTAATAATCACATAAAAAGTATCGACAAGATAGAGTCTGACGATGGCACTTACACCATGAATCATCTTGCAATAGCTGAAAAATTTAATAGTTTCTTCATAAATTCAGCTAATAATATAATAGAGAACACAACAGATAACAACCCCCTTAAAAACATTAATGCAATCAGTCACAGCTTTTTCACAACGCCATGCTCCGTAAGTGAAACTACACGAATCATTAAGTCACTAAAAAACAAAAAATCGGTAGGTTTCGACTTAATAAGTACATATATATTAAAACAATGCCCAGAAGTCATTGCACCAATCCTTACATTCTTAATAAATTTATCCTTTTCATGCGGTACCTTTCCCAATAAATTAAAAATCTCAATTGTTAAACCTTTATTTAACCCTTAAGTCCTACCCATCCTAGGAGAAACATTATTCCTACCCAGGGGTCTCGTAGACCCCATATTTAAATCATGAATAAATAATAAATTAAACGCAAATTTAATGTATTAATTATTTATTTCAAAAAAATACACACATCAAAAAAGTCTAAGCAACATGCATGATATTACAAATTTACCATTTATATTAATTAATTTCTAAGTATTTACTCACTCAAAGTGTATAGGTAAGTAAACTTTTTTGTTATAAAAAAAAAATTTCGATTATGTTTTGTTTTTTTTCATAAAATTCAAATGACTGCGAATTTGTTTGAATTTGAGTGCATGTTAATTGCTACGTTTTAGTCTTGATTTTATAATTTTACCAACCATTTAAATACAGTTGGCGACAAAATTGAATTGTTAGATATTCTTTACGTCATGGAGCGACGTCATTTGACGGCAGATGAAATGCAAAGAGCTGTAGGGATGTTGCAAGCGGGAAGTAATCAATCTCAGGTATCTCGACATTTTGGTATTCATAGAAGTGTTATTTGTCGTCTTTGGCAGCGCTACAATAATACAGGGGAACCCGCTGAACAGCATCCAGGCCGTAAAAGGAGTACAACCACTCGGCAAGACCGGTACATACAACTGACTGCAAGACGCCAGCCGATGTTAACCGCTCGAGAGATAAGTTTGAGGCTACAAAATTCAAGTGGTGTTGATGTAAGTCCCCAAACTGTGCGAAATCGACTGCATGAGTACGGCCTACGAGCTCGACGCCCTATCAGGTGCCCACCGATACGTCACGGGAATCGCGCTCGTCGAAATGAATGGTGTAGAGAACGCATAACATGGACCCAGGAACAATGGGATAAAATTATGTTTTCCGATGAGTCGCGATTCGGGTTTAGGCCTGATACAAGAAGGGTGCGAGTGTACCGTCGACCCGGAAATACTGAAAGACTCAGGTGCGTTCAGGAAGTTCATCCATACAGCGGCTCAACAGTTATGGTATGGGCGGGTATTATGAAGAACAGGCGAACTGAGCTCGTTTTTGTAAATGGAAACATGAACGCTGAAAATTACGTTGAGGATATTCTCAGACCTTATGTCCATCCATTTGCACAAACCTTTGGCTCCGATTTTACGTTAATGCATGACAATGCGCGTTCACATACAGCTCGGCGAACCAGTGAATACTTGGCAACGGAGAACATCCAGGTATTGCCCTGGCCTGCACAATCGCCAGACCTCAACCCCATCGAGCACGCATGGGACATGCTCCAGAGACGTGTTTTGAAGGACTTGGACGGAGTGACAACAACCCAACAGCTGAAGGATTTGCTACAATTCCATTGGGAGCGAATACCGCAAGATGACATAAACAGTCTCATTAATTCAATGAATAATCGTTGCCGACAAGTTCTGAATAGCAGAGGAGGCCATACTTTGTATTAAATTGTCCTATTCTTTCACAATAAATTCATTTTCTTAAGAAATTTCAATTTGTAAAAAAAAAGTTTAGTTTCTTATGTACCTGTATATTCTAATATTGTTAATTTCTGTTATTAAAAGAACTTATAAAGAAAACAGCTGTTATTTTTACATCATAGAACCCTAAAAATATTATTTTAAAAATAAAATACAACGTTATAATTAAAATAAATGGTAAAATAAATTAATATAAATGGTAAATTTGTAATATCATGCATGTTGCTTAGACTTTTTTGATGTGTGTAGTTTAATTACGCATTATAAACAACATTTTATTTTTTGGATGCCACATTCCTCACATCATGGCACAGTATCTTCACCACAGAGAGGTTTACGGCACATCCCACAGGAAACCTTCGTTTTCCGGTTTTTCCCCCTTGGGCAGACAGCATATTTTTTTTTTGCTATGAGAGCAGGAGTTGCGACGACCAAAAGACGCTTCTTTTTTTAAATTCCTCATAGGAGGTCTTGGAGATTTGAGGGCAAAGAAGGCCATGTAAATCTGTCCTCCATTTGTCGGGTGATGAGGTCCAAGGCTAGTTTTTTTAGAAAGAGAGACTTTTTTCATTGTTTTTTTTGTAGCCATTTTTAGTAGAATAAATAAATTAACACCTTCTATATTGATTAGGCCATAAAAAACTGCTATTAGCCATCTCTTTGTCCTCCTAGACATACTTCTTCTTCTTAGCGTATCGATGGCAAAACGATACTAGACTAAATTGATGTAGGCCAAAACTCTGCGACACTGACTGCGTTATCGCTGGCTATCATTAGCTCTTCCTGAGTGCAGGTGTAAGGGTATCCAGGACATGATGAGAGGTGGGCCATAGTTTGTAGAGCGCCGCACAGGCAACTATAAATACCTACTGTGTTTGTGACATAACAGGTCCATCAAATCGACACCAATTTTCGTCTTATTATAAAAGTCCACCATCTCCAGAAGTCGGTTAAGAGCCACAACACCCAACACCTCTTCCTCTTCAGAATCTTCTTCGTGCAGCCAGTCAATAATCTGATCATCAATTTTTGTTTAGCTTTACCAAAACAATTACGTAAAACACATTAAAAAATGTAAAAAAAATACAATATGCCGATTAATTTTTGTAAAATGAACTAAGAATACTATTACTATATTATTAAACATCAAGAAATGTATCTTACCCTTTTTATTTTATTACCAGAACGAACAGCAGAAACCAATGTATAACTATCAGTACACCACAAAAATATAACTTTATTCCTACCCTGGGGTCTGATAAACCCCAAAACAGCCATAATTACGCCTACAATGCACTAGCGTGAATGCACGACTAATTATAAGATAGCCAAAGGTGTCATCGAGGATTACCTGGAGACACGTGACCGTGCTTTTCGTTTTTGCTAAAATATTTAAAAAAAATAAAGCTCTGGGGTTTACTGGACCCCCGGGTAGGGTTTAAGGGTTAAAAAAGACAACAGACATCATTTAACTAACTATCGACCGATAACTCTAATTTCAGTTTTCTCAAAAGTTTTCGAGAAAGCCATGCACACTCGAATCTCTGCCTTCCTTTTAAAATATAATATTATACAAAAGGAGCAACACGGCTTTCAAAAGAACAAATCAACCACATTAGCAGCTTTTTCCTTAATTAGTAAAGTGACCGAATGTATCGACAAAAAGCAACCGGTGGCCACAGTCTTTTTCGATATGTCGAAGGCATTTGATTGTGTAAATCACAATGTCTTACTACTCAAATGTGAGAGATACGGAATCCGGGGGCTACCACTACAATGGTTAGAGAGTTATTTAAAAAATCGGCAACAGTGTGTAGAGCTTACACATATTAGTAAGAATGGTGTAATGACATCTTGTAAGTCATCCTATGTTACAAATAGATCCGGTGTCCCCCAAGGAAGCGTACTTGGCCCATTACTATTCCTCATTTATATCAATGACCTGCCTAATGTAACACCATATTATTCAACCCTATTCGCAGACGATATTTCCATTGTTGTATCTGGGTGTAACAAATCAATTAATCTAGAAGATGAACTAAACAACACTGTATCACTAGTTATGAAATGGTTAGGAACAAATAATCTTTGTGCAAATATTTCGAAAACCAAATACATACAGTTTTGTAATTATAAATCAGTAAATGCACCTATGGATATCTCATACCATGGCGAGGCACTAACTAAAGTAACTGACACGAAATTTTTGGGATTACATGTTGATGAACACTGCAACTGGAAGGTACAGTCACGAGCAATAATATGTACACATTTTCAAATTTTCTAAACTATCTGCACGTTTATCTAGACATTACAATATCAAAATGAATTCGTAATTTAGAAGAGGTTCCGTACAGTTTTGAATTAATCTTCGAATTTTCAATTTTGGATTGGCAGAACTTTAGATAACTGGTTTACAAAATGCGAAAATGTGTACATATTATTGCTCGTGACTGTACACATCAAACATATCTGCACAAAATTGAACAAGTTCGTATATGCACTTCGTAGGCTACAACGTGTCGCCGATAAAAGTGCCGCCAAAACAGCTTACTATGGTTATGTAGAATCAGTACTAAGGTATGGACTACTGTTATGGGGCAACTCGACAGACGTAAATAATGCCTTCATTACTCAAAAAAAATGTTTGCGAGCTGTTTGTGATGTAGGCCCTTTGGAATCATGCAGAAACCTGTTTAAAAGCAACCAAATATTGACTCTTACCGGTCTGTATATCTTAGAATTGTGTGTTCATGTGAAGAAATATCCTCAAAATTTTACACATGCTCTTAGTAACTCTATAATAGGAAAAAGAGACCCTACGAGATTGTTATTTCCACCTACCTGTAAAACCGCTCTTTATAGCGTGAACTGTTTTGTAATGTGCATTAAAGTATTCAATAAGGTACCTAAGCCCATCAGAGAATTACCAATTAACAAAATGAGGCTTGAATTAAAGAAGTGGCTAATACAGCACACATTTTATAATTTGAATGAGTTTTTTAATAATTAAATAATTTAATAACTATATTTTTTTTTAATGATCTATACTTCTTTTTTTTTTTATTGTTGATTTTTGACATTTGATGGGTAAATTATAAATTATATTATATGTATTGTAAATTGATCGACTTTTATATTTTGAATAGATTTAAGTACTGTAATTTATTGTTAATATGTTTGATTTAATTTATTTAATTTTATTGTAATAATTGCAAATAATTAATTAATAATCTAAATTAACTTATCACTATAAATTTGCCTGCCGTAACTGGTGAAATGTGCTAGATCTAAGACTATTAATAGAAAGACCTGTATATGTACCACATTTGATGCAAATAAATATTCTTATTCTTATTCTTAAACGGATTATAGCGAGATTAGAAGTTTTTACTTTTTTGGTGGTTCTTCACTCTCCATTTCGTCAAAAATTTCAAAATAATGTAAATAATCCATAATTAGAGAAAAATCAACTCAATATTGTAAGTTATGCGCTTGTTATACGAGGTCTGTCGACGGTATAACAGTTGTATAAAGTGACGTACAACTTACACCACCGTTATAACAGGCGTATAGCTAGAGTGTGTTTATTAGTAACGTTTTTGTTATAACCTTGTTATAACTAGTGTGTAAATGTTTATTAGTAACCCCCGGTTTCTGAATGACTGATCAAGTCAAAATCAACTAATTACGTGTCAAAACTATAATTTTCAGGAACTAAAATGACAGTTTTGACACTTGATTAGTTGATTTTGACATGATCAGGCATTCAGAAACCGGGGGTGAGACGGTTAGTATTTTATGAACCACTGCTTCTGTCATATTTGACGCTGGTGTTTATTTCTTCAAGATCTTTAGATTCGTAGAAATCTGATGGTTTATTTAATCTAGGATATCGTGAAATCTCTGATTCATTAGCCTGTTGTGTACAATCCACTGATTTTGCAATGATAGTGCTGATTATGTAGTCCGGTCATTTATTTAAACGGAAAATAAATACGAACTGACTTTAGATGTTGCATAACGTGTGCTGACTCAGAGATACGACCCGTTTGTCTATGCAATCTCTTAAATACATTGAATAATTATAATGTATGTGATAAGAATGCAATTGCAAAGTATGTAATATTGTTAAATAATTTATTGAGAATCACGTCGGTAAGCCTTTATCTAATCTCCGATAATGATGAATTAAACATAAATCCTTGTCCATGTTGTAATCTAGGTACATTTTGATTTATAGTCATGTATATTATCACAAAGAATAGGTATTTTCGCGTGTTTATTTACGTTAAATATCGTACAAAACTGGTTTTTTCTCAACGGTTTTTAGATTCCTCTGCATGACTAATCTGTTTATAAACTAGTGATCTAGTTTTTAGAACTAAATGAGGCGTTGTGCTATTTTTTGGAAAATAGCCTGGTACCTCATGTTTGTTTTCCATAAATACCTAGATAAAGATAATTTTAGTGTTTTTCGAATAAATATTTTCTTTTTCGGACATGTCATATTTAAGGAGGTATACTAATTTATAATTATTCTGAAGTAAATGGAATCTGTTATCCATCATGTCTGGATTACATAGAGCTGAATTATTATAAGTTCATCAGTTTTACACATCAAATAACTAGAAATACAAAACCTTACATTCAATTTGTAAATAAAGGATCAGTATAATATAATTTATTTATTGAGCCATGTTTCTTTCCAACGGCCACATTTTATTAAGCTTCCGTTTTGTACGTCTTTTTAGACAACACGTATAGGGATTCCGCGGATGCCAATTAAAATAAATGAATATTTCACGTAAAGTAATTTAGTCAGCGAATGACGTAAGAGAAAATGACCTTGTCCTGCTCTTTTCGAACAGTAGGTTGTTTTGTTTCCGGTGTTGTTAGTTTACCGTAATTACGTCAAGGTGTAAGTCGAAAGTTTATGTAATCAGTGACTCATTGACGGCCGGATTCCTATTTTAATGGTCAGTGTTATAACCTGAAAAGATTGACCGTAAATTTGTCATCTGGTTTTAACTACCTCCGGGGCGAGGACATTGTATGCGACTGCCGTCCAGGAGGTCACGGATTTGAGCTTTAAGCGGGACAATTGTTTGTACGATGTACAAATATATCTTAAGCCTAATAAAACCTTAAGCCTGATCTGATCTGTGACTGTCAAAAGTCTTTGCGATTTAGTGCATGATTCCTAGTCCCCTCACTAGGAATTATGCACTAAATCGCAAAGAATTTTTGTTAACATCTTGGCAGGAACTTTTTGGCTTAATTTTTAGCACTCATGCTAGTAAATTCAATTTTTTACCATTAAAATCATTCTGGTCTAAAATTTACTAACAACAAGATTTTACCTGCTGAAACTTTATTTATTGAAAAAGTTCATTAACTGTATGATGATGGAAGGGGCTGTATTACCTAGTATTGCATTCATGTAGTAACTATGACACACTACAGTAATTGTTAATACATTGTTAACAGGAGAAACAGGAGTTCTGGTGGTGCTACATCTGCGATAGAAAGTCGCACACGCTCCTGACAGCGCCGGCCCATGTGACTGCTCTCGTCGATACACACGAGCTACAACTGAGGTTTACGGCGCCTCGCTGGCCGGGACTCTATACCTTAGCGTGTTGTCTCAGATCAGGTATGTTTAATATATTTTTTCATTGACATGTTTAGGCTATAGTTTCACTCTGAATGCACTGTTTCCACAATGTTTAATGCATATTCTTAATGTAACAAAAGAAATCTACGAACTTTTATATCCGCCTGTACAAAAATCGGCGTCGTATTAATGAACATTGCAGCATTTTAACTCGAACAACTGAAAGGCTTTCAGTATGACGAAGTGACTCCACTATAACCACCTTCATTTTATTATCTAGATGTACATGTGCGTCATGACGAGAAGCAAACTATTTTCGCTTGGACCAACAAAACATGGAATTTAGACTCACCTTTAAAATGAGACTTGATGTGCTATTATTATAATTGATATATTTGTTTGACAGATTCATATATTAGTATGGACCAGCAACAGGACATGAAATTGGATGTGAAAGAAGCCGCCGCGGTACCTGCTGAACATCCACAATGGGACCTGAGCGATTCCGATACTGATAATAATGATCAGGTGGGTAGAATGCATAATAAATCATAGTTTCAAAAAAGTTGACTGATTTAGTTGACTTTTTGGAAATATTTCATTCAGGTTATGGCATTACCTACTAACGATTTAAAAGAACTCTGTATACCCTACCTCTGATTCTCGGATAGCCTTATTGATTATGGCAACGGGTTTTAGTAATATTTAGGGATCCAACGTTTGCCGCTTGTTTTCACTATAAACTAAATATTTGTTATCTGAATATCAAAAAGTATTTTAGTAATTGCAGTATTATGATGACATTACTGATATGTTTTTATTTTTTTAACAGGGAGGCAACGAAAGTGAATTCACAACAGACGACGAGGTCGAAGAGGAGTAGTCGAAAATTAACTAAGTTATTTTTATAGAGTTTATTATGAGGTGTTTGCGGATAGTTTGTTGTATGGTTTGAGAATGAGTGAATATAATATTTTATATCTATATTTGCAGTTTTTTTATTTATTTTGTCATTATTGAAGGTTTATTTCCAATTCTCCTTTAGTTTTATTTTTGTTATTTGTAAAAAAGCTGTCACTGATGAAATTATTCGTCGACAGTAACTTTGATGCGCCAACCGCCTGCGCTTTGCCGCTTTAGATATGGCCACGGGTAGAGACACAGGGCATTGATTTGGCGAATCACCTGGTGTGTTGAAGTAAGTCATGAATGAAATGCAATGGACTTCACTTTAAAATATGGGCAACCGCTCGGTGATAAGCGGCAGCGGTACACAATGACGTAATAAAGCAGTCCCAGAAAGTCAGTGCACGCATCTTTTAAACGTTTCAAAAATGTACACTTCTTTAGTGACAGACCTGCTAAGAAGTGTAAATCCTTTTCAGGGAAGAAAATGGTGTTAAAACATTCAAGGAGGTCTAAGGATAAGTGTCATTGTTGATGCTAACACTGTTTTTTTTCAAAGTCAACAATAATTTATTGTTTTTTTTAATAACAGCTATAGACTTGATTCCAAAACTTTTAGACAGGTAGGTATGATCTGGAATAATAAAGTGAGCTTAATTTTAAAGTACAGTGTAGTAGGAACACATGATATATTTTTTTATTATGACAACTCCTGCACTAGCGTTCATGCCCTGTGTTGCGGAGACTTTGAGAAACATCAATTTAATGGACACAAAACGAATATCCAGACTTAGGACGAAAATTTGTGGATCTCACCGATAATTTTGCTGGAATCAAACTTGCGACCTAGCGCATGGCAGCCGCTTGCGATACTGTCGTGCACTGATGTTTTCTTAAGATCAAAGTAATTTTCATGTTCAAACCAAATTCTTCAAGGATTGTGACATTGATCTATCAAGCTAATGAGCATCTACTGTTAAAAACTGATCACTGTCCCTCGCAAGAAGTTGTAGGATCTTAAAATTGAAAGATGTAGGTCATTGTTAAGGTGATAGTGTTGTGCCGGTTCATGGTACCAGTGAGGAGGTTCGGTTAACAAAGGGATGTTTGCGCGAGGGTATCGTCCTCCGCAGCAGGCGCGAGGAGGCACGGGGCGGGGCGCGCGGGGCGGTCAGTCTGTCCGCGCGGCGCGGTGTCGCACACTCGCGCGCCGCAGGTCGCCTCAGCCTCACGATCGAACGACTCACGCCCGCGCTCGGTGTCGTATTACCACTCTAAATATAACTTCGAGCGCGATCGCCTATTTAGAAACGGTCGCGCGCCGTGTTTTGAACCAGTGATTGACAGTGCAAGTGAAGAATACCACTTTATACCGAGATATAAACCCCCGATGTAAGTATTCCACACATGTAGTATTATCAACCCTGTATATATTGTATTACCGATTCGCGGTTTTAAAATAAACAGCTGTTCTCGGAACTAATAGCGCAAGTTAACAGTGCTAAATTGGGAACTGCTTCCAGCGGAGGTTGTAGGAAATCCGAGATGATCGCAAATATTGATGGATGACAATAGATTAGTGACCTTGTAATTAGTCTGGCATTGAACGTCTGTCCTGTTGATATAGAACCAAAGAACAAAAAATTAAACGTATAGATTTTGAAAATTAAGTGGCACGTGATTCTGACAATCCTAAAGAATTTAAGAAAGATATATTAGGTATAGCGAACCAAAAGACCAAATAAATTCTTGTCTATTTATTATTCTCTACTACTAATTTCAAAGTCAGTTTTGTTTTTTCCTTGTTAGTATCTATTAAGTATACTCATGAGTTCTTAGTTAAATTAATTTTGAATTATTATTATCGTCAATAATGTGTAAATACACAGTATTAGCTAACTACAAAGTTATTTAAACTATTACTTTTAGTTATTGTTGATTAAAAATCTTTAGTTTGCATGACATTGCTGTTGGTATTTAGATTTACAACTTTACTAAAATGTACGTTTGAACCAGTACCAGTTTGGTCAATTGCATAAGCGCCAATTGTTGCCCGGGTGTCGCGGCTAGTGAGTCAATTCTGTTCTTCGTGTGATTGTCGATAAAAAACTTACCCACTAAACAGCTGTTGGCAGCTGTAACAAGACTAATTGGCAATAATACAGAAGAAAAGACAAGAGAAAAAATATGTACATAGGTATTGACTGTCTTTTGAACTAACTAGTTTTCCAGAACAAAGACAGAAGACATTTATTGTTAACGCATTTTTGTTTTATTGACATAACAATTAAGTATCTTAATCGTTAGGAAACCATTAAATTTCCAATAAGCCCTTATCGAAACGTGATGTTTATTGACTCTCAATGATAATTAGCATTAAGTGATCAACGAATTTATTTATTTTTTGTAATGTCATTACATATTTTGCGTACTTGTTTCATTCGTACTAGGATGCTGAAGATGAGGCAACTGATCTCGAAGTCTTGAGTCAAATTCTACACACAGAACATAAATAAAGAAGGACAAATGTGCATAAAACCCTAAATTACTATGCCAGGTGACCGTTTATGACTTATGAGCTGGTATGACATAAATGTTGTTGGTCTATACGTAGCTCAAAGTTCGATAAATGGCTAGTGTGCTATGTACCCTTAGCGGAACCACGATATGTACCTACTTATTCATAAAGCTAATAATTACTTAGCAAGCAGAAAACGACATGCTCTAAATTGATTTTAAGATAAACATCCTATCGCAAAAACAGGCAAATATTGATCTATTTTTAAAGGAACACGGTTTCTCTAGTAACGCGATAGCCTTGAACATTTTAGTTTATCCTCTGTAATATAAAATGTGGGTAGAACGCACGGGAATATAAAAGTATTTATTACAGTCTTAGCTGTATCTATCTAGAAAATGTACAAACTTAGCAATAACCATTAGCATCGGCTAGTTTGATCTCATAACATAACATAAATATTCCGTTATGTAAACGCTTTCATGTGGAGTCTATCAATAAATACTATACTCTACACTTATTTTACATTAACAAATCTACTGAGTAATTATTTGCTTAAAACATTGCAAATTTATTGTAATATTCCTTGTATTTATAATTATAAAGAATTGCACGCTGCATTAAAAGACCTTCGATCTACGATTGTCTTAATCGTTATAGGCCCAGGGGATAATAGACAAGTTTCAACTAGGCGAACAATTTTCATGGTAGTGAGTTTGAATATGGCCTGCAGTTACGATTGGTGATATCCCAGCACATTGGCCACGGGCATGCGCGCGATGAATCGAACTGCGGACTGATAGCGGGCCGGTTAGACGAGTCCCGCAGCCAGAGTGCAACGGCCCAAACTGAAGGGAATTTTAAAACGTTCATACTTGCAAGCCCTTTGATTTTATGTTGCATCTACTTATTATGCATCTTATTTTACTAACAAAACACCATGGGCATTGTCACTAATTATGAGTTTATTGGAAACCTTATCTTTATCGATTAATGCTTGTTCACATTTCATATTGATAAAGGTATTTAATAAATATGAGCTCATCAATCAGATGTCACATTATATCTAGACTGCATACTGTACTTGCTATTGCGTTGATATCAAATAAAGTTTGTAAGTATATGTACTAAGTAGTAGGTATTTTACTTTTTCGTTAGTTCTGTATTATTGATTTTATTCATTTGCAAAGCAAAATGACTACTAAGTCACTAGTACCAACTTCTATGAAATGTTTTGCGTAATTTATTATTCTGACAAAGTATCCTGTAACGTTTCTTATTATAGACCTTTGAATACTGAAATAATACTACATTTTCCTTATCATTAATTGTTGCAAGTAAATGAAATCATCAACTGAAATGAATATTACGATGAGTATTGTGTACTGAAATAATATGATATACCTTCTTACTTATAAATAAAATAATGTAGGACGACAAAAATATTTAAATCTTAAGCTGATTAATAAGAGCACTGACACCTATTCAGTCGAGTAGATAGGCATCTAACTATACCTGTTCTACTTGACCAAGTTTGACGAATAAACTTAACTATTAATTTGTGAGATAAGTTAAAAATACTCAAACAGTTGTCAATGTAGTAAAGGACTAAGTATAAAGAAAGGTGTTGACTTCTCGAAAGTGTCGTTAAAAGCGACTATGTAAGATAGAGTATTAATGCGAAAATTATTGACATAGGTACGAATATTATTTTTATTATGAAACAAATCTTATATCAATCCGGCTGCACAGCCTGGTTTCTGTCTATCAAAGATTGTTAAAGGTAAATATAAGAAGTATGGACTCTAATTTTATATAAAAAATTATACATAAATTATTAATTAGGAGCAAGGTAGAGCTGATACCAATCTATGTTCTCCGTGTAGTGACAGAATAAGAATAACAACAACAAGGTATCCCATTAGTGCCATAAAAACTAGCTAAAGGAAAGTTTTCAAACTATATGCCAACAAAATAAAAGAAGGAATCCGCCTTTTCAGCGGGGTATTTACGGGTCAAGTTTTCTGGCAATACTGAAGGGAGCTCTTCCTTGCCCAAGTAGGAAATCGATAGGCTGTAGGAAATCAATTGATAAGTAGGCCTTCATGCCTAATATTTTTCTTTGGGTAAAATATTATTGACCAACTTTCTGGTCGACAGTAAGTATTTTTTTTATAAATTGCAAGAAAAATTATAATTGTAGAGACGTGTTTGAGTCTAACTACATACATATCTATTATTTCCTTACAATTTATTTAATCATAACTTTATCAATGATAAGTAAAAGATGTTTACTAAGTAAAATAATTGCTGAAGTAATAGGTATATTTACTTTAATACCGGGAAGCGAATAGCAACGTAAATACTTGTTTATCTCTATTTGCTTGAATTGTCTAGATTTACCTACTGCAGTGAAGGTTTGCCAAAAGATATCAATCCTGATTTATGAATCGAGCACTGGTGGTAGCTAAGTCCCAATAAATCATAATAACGAATCCATTATTTTCACCATTTATAAATAACATACCTCATTATAGTATGTTGTAATAAGTGATACCTTGGTGGATCTCAAATCATGATAGCCACAGTGGACAGACATATAACAAATCGTACTTATTAGAAATGAAGTGAAAAAGGGTTAGTTTTAAATTTTAAAAAGAAAGTACCTACCTATAGCAGGCCGTGAACACGATTAAGATGTGTCTCCAAATTAGATGGAATGTAAGAAGTAACTAGTCAGGCCGATTGGTATAGGGAATTATATGTAAAGCTTTCCTTCTGTGTTGGAGATGTTAAAGTTAATTAATATATGACATCCTCAGGATAAGTATGAAACAATGACTGTGTCAAATGGTTATATTCACACCATAAGACATGAAAGTGAATGTGTGCTTTTTAACAAAACGTAACTAACTTGGTGGACAAAGCATCTACAAGTATAGCATTCTTTAACATTGTTGAACATCCTTCAACCATCAGTTACACGCGATCTCGGTCGTCGTCCACCTTGAAAGAGTCATGCATTCAGTGACCTTTGGTCGTCTGTTACTTTAAGATTTAATACAAAAATTAACTGGTTAACATTTAAAAATCGCTGAAACGTATGTTTTATTCATATAATTTATCCCTAAAACTCAACAAAAAAGGGAAATATGATGATGTAAGACCTAGGGTGGGCCTAGTTTTAAAAAAATATGTTATTAATCACGTAACTCTTCACCAAAAAATATAATTTATTAGAAATATATGCGATTTCCATTCGAACGGTTACGAAATCAAATAGGTAGAGTCTTAGAAATCTTATATTTGCATCTAAACCGGACTAGAATAAGAAAAGTATTTTTTTAATTACTTTAACAGCTCTATGCAGAATTTACTTAACTACAATTTCAAGTGTATTAAAAAGTTATACACCCGCATCACCAAAGAAATCCTTTTATGACGAAGGGCCAAGTGAAAAAGTTTATTACTTTTTAACGGCGTAGTTTGAATGCACTTTTTCATTGCAATATAATTGTTGCCTTTGTTTATTATTACGACGTGCCCTGATTTAAAAGGGTTACAGTCTTGGGCCGTCATCCATCTCATGAATTAAGTTTTAGCAACAAGTCTTTTTCTGTGAGATGAAGTGAATGGCTAAGGTTTTTTTTACCTTTGACAGATTTTTCTATCATAAGCACTTACGGTTTATTAAAAAAAAACGGTAATCTTCCTTAAACCTAGTATAGTCTACCGACTATACTCACTTAAATCAATGGTCTATATCTTACAGAATAACCATTCCAGCTCGTATTTATGCGTAAATTAATTTATAAAAGAACGGATGCGTCATACAGTATAGCTATAACTATGATTATGTATAAAATAGATAACACTCAGCCGATCTACCGTGTATATATGCTCGTAAATAAGTAAGTAGGTATACATAACTTATGTTTTCTCTTTGTGATGTTTTCATGAGTGTTGTCATTCGCCTTGTATTTACTAAAGTATATCTACACATTTGCATGTAATTGTCAAGTTCACACATCGATAGAGTTAAACGTGTTTTCAAGTTCACTTAAGACGTTGAGTGAAGTACCTAAACTCCTTATAATGGTAAGATTTTTCTACCTTTTACGTACCCGAATGAGTGTGTTAGGTAGTTTAATTATTTAAACTTGTAAAGAAAATAGAAACAATTTAATGTAACCTATTTGTAGAGCCCTTAAATATAATAAGCAGGGAGAATCCGCAGACTTATCGATAGTTAGATATTATTATTTTTTTTGTAAAATACACTAAAACAAATATATTTACGAATTCAAGTTTCCCAACAATAATGATATGATACAACATGAATTGAGTCTCTCATCGGTTGAAATGGGTCCATTTACATTTTAATAATGTAGACCCTTATGAAATAAATAAATTATTCTTATATTTTTGTGAAGTAAATGAAATCATTGTTTGATATATTATTATTTCTTTACATTATCTCTAGGAAATAGTAGTAAAATGCCTTTAACAATTTTACCAATGCCATTTCGTCACGACTTAACTGCAACATACAGAAAATACCTTTAATGTAGAAGTAAAGCGAATCGCTTATTGTAAAATAAAGCGTAGTTATTGGTGCAAAAGATAACTAGAGGGAAGTGAGAATGCTTATTCGACCTGTGTCTGTAGTATATTATTCTTCATATGTATTACTAAGTATAAGACTCTACCAAACTACCTTTAAAACTTATCTGTGCTAACATGTTTTTGTTATGTTATACTTATGTGTCGGAATTTAAATGTTGTTTAGTCTCCGGTCCCATTTTGTTGGGTTGACCATGAGTAACTACTTTGTTTCGGCTACAGCCTTTTTAATTCACACTTCGTTTATTTCTTTTTTAAATATTTTTAATCCGTGGGTCCTAACCGATGAATCAGAAGGGCGTCTCGAGGTAAGGTTGATTACTCATAGTCCATCGCGCCTTATTTATTCATCCTTTACTACTCGACGATGTAACCAGGCCATTAGTCGATGCATACTTTATATTTTGTTAAAAAAGTCAATGAGTCAATGCATTATTATTGCCTAGTAATCAACTTGTCACGTATTGATAATTAAGTTAATTTAATAATTGTTACGAATTGCACAATTTTACTATGAATATTTATAAACTTAACTCTAATTGAGCGAATTGAGCGCATATCCTAATTTTACTATTTTTATTTCCTTTTGCTATCAAAACTTAGTTATAGCAATTTGCTTGCTTCTTTCTTCTTCAACATATGTATTGTTTTATAGAAACCTCATAAAATATAACCACGTTTTCTATTGTAGGTTGGAGACAACGTTATTCGAGTTCATTAGTAAGAGTGTTATTGCCACACCTAGTTAGTTATGTTGAAGTTATGCTTGCTCTATCTTATTCCCCAGAAATAAAAAAATATTTTATACATGTCAGTAATATGGTAGTAGTACTCTACTACCCCGCTACTGATAAATGACCAAACACTATTTAATCTAAGTATTATTATTTAACAGATTATTTGTCAATTTCAATATGAATACTCGTATTTAAACCTAGAAACAAGAAGATTATGCAGATAGAGGAGATGTGATGATTATCCAGATATCTATAACTACAGATTTAATTGTGGGAGACTGATGATCACTTGCTAATGTGTTTTAACACTGTAAACAATAAATATCTTCAAATTGACTACTTTAAAGCGTAGATAAAGCCCATATTACTGAAAATAAAGCTCTCGTTCGCTATCTATGTACTAAAAAAACAACAAACCTTGAGGTTTTGGAATATTCATTTAGGACATTAGGACTTATTTAGTTAGGTGTCTCATATTAAAAGTAACGTTTAAGTAATTTCCATTACTTAGTAAGAGTTTTAATAAGACAACTTAACAATGTGTAAAATGTTTACTGTGACAATAACTTGTTAGTTTGTAAAGAGGTCTTCAAACAATCTTGTTAGATTTTCATCTAAGTAGTTTAATTTTAAAGTAACATGGAGTAAAACTAAATGACTTACCTGTCATTAATATAAAGGTTAAACACTAAGCTCGTTAAAATACGTTTATAACAAGTCGTTATAATCCGGTCAGTCATTTACGTTAACTAATACGATCTACGGTTATTTACGTAAACTAATATACCTACTTATCTAGTACCTATATCTTTTTATAAATCAACAAATAGGTATGAAATAAAATTAAAT
This sequence comes from Schrankia costaestrigalis, assembly GCA_905475405.1. NCBI lineage: Eukaryota > Metazoa > Arthropoda > Insecta > Lepidoptera > Erebidae > Schrankia > Schrankia costaestrigalis. The sequence goes on along the minus strand of FR997829.1, from coordinate 11,822,752 downwards.
CCAATGAAATCCCACTAGTTTAATCTTACTACTTTGTACGTAAATAAATATTTATTCAAATTATCTATATGAAAGTAAAATATAACTTTATTGATTCTTTAAATAATATCGCAATACTGATTGACTTATATGACGGTAATCTTGAATGTGAAAATGTATTTTTTGTTTTACTTATTATCTTTAAATAAACCTATTATACTAATATTATTCCTGGAATGTCATTTCTTAAATTACATTTATCTCAAGCGGGATAAAAATACTTATTATTGATGAGTGACTGGACACAGACAGTGAATCCTGTCATTCATAAAGATATCAATATGGCACCGGGATCAGTCATGCACATCCGTTGCTTTTTGCTCATGGCTCATAAATACGTACCTACTTAATTTGAAAATAATATATTAGTTTATAGTCCAGAACAATAACGTGACTATTTATTTCGATATTAGTCATGTTATGGCTCGTACGAGCTGACGTCACTATTTCCTACATATATGTAAGTAACTTCTACGAATGACTACAAACCGTATGTCTGACGGGAGTGCATTACCCCAGCAGAATCTTGTCGAAATTTGTAATTTTTTTTTATCAGCTTTTTAGATTTCTAGCTCCTGTAAATGTCTGTGTAGTTTTTGGAATTAGTTCAGTCCTAATTTTAAAGATATTTGACAAAAACAGATTCTGCTGCGGTAACGTTACCGCAGCAGAATCTTTTTTGAAATAATGGGATTATTGAAAAAATCTATAGGTACATTTTTAGATCGCTGGACGAAGTAAATGTTTCGACATAATTTGAATTTTTACGTTACCTGGTTTCGGAGATATTCAAGATGCTGCTGGCGTAACGTTTGCGTGTTTGCTGGATCTCCGAAACGGTACAGCGTAATTTCCTAATTTTTTATACACAGCTTCGTCTTAATTAGTCTGAATTAGTTCACGAATAAAAAAGTAATAATAATGCACCGTTTGCAAGTTATTTTAAATTATATAAATACCCCTTTTTGGGCCCTTACTCCTAAGATATGTACTCTGGAGACTTGTTTAAAACGTCATTTTATAGTTTATAGTTAGTTACAGGTCTGTGTGAAGTTTCATTAGTGTACAGTAAGTAATTAAAAAGTTATCACACAATTTAGTTCATTTTGGCCAGCGATGTGCATCGGGTTAATTTAACTGCCTATTAATTGAGTTTCGTATCGATTTACTTGCTGAATTCTGTATAAACAATTAGACTTTTGTGTCAACTTTATACCATGAAATTTTGAGCGTAATCCACTCAATAATTACAGAGATAAGCGAAAAAGAGTCATTACGTTATGCATGCAATAATGTCGGTACAGACGCGTACACAATTAATTTTAATGGCGCTAGTGAGCTGCGTTAACGCTCTTGAAACTAAATTAAATTCGTTTAAAATAAAAAAGCCGTTTTTGTTTTAAATGCATTACTTCGCTAATTTAAAAGCATCATAAGTGTTGATAGTGTGTTATACAAATATTTTATTGTTGTCAACACTTTAAATGTTATTAAATTTGCATTTAAAATTAAAACTGCCTTTTTTGTTTTAAATGCAATATTTAGCTAATTTAAAAGCATCCAAAGTGCTGACAGTGCGTTACACAAATAAGTACTTACTTTATTCCTTGTGTAAATACTGAGTTGATTTTTTTTCAATTGGCAGCGTAAACGCTTTTGAACAATTGCCGTAATGCATGTTATACACAAAGTAAATACATACCCCATCATTTTATACATATCATTTTATATTATGACAAAAATTTAAATGTTATCGTAATTAAATGTTGAGGTTTTGTTTTATTTATCTGTGATTTTTAAATTAAACAATCTTTAGCGTAATGGTTATTTAGTTATAAATGAATAATTACTGTGATTTTATAAATTAAGTTAAAAAAGTAAATTTTTATATACCTACTTAATTTTACTTATTTTAAGATTTTTAGACAATAGCTTTATTTTTAAAAGACAGTTATTCAATGACAATCAATACTTATGTTAAATATTAATTGCCATTTAAATAGTGTAATTGCTAAGCAATTGTTATTAAACTGTGATTTTACAACAAGGTATTTTGATCGTTTTAATATTTCTATCCTGTGCATAAAAGTTTTCAAATAAACTTTTTTTTTATTTTACCACTTGTTTACAAAACTGTACCAAAAAGCAAATATAAATTTTATTATCCTTTACATGTTAGTAGGTCAGAGTTATGTACTACACTGACGTTTTTTTGTGACCATCTATACATGGTCGGGTTACCATAGTCATTCATACGTAATGACTTTTTTTCGCTTATCTCTGTAATTATTGAGTGGATTACGCTCAAAATTATATGGTATAAAGGTGACACAAAAGTCTAATTGTTTATACAGAATTCAGCAAGTAAATCGATACGAAACTCAATTAATAGGCAGTTAAATTAACCCGTTGCACATCGCTGGCCAAAATGAACTAAATTGTGTGATAACTTTTTAATTACTTACTGTACACTAATGAAACTTCACACAGACCTGTAACTAACTATAAACTATAAAATGACGTTTTAAACAAGTCTCCAGAGTACATATCTTAGGAGTAAGGGCCCAAAAAGGGGTATTTATATAATTTAAAATAACTTGCAAACGGTGCATTATTATTACTTTTTTATTCGTGAACTAATTCAGACTAATTAAGACGAAGCTGTGTATAAAAAATTAGGAAATTACGCTGTACCGTTTCGGAGATCCAGCAAACACGCAAACGTTACGCCAGCAGCATCTTGAATATCTCCGAAACCAGGTAACGTAAAAATTCAAATTATATCGAAACATTTACTTCGTCCAGCGATCTAAAAATGTACCTATAGATTTTTTCAATAATCCCATTATTTCAAAAAAGATTCTGCTGCGGTAACGTTACCGCAGCAGAATCTGTTTTTGTCAAATATCTTTAAAATTAGGACTGAACTAATTCCAAAAACTACACAGACATTTACAGGAGCTAGAAATCTAAAAATCTGATAAAAAAAAATTACAAATTTCGACAAGATTCTGCTGGGGTAATGCACTCGTCTGACGGTGTCAAGATCATATTGTGTCCGTGAGGCGGGAAAAAAATAAGTAAGATCTTGTAGAGCTTCGTCCGTAAACAGCGCAATAAATTATAATTTACGTTAGAATATTTGTTCATACTACGTATTTAGTAAATGATTTAGTAATTATTAGAACTTTGATGATTTCTTAGATAAAAATTATCGCAATTAACTTTTACATTCTCGTTGCTTTTAGTGAAGTTCTTGGCTACAGAATCCCTAAATATTGAGTATTAAATTATCATTATTGGTAGACAGCCAAATTTTTGTTCCCATGTGACACATATTACGCTATTCATAATCATAACTGGTATTCAAACTATTCATTCTGCTTTTGCAGTAGGTAAGTATTTTCAATGACACTTAGATGCCTATTATTACTTTCAGGCGAGGTTGTGTGTAAAGTATTTTAAGCACGACATTGAACTTGTTTTCGCGTCAATGAAAGTTATTTATATTTGAAGATGTGTAGGTAGATGACCATAATAGTAAGCAACTAAGTTAATGGTAGCTTAAGCAGAAGTTCATTTAACAAATAGGTATTATACGTCACGGTACTTTGAACAATAATTAAGAGTTGGTATGTGACTGTCACAAAAAGAGGTTGAATTTCTGCTCCATAGTGTACTCCGATGATATAGGAGAACATTTTTCTGTCATCATGATGTTAGATAGTTTATGCGGTTTTAGAGATCCTGACTATATCTATAGCTATAGCTTGGCATGATACAGTTACAGCTCAGTCAGATATTGAGTAAGACTTCAAATTCTTTAGTCTTAATGTATGTCTGACTGGCCGTTTTATGTGAGCCTGTCGAGTTCTTATTGACAATATGTAGGTCTTAGTACAGATGATAGCTAAAGGTACTAAGTAAAATAGATTTGCGTTATGTAAGTAAATGCCCAGCAGGATCATTGTTTATTAAAAAAGCCATTGTCCTGAGCCTAGACATTGAAGACCGGAAAATAATCCTAGCCCAAGACTTATCCTACTTATAAGTGCGAAAGTTTGTGAGGATGTATGGATGGGTGGATAGATGTTTGTTACTCTTTTACGCAAAAACTACTAAATGGATTTTGATGAAATTTGGAATATAGGGAGTTTAGGGTGTAGAATAACATTTAGGCTACAAATACAACGCGGGTCAAGCCGCGGGGATCAGCTAGTAATTTAAAAAAAACAAAATCACTTTCTAGCTGTCCTTAATGTACGGCCCATATAGACAGGACTAATAATAATAGGTCATGCATGATGAAAAACTAGAATGTAGGTAGTTAGTTCGAATGTTCTGTCGCTTGTAACGATTATTCTTGTCGAATTTCCCTTTTTTCTACTTTTACAGGGCGACGCCTACGGAATCATAAAGGGTTTTGAAATTCTTAGTAAAATTGAATAATAATTCCTCGGAATCTAACGCAGTTTTTATGGTTTATTATGTAGGCATAATATCGTATATATTCTACGTGTGCAATGTAGTGTTTGAAAGTATGACAGACCATAATATGTAGTCAAATATGTTAATATTCTCGTCTTTCCTTATAATGTGTGATATAATTTCACTTCTACATATCCCAACGAAGATAACTTTCCTTTTTATTATGGGCTCTACTTGCCATTTTAATAAACTTATATTTACTAAGTGTCCTTATTACTCTCAATAATGTCTGCAGTTGGTAAGGTACCATCAACCTTAGTATTTATGTTCCGTCAACAGTTCCCAACTGGTTCATAGACCTCCTTCCCCAGAGAAATAGGTTGTCATAAAATCAGGTGATCATATGAATAAAACCAGTGTTTATTGATTATCAATGTAACTAATGACACAGGCTCTTCTTTTTATCAACAAGCAATGTGTGATGGAAGATAGATTTTTATTGAGGCTACGATAGCTAGCGATAGTAGGTAGGTAAAACGTAGGTACTAAGTAATTTATATAAAGACTATACTTACTTATAAGAGACTATACTTAGGTAAGTGATTGTAATATACAATAACCCAATATAATAATAGTATATAAAGTACTATGCATACAAATTTAAAATCGAGCCTAGACTTACAGCTAAAAATTAAACCCAAAATTAAAGAAAGTTCTGTAATCAATTTTAAAACTATTTAGTTGTTAGTGAACTACGTTATCATGGAAGCGTTCGAACGACGAGCAATGGCTGGTCGCCAACTCTTTCGTAAGATTTCTATATTTACTTCCCAAGGTTCGTACATTGCAGTTTGGGGGTTATTGACATTAATACCGAGTTATACAACATATTACCTCATGTTTAGCTTTAAACATGTAAAAGCCTAGCGTCTGATAGGTCGACAAAGACATTGACGAGAACGGCCAGTGTTAGTGCCAAGTTTACACCTATGAGCAGACGTAATTGACTCGCCGCTCACAGAAATAACACGAGGCTAAATAAACTACGTTCTTAGCTAGAAATATTTTAAATATGATACCTAATAGTATCATTAAATACCAACAACGCTGTATAAAGTATAAAAATATGTCTTAATTACTTAAATGTGCTAGGTGCCACAAACAGTTTGTTTAAGATAAAATAAGGTCCGACCTCTCGGTTGAGTGATGATGTCAGTATCAACATTTGCTAAAAGCATTCCATATTCTGTACATGCTAAACGATAATACAATAAGAAAAATAAAATCCAAGCAAAATTCATGAAATTTCCTGGGATATTGGAACCTTTGCAGACATGTTTTGTCCTTCTATTTACTAAATGAGATAAAAAAAACCCGCATACTTTTAAATTATACCTACTTACTGTACAAGCAAAGGTATTTGTTAATTTACATAAATTAGTACAAACTCAAGTATTTTCGTTGATGATGTAGTTACATACATATTATGTAGTACGTTTAACTGTTTACTTTCATGGAAGAAAAATTGTCGAAATATATTATGTAGTACGAGTAGGTAAGTTCATCTTTCCACATCTACCATAAAATACGTATCTATCACTTAGATCAGTGAAAGAAACAACAAGCTATATTAATTAACACATTACTATTGAAGTCCCTCCTTACAATATAATCAAATTGTATTTTGTAATGTATAAAATGTGCAACATCATTCATCGATTAATCGAGCAGCAAACAAATGATAGTCGGCGCCACGTCTCGCCGTCGTCAGCTGGTTGGAATACTTCAGCAGACGCCAATGCTTGCGACACCTCTGTGCCCGACCGGACTCTGCTCTGGCATGCAATATGCGCTTGTCTCGTACGCAACCTATTTAATAAACCATTCTATTGATTGATATTTTATCGGCTTGCATACATATTACCATGTATCGATCGACTTTTGAAGTATCGTCAGTAGCACGACCTCACAAGGCCACATCTGAGTAAACAACGCGACAGACATAAACGTTGTCCTTTGTAATAACAATTATTTACAATACAACAAATATCATTGTTTATTCTTCCATACCTTCTAGATAACTTATTAGTTCAAATGATCACTTAATTAATATTATTCGTAGGTATTAAAAAAACTTTGTCACGTTCCTTCTGTGTGTGTTCTATAGATGTTCGGAGTAACGGTAGATTTATACTCTATTTATATTATGGAATGAGACTCCCACGCGTCCCGCATTAGTACCCGCTATCCTACATGCGCAGGTGTGAGAACATAGCATATGCATGGCTATCCATTATATTTACCTACTTAAGTTTTAACATCTCGAAGATAACCCATAAGTAAAATCTAATTGGATACTCACATAAAAAAACACAACACAGGTTTTGATGCTTTTCTTAAATCTACAAAGGTTACAGTGAACTATTTCGATTTGGATCATGTCTCTTATATTTTTGTCCGCCGAACCTGCTCATTTGAATGTAATTTTTAAATTCGATGTGTCCAATTTGATTAAGTGATTATCAATTTAGCGTAAAAACTACCATTTGTATCTGTTTGTTTTTACTTAGATAAAGTAATAGATGTTACCGGTTTAATATCGCCGTCATTACAAATATGTTATGTAAAAATAAATTATAAAGTCACTAACTGGTTCTGTTGATTGAAAGAAGAAAATGATTTAGTGCGTACATTAGAGATATAATATCACACAGTTACATTTATTAAATTCTACCTTCTATATGTTTTCACTAACCATATTTTAGGCATTCATAAGGCCTTTCATAATTTGTATTAATAATATCCAAAATTGATTTACTTGCAGTAAAGGATAAGTATGACAATTAATAAATTTTCAGACAACAAATATTGCGTGTAAGTAGGTATATTATGAAAGATTTATAATACAACAAATAGTTAGTACCTACCTAAATATTCTTGTCCTAATTTTTGAAATTTAGTCCTTTGTACCTACACGATTTCATTGCGCGCGATGTCAAGTTCAAATTTTTGCAAATCCCACGCAGTCTAATTTATTTGTGTGATCCACTAATAGTCCAGGCTTCTTAATGACTTGCTTTCATTTTCTTGGTGATAATAGCTCTTCGCAATACATGGCTTGTTCCCTTAACGCTTTAAAGTTTATTCTATTAATTGCGTAACTAACTTCTACTACCTATCAATTAAAATCTTACCCAATCTGAAGCTTCACACTAAATTAGGTAAATGCATACAATATGCTTTATAAATATATTCATGTCGACTAAATACCGGGTAAGCCGCTTTTGTGACCGAGAATGAATGTGTGATGTTTAGTTACTCACAGGTGACGTCATCGATAAACGCGTGACTAAGAATGCAGTAAAAAATCATACTTATGTGATTTAACAAAAAATATGAATATCGTAAAGAAATCTTTACAACCAGCCTTTAAGTTCTAGTTACAACTACAGTTACAAGTACTATCGTAGAGTTGGAATTGATTTTAAATTATTTAAGACAATACTGAATTTACAATACGCACAGTCCCAGTTTCTATAGAGGCACAATATATTTTATCTATAAATAAATACATATTATATAATGTGATTACATCTATTACAAATAAGTAGATACAAGGCGAGTTCACATAAATTAAAGAAAAAGACACAATTTGGTGTTATGACAGATATTCAATATGAGCGTCTCGGACCACCATGCATGACGCGAGTTGGTTTCTGATAACTCGTTACCGGTATTACCCCGTTGAAATTTGACGTCATTGATATTTGTATTGCCAAAATTAGTGTCCACAGTGGGTGGTAGCACTAAATACTTACAAAACGTTTATGATCTTCTGGACCTCATACGTTGCAGTTACACGTACTTAATTATAATACATACTTACTTAGTGCTGAATTACAACCGAAAATACTAATATTAAGGAAGGCACAAAGATTGGAGGGCAATGGCATGGCATACTAAATTTAGAACAAAAAATCTTATGTAACAGAGAAAACTTTAAAAAAGCTATTCTTTTAGACACTTTTTAAGCAATTAATGTCTAAACGAAAGTTGATTTGACTCATGAATTATTATCGTATGATATCTACTACTTTGTAGTAAGTACACGCGTGCAGCTAATTTTAAAGCAGCTTAAAATACAAATTGTCTTCGTTGCCAAATATTATTGATAAACGCTGCCTACATATTGGAATTTGATACGTTAAAATCAAAAACAAGTTAAGGCGAAGTCGTTAAGAAGCTATAATAATTATCATACGCGACATTCTTGAGATAAGGCATTCCCCTGAAAACGAACATTCAATCACAAATAAAGGTAATCCTTTGTTATAACTTTGTTGTTTGAATGACAACTATAAGAGAGACGGAAGATTACAGGAAAATTAATACATATTGTAATAAACATAATTGTATACATTTAATTTAAATGGTAATGAGTTAAGCGGCTCATCAAGTTAAAGTTTATTGATACAACTAAATAGAAATAATCTTTTCTGTTAACACTATGAATATGTTACGCAATTTATTACTAATTTGATTTTATGATGGCTGATTATACAGTCATCCATTAGAGATATGTAAGAAATTTATTCATAAATAATTTATTTTATATTTTGTTGTAATAAACAATATTATATACTTAGTTAAGTTACCTTTTATGGTACTTTATAGAATAAATCTAACTACATTTGTTAAGTCATTTAAATTATAATGTAGATAATCCACACATAGTTTTATAACGTGTTGGTACGGAATAGAGACGTTGTCGTTTACGGTTTTCTCGGAAAGGCAAACACAGGCACACAGAAATAAATGAAAACAGTGCGTGATCTAATCAAAGTATAGAGATCCAAGAACCAATATGGCCTACATAGTAATTGCCCAACTATAGAGCTGGACAGAAAGCCTTAACAGTTCTGGTTCTGGAAGCCAATGTAGCATATATTTTAACTTTAGGAATGCATGCGATAAAATAATTAAAGACGGCAACTGGTGTATTTGCCTGGGCATTTTAACTTCTTATTTTCCATAAATGAAATATTCACCATCACGAATAACATTTAGTATGCAAGTAGAGTACTTGCATACTTAGTCCCAATAGTTCAAAATATTATTTTAATTAGGTACAATAGAAAACTGAAATGTACAATGACAACATTGTCATATTTGCTAAAACACATCAAATAAATAATACTATGTACAACTTAAATAACATCTCAATAGGAATAAACATTCTGAAGCTCGTTATTTGCATTTTATTGTGAATATTGAAGAGAATTGATGAAGACGTAGTAAGTTTCAGATGATCATTGTCCTGACCTCTTGATGACGCCGCCCGCTGCAAGGCAATGTCGATGCTCATTTAAACTGTCACGGCAAAAAAAAACACATTTACAAGTGCACTTAATTGAAGAGCGTGTGTGTTATTCTTCGATTATTTGCCAGAATATATCTAGTTATTTTTATGCAAACATATTATTTTGTTTCAAATCTTTGACCAATAATGTTAAACATCTTAATCTCTCGCTTTGTTAAAAGTGTAAGCGGTGAAGCTGACATTTTATTAGCAACATTACCTACCCAAAATTTAAACTGAGACTATCATTATTTATAATATTTTGTTTTCCAAATTACTTAAATTATTTTGAGAAAATACCGTTTTTTATCAAAATTATTTTAACCAGCAGGTCAATTGTCGAAACATACTATTTAATTTAACTTAATTTTTAACGATTTTAAGGAACGAGAATTGACATGAAGAGTTAAATTAAGACGTAAATCAATATTTTATGCACTTAAGTAGGTCACTATGAATGTTAGCCAATTTATAAATTTGTACATGGACTAGGTTCCTTAGCCTTAAATACATCAAAATGTATCTACAATACCAACAAATCGTGACTTATAATAGCAAATCCCGTTATGCTTCCAATCCAATTCAATTGAACCATAAGTTTCTCAAAATAAATATATTGATTACCATCTACAACATTCACAAAATATAATCACGGAATGTAACATAGGTAGAGAATAAAGATGGTATCAAGAGTTTTTAATCAAATTTAAAATATCATCGAGAGAAATCTCAGACCTCTGAAAACAGTTAACTGATTTGATTATTGTTTATTCCTTGTATATAAATAAACGAGTTTCGCTCTCAGTCTCCTTTCACTGATGTCTTTGCATTTAGATCTTGATTGTAGATAAATTAAAACGCAAGATGTCTGCATAGTAAGCTTTGACTTTGAGAGAAAATATATTTTCAATTAGGTCGATCAAATGCCAGCCTAATGTATCGTGTTACTATCATTGAGTTGTAGGTACATCAGTTTCTGATTGCTTACAATTGGGAATGATAATGACTTTTACCTGGCGCAGAGTGACGTCTAAACCTTTTAATAGAAGCTGGTGTTTGCCAAGAAAACAAAAATTTATTGAATACGTTTACTTCAATTTCAACCTTTTAGTCCCTTGAATTCAGTACTGTATTTCGCTCGGATGAGCCGTTGTGTTGATTATTTTAACTGTGCCTAAAGTGTGTTATCCAACAAATTATGGAGTTACCGTATGATGTATGTACACAATTTTAATGCCTTCTTATAGTTTTTTTCTGTAATTAACGTATTTTGTGTTTTTGTTGACAGATGGCACAGTTAATAACTGTGCGGTTAAACAAAGCCGACCATCAACCCTTGGGCTTCCGCCTTCAAGGCGGTAAAGATTTCGGCACACCTCTTGTCGTCCAAAAGGTCAGTATCATTACGTCTGCATTAAATATCCGCTTACTTATAAAAAGCGTAATTTATGGCTGCGTAATCACAGCTTTAGTTCCCTACTTAGTAAGTTCCACAATTTATTTAATTTCGTTCCGTAGTTATATAAGTTTGCATGCTATATTTAATATTACTAAGGTTTTGGCTGCTGTGTTACTCCATATTTTTTTAGGAAGAGGCGTGTTAAGAATAACTCATTCTTGAGCAACATCATTAATGCAAAGAAGCTATTCCTCTAAATACTAAAAAGGCAAATTAAGAGAAATTTTAACATCGAAGCCAGCGCAGAAAAAACTACATTGAAAATTTTACAGGTCATCACGTTCATATTTCCGTTCTTGTGTACCCATTTCATTTACCCAGTTTCAGTTAATTAGTTTTGTCTGTTTAGATAGAAACGTAGGTACCTACTTCAGTTAAGATAAATTAATGTCAAAATTTTATCTGTGTGTGAATATAATATGTGTAATTTAAATAAGTATTAAAATGGGAACGTGATGAATAATTTGGTGGTCGGGCCAGTAGGTCTACATGAGTACATTTCAATAACCAAATGTAATCTACGGTCAAGATGACAGCGGAAAGTGTTCTAAACAATTACCTACGGCCGAAATTGAAAAGCATTTTAATTGGTAGGTAAATACTTATATCCTATGTGGTTTGAAAAAAAATTACATTAGGCTAATTAGAATGCTCATACCCGAAATAGGTTCATTAAATACAGGCATATCAAAACTAGTTACCAAATCAATACTAGGTAAATTGACACTCACATGGGTCATGGGTAGAGCATAGTTAATGTCGTATGAACTTAAGATCTGTATTAAGAGACCAATATAAAATATGTATAATTCCAGTGATGATATACTATATATAAACTTTAAGTTAGTGCAATACTTTGAAAACTTAGTTTCTGAAACTATCCAACCACGTATTTCAAATTAAAAATTAGTAATGCAGTTGTAGAGTCGGTGGATTGTTTAGTGTACATTTTTGTTGCTCCTGTCGAGTAACAATCTTCTATTTATTAGGATACACTCATACCTATCTTTAATTAGCATTATTTTCCCATAAGTCTCTACATTTCCTCTATAGTGTGACCGCCTCGCGACTCAACGCCCGCTCTCAACAGGGCCCCAGGCTACAAAACATTGTCGAACACGATTAGTTATCCGAAGGAGCTTTTACCAACTCATTAACTGTTAGCTGACCCCGTTAAAGCGTTTGATATGACATTCGTTAGTAAAAATATATTGAGAAAATACTACTTATTTTAAAACATGTAAGTGTCATACATTAGCGTTAGAGATAAGTGTCGCCGTACAAATTTACTTAAAGACGAAAGTGTTCTATTCTTACAACACTTTCGGTTAGAATAAAGTTGTAAAAACATTTTTATACAACACTAGTTGAGTTGAAAGCTTATAACGTGTAAACATCATTTTTAAAGTGTTTTCACCCATTGACGTCTTTAATGGATTTGGAAGATCTATTATGTGGAAAAATAAAGTTTTTGGTGAGTTGACTTCTTGCTTAAACTCAAGTTGACACCAGCCCAATTCTTACAGCAGTAGATATAGATAGATTGGTATCTATACAACAAATGAAAACTCAATGTCGCTACGTTATTCTTAAATTGTCGCAGTACTGGATTATCTATGTACTTCCCACTTAGCTTTCAGTTCTACTGAACTGGGTTGGTCACAAACAAGCAATACTATTGGTGGCTGTAAATACATATACCAACCATATTAATTCCGATTGTCACCAACACACATACATAGGAACCATAAAAAATAAATGCCAGCCATAAGTATAAAACATATCCTCACTTTCTCGGTAACTACGGAATAAAAAAAGGAATGCAGCTTTTAAAGCAACTACCGATGTTGTAACACGCAAAATGATACATCCGGAACATCATAAAAACGTAAAGTAGGTTATGAACCGATTGGATGAATACATAACGAGTATGACGTTTAAAGTCAAAAGAAGATATCGTATGTCTGGCAAAGATTAGGTAGCCTTTGTCCAAAGCCAACGGTTCTTCTTGAATAATGCGTTAGATATGTATGATTGTTTGTGATTGTATTCAACTAAATACATGCTAAGCAAATCATGTATTGTTAGTTTATTGAACTCATAGTTTGTTGTACCTGCATTTTGAAATGAATTTAAATTGGCATCATTCTACATCGTTAGTAAAGCAGAATGATAGTTTCATGTTCAGTTCAAAGTTCAAATTCAATGCTTGGGAAAATCTGAATGTATTTGGAGCACTTCGTAATTATAAAGTGTAGTGTTTCCGATCCGACAATAGAGTGTGTTTTCGATCTTTGGGAAATACTCACAACTATTTGAAGGGTTAATTCATAGCTGCCCAACGCTATGCGACCAAAAATCTCTTATCACAACAGCTACTTTTGTAAGGCCGAATTAACAGTAGAGTCCTGTAAAATGCTGATGAAGATCTCTCTTGGTAGACTTTTACAATCGTCAAGGGACAGGTAGTGTACATCTTCTATTCTTCGCCACCAAATGGTCCACTTTTGGTACATGCAATCAACCATGCAAAATATGTAAAAGACTAAGGGCAAACAAAAGGTCATTAATTTATAGGTTTGCCGTCAAATTCTCCACAATTATACATTAACAATATACAATATACCTACACCTTTTACATCTACTTAAATTTAAATAACAAAGATTTAAGTGCAATTCTTTAAGAAAGGACGATCTTTGCATATAGGAAAGAGCATTAAAGATAATTCACAAGCATATTGTGTTCCTGCATTGTTTACAATATAATAAGTAACACAAAAGGTAATACTTACACTTCCTTATGATTATCCCTATACTGGCCTTCAATATTTTTAAATATAATTTTGCATGTTATATTCGTTGGTAGGTGCGATGCATTTTTAAATTCGCGATCAACTTCAGAGGTTTCTTTCGACGAACTCATAAACAAGGGTTATTGTGAAAGATAATCCTTACTTTAGGCAGCCGTAAGTAAGTAAATTATTATGTACGTAAAACATAAAGGCTGCTAGCCAGCTTTATGAGTAAAGTACCGCTCTTTTACGCTTAGCTGATGTTTTATTGTATACTAAATTTCACGAACAAGGACTTAACAAAAGCTCGTAATTTTTTATAAACTATCATGTAAGAAACTGCAATGATACTCCATACTACAATTTATTTAGCAACTGTACCAATTATAAGTATTCCAATCTTTCCTATTGATGAATGCCTACGTAGATAGCATAACCTACTTATATAAGTAAACTTTCATCCTATAGCAGTGTGTAGTCTGATACTATTTCTGAACCAGCAATCCCGATTTTTTGCTGTTATGTTTATGTTCACGGCCACGTACCAGTTTCACTCTTACTCGTATTAACCGGAATCGTTCTGAGCTTGCTGGGCATTGATAGTTGCGTAACTATTCGGATTCTGTCGTTTATATGGAACACAATCTGAGTCACGTACTAGTAGAGTTTGTTTTGAAATTAGAACGGCTAGCTGCGACAACAACACCTTCTGTGGACTATCGCTAAGTATTTGTCTATTCTAATTATGTAGGTAATCATCTACTCGCCAGTGAATTTCCGTAGATAACTTAATGTTGAAATAACATAATAGGCTTTAAGAATTTAACTACTTAACACGTTTTAAACAAAGATTTCGTAAAAATTGTTCAATATTAATTGCCACTTTTAAGCTTTTGTCTTTATTTTGGTTATACCCATAACAACGCGGTGTGATATGAAAAATTATTTAACACAATAAAAATATTAACGGCGGTTATCGGTGTCATAACTAACTCTATGAAAGAGTCTTTTGGAACATTGTGTACCGCTCTTTCAATGGCATTGGGTCCTTCAAAAATAGAGTGTTTTTAAAAGTATTGAGCAAGGCGATATGAAGTTATTTTATACCAACCATCCTGTTGACTTGAGATGAATTCACTCTTTTGAAACAATTTTCAAATCTGAAGAATTTTACAGTAGAGTTATAGACAGTTATGGTCTAAGCATACTTAAGTCCTATTATATCCCGAGAATGTCTGTGAAAATATAAATCTAAACAAAGCCTCGAAGGCAATAAAAACTAAACGGCGGCAATAGAAGCGTTTTAATAGACCGCGTTTCCCTCACTTGGTATGGTATTCGGTATGTCGGATATTATTCTTGGTGGCGGAATGTTAATGTACGAGAGCAGGGACGGACTTCCTTCTATGATGAGGAAAAGCTTAAAAGCATTCTATCATTGGAAGAAAAAGTAATCTCTAAAGAAACCCGTACCGTTTCTGGCCCGTATGTTATTAAAAAGCTTTTCCCCCTTTGAAAAAGCCTCTCCCTACAATTGCTACTAACATTAAATCGGAAAATATTAAAACGAGCTATTAAAAAAAAGCTTTGCGACTGATGATGACATACTGTATTAATAACTTGAGCGGTATGAATTTGGGTAAGCGAAAAAATAACTAAACTAACGACGAATATTGATTAATAATAAAATCCAGAACGAGCTTACAAAAAGTGGATTGTGATTAATCCATTTCATATATAAAAATTTTATCCGAGCGACTACATTACTAAGTGAGCGACTGGAAATACAGAGTGGGCAACTTCTATATTAAAATAGTTAAATAATAACAAATGTTACAGCCAAAGTAATGAATATTGTACATAATAACTAGCCATTATGTATAAGGGCTACTCAATTTTGCTAAAGTGATAAATGTCGCAGAATTAATCACATTAACCATTATATATGGCAGAAACACAATATTAAGGCACAAGCGAGCGCGCTCGCTTCGCTCGCTCGGCTCGTGCGTCCTTTGGTCACTGTACTAACCTAACCTAACCAACTGTTACTGACTTTTGCCTTAATATTGTGTTTCTGCCATAAGCGTGCCGCGGCAGCGGTCGGCGAGTGCTAGAATATAGTAATACCTACTACATTCTAGTTTTACATAAAAAAAATGTTTCTTGCACTCGCCGTTTTCGTATTCGTAACATTTCATTTAAGATACAATGCCGCTCAATATAAAAAATACATTTGCCAAATATTGAAAAAAATGCAGGACGTAACGTTGACACTTAAACAAATATTAAGTCGCTCAAATATTATGAAGCTGCTCATTTTGTATTTTAAGTAACTCAAATTAATGTTTGTAAGATACTGTTCTGTTGATTTCTCATCACTTACAGTCAGTCGCTCACTTAGTAATTATATAAGCCAAATTAATTAATTTTCACACTTAAAATTGTAATTTACAGTCACTCGTTTTATTGCTACCCCATTAAATCTACCACGTTGTAAATGATATAGCAAAGAGTAAATATTCACAAGGCATTAAACGTGCAATATACTTATTTAAAATAACGACGGTGATATTTTATAATTTGTCGTGGTCGTGACACTGGTGTGAAATTGAAGTGTCAAGCGGTCTGATTAGAGGTGACGGACGGAGTATAACATGAAGGTAATAATTTGAATCTGGGTGAGTGCCACAAGTATCAAGATATTAATATTACATGACTAGAAAATACTAGAATAGGTTTTGAGCGTGGGAGCTTTGGATTAAAGATTCAGTTTTCTTAACAGTAAATATTTTGAATCTGCTCCTCATACATATTTTGGACAAAAAAGAAGCCTTATCCTTTTTGAGCTCTAATCTATTATTTTATTAAATCTCTCTCTCTCTCTCTCTTAAAGTCAAGACATCAAGACATCTCTTAAAGTATTTTAAAAAAATCTCTCTCTCTCTCTCTCTGTCTCTCTTAAAGTACTTTAAGTCTGAAAGTTAAAGAAATACCCAGATAAAAAATACATCCTGTAATATCCATCTTTTGGTCTTTTATAGGGATCACTGATACAAAAAGGTTCTAAAAATGCAGATCCCAAAAGACAGAAATGTTTTGGAAGACTCTACCGTGCTAAAAATACATATAAATACGTAGATATAATCTGGATTCTTCGTTACTTTAACCGCATACATTGAACAAAACATAATAAGTAGATAGGGAGTAGAGGTACGGCTTGGCGGCTTGGCCTCGCATCGCGCCGCTACGGAGTTGCATTTAATTTCTTGTTTTGTACTTCTTTGACCGTATATAGCCTTAGCGCGTGCGGCGCCTCTGAGAACATTCATAGATGCACATGTTGAATGTTGTTCAAGATACTTATATGTTACCTATGTAAGCTCGAGATATAAAAATAGCAAAATGTAGCCATATTTAGAGTAAAATTGAAGCCAGTTACGGCTAATCTTGGCATAATCTGACTTACCTATTCCAAAATGTATTTATTTATGTGGTACCCATATTAAGTTTTTAAGTTCTACTGTGTCTCCATTATGATAATTTTAATAAGGTGCTCTCTGTAATATGTAACTCTACACATATAATTTATTATATTTACGTGACCTTGTCCTGTATTGACTGAGTAAATAAGAGTCTTTTTTAAGAGTTGATGTGAATTTATTCCTGTTACTTCTGATGAATCAACCCTGTATTCTGGTTCTGGCGCTAGCTTGTAACCTATCCAATACCAAGCAATCAGCTAGCTAATTTTCTCTCCATCTCTACTCTACATATAGATGTCCTGTACCTAAACAAGAAAGGGCTGTTTTAATTAACGAGACGAGACCTTTAACCCGTATATATGGATCTAGTTAGGTACTAATAACAAGACACTGGCTAACAGGCTGGTAGGTCTGCCTTGGTGTACATAACGTCTAAAGAAAAATATTCATTATCAGTCAAAAAAAAACCAGTGAAAACACTTATTAACCCTCAACTTCTTCTGAAATAAATATAAACAAAGAACAAGTTAGTTCAGTTATGTTTACAACATTCGCTTAATTACATCCCGATGACACAATAAACACAATGCACTTTATGGAATTGCAAAAAAGTTATTATGTACGGACGTTGACAAGGTGGCTTGTAGTTCACCCGGCCACCGAACCTTTGCAAAGGAATTCAACTTTTTGTGGACATGAATTAAGCCGAAGATATACAAACTTGTTACTGTTGTATTAATTTACTTTTCATAGCGTCGACCTACTCTAAAAACATAGGTATCTGTAATACGAAATTTGCTTTTAATTAAATACGTAAAGTTTTTTTAGCCAACCTTTTGTCTACAAAGTATAGCTTTGAAAGTTAAAACTACTTTTAGCTTACTTAAAATAATTAGTATTGTGCGGATCTTAAATCAAGCTGTCTCTTATCGCTCAGTTTATTTTGACCAGTAACCTGCAACTGAAACTATGGATAACTCACAACAAATGGTAGAGCAATAATAATTTTTGATGGGAAAAAAACTTGTTCCCCGAAAACGTGTACCTACTGTAGAGAAATGGACCAACACCTAGTTAATTAATATCTATTACTATCAACTACCATCGCCAGTGGTCCACTAACTATATAGGAGAAGAAGGTTCTTGCCATAAATTCATAGGACTGAGCGACTAATCTAACAAATCAATGACAATGGCAAAAATAATATTAAACGTTATTTTTGGTTAAGCTCAAACTAAATATACCGAAATCAATACCTAGCTATAATTGCTCTGTATGTGATTCATGTTAATTTATGACCTCATGATATTAATTGTGTCTACGAGCACAAGGTCAAGGCAGTCAAAGATATTTGATAATTCTTTGTTATTTTTTCGACGAATTGGTTATGTTTTTGTCTTTTTAGTTTAGGTAATCCTTAGGTCATTTAACTAGTAGCTTATAAAGTATCTCAACTAAGTATACTCGGTAACGTTTATTTTACGTGTTTATTTTTAATACATATACAGGATGTCCCAAAACCCGACGTTAATTCGAAGCCGTGTGATAAGGCAAGTCATGCTGGTTATCAGAAAAATATTTAAAATAATCTAAGTCGCATGGTTGTAAAGTTATAGGCCTTTGAAAAAAAACGCAAAAATTCCCACTTTGTGACACTCTTTTCCCTCCTGTTGTCACAAATCTTAACTTTTTCCAACTTTTTTTTTTGCTGTGATACCCTGAATAGTGCCTCTTTAAATTCTAATAAATAATTTAAAACCACCTGGTCTAGTTTTCACATCAATAGGACTTATTTCTTAGAATAAAATTTATTATGAAAAAAATGTCCAGTTTGAACTGACTGTAGTGAAAAAATAATGTACTACGCGAGTTTGGAAAGTTCGGGCAAAAGTTGGCGCATTTAGTAAGGATTTGAAAATGGTATCATGCTTGGTAAATTGTTGCCGCAATCATGGACAAAAATAATCTTTTTTGTAAAATTTAGGAGCCGATTCCAATGCTGAATAAGTTAAACTGCTAACTAGTTAAACCGGAAAGAGTCATCATATCAAGTGAAAAGTAGTAGAAACAGTAGTATTAGTTAAAAATGCCAAAAATACAGCCCGTTTTAAAAAAAATACAGTCAGTTTTGGGACACCCTGTATAGATGCCTGCAACACTGCCTAGGTAAGCAAAGTAAATCAGCAACGTCTTTATGACTAGAACATGTTAAGTACTACAAGCGAAATAGGTTTAAAGCAGTAAACTGTAACGCCTTTCACATCATAAAACGAAGCACCTATTGTTTATCTAGTTATCCATGTATTGCTGTCTGTAAATTTGCAGTATTTTACTTGTAAACACCTTTATTTGAGGTTAATAACTGGGTTAGGTTATGTTAGGTTGTAATTAGCTAATTATTTATGTCTATTTATTGTTACTTGCAGGTTAACGGTGGTAGCGCGGCCGAGCGTGCTGGTCTGCAGGCAGGTGATGCGCTGATCCGTGTCAACGCTACCGACGTATACTCCTTACGACACCAAGAGGCGCAAGATGCCATCCGCGCTGCCGGTATCAACCTTGAACTCACCGTACAACGGTATGTACACAGCCTGGTTATATACGTATGTAGGAAATACTTCACTTATATATTGCAAACCTTGACAGACTGATTAATTTAAGGTCGGCTTATCAGTATTTATTGACTTTGTTGTTTTTTGTTTGTGGGGTATAAAGGTGCCTTAACAAATTTAGACTCAGACATTGATGACTTGAGTAGACTAGTGGACAATAAATATAAATTAAATTGACGTAACATAAATATGTTCAGTAACAAGGAAACATTTAAGGTAATACAATATTTTATCATATTTTTAAAGTGGCGGTGGTACTTGGCGTCCTTCAGTTACGCCTACAGGCAGTCTGCCAAGACCCGTTTCAAGATCAACGGGAGCTTCTCCTGCACTTGTCACTACTACATCACTTAAAGCCACTCCTCAACCTTCACGCGCCTTCGGCAATGGGCATAACAACGTTGCAAAACCTTTTGGCTACGTAAGTACTTAACTTAATATTATTATGATTATTTAGATAGTTATTTCTTTCCCGGAGTACATGACAATGGAAGGCAAAACTTTACTACTATTACAAGGTGTACTTAAGTATGTTGGAGAATGTGTGGATAAGTGTCAAGGAGTGTCTGTATATGAGGATGCCTGAGTTTTTTTAGTGATATGTCTCCACGGCAGACATTGAAAGTTGTATACCTGCTTACTTCCAAGTCTATATGAATTCCGAAGTGTAGAAGACGCTCAGCGCTATCGTTGTTGCAATAACGTAATCGAACTTACAAAGTGCATTTGGCTCAAAATCAAATTCACTACTATAACAGTGAGTACAAATCTGTAAGGTACCTACTCTAATTAGAGTATTGTACAAGTAGAGACTTTGAATATTATGCTCGTATCAGTCTCTTTGTGAATGCGTTTGTTTTGTTGAAGGACGGATGGTAGTCATGAAATAACGTCAATTCGTCAGGCCAAAAGCTTCGTCACGTGACTTTTGAAGGACCAGCTAGTTTTAAATAAAATATCTGATTTGGTAGGATAGGATAGGCTACTTTTAAGGAAAATAGGGATATAAATGAGTACCCAAAAAAATAGGAGGTAATGATGGTTTTCATACTCTAAAATGTAATAGTAATTATGATATTTAACGGTAACAATACTTTACTGTAACCCTTGAATTTGATTCTTACAGATGAACGGCAACGACTCAGTAAAAAGCATAGTGAACAAACAATACAATACACCGGTGAACATGTACAGCGACAAGACCATCGCGGAGACTCTATCTGCACAAACTGAAGTGCTCGCTGGTGGCGTGCTTGGGTAAGGGACTTTGTTTTATGAATGCCTTTTATGAATAGAATAAACTTGGATAACAATGCTAATAATTGTTTGTAGTTGCTAGTTTATAGTTGTTTTGTAGTTACATCCAACAATACACTGTAAGTCCAAAGCAGTAAATTTATAAAAAAGAAAATATGTAGTAATGCATTTTAGAATCCTTTGAACTAAAAAGTTATTTTATTTTTATCATTGGCAGAGTCAATTTCAAGAAAAATGAAAAGACCTACGACGCTGAAAAGAGTGCAGT
Source organism: Schrankia costaestrigalis (assembly GCA_905475405.1). NCBI lineage: Eukaryota > Metazoa > Arthropoda > Insecta > Lepidoptera > Erebidae > Schrankia > Schrankia costaestrigalis. The sequence goes on along the minus strand of FR997829.1, from coordinate 11,801,055 downwards.
ATTCAAGGTTTTGCAAGAGGAACAAAACGATCCCGAGCCAGGTAATATAGATTATTTATCGACAAGGTGACATCACAGATAGACAAACATAGCTACTTATGTAGGTTGCCCTTAACTTATAAACTGACAGCTTTATCAAAATTAAAATCTAAATTAAATACATGCTCATTCTTGCTCCGTAATGTAACAAGAAATTTAGTTTCATATCGCACAGAATAAATCAAAATTAATCAAACCAAAATTGGTACAATAGTAGAGGTGGCCCACCAAGGGCCGACATCGGCCCCCTCGACGCCAGTGTCCGGACTCCGCCACGTCCAAGCACCGGTCACGAGGCCTGACGCTCCCATCAACAATACCGGAGGCTTGCCTCCAGGACAGAACATTTGCGAGGAATGCGAAAGGCTCATCACGTAAGTCGGTATAAACGCGCGGGCCGACACGGTAACACATATGGCAAGCAAAATGTCCAAATTTCAGGATTCGCGTTATTATTTGGCGGTTTCGGTGCGATAAGAATTTGCACTAAAGTTTTTCTGGTTTTTATCAAATGCATAGCTTTACAAAGTAGCAATGTAAAGGTAATCAGGAGCGAGCGTCTGTTGTAGTTCAGCTATGAGTACACAAATAGGAGGAAAGTAATATTGACATTGCGGGCCAGCAGAGCCTTCTCAGTTTTACTCTCGCGCGAGCGTGGGGCGCGCGGGCACGCCGTGCAGTCTGCACCGCACGCACCGCTCGCGCTCGCGCACGCCGCACGTGGCCAGCGCGCCGCCCACCCCCGCGCCCCCGCCCGCACCGCCGAGCGCCTGCGCCGGCACGCAGACCCCGCACGAGCTGACCCCGGCCCCGGCGCACCGCGCCAGCATCCCCATGGGCGTCCACGAGGTGCTGCCGGACGGCCGCATCGCGCTGGGAGCGCCGGCGCTGCCGCAGCCCCGCGACACGCTGCCCGTCATCAACGAGACCCCGTATTGCTCCGATTGTAATCGCTACATTATGTAAGCGAAGTCAGAAGGAATGTCTTGACGTGTTTGCGACCGTGTCGACCTGTGCACTAGTTCTATCGTGTAGATTAAAAATAATTCTGTGATTCCAACGTGTTACGACTTCACCCACTCTTCACCTACATTAATTTGTAAATATTGTAATGGAGTCGCATGGAGTCGTGACACGTGACTTAGCACATATATTGCGTTTTAGAGACAAAGATACTGTTGGTGTAACATCAGGACCTTATTATGACAGATACATCGATCTTGACGCAATGTGTGTGCTGTATGATCAAATCATTATTCATCAATTAATAGTCTTCATCTTATCCTTTTTTCATACTTTGTAGTTAGGCAGAATGAAATAATTACATGTCAGCGTCACTGTATATCTTCACTTTAGTGGCGAAGTGTCCATATAACTCGATTCCTACCGGCTTACCTTTGCAAAAACCGCTTAGCATTGTCTATTAATCAATTATAAATCAATGACGCAACATCCACTCAATACAAAATAATATAAAACAAAAAAGTATTCTCTTACGTAAATCGCAATAATAATTACAGTAATAATAATTTTCAATATAATTATTTACGTACTCATAACGCCATCTTGTAATTAAAGGTTGTCAACTAACAACTTGTTATGGTTCAGTCAGAGAGTACTTAAAGCGCGCATGCGCGGAGCGCAGTAAGCCGGTCGCGAAATTAGGAATCCAGTACAACAGACTGTACGGAAATCGTACGGTCACGTGACACTTTGTATTCGTCGATCTAAGGTACCATATAAGCCGGTGGCCATCGGCTTATGACAAGGATAAAAGATACAACTACAACATTGCGAGAGCGAGAAAGCACTATTGCAACCAGTGGACCGACCAATTGTAACGAAGTTTCATTTCATTTCACGTTAACCGCTCGCTTGCTTCTGGTAGCTATAGTTACCAAAACAAAACGCCGAACTTTGCTTCTGGTAGCTATCGCTACCAAACTTTTTTTTCTATTTAACGACTTTAAACTCTATTTTGTAGTCTATAAAGTCCATTCGAAACGGTTTAAATTTATAGAATAATAGTTTGTCTACCAACTGAATGCAAGTTTGCAACATCACCAGAGAAATTTTTATTTTTATTTTAAAGTTGAAATTTATAGTCGCCATATTGTAAATTCTGTGTTAGTGCATGCTCCGAAGTAAAAATGCCGTAAATTTACTGATTAATTGTATATTAATAAGTGAAAGGTACTAAATTAATCTAGTAAACATTTCCTATAATATTTTAAAAAAATATTTTAGTATGATTCAAGTGAAATGTGTTAAATTCAATAATTCCAACGTGTACTTGAAGCCGGTGAAATTGGCTGAACTTTAAACTTTGGACTCTAAAAAAATATTACACATATACTTTTTGTAACATTAAAAAAACTAGATTTGTTTGTTATATTATTGTCTATCTAAAACAAATAACAATATTTACGGGGGGCACTTGAAGCGATGGCAAATTAAGTTTTAATGAGAGAAGGCGCGCCGTGTTCATGCGTTAAATTTCGAGAGCAAAGTTCGACGACTTTTTCAAAATCGTAAGCAAGCGAGCGGTTAAGTACTTAATTTGCCATTGACATTCCTTTGTTTTTATCAATTATTTAAATCTGATAGAAATCAGCCTTTCTTCTGAATTTTTAGTTTTTAATTATATTTATTTGTTTTTATATTTTTATACGGCTTGCGTCTTGACTTTGGCAGAATCATCGGTAAACGATAGGACCATTTGAAGAAAAAACAGATATTTGTATTTATTTTCTGCAAATAGGTTATAAAATTCGCTTTCTTGTTTAAAGTAGTAAAATTTGTATGTTTAATTATTTATGATTGTGTATTATGTGTTGTGCATTGGTTGACTTTATTTTTGTCGTAGTGCGTTGGGATCCTATGGAATATTTTTGTAAGTACTTGTTTGTATTGTTTTCAGCAAATTTAATAGTTTGTTGTTATAAGGGACAGGTTAATAGTGTTATATTATATTGACTATCCTATTATGTGATGTGCGATAAAACATCATTCTCGAAATTGAATTATAAATATAAGAAACGCCGGCGCTGTGGATTTACGAAACATTTTAATACAATTATCTCATTTCGATACGTATAAGTAAGTGGCTTACAGACAGTATTCTCAGATTCTAAAAGTAAGTAAGTAGGTATGTAGAATCATTTAGGATATAGCAATATAAACAATTAATCTAATTGATCAAAGAAGTCTTCCAAACAGAGAAACATTTTCGTATTTTAAGTTTATGAGTTCGGGACAACTAGGTAAAATCGAAACATTTTCTCACGAATACCTATGAACTACAGAATAATAGTAATATAAAGTAGAACAAAAGTCCACGGAATCTTCGGCTTCCCTTTTATAAAAATCCACCCTTCGCCACTGCTTCACTTAGCATGTTCTCACTTCACTGTGCATACAATGTACATTATTATTTAGAATCGCACCAGTGTAACTTTAGTTGATGTGACCTGTTGGTGAATATAGCACGAGCTGATCGGTGAGCATGTTTGTAGCAAATAGTTTATGTAAAACATATCTATATCTATTTATATAAGATTTTTATTAAGAGTTGTTTAAAATTCCAGTTTCATTTGATTCAAGTTAATCTTTAAAACAAATATTTATGACATTGAAAAGAAATTGAGATTTTTTGTCCCGTTTGGTGTGTCCCCCTCCACCGCGGGCGCTGTAGACTGACGAGTGCTTGTATGTGGTAGCGGTGTGTTCGTGCGCATCAAGGACAAGAACCTGCACGTGGAATGCTTCAAGTGCTCGACGTGCGGCTCTTCGCTCAAAAATCAGGGCTACTACAACCTGAATGGGAAGCTTTACTGTGACATCCACGCTAAGCTCGTCGCACGCCAGAACCCACCCGCGTCCAACCTCGAACCGGTCACAGTACCACCGTGAGTTCTATATAAACATTATTTTTGTACAAGGTATACTCGTAGTAGTTATGTTTTGGCTGAAACGTACGTGCAATGGTTCGACCTGACGAAGTGCTGTTTACAAATATTGATATAAATTATGCTTTTTGTTTATCGTCATATCAATTTGGTAGCAGATATTCAGAAACGATATTGCTTGTGTTCAAAATCTATGGGTTGTGTTCTCATCTCGACTTTATGTTCCACAAACAATTACATTCAGGACCATTATCACGAACAGCTCCATTAATTCTCTCCATTCAGGAACTACTAAACCGATGACTGTTATTCTCCAGCTAAGCAGTGTAAAAAAAAGCAGCACACTTGAATACTTATGTTATATTTAAATTAATTCTGCAGTGTTCTTTTTTTTGGGTACTTAACCTTAAAATACCTCAATTTAAAATACCTAATTTTTTTTAATGTTAGGTGTTTTCATGCATAATTGTATGTCTCACATAATAATGTTAATGTACCTACAGCGGTGGGCGCATTCCTACGAACACGTATTCGACTCCACTGCCGCCACTTGCAACAAACAACAATTACACTAATGGCTCGTCGTCAATGTTCAGCGTAAGTAACCCTTACTTGTTGAGCATGCTTAGCATAGAATAACAAAATTTTAAATGTTGTTTATCATAATACAGCCATCAAGCAACTTGTCTGGTCCGAAACCTTTCGGATCATCTATTGGGTCTGCGTATTCTCCATCGCTGTCTCCGCGGTCTGCCCCGCTGTCCCCTGCAAGGCCGGTGACAGCCCCGGCCCCGGCGTCTCTCGCTCCAGTGGCGCCACCACCCGCGGCTCCGTTTGCTCCCAGTAAGAGAGTCACTTTTGCCATATAACTTTTAGAACGTCACATCTAAATCAATCATAGTGTAATGAAGTTAATTGAATCAATGGGCATTTAAAAATATCTATGAAAGCTTTAGATGTGAAAAGTATTTACAGAATACTAGTTCGTGAAAACACCGACTTGTACCTACAAAGTATTTATTTATCAATAGATAGCAATAATGTACCTATTTATTTATATTTTTGCAATCATTTACAAATTTTTTTGTAATTTTATTATTTTTAGGCACTATATTTTTATATTTAAATTTTAATGATACATACACACCTCAACAAAGTCTAGGGATATTTTGTATAAAGTTGTGAAACTCAAAAAATTTGGTTTGTAATTTTGTTTTTTTTTAAATTCTTTTGATGAAAACTTACTTTGTTAACCTTTTTTAACCATTCTAAATTTGAATTTGAAAAATGAAATTAAAAATAAAAGATTTACGCGGCTTAAAAGTAGTCAAGTTCGAAAACTTCATTTACCAATACTGGGTTTTGACTGCTTTTTTGTGTAAAATTTAAGTTTTATAACAATTTAAACGTTTATTTCGAATAAATGATATTGTGTGCATCAAGCAGCGGCGACATTTCATCAGAGAGAAAATGTTATGGACAGTAGGCATGCTCCCAGCTGCGGGTACTAAGCGGAGTATTGCTGAAGAGATTAGAATAATAATAATAAAAAATAAGAAATCAGGGTTATGGTCACGTTATCGTGCTCCTGGTGAAGTGGCTGAAAGATACCACAGCAAAAAGTCTATCACCACTTAACGACATGATCGATTTTTGCAATTTCCCGCGAAAATACAGCCAAATGTTACTACCATGCAGCTGGTGTAGAGGCTCCAGCTCTTGGTGGAGACTCTTGCGGTTGACCAAACTGTCAGAAGAAGTCGGCACGAAGCCCACCTTTATGCTCGCATACCGTTTTATACTCCAGCACTACGCCGAGCGAATCGCGCACGACGAGTAGACTGGGCTCGTGAACATTTGCTCTGCAAAGATAACCTGTGATCTGTAGTAGTGTTTGCACATGAGTCCCGGTTCGGTTTTCACTCGGATTCACGTAGAGAACGTGCTTGGCGAGTTCCTGGTTGTGATAGCCGTTTACAACATCCTCAGGAAATCTATTTATACCACGATAGAACAAATTATGGTTTGGACGGGAATTTGTATCGGTCGAAGAACAGAGCGCGTTTTGATCAGAAACACCATGTCGGCTGAAAAATAATTTAATGAGGTGCTAGTACTAATAATCTACCCCCGTAGACTACAATTGGGCCAAATGTTCAGGTTCATGCACAATAACACCCGTTCGCATAAAGAGCGAGTGATGACGAGCTGGTTGCAGGAGCACGATGTATCGATTTTATGCTGAATCACTCAATCCCCTATCCTCAAAACCATAAAATACGCGTAGGACATGTTCAAAAGAAGGGTTTTGGTGATTTTTCCTGCATAAAATTGCGATAGAAGGGCAACTTTTTTGCATCCTAGTCGGACCTGGAACAATATACCGCACCAAGACCTCGATAACATAATAAAAGCATGAAAAACCATTGCAGGACCGTTATTTACGGTTTTTTTAATGTGCTGACTACTGATTACTCACATAACAGTTAAAAACAGATTAATTTTTGCTTTTTTTCACTTTTGCTTAGGAAACTCATTCATTGTTAGTTTCACTAATTTTCCAAGTTTTTTATTTATTTGAATAAAAAATTATTTTTGCAAAAATAATTATTTTATTTAATTCTGGATTGTAGCCTGATAAATTGTCTTTTTAAAAATATAAACATGTTATATGCTATCTTCAATAATTTTGAAGTTAATTGAGTAAATACCAAATATCCCTAGACTTTGTTGAGGTGTGTATAAGTACTTATGTCAATTATTATTTAATATATTTGTTCTCAATGGAGTAACGTGTAATTTCATAAATATTATACATCGTAGCCCCGGCTGTTTTTTTAATCTAATACTAATGTATACACCTGGTATACAAATACACGTCCCTAGTAAAAAGGAAAATCATTTATTTTCGGATTATATTAAGAAAATAAAAATTATCTTTTAAAATTGATTTCTTGTATCAAAATAACACTCAGGGCTATATTGTGAATCTTTATATCTACTTACCTACATTTCCTATAAGAATGTAACATTTCATTTGTCAAAAAACTAATAAAAATGACAATTAGTTCATGGGAATAATTCTTATTGCCCAATTCCTTTTCATATAATCGTTATAAAGTTCTTAAAACATAATATAGTTCTTATGTATCATCAACTATTACCAAAGCATTTGATATGTACATTCTGCAGATAATAATAAATTATAGATTTGTTATTATAAACACACTATTTTATTCTTGTAAATGGAGCGAAATGAGAAGCAAACGAATATGTTATTGAAGATAATTATTTATTTTGACAGAGAGCCCAGTTTCCCTTTTTAAAGGTAATTTATAAATAGGCGAAATTAAGCTTATTCCAGCTATTTATGTGTTATGTATATAATTTAAAGTTGTAGAGTGAATGCGCTATATGGGCAGTTCTCAAGCAGCATTGATTTACTACCGCCCTGGCACTGCTCAGTCACGCGTAATAATGTTATTTAATCCTAATTACTTTCAAATCAATTCTTAACTTTCTGCTTCTTAAATTGTTTGAATTAATTAGCTTATATCAATTACGATAAGTGGCTTCGTCTATTGTACTAATTACTTTCATATATTTTCTCCCCTTCAATAACCTTTCTAATTCTATAACTTACTAATAGCACAAAATGTAAAAAGTGTTGTGTGGCCTCCCCCATCAAACCCCTGTGATGATGATGAACATCCTACATTTGAATCGAATTTGATGACGACCGCGCCTGTCATGCGAACTGTGAATGAAATGCCCACTGGTTTAGAAACTAATGCAACAAGCATTCAACGCGAGTCACTCGAACAATTTGTGACATCTACAAAACAAATAGAAGAAATTTCGTCAAGTGTATCTTACTCTTCAGCGGCAATGTCAAGCGTTACATCTACTTCTAAATCAGAATCTGTAGTTCAAAGTCAAAAAGTAATGCAAGAATCATCTACAAAAACAATTCAATCTCTTTCCCAAGAATCAACTAAGAGACAAAGTTCTTCCATTTATCAGACTGAAGCTCAACTTTCTATGCAAAAACCGCTTGAAAATGCTGTAAATATAAATGACAATATTAATACAGATCAAGTCGTTGAAGCTAAAGAAAATGTGCAATCACAAATATCTACAGAAATGCAAACTTCCAATGTTGTAGAAAGCCATAATGAAGGCATGTTATTAACGATTCAACAAAATAACACCGGATATGAGAACATAGAAAACAAAAACTTGAGTAATATAGAACAGCAGCCTTTAAACAATTCACACGACGACAATGTTCACGTTCAAACTAATGCTGTATCATTAGAACAGCAGAAAGAACTAATTAATAGAGAGTGCAAAGAAGAAGCAGATAGCAGACAGCAAAATAAATTTATTCAAGAAAGTCATAAAAATATCCAACATATGAATAATGAAATATTCGTAGAAACCAATGAAAACACAACTACATTCAATGGTGTTGCTGCTACAAATATGATCGATGCTTTAACAACAGCCCCTGATCGTCCATATTCTCCGCTACCCACGCAACCTATAAATAATACTACACAAACTGTTACACAGGAAACTGAAAACCTATTGGACATAAGCAAAGGAGAAAATCTTGACCAAACAGATATTACAGAAATGAATGAAATGATATTACCTGCACAGCCGTCTCCTATGTTTATGCAGGAACAAAAACGAGGAATTACTCCAATACCACCTATAAAAACTTATAATCCTCCAGAAAAAGTTTCTCCCCCTATACCAATGCCAGAGGAAACGAAACCATATATTCCACCTGACTTCAAAATTATTATAGAACCAAAAGTACCACGTCAATCAAATGCTTCGCCTATGGTAGATGCATTAACTACAGCTCCCAATAGACCATTTACGCCTTCTTTAGTTCAAAACGAAATGATAGAAAGAGGTTCACTAAAAGACGCATTAACAATAGCGCCTGATAATCCATATAGCTCATTTGGATATACAAGCACGACTAAATCTAGTCAATATATGACTAGTTCCGTTACACATGTCACTGAAACGAATTTATCTGAGATTATTAAACCAATAGCTACACAGACGTCGACACAAATGACGGACAAAATTCGTTCTGAATTTTCAGCTATGCAAAACACATGTCAGTTACAGTCATCTACCGAAATTTCAGCATTTAGACCGGTTGCCAAACAAGTGTTTCCACCACCCCAGCCAGAAGAATTCTGTAAACTATCATTTGCCCCTATAAGCAATGAAGTAAAAACCAGCTTTTCCCAAGCTACTAAAACAAAACAAGATACTACTTTTTCTGAATCGATGATGTTGCAACAGTCTTCAGTTTCTAGTAGTTCAGCTACTCAAGGTTTTTCTTCAGTAAAAAATGCTCAACATTATTTTGAACAATTAGATAAAAAAGATTGTTTAACAGTGAATGCAACTCGATCGAAGTCAGGATTACAAAAGCCTGAAAGTATACCTTCCTATCAGCGAAACTTTGAGCAACTTCTTTCACAAAGAGGGATAACCCCAGACGTATACAATGCGCCAGCAGTTTTGCAAAGACCAGTGACGCCTACAAATGACCCACCCCATAAATCTAAAGAGAAATCTGTTGATCCACCCAAACCAAATTGTACCACAAGCCAAATACCTCCAACAAAAGTGCCACAAATCACCACACCCATACCCCAATCATTACCCATTCAATTTCAAAAAGATACTCCTATTACAATGACATTTCAACCTGTAACTGGTGAAAACTTTTCAAGAATTTCCCCATCACGTAGTCGCCCCAATACACCAAGTTTAATAAATAAACCAGCACCAATTATCCCCCACTACCAAATGAATCTGGTAACCGTAGAACATCTAGCTCCAGAGACTCATTTATATGAGCCATCTAGTCGTGAAGTTAGCAGGTCACCTACACCTAAACCTAGATCTCACTCTCCAGCACAAGGTCCTCCACCCAATCCTTTAAAAGCGCAGGCGCCACGTCTTAAGGAAGGGAATGCAAGTAGTTCCTTTGAAACATTTATGGATTCTTCAAAGTTAAGGAAACAACAGGAAATAGAACAAATGGGATATCATAGTACTACAGAATCATTTAATACTAATTACACGAAGAATTGGGGTCAGAACCAACCTGCTATTGTTAATGAACAGCGACATTCGAATGTGGGTTTTAAAACAGAAAACTACGCTCATGGTGATATGAAAGTTAAAGCTGACTCATTGGTTCAAGAAAATTATGGGCAAAGACAAATGCATTCACAAAATGTCGTTGAACAAGGTAATACCACTGTTCAGACGACTAGAAAAACTTTTGAAGAATTTGAAAGAAAACAATCAGCTAAAGTTATAGAAATTCGAAAGGGCGGTTCATCATTTCTCCCTACATATGAGCAAACTGACTGTAATATTCGACCTTCACAAATTAATCCCAAGCAAGTTTTCCCACCTCCGCTAATGACTATGCCGCCAGAACAACAGAATTCATCTTTTAACCTAACTAATCAAAATGTTAAGTCCGCTAGTAGAACTATTGAAAATTATGAACCATCAAAGCCTTCGATTTCTGGTGCTAACCTAGGTCCAGTGTGTGATCCTACCCCATCAACAGGTTCGAGTGTAGGAGCTGCTGCTCGTGGCAAAGCTTTCGGTGTTTCTTCTGCCCCAAAGAGAGGAAGGGGCGTTTTGAATAAAGCTGCGGTGCCCGGATCTCGCGTACCACTTTGTGCTTCATGTAACGGAAATATTAGGTGACTGAATTGTGGAAAGATAAGATTTTGTTTTGCGTGTTGCATGGAGAATGAGTGTAAAACAAGTGTGGTTAGAAGTTTTTATAATTATATATATAATATATTGACTACATATTTATTTTTATGTATTAGAATTAATTATATTATGCACTAACATTGTTTTATTCTAGAGACGCTTTTAACATGAATGGTTTTTGTTTATTTGATTGTTTTGATTGTCTAACAGTTAATGACCCTTTGGCTCCAAGCAATCATCATCCACATAAAGCGGAGTTCAAAAGTCCAGCTGAAGAGAGACTAATAAGAAAAATGGCTAAAATGGCGTTAAATGGTTACGAAATTGGTATACAACGAAAAATTAAACCCGCTGACCACATTCAATCCATGGCGGCTAAAATACAAGACACAGTTGTAACCAAACACCCATTGAATGTTGATACTACTCCTTTCGGGGAACAAACCACAACTAAAACTATCGAAAGAGCGTTGAAAAAACATGATAACAATCTGGCCATTAGTGATAAAATAAAAGAAACTATTAACAATAACCATGCAGTGACAGAAAACCTATCGAAGCCTAATATTTTGATACCTCCTCCATTGCCGACCACACCAGTGCCTACATTTACTGGTTACAATTCGACAATTGGCTACTCTCTTAATACTAACGGTGACAAAAAGAAGAATGAAATCTTTTCCAAAAACCTAAATACCAACATTGTCGTACCGAATGATTGCAATACAGACAAATCTCAAAATGGAAGTGGCTACTCTAGTAGTGACGATTCTTTTAAAGATAAAATAGAGCAAAATTATATTGGAACTTTTAAAAAAACGAGCGACGATAAATGCTCTTTTCTGAATAGCATGAACACAAATGGGTTTAATGCCAGCCATAATTTTAAAAACGAAGTCAATGTCGATAACTCCTTTTCCAATACGTTGAACAAAAGGAAAGTTTTTGAAAAAAAGGATACTGCACATAATAATTACATAAATAATGGAAACAAACCAAGCCAAAAAACTAATGCATCAGAAATAAATACAGGGAAAAATAATAAAATAACCGAGCAATCTTCCAAGTTCGATATTAATAAGGACGTAACGACAAATCAAGATAAGGATCTAGAGATCAACAAGGAACTTCCGAAAGGCTTACTTAATAATTCATTGTATACTTATAAACATTCCACTAACAATGACGTTAAATTAAATAATACCGAAGACTTGAAGAACAGTATGGATCACATAAACGTATATGCTGAAAAAAACAGCTCTGTCTCTGATGAAGACGAGAAACATCTTCGCCAAAATGATGATGATGAAATAATTGTTAGACGCAGACAAAAACGAAATTCCCGAGACGACGACGGCAGACGTGACTCTCATATTATTGCACGTCCATTAAGTACAATACAATGTGCTGATGTCACCGACGGGCTGTACCCAGTATGCCACAAGTGTGATAGAGCTATAACAAGGTAATGAAATTTTACTTTTAAACCTGCAAAATACATCAAGTAAGTGTATAGGAAAATCAATGTTAAGATTAGTATGTGCACGTATATTGTTTTTCTTTGCATTAACATAATAACCAATTATTTTATACAATTTGTTTATACGTACTTACTCCCTTGAACATAAAATTAAGAATAACTATTTTATACAGAGGTCCATTCATAACGGCTTTGGGCCGCATCTGGTGTCCAGAACACTTTATATGCGTGAATGCCACGTGTAGACGTCCATTACAAGACATTGGTTTCGTGGAAGAAAATGGTCAACTTTACTGTGAATACTGTTTTGAACAGTACATAGCACCTGGATGTGACAAGTGCCACGCTAAAATTAAAGGCGTAAGTATAATTCATTCGCTTTTAATTATAATTTTAATTTAATGTCATTTTATGACAGTAGGTATAGCATTTGGAATTTTAGAACATTTAATGAATCCGATAAAACAACCTCTGTGTACTTTTAACTTCAATATATTATCACTAATTAAAATATTGTTTTTATTGAGTGGTTAGCTTTACACTGGACTTTTACACGAATGATTTATTATAATGTAAAAAAACTTTTACATAAATGTACTGAGCATATGTAAATATTAAGGTTTTGTTTTTTTCCGAACTCTTTTATAGTCCGGGTTCTCCAAAACATTTTTGCAAAGTAATGTACAGAGCAATGCCTAAAAAGGGGGAACTCCAGAGCTTGTAGGTATCGATCAGACCACACTCGTAAATGTAATATTTAAAAAAATAACGCTCAATCTAACAACCCACTTAATTAGGTACTTATGAAACCTGACTTTAGCCGTTTCTGTTTCACAGGATTGCTTAAACGCAATTGGCAAGCACTTCCATCCGGAATGCTTTAACTGCGTGTATTGTGGAAAGCTGTTTAATAATAATCCTTTCTTCCTCGAAGATGGACTGCCATATTGTGAAGCGGGTTAGTACTTTCAAAGGAAAGGGTTAATTTATTCAAGATTTAAAATTCACGTCTATCAGTATAACCTGTGGTATAACATTACTTTACAGATTGGAACGACTTATTTACAACCAAATGTTTCGCTTGCGGATTCCCTGTGGAAGCAGGCGACAGGTGGGTCGAGGCGCTCAACAATAACTACCACAGTCAGTGCTTCAACTGCACGGTGCGTATGATGAGACTCCTACTAAAATACACAGAACACTTTGACTTTAAATCCAAACAATACAAGTACTTAGCAAAACCCTTTTTATATATTGTCTAAAAAAAAAGTTTAATATGACTCGGAAATATTGCTGTATCGAACCTGACGAAAAGTGCAAATACAGTCCAGGATTAAGATAACATAATATATGGGTATTTGCGTTTATACATGAAATAGTCAAAACATCTCAAATAAGAAAAGTAGATTTCAGTTGAACTTACCTTTTAATAACGTCAATTTCATGAACCACCTTTACTTACTCAATTCAATTCATGTACCTACACAAATTGTAAAAGTTTCAAATCGCATATTTATCCTACACCTTTTCATATCATAACATGCCATTTAATCTGTTTTGAATCTTAATGCCTAATCGAAGCATTAAACTTGACAGTGCCTAATTATACACATTTCTTTAAAGATATCTATTACCATTAAAACCATTTTGTTCTTCAATTAATTTTAGAAAACTATAGATACCTATGTTACAAATTCAAAATTTTAAAATTGGCAAATAGTAGGTATAATATACTCAGATTATCAAGCTCGTCATACGCTGCCACTTTGCTCCCTCCTACCAATAACCGTGTGTGCGTTCATTGTATCAGAATTATATGTTAAATAACCGTGTTATTATACTGTACATATTTATTTATATTTTATACTTACAATTTGTCGACAACTTCCCAAAGTTCAGGAAGGTTTTATGTGTTTTGAACCATGTAGTCCTAGGATATTGTCATGCTTGTAGAAACGCTTCCAACCAATCGTGGTTTATTACATTGAGTAGTTCTGGCTATTTTATGTCTATAATAATACATTTTATTCATGTTTTTGATTGAGAATAATATTAATGGTTTTGTTTTTGTTAGTACTTAGTAGTAGATGTCTATGTATTATTATTTTTAGGTTTGTGTTATATTTAAATAAATTGTGAAGTAGAGATCTATGAAGTAAATTTTAAATATTTCGTCTACGGACTTTGAGCATTCTTAACAAAGCAATTTACAATAGATTTTACGTTTGATATTTTTGCAGGTATGCAAAAAGAACCTCGAAGGACAGAGCTTCTTCGCCAAGGGAGGCAGACCTTTCTGTAAGACACACGCCCGCTAAAAGTCCTCAACAAATTATGTACAACTCCGACACTGTTTACACGGCTACTACGTTTAGGCCAGTATCACCTTATCCTATCACACCACCCCTGAATGCCCCCTCACCACAAAGAACAAGAAAATTGGAAACACCCCTCCACTTTGATGGAGGGCTGTTTTCCGATATAAGAAGTACAGATGGCAAGCTACTGAGCAAGGTGACCGTAGATCGAGTGCAAAGATCTACGCATCATGACATCACTGATTCGCCAAGTATGATGTACGATATGAATCCTAAGGGAAAAAACAGTGTGGATGACATAGTCAAAACAGAAACAATAACAAATAAAGATGTTATTACTGTAAAATTTACACCTGTTCCACACGAAATAGACTCACCTCGACTGCTGACACCATCGCAAATGTACCAAATGCACCAGAAGAGCCCTGCACCGGTAGAATATTTAAAAGATAACTTTGAAGATTTACAAAGTTACAAAATTGTAAACTCTGTGTGCAAGGATAAGTTTTTCGAAACTGATAAATTGGTTATTGATAAACCACTATTGGACTTTGAAGAGAAATTGACTCTTAGTGCTCCAGTGCCAGTTAAAAGACCTTGTAGTCCACTAGCAAATCTACTTATTTCAGAGCAGTTGACGAAAATAGATACTTATTTGCAGGAGAGTCTAGAGGTTTGTTCAGGGGTCAATGATAGGATTTCCCCTGCTTTGGAGAGCGTTAAACGAAATGCTGGAGTTGGACGAACTTCAGAAGTAAAAGAATTAAAACTTATAGAAGAAATAAAACCCTTCACGGCAGATATGCAAAACATCAAGGATCAGAAACCAATAAAAATATTACTTGATGGATCACGTGGTCAAGAAAAAATAAAAGAAGTAAATTCACATAGTGTGCAAGAAAATTCAAGTAACAATAAATTGGTTTCACAAGATCCTTTAATAAATAAGGTGACGCCTAAAGTAAACAGTGTTCATGGAAAAGATCGCGGCGTTTTAAATGCTGTTTATAATATGCCAATACATTATCATGCAGCGATTCTGTGTTTTTTATTAATTGTATACAATCTCATATATCAGTACATTAAGCAAAACCGTCATGGTAATTGAATGTAATTTTATGAATAGATACTAAACTAGTCATTGAGTTCAGGGAGATATTGTTTCTATATTTACCAATTTGATAAAATATGTTGTAAATAGTAACAGGTAACAAAAATGTTTTCTCGTTTTTTTTTCGGTGTATTGATAATAAATAATATTTTACCATTAACAATTTGGTGCTTTTAAACTATACTTTAAATTGCTGGCAGTATTGTGATATTTCACATATAAACTAAGGCTTTGTATACAGCTTCCGGAATGTTGCAGTAAACTGTTACTAACATTAACAGTAGTATATAATATTAAAAGCCAAGGTAACGTAAAAATTATGTTCATTATAGGTAAATAAAAAGATTGGTGCACCAACGATAAAGTATACCTACATAGAATAATTTTGTTATTGTAATGTTCCTAGTTATATACCTACATAACATGTAAGCTTTTTAATATGAAATATTAGTGTTATATTGCATTAAACTGTCTATTTAATTACTTTTATCCTGCTATATTTATTAATTATAAGATTTAAAAGGACGAGCAATTTACAATACTTATTTACTGTTGGTAATCTTAATTTTAAGAACTATTTATTTAGATTTACTTTATTGCGTTAGCGCAACACATAAACATTATGTGGGCTTAAATAAAGTATTTTATTTTAAAAAGATTTTTTATTATACGGTCGGTCGGTAAGTAAAAATACTAATATACCTACTTTATTAGGTAAAGTCAACAACATAAATTAAATAACACTTCCAATATCACAATTAACGGAACATGTTACTGAAAATCTGTGTTTATCCGACATTACTCATGATAAGACTATTTTCTGTTTTCTTTAAGACACTTACCTACTTATGGAAGCTTTTAGCATTGAGATGTTTTGTGATAAAATGTGTTAATCAACTTATATTGTTGACTATACATACTATATTTAATTCAGAGAATCTTAAGTCAAATGCATAGATATTTTATGCATTATTTATAATACAATTTAGATAATGCGTAAAAGTTCTCGATTAGCATGCATAGCAAGAAGATTATTTAATAAAATATATGTTTAAAAATAGATTTACTGCATAATTATGTTCAACTCCATACTTATTTGTCCCGCAATACCTAATGAGCATTGCAGGCAAAATCCATAACTACTTGAAGTTGCATTGCAACTGTTGAAGGACCGATGGCCTTTGGAGCAAACGTGTCCTAGAGTTGAGACCGCGACTCGGCAAACGTAGTGCAGCCCGCCAGCTAGGTGGATCGAAGACCTCTTAAAGGTTTCTGGGTCGGACTGGATGCGGGAGGCGCAGGACCGAATTCTGTGGCGCGTGTTGGGAGAGGCGTCCAGCAGTGGACTGCAATAGGCTAGTTGATTGATGATTTGTATTGTTGCAGTGCCGTAAAACATTTATGTACAGTGTGGTAAACAGGCAAGCAAGTTAAGCATATTTAGGAGTCGACTATCTGGTCATGTGTGTCAGATTTGTTACTAAGCCATCTTGTAAAATTGACAAGAATGGGTCCACTATGCGTCGCAAGACCAATAGGGCGGTCACTCGGCCAGTTCTGGCAGGTGGTTTATCGGTTAATCTTAAACCTTGAGAGTCGTGCGGTTATGTACTACACATGTATTTTCCTTATCTATTGTTGTGTCTGTTCCAAAATAAAAATAAAAAACTATTTTTCTTTCTTTTAAGTCACAACGCGACCTAGCACTAAACCGAATTTCCTAGTTTCCGTGAGTGGTTAGGTTGTTTGATCGTAAAATGTATACTAATATTATAAAGAGGTAAAGTTTGTGTGTTTGTGACGTTGTAGGGGGTAATCTCTGGATCTAATGAACAGATTTAAAAAAAAAACTGTCTTGAATAGTCTATTTATCGGGGAGTGTCATAGGCTATATAGTATCACGCTATGACTAATAGGAGTGGAGCAGTAATAAAATATGTTTAAAAATGGGACGCGTTTTTGAAAAATGGCCGCTTAACGAAGTGGGCACGGGTCAGCTAGTATATTATATTTATAATGATCTTACAAACTAATGGCAGTTTAGCTAGGTCATCTACTAAAGGCCGACACCTCCATCTGTTCGTTAGCAGATACAAATGAAATAGCTGAAGCTAGACAACTGTGTCGCACAATTTCTTTTAGGTATGGTTTTAAACTTTAAGACTAAACTATTTCATATTATGTAGTCGATTTAATTATATGTCTCAATACGTTTTACGTCATGGTAATGATTTAAGAATACTATAAGTACACTCTGTGCGACTGTTGTACGTATAAGGTCGCGGGTTCGAATCACACGCAAGATATTTATTTGTGGGAACCATAAATTATTGTCTTGAGTCTAATATTCTTTTAGTTAATTACAGTCCCCGTAACTCAGAGCTTGACAGATGGTTTTTGGTGATGCTGTTGGGCTTATGCCCATATTTATGTCAGTTACAAACGGAAAATATAGAATATTTAAATCTGCATCGATGTCTGCAGTTTACCCCTAGAATTTTACCGTTTTTCTATATTCCCTGTTTGTAATTGACATTAAGGTCTTATATTTGACTGGAAAACACAAAAACAGAGATAAAAAAAATAACTTTTAATAAATAACTTAATTAAAAGTACTAATAAGTTACATTCTAGAAGATCCACTATAAATCTAAAATATTACATTTATTTTGTTTATGAATGTCTTGTTAAGCCTGCAGTTTGCTGCCAGGATAAAACCTGCACAAAAATCCATTTCAGATATCAAATATATGAGTAGGGCGACAGAATTGAACTTGATTGGTAAAAAGCTATGAGTAATTTTTAAGTTTCATTTAAAATACACCTACTTATAACTTTACACTGTATAACATCATTTACAGCATTTTGACTTTAAGTAATACAGTTTTATTTTAAACTCTATCATAGTTTTATTAAACTTTTTCTATTTTATTAATCTTATTGGCAGGGCTGAATGTAGCTTTTAGAGACATTAACATTCTTATTCTTCCCCATATAGTTCCAAAAATTTAATCTGATCTGATACAGAGATTTTAGATTAAAATTAGGTAATCAATCCAAATAGCTTTTCAGCATCAAACATATTTTTTGTCAAACACAACATGTAATTTAATGCATAAAATAATATTTCCTAAGCTTTCGCAACATGTTATAATTGAAATAATTAAACTTACTTTATATTTTAGTTAAAGGCTCGGTTGTGTCTTCTAAAAAATGTTCTGCATCTCCAAATAAAAATGTTTTGATCCTGAAATATAATTATCTCTAAGTATATTTATTTATACTAATGTAAAGGATAAGTAAGTAACATTCAACACAATATTAAAATAAATATATTTCAATACCTAGAATAATATTCAATAATATAAAAATAGCAATTACTTTTTCCACTCTATTGCGAGCCCTATGAACGTAAAAGTTAAAAAACCATGCCAAAGAGTAGTCACCACAGGTATCGGTTCTCGCTTGTGTCCAAAATTTTTTATAGTGCGTCTACAAACTAAATTACTTGTATATAAATTTTTAAACATTGTTATAGACATCTGATAATAACTACTTCCTTTCATTCTAATTCTAACCCACAGAGTAAAGTAATATATAGGAAGTTCTAACCTCAAACCCATGATGAACCCATGTAAACAAGAAAAATGACACATGACAGATAGACTCAAGTCATGTGTCATTTTTCTTTTGTATCGATCAAAGTGATAGGCTAGGGCACGAGCGTATACTATATACGTCCGTGGGCTAGGGAAGGTAAAATAGAAATAGATGTAAATTTATTTTACTCTCGGACGAGGAAATAAAACAGCCAACCGTACTCATGGTGAATCCGACTAGAAAAAGCATGATTTCGCCGAATTCACTTGGTAGTAAGGCAGAGACTACTAAGGGACAAGTACTACGATCCTTATAACCAGCTGTGTTTACAATCATATAATTTTCTTAAATGCTCGTTCAGAGTGCTTTAGGTACTTAGTCTTGTCTTTTCTAAAAGATTAAAGATGTCACCAATAATGTACAGGTTGTCTATAAAGTCAAGAAATTAAAGTTTGAGGAACTAAATTGTTCATGTGTCTGGCAACACTGAAATTCAAAATAGACTTGTACATGAGCTGTCATCGAGTAGAAGTTGCGGAACGGTTTTCATTTTGTGATTTTTAAATGTTCATTAATCTACAATAAACTAATACTGACTTACGAAGAACAACATAAAGAATGAGTAGAGTAAATCAAAGTGGCACGTGGGAAGTGATTTTAAAAGTTCTTTATCGATGTTTGACGGAGCACGAAGCTGCTCAAATTTTATGTGATTTGGATGATATTTATGGGCGAACTGCAACTTTGATGGGTATGTAATCGTGTTACTGTGTTTTGTAATCTGTCTCAAGTAATATATTCACTCCATTTGCGATTTAGAGGCCAAAAACAGGTATTGCGTAGGTACATAGCATATTTTTAGGTAAGATTGTCATTGAAAGTAAGAAATATTGTAGTACGACCTATTCTGTTGATACATTATCAGTTGCATTAGTATAATTCAGTCAAGATTTATCCCAATTTTGAATTTGAATTAATTGCTTTATGTCTATATTACGGTTGATAACTAAACTAAGTATGTCACTTTCGCATCAACTGGTCTGTCGACAATGAATAATTAATTGCAATATTTTATTAAATTTTTTATTATTTAGTTCTTAGTAACTCCATGTTAAATGATATCTTGTTAGTTAATATTTAACACTGAATAAATTTTAGTTAGGTATTGCAGTTATTCTTTCCATCCCATTCTTTGCCTGTATTTTGTGTCTAGGTATGTCTAAATTTATTGTTAAAGTATAATCAAATATTCAATCAACACAACTTTTGTAAAATTTCAGGCTCCAACCAACCCTCAGATAGTTGCAGGTGATAGCTAGAACTGTGATGGATTTTAATTGTAGTCTTGAAGTTCTACGCAAAATTTTAAATGCAATAGGCCTACAAGAAATGCCCTAGTAATATAAAAATCGAGATTTGCCTGAAGAACTAATGCCCGATTTACACATCGACAAGTACAGTAGCGAGTTAAGTAGTATTTTAAGATTAAGTTGATTTAAATAGATCTCCATCCTATTTTTTGGCGAGTTAAGTACGAAGTAGCCCCCTCTCTCGCGTCTCGCCAACTTAACTCGCCAAAAAATAGGATGGAAATCTATTTAAATCAACTTAATCAACAACTTACTACTTAACTCGCTACTGTACTTGTCGATGTGTAAATCGGGCATAAGGAAAGACATTATTTAACATTCTTCATACAAGGTAACCTGTATAATAAAGCATATTCTTTTGTATAGTAATTTTTCTCATTATTAACTGTATAAAATAGTTAAAATAATAGTTTCTAGCCTATTTTCCCTTTCTACTCCTCTTTGCCCCCTATACGCCCCTCCAAATAAACCAATAATCAAATCTTTTTTAATAATAATATTAGTATAGTTAGTAAATCAGTAGTTTCCGTGTAGTGACGAAGGAACCGAAAAACCGACTAAGGGACTGTCCGTGAATATTATCTTTATGAAATAAAAAAAAAGAAAACTTGAAATAAAACCCTATACCAATACGTCTGGCCAGCGTGGTACGTACCAGAAGGCCAAGTATTATGATGATGATGAATTGATATATAAAATAACAGAATATTTTACAAAATCATCACTAAAAGTAACTATTTATGTTCCCGCAGGTCACAAAATGTTGGCAATTTCTAAAAGGGCCTTCAGCAGCATCACAGCTGAAACTTGAAAAAACTGTTGCCATCGCGTCGAGAAGCTCCAATCAGAATTCTACAAGAGAGGACGTCACCTGTGGGCAAATACTGACGATAATAGCAGCAGCAAAGAAAGCTTTAGTGATGATGATGAAGGTGGCAACGAAAGTTATCTCAACATCGAATATTTAAAAAATCCTCTGATGAAAGCGATGAATAAATCTCCTTGTTAACTGTGTACATGCGTTTTTATTACTCTGATTCAATCCGTTAATTTATTCTAATACCCATACCATTCTAATAGGTGAATTTTGACCCATGTAGTTTAGGGTTGGTGTATGAAATCGATTAAGAAATTTATCGATTTAGATAACAAGCGATTAATCGATAATCGATTATTATTTATACTTTAGTTTTTTAAATTTGGTATACATGTGGCAGCAGCCATATAGTAGCAGCACTAAAATTAAAACCATAGAACATCATTGTTTTGCAGAAGTCAAAAATTACGTTATGGCTCACATAATTCTTACACTAAATTATGTTACAGTCTATGGCTCAAAACAACTGTCAATATTTAAAATGGCTTGACTATAGTGCATATAAAACAGAAATAAAACATCGTCATATAAAATGTTTAAAGGGCTAACACTACTTTACTTCTATAAAGGTCATGTTATAACAATTATTCAAATTTCTCAATCACTTAGGGTTTCAACCAATGAAATGAATTATCTCATTATGAGTTGTGTGAATTTCTTACTTGAGTATTAGATATAATGTGTTTCAAAATTACTTATTTTATTTCAATAAATTACTAGTATGAAAACTATTTTCTCAGACTAAATAGGGTTGCTACGTGTAGCACAGTGGCGGCCTCATTTATTTTCAGGACTTTATAGACAGAGTGTACCTAAGCCTTTTTACAACTTTCTTACCGAGTTTAGCACTTACATTCGCGCTGTGTTAACCATGCGTGCCAAAAAGGTAAGAAACCTTTTTGGGAGTGAGACTCTGGCGTGAGATTATTTTTATTATTCTAAGATTATTTTTTTCATTAAATACTATATTTGATAAAGAGTAGGAAGTAGTTTTTACACTGTTGCATTGCTTACAAGTTGTGATACTGTCTTTTATTAAACTAACTTAACTTACTTTATTTAATTACTTAACAATTACACAAATATTTAATTACTAATATAATGCATTTTCTCAGATTTTCGGAAAAAGGTAAATATGTACCATTTCTTTCATAAGACAAAATAAATTTACATTCAAAGATATAATTATTTATTTATTTTAATCATTCTGGTTTTGTGTTCAAATAATTTTTATTTTTTAGGCAAATATCCACTATTATACATTTATTTTAAAATAACCCTTGACTGTTTGCTAACCTTAACAAACAAAACGCCTATGCAAATTGTAAGAGCATAAAATAGGACTAATGTTAATTGTCCTTGATACTTTTTCTGTAGGCGCTTTTCTAATGTAAACATAATAAATGTATTTTTTTATTGAAATTGCAATTTTCTAAGTATAATAATGATTAAAATGTAGTTGTACTATATCGTATTAAAATTTGGTGTAGTTAGTTTAAGATCACGCCATGTTTTTTCTTTTATTTTAATAATGGTCCCGCCATAATGACGTCAAAATAGCGGGACCACTTTCTTTGCAGGATATTTAGTAATTTTATGGGTGTAGAATTTTACTATGAAAGTATAAAATAGTATATAAAGTGTATTAAATCTTTATGCCATGATATTCTCTCTAGCGGGATCCCGCCATCTTGACGTTCATCCATATTGACATGAATACAGCGCGGCGGGTGTATTTTAATTCCGAAATAATTTCGTTCAGAATCGGGTACTCATTTTTTAGACCTAGGTACCTTTTTATGGTGAGTGGTACAACGTGATTCGCGGTGGTACACCCGCCACTTTGACTCTCATCAGATTTGTAATAAGACCGTAGTCGTAGTAATATAGAGGTAATGATTAAATTTTTAAACCAAATACCTTTACTAGCGAAAAGGGATATGAATAAAAAAAAATCATAGTCCTCCAACTTTATATTAAAAGGCGGGCATAAAACAAACATGTACTTAAATCTAAGACAATATTATTCTAATAAAATAAAGTTCCTAACTTTACTGAATCTATATTATTACTTACCTACCTATTTATATACACACAGTAAAGTACGCATTTATTTACAAGACCTTATTAATCTAAGTTTAAGTTGACTCAATAAACAAATATTTTAACAGACAATAAAATGTAATATAAATACATAAATTGTTATAAAAATATGGTATCAATAAAAGTCTATATTGATACTAACCTGCACAGAATAGGTGAATTAGAAATATTTTTCTATACAATTTCTGACAAGATATATTTAATTGGCTTTTCTCTGCCATAAAAACTAACAAATTTTGATAGAAAATATTAATTATTAAAAAAAATACATAACATGTCCAACTTATTCTACAATATTAAAAAAAAAATACCATAGTTGGTACAGAGATAACTTAAAATTAATAATATAAATGTCACTAGCTGTTAATAAGAACTACATGTACCATACATGTAGATATACAAACTGAATAGGAATGAATATTAGCCAGAAAATTGTTACTCAATAACATACAGGTATGTCATATTATAATCATAACAAGTTACTACATGTCACCTTCCGAAATGCAATACAATTGAAGTTTATATAAATATTGATCAACTGATTGGTTAGAATTGTGAAAACCTAAGCTTGTCTGTTTACAATAAGGCATACACCAGCTATTAATAACAATTAATCGTATTTTATATAAAGTTCAAGTTGACACCTGTCTGTGTTTGAGACCCTAAATTACTTTAATCTTCAAATTTAATGGAGTGGACACCCATATCAATCGCACCACCGCGATACGATCCACGCTTTTTCTTTGTCTTCTCATGCTTGAATGACTTTCCACGTGTATGCCTTAAGTCTTGATTAGCACGCTCACCCCAAGAACCACGTGCGCCACTCTATAAGCAAAAACATAATAACATTGTAATTTAATTCCATTAAGTAGACTATTCCAAGTAGACTATAGAATGTTTGCAGAATGAAGTGGTTGGTCAGATAAATAAAGAGTTTCAACTGTATTATTTAAGTTAAAGAGGTTTAAAGGCAAATATTCTATTTGGGTTAAGTTTAATTTTTTTCTTTTTGTGTTTTTACACATACCTAGAAACATTCAACGCTTCTATGAAATTGGGTCTCTATGCAATAAAGGAATTGGTTTGCAAGAACTGTAAAATATGTACAAGTGGTGCACCACAGACTCAACTGTCAAAGGTATTGTCAGCGTTACATATAAAGCAACTTAAAAATACGCCATAATACAATGCTTACAAAAGTGGTTTGCATTGTCTATATTCATACATATCTTTACTCACATCTGTCGATTCCTAATGCGCACTAGTCGACCGTTTCTAAATGTACACATACGAATTGGATATTAACAGTTATTCATTCTCACCTAATTAATCAAATACTATTTTCTTATTTT
Source organism: Schrankia costaestrigalis (assembly GCA_905475405.1). Lineage (NCBI taxonomy): Eukaryota > Metazoa > Arthropoda > Insecta > Lepidoptera > Erebidae > Schrankia > Schrankia costaestrigalis. The sequence continues at coordinate 11,776,117 of FR997829.1, read as the reverse complement.
GTGAATCTCCTCCTTCAAAACTTTTTCTGTCATTGAAACCTCCTTTGTTAAACCCTCCTCTGTCTCCACCCCATGAATGGCGATCACCACGTCCACCCCCACGGCCTCTGCGGTCCCCTCCGCGGCCTCCTCGGTCAAATCCGCCGCGTCCTCCTCGATCAAATCCACCACGACCTCCCCTGTCAAACCCACCACGACCGCCTCTACCGCCACGTCCACCCCTATCATTGAAACCTCCACGACCTCCTCTATCACCAAATCCGCCGCGGCCTCTGAATCCTCCTCTACCCCTGTCATTACCACCCCGACCACCTCGGAATCCACCACGCCCTCCATGATTATTCCAATTTCCAGATACATTGCCTTCATCTTCTTCTCCTTCTTGGCTTTCACCCTCCTGAATAGATGGAAAGAGAGAATTTGTATGTTATAAATACCAAGACAACCCTAGGTAAAACCACGTAGTAAAAACCTAGTAAAAGTAAATGCCCAAAATTTTATTACAGCCAATAAGAGGACCAAGCCCTGGGCTAAAAACACCAACTTGGCATTACTTAGAGTTGCCTTGGCTTTACAAACTTTAGGGCATTTACCTTAGCATCAAATGAGTTATCCGTAAGTCTAGGATCCACTTCTATTGATTGTGATGCCACACGACGGAATGGTGCTGGTTTACCATTTGACTGAATATCTTTTTCTTTAGGAGTAGAAACTTGATTTGTACCCTAGAAGGTATTATAAAATTGAAAGAATTTTTTCCCAAACACAAAATCACACACTATACTCTATTCATCTGGGCATGAGAAATTAGGTAAATAAACCAAAAAAAGGGTCTTTTTAATGTCACAATTCCTCATTCATACATATAATCTATGGTCACAATGAAGACTCGCAAATAATTATGAAAAAAATATTAAAAAGTCAACGACTTAACAATATAAATAGAAATATTAGTATGTTTCAATAATTTAAACATAATTTTCATTATATTTTAATTTGATCATCAAGTATTCAATTAATTATATCTTTACTTTTTTAAATATTACATATTTCTTACTTGACATGATAAAGAACCTAAAATAGTACTGTTTGTCAAACTTGTTTTGGATTAATATGTCATGACAGCTGAAGAACAATATTACAAGTTGATGTTTTAAGATTGATTTGACATGTTTATATCATTTCTCATGCTATCTTGAATAGAGCATAGGACATAGTAGGATATAAGAGAACAATCAATATGTAGTCATTTTGATAAAACACTTAATGGTTGAATGACTAAGATGTCTTTTGGACATAAAAGCCTTAAAAACGTGTATAATTTGGTAATCTTAGATATGGTGTGACCTAAGTTACATTAGAAGAAACAAGCTTAAAAAAAAATCAGTTGATATCTGACAAGTAATAACTTTTCTTTTTTTCTAATATTTTTTAACAACACTTCACCATATTGTAAACATGTGGCCTTAGTGTTGTAATTCTTATATTGATTAGTACCTGCCCAGAAGATGCCTTTGAAAAAAAAAAAAAAACAAACACTTTGAAAAAAAAAGTAGAAACTGACAAAGTGATTCTTGAATTACCAAATCAAATCACATTAATGGCCTCTGTTCTAGTGACCACAAAAAAATCATTTAAATTACTATTTCTTTTTAAAAATGCATTAAATGTCAGAAAAATAACTACTATGTAAAATTGTGTTTCGTAATGAAAGTCTTTTTTAGGATCATGTTATGCAAATATTCTTTTAGAATAGATCAAAGTTACAAACCTTTACAAAGTTGTTATATGGTTTTTTAGCAGGTGCTCCAGTGTCTCCCCCAGATGCTTTCCTTTTCTTACCAGGTTGGACTTCATTTTCCTGTAATGGCAAAAAAGATTTAAAGCTTTTTGACTATTAATTAATGACTATTAATTAAATTATGTAGTTTATTTCCATTTTTTTTCTTACTTTACAGACCAAAATATTTCCAAATGCCTGTTAGGCAACAAATATAGCAACATTTTTAGATATTTACCTCTACTTTGGCTACTTTTGCAGGTGTTGCTTCGTCATCACTGGAATCGTCTTCTGATGATGATTCTTGTTTCTTTTTAGCAGGTGTGGCTTTAGCTGGAGTTACAACCTTAGGTTTAGATGGTTCATCACTGTCATCACTTTCTTCAGAAGAGGATGCCTTCTTGGCTACCTTTATTGGAGTCTTAGCTGCAACTTTTTGCACTTGTTTTGGTTTTTCATCTTCACTGCTATCATCACTGTCAGATGAGGAATCCTTCTTAGCTGCTGTCTTTGCAGCGGGTTTTGCGGGAGTGGGTAATGGTTTTTGAAGTGCCTTTTGCGGTACTTTTTGGTCTTCATCATCACTGCTGTCATCACTATCTTCTGAGGACTCCTGCTTTTTGGCAATAGGTGTTTTAGCTTTGCCAGGTGTATTCTGTTGCTTAGGCACCACCTTTGCTTGTGGTTTAGCATCTTCATCACTGCTATCATCAGATGATGATTCTTGCTTTTTGGCTGGTGTAACTTTGGCAACAGGTTTAGCTGGTTGTTGTTTAGACACAGGAGCCTTGGATGGTGTTTTTGTTTTCTCATTGTCACTGTCATCACTATCCTCTGATGAAGACTCTTGTTTCTTTGCAGGTATAGCTTTACCTTGGGCTTTGTTTGGTGTTACAGTAGGTTTCTTTTGTGGTGCCTTGTCATCTTCACTGTCACTGTCATCTGAGGATGACTCTTGTTTCTTGGCAGGTATTGCCTTTGTTTGTGGCTTAGCAGGTGTAGACTTAACAGGTGGCTTAGCAGGTTCGTCTTCACTATCATCGCTATCATCAGAAGAATCTTGTTTTTTAGTAGGAACAGCTTTAACAGGTGCTTTAGCTGGAACTGGGGTTTTGACAACTGGTTTCTTAGCTTTTTCATCTTCGCTGCTATCACTATCTTCTGAAGACTCCGCTTTCTTTACCGCAGGTTTTACAAGGGGAGCCTGTGGTTTGTTTGCCGGCTTCTTGTCTTCTTCATCACTACTATCGTCTGATGAAGATTCTTGTTTTTTAACAACTTTAGGCACTGCAGTTGCAATTGGCTTCACTGGCTGTTTTTTGGGCTTTGTTGTGGCATTATCATCACTGCTGTCACTGTCTTCAGATGATTCTGCTTTTTTCACTGGTGCCACTGCTGCAGGTTTTGGTTTAACCTAAAATAATAATCATGAGTACAACAAGAGCTTTCAAACAATAAATTTTAAAATAAATTGATTAGGTTATTCAGAGGTAGTGACGAATATGTAAACTGTATTATCATTATAAATTCAATACTGAATTCTCATCATTATAGTTTTGAAATACCAATACCTATCTAAAACTTCAAACAACAAAAAAATTACCACTGTTTTTGGTTTTTCATCTTCGGAGCTGTCTTCTGATGAATCTTGAGCTTTCTTAGTAACTGGTCCTTTGCCATTGACAACAGGTTTTTTGGCTTTCTGTGTCTCCTCCTCACTGGAATCGTCATCAGAACTGAAATAAAATTAAAACAATGTTCTATGGAAAATGTTAGGTTATGCCCATCAACTTTTAATTTGAAACAAAAAATTATATTCAGTCGCCAGAACTGAAATAAAATTAAACTACATAATGTTCCATGAAAAATGTTAGGTTATGTCCATCATCTTTTAATTTGCAACATAAAAAAATTATACAATATACTTTATACATTATCACAACCAAATGGAAATGGACTCAAGATGTTTTTAATAATGAAACAATACCTTTCTGCTGCTGCGTTTTGAGGTTTCTTTGATTTTACATGTTCTTGTATTATATCTGTGAATGTTGGGAGACCTTTGCCACGAGGTTTCTGAAAGTTAATGGTAACAGTTATAATCCGTATATAAATAGTACTTTAAAATTAAAATCCATGTAAGTGCAACTATATACCACATGGTAATTTTAAAAATAAACACTAAATATACGTTTTATGCTAAAAAGACAGGAAGTTTAAACAAGAAATAAATAAGGCAAGCTTATATTTCTTTATAAATCCCTAATAAAGCCTAAAATTTAATGATCAGCATTGGAACACGTGTGGCCGGTCACACGTGGTCTTTGAGCACTCAACTTACCGCTTTAGTTTTATCCAGAAATAATTTTGCTATTTGCTTGTCAACACCTAATAAAAACTGGTGAACTAAAGAAAATGACAAAGTTTTAATATCGGTGTCCCCCATTGTTAAGAATATTTACTAGCATTAGCACCAGTGTTTCAGGGTAAACCAAGAAACGAAGGAATCAATTCACTGGTCGCTATGACACTCGAAACTCGACAGAACGGAACAGACAGACAGATGAAGGCGAACACGAGACGACGCTGCTATCCTGTCATTTGTTTTTTTTTTACGACTTTTTATTCTTAGGCTCGGTCTACACTGCCACGACTTTAATCGGTAGAGACTCGCTGGCCACGCTACATCCATATCACGCTTTGGATGTGTCAACCACCAATAAGTGTAGTTGATCCAATGATATTATATTATTTTTTTATTTATTTATTCATTAACAATATCTTACAATTGTGTTTGAAGAAGAATTATACGGGATCCCTTTTTTTCTCATAACAGTTTTTGTCCTAATTTAATTTGTCATAACAAGTTAGGCATAATTGTCCTTGTCATAATAACAGTTTGCCATAATTGGTTTTTAGCATACTATGTTTGTTGGCATAATCTCGTTTTACCATAATTTCATTTGTACTAATATAGTTAGCCATAATCGTCCTCAGTCATAATATTTTGCCATAATAAAAAAAAATGTTTTAAAAACCCCGAGTTAGAGCACTCCGACTAGGATAGGTTAGGTTAGGTTTATTCTTTAAGCCACCCAGAGGTAGGAGACCCGCGAAGCTAGGCTGGTAGTCCTTTTCTTCTCCGAATGTCGATCGTCCGAAAATCATAATCCCTAACAAGTATACTATAATCATCACTTTCCATAATGTTTGCGTATACGAAATCGTATATTACCTACCTAATCCTATTTTTTCTTGCTATAAAGTCACATGTCCTTAAATAAAATATTAGGGCAAAAGTCAGAAACAGTTGGTAAGGTTAGGTTAGTATGGTGACCACAACGCGCACGAGCCGAGCGAGCGAAGCGAGCGTGCCGCGGCAGCGGCCGGCGAGTGGCAGAAACATTTTTTTTATGTAAAACTAGAATATAGTATTTATATTTTTTAAATATTTATAAATTTATTAATTAATTATTTTTTAATTTTTTTATTTATTTTTCATATATTTTTCCCCAGCTAGGTGGACCACGACCTCATAAAGGTCTTTGGGTCGGACTGGATGCGGAAGGCGCAGGACCGAGTTCTGTGGCGCGTATTGGGAGAGGCCTATGTCCAGCAGTGGACTGCAATAGGCTAGTTGATTGATTGATTGAAATATTTATAGCAAAAAAAATTAGGTCATGTTTAGGGATTTAGGTTTTCGGACAAGTGATATTATAAGACATGAATTTAGGGCTAGCTACTATTCGGGCTCCGTCGAGCTCATTTGGCGTTATGTCTAATGAAATTATGGCAAGTATCAGTACGGCATAATGAAATTATGGCATTAAAAATTATGGTAAAAGGCTATTAGGATTAAAAAAATATATATTAAAAAGTTATGCCAAATGATTATTATGCGAAACGTATGTTAGGACAAGTAACATTATGCAATCTTAAATTATGACATAAAATCTTAGGAATAAAAATAGAGAACCGAATTATACTTACACATAAAAAATACATAATATATATAAAATAAAAAAAAATAAAAAATTATTAAACACATCATACATATTAAAAAAAAGGATAAAACAATAAAAACAATTACAATATGTCAAGTTAAATTAATTAAGTATTAGAATAAAATTAAAATAAATTACTATAATCAAACAAATAAAATAAAAATACAATAATAAAATACAATACCATCTTTGTCTTTAAGTTTACCTAATATTATCAAAAACAAGTCATGCCAGTAAATTCATCCACTGAATAAAATAATTTGACTATAGTGTGACCACAGGAGCTGTGCACCCCCTGATGTATGCGCGGCGAGGTGGGGGACGAAGAAAAAATAGATGTCCGTTATGGTAGCGTACACGGTACACGTGATAGTTCTGATAGAAAGGGAACTTTTCTTTTGAAAAATTCTTTATGTAAAAATAATGCGTGAAATTCTGACTGAATTAGTGTAGGTAAATGCTTTATGCCAATTCACAGTGGTCAAAATTCCATGTTAATTTATGTTCATAGTACTGGTACAGATAATATGCTCACAAGTGATTTGAATATCTCGAGAACTACAAAACATAGGTACAGTAATTCTGTTAATACAGTAGAAATGTGACCCTTTATTTCAATACAAAATTCAATATTATCGGAGATATTAACGGTTCTTAAGGGCCGGGCTGGAGTTATTTCATTACGCTATAATATTAAAACTACAACAACTATTTTTTTTTAAATGTAGGTACAGTCTGTCTATAAGGTCCTAACAAAAAAATAGGACGCCACTGTGCTACACGTAGCAACCCTGTTTAGTCTAACAAAATAGTTTTCAAAACAATTATGTTCAAATAACACTACACTATTAGAGCACTTATAATACTAGGGCATTTCTTGTAGGTAAGCCTATTGCCTTTAAAGTTTTGCGTAGAACTTCAAGACTACAATTAAAATCCATCTCAGTTCTAGCTATCATCTGCAATTTTCTGAGGGTTGGAACTCGAAATTTTACAAAAGTTATGTAAATTGAACATTTGATCTACAATAAATTTAGGCATAACTAGAAACAAAATACAGGTAAAAGAAGAAAAATGTTATATACCTCTTTTTTACTTTAGAACATAATTGTATTTTGTGGGGGAGAGCAAAAATATAGAAACATACATTTCTTTCTTTGGCCGGCCTTGCCTGTGTTTACCAGGAGTTTCAAGCTTTTCATTATTTTTAAATCTGTTATTTTTAAATTTTATAATTCTAATGGAATGGAAAGAATAACTACAATACCTAACTAAAATTTATTCAGTGTTAAATATTAACCAACAAGATATCATTTAACATGGATTCACTAAGAGCTTAATGATATAAAATTTAATAAAATATTGCAATTAATTATTTTTTGTAGACAGACCAGTCGATGCGAAAGTGACATAGTTTAGTTATCAATATCAACCGTAATATAGACATAAAGCAATTATTTCAAATTGGGATAAATCTTGACTGAATTATACTAATGCAACTGATAATGTATCAATAGAAATGGTCGTACTACGTTTTTTCTTACTTACAATGAATATCTAACCTAAAAATGTGCTATGTACACAATGCCTGTTTTTGGTCTCTAGATCTCAAATGGAGTGAATTTATTACTTGAGACAGATTACGAAAAACAGTAACACAATTACATACCCATCAAAGTTGCAGTTCGTCCATAAACATCATCCAAATCGCATAAAAGCTGACCAGAATCGTGCTCTGCTAAACATCGCCTTATAACTTTAAAAATCACTTCCCGCGTGCCACTTTGATTTACTCTACTCATTGTTTATATTGTTCTTCGTAAGTCAGTATTAGTTTATTGTAGATTAATGAACTAATAAAAATCACAAATTTGACGACTTTATAGACTTGTCTGTAATATATTACACTTACTTAGTTGATCACAATGTAACCCAAATATACTCAAATTTTTAAAAAAATATGCAGGTGATAAATAAGAACTCACCCCTTACTCATAAACGCTCTTAAATTTAATCACTGTTGTTTTGCGAGATTATTATTTGTAAAATCAAACTTATACTAAACAAAACCGTAAGAATTTAAGGTAATCAATTAACTTAAATTTAAGAGGCGTTTATGAGTAAGGGGGTAATCTGTATAAAGTAATTCCTAGGAATACTGTAGTGTTAACGATTTCTAATTCCTCATCATTAATCTTAACAATTGGATTTTTTTTTTATTTATGCAGAGTTTTTGGCATAGTAACCAACTCGATATAGCTCTTGTGTATGCTACTATAACGGACACCTACCTGCTGTCACGAGTTTTGACGGCAGTATCATAACAATTCGAACATTATATTTTTCTTTAAGAATTTCATGTTCTTAGAGTATTTGATACATTCCGCTAGATGTCATTTTTCTCAACGTTACATTATAAAAACACAAATAATGTTCCTATTTACGCTTAAAACTATACAACAATGTAAATACTTTCTTGGAGTTTTTAAAAAAACTGTCTTTTAATAGTAAACTGCTACAGCCGCTCGTGCAGCGACCAGTACCAGCCAAATAACTTAAGTATATTGCGTCAGATGTCGCTAGTAGCTACATCATAGACTGTTAATTCTATACCAGTATTTATCACGTACTCTATATGTCCACCCCCCTCTCGCCGCGCGCATACCTCAGGAGGTGCACAGCTCCTGTGGTCACACTATAGAAGAAAAATCCGTTTTTTTCTTAAATACATGTATAGAATAAACCTCTTTCTTTATTTCTATTGGCAGACAGTTGAACAATTTGATGCCCTGATACCGTGCACAGTGTTTAAAAATATTTAAAAATGGCCGAAAGGTACCTTTTAAATTAAGATTCCTTGTGTTTTCCATATTTACTCTTTCGTCAGCAGTTTCAAAATCAGCAATGTTTTTAGACAATTGGCTTAAAACAGTAAATATGTACAGACAAGGGACAGTCAGGATGGACAGATTAAAAGAGGTAGATATGTCATATGCCCACAAATCATCGATAAAAATGTTTCTAATACCGAAAAGTAGCGTATGCGCACAATACAAACTAGACAGAATTCACCAATCATCGTGGTTACCAAGGCTATGGTGTACATACAGTAAGCTAACAAAAATATTACGGTAGTGATTTAAAATAAACTTTAATACTCGAAATAAACGATAATAACTTGTGATATGAGATCGCTTGTAATTTACACTCTGTCTATAAAGTCCTGAAAATAAATGAGGCCGCCACTGTGCTACACGTAGCAACCCTATCTAAACTGACAAAATAGTTTTCATACTAGTAATTTATTGAAATAAAATAAGTAATTTTAAAACGCATTATATTTAATACTCAAGTAAGAAATTCACATAAGTCATAATAAGATAATTAATTTCATTGGTGAAACCATGAGTGATTAAGAAATTTTAATAATTGTTATACATTACCTTTATAAAAGTAGTGTTAGCCGTTTAAACATTTTAGATGACGATGTTTTATTGCTATTTAATATGCACTATAGTCAAGCCATTTTAAATTTTGACAGTTGTTTTGAGCCATAGAAAGTAACATAATTTAGTATAAGAAATATGAGCCTTAACGTAATTTTTGACTTCTGCAAAACAATTGTGTTCTATGGTTTTAATTTTAATGCTGATACTATATGGCCGCTGCTACATGTATACCAATCTTAAAAAACTAAACTATAAATAAAAATCGATTATCGATTAATCGGTTGTTATCTAAATCGATAAATCTCCTATCGATTTCATACACCAACCCTAAACTACATCGGCCTTATTGCAAAATACGGTCTAACTATAAACCACGATTTATTACGTCACAAAACCACTGTTTTTGAAATTTGTTATTACAAAATCAGTCTTAACGCTAAAGTGTTAAAACTGATTTTGTATTAACAGATTTATAATTTTGTATTTGTTAATACAAAATAAATCGTGGTTTATAGTTAGGCCGTATTTTGTAATGAGGCCGCATGGGTCAAAATTTACCTATTAGAATGGTTTGGGTATTAGAATAAATGAACGGATTGAATCAGAGTAATAAAAACGCATGTATCATACAGTTAACAAGGAGATTTATTCATCGCTTTCATCATAGGATTTTTTAAATATTCGATGTTGAGATAACTTTCGTTGCCACCTTCATCGTCATCACTAAAGCTTTCTTTGCTGCTGCTATTATCGTCAGTATTTGCCCACAGGTGACGTCCTCTCTTGTAGTATTCTGATTCGAGCTTCTCAACGCGATAACAACAGTTTTTCCAAGTTTCAGCTGTGATGCTGCTGAAGGAGCTTTTTAGAGATTGCCAACATTTTGTGACCTGCGGGAACATAAATAGTTACTTGTTAGTGATAATTTTATAAAATATTCTGTTATTTTATATATCAATTAAATCTATACTAATCATCATAACAGCCCATTAATGCCCCAATGCAGAGACGGGCCTCCTCCCGTGACGGAGGGATACTTGGCCTACTAATACCACGCTGGCCAGACGTATTGGTATAGGGTTTTATTTCAAGTTTTCCTTCTTTTTATTACGTAAAGATAATATTCACGAATAGTCCGTTAGTCGGTTTTTACGACACCCATGGGATGAGATGGGGTGGTGACATATTGTATTCTTACTCCGTCACTACACGGAAACTACTGATTTACTAACTATACTAATATTATTCTTAAAAAAGATTTGATTATTGGTTTATTTGGAAGGGCGTATAGGGAGTAAAGAGGTGTAGAATGGGAAAATAGGCTATAAATTATTATTTTAACTATTGTATACAGTTAATAATGAGAAAACTTACTATACAAAAGAAAATGCTTTATTATACAGGTTACCTTGTATGAAGAATGATAAATAATGTCTTTCCTTAGTTCTTCAGGCAAATCTCGATTTTTATATTACTAGGGCATTTCTTGTAGGTAAAGCATATTGCATTTAAAATTTTGCGTAGAGCTTCAAGACTACGATTAAAATCCATCTCAGTTCTAGCTATCACCTGCAGTTATCTGAGGGTTGGACCCTGAAATTTAACAAAAGTTATGTTGATTGAACATTTGATTATACTTACAATAAATTTAGGCATACCTAAACACAAAATATGGGATGGAAAGAATAACTGCAATACCTAACTAAAATGTATTCAGTGTTAAATACCAACAAGATATTGTACTTTAAACCGTATAGATTCTCAACGTACAGCCTATATCAGATGTGTAAACTGCTCTCAGTTCGTAAGTTATAGGTACTTACTTCATTTAATCCTTAACTGTCATAAAACATTGCCATTTAAAGAAGAGTTACTAAAAAAGAGAAGAAATGACATTGTTGCTACTTCTCCTACGGTACGTACTGTCTTCGCTAGAAGACAGTACGCATGCCAGTCTGCCTTTATTTATAATAAAATAAACAAAATTATCAGTATATATCCTAAACAGTTTTACGTGTGTAAAAGCTTAGTAATACAATTTTTATCAACGCTTAATTACGACGAAGTTGAAAGTCTTTTAACCAGAATTGCCTAATAGCCTAATCACCATCATTGCAAAGCGCTGCAAAGTAAGTTATCATATCAGGATGAGACACATACATTCCACCAAACGTTCACTCACATACATATACACACACACACACACACACATATACATACATTCAAACACACACCACATATACAAACACTCAAACAAACACTCAAATATACATACACACACACACCCTCCTACACACAAAACTATGCACACACTCAAACACACGCACAACCACAATTTTTGTAATCTATTAGAATTATTATGAGAAGTAGCGGGTCATTCCCAACACGAGTATCTTTCGATTACTCAACGGGAAGACTCATAATTGTCTAGATGTAAGATTTAAAGAAATAAACAGATTTTTTATTTTTTTATTTATAACAAGATATCATTTAAAATGGAATTACTAAAAACTAAAGACTTAAATATTGCAATTAATTATTTATTGTCGACAGACCAGTTGATGCGAAAGTGACATACTTAGTTTAGTTATCAACCGTACGTAATATAGACATAAAGCAATTAATTCAACTTCAAAATTGGGATGAATGAATTATACTAATGCAACTGATAAATGTATCAACAGAAAAGGTCGTACTACAATATTTCTTACTTTCAAGGACAATCTTACCTAAAAATATGCTATGTACGCAATGCCTGTTTTTGGTCTCTAAATCTCAAATGGAGTGAATTTATTACTTGAGACAGATTACAAAACACAGTAACACGATTACATACCCATCAAAGTTGCAGTTCGCCCGTAAACATCATCCAAATCACATAAATATTGACTAGCTTCGTGCTCCGCCAAACAACGCCTTCTAACTTTAAAAATCACTTCCCACGTGCCACTTTGATTTACTCTACTCATTGTTTATGTTGTTCTTCGTATGTCAGTATTAGTTTATTGTAGATTAATGAACCAAAAATCACAAAATGAAAACCGTTCCGCAACTTCTACTCGATGACAGCTCATGTACAAGTCTATTTTGAATTTCAGTGTTGCCAGACACATTAACAATTTAGTTCCTCAAACTTTAATTTCTTGATTATAAAGACAACCTATATTAGCCTTAGAATGATAGTTGGTACAGTGTTTATATAAAGACACGAAGGGATTTTTTATTCGTTTTTCTCAACGTTCTACATGTGTTTGTATAGGTCTTCTCAGTCAGTCAGAGACAGAAACCTTACAAATGTTTTCTTTGGATTTTCATAACAATCCCGATTATAACATATCTATCTCTCTTTAGTATTACATCATTGAGGTGAGCAGTGATTTATGGCTGCTACTAATTCAGTGAAAAAATATATAAGAGAATCTCAAATGCAGTTAGTGGCAACGTCTTTGTAGCAGTGTACGTGTGCTGTTGTATATCATTGTTTTTGGGTCTTTTGAGGTAGTCACATAATAATTATAACAAACATCGGTGTACATATTTGTTAAAAAAGAGTCATAAGTTGGTAGCGAGTTCCTTACGAACCGAGTATCTGCCGCCCGCCGGGTGGACCGAACATTATGTTCCGCAAATGATCACATAAATAGACGATTATATGATACGAGATGTAGCCCGCGACTTCGTTCACGAAAAAAATGTACAAATATTCACGATTTTTTATTTTGCGGAACCCTATAAAAGGCCTTTGACGCTACATACGACTGTGTCCGGAGTTTTATGTCCCCTCCAAAGCACGGTCAGATGAAATACCAGTGAGTGGTCATCTATGGAAGTTGCTTAACCACCGTTATCGTTTCTAAATCAGTGATCGCAACAGGCTGTAAGTGGCTGCCAGTAAAAAGCATTTTAGAAAAACATCTTTTTTTTTTTTTGCGGAACCCTATAAAACGAAGCTGAAGTATAACGTTTATTATATAATTATTCGTTATAACCTCCCGTAAAAGAACATTGAATAAAACTATATAGGTATCATAAATTTTTTGATGGTTTTTATTTTTTCTGCAGAACCCTAAAAAGTTATCAAAATCTAAAGTAGCCTAGTTTACGCGCCGTAAAATTTACAATCCTATAGTGAAAGTCCCATTAAAATCGGTCAACCGACTTCGGAGATTAGCCGGAACAAACAGACAGACATGCAGACAAAAATTTTTTCATTGTGATTTTCGGCATTATTGGCATATACAATTTGTAAAAAACCGGGGATTTCATGTTACAAACAGTAAACAGACACTCCAATTTTATTTAAATGTATAGAAGATGTATAGATAATATCATATTAAGCAATACAAAATTAGAAAATGATAAATTTATTATGTCTGTATAACTATTATTAGGTACTTAATGGACTAGACATGGCTTTGAATTTAGAATAAGCTGTTTAAAAATTGCGCTTTCTGATTGTGGCCGTCTATGGGATATTTTTCATGTAAAGGCTTAAGAATTTTATGAATCTGTTTTTAAAAATTATCTGTATTTTATTATTTACGTGATGACAGCAATCACCGATAACTTCGGGATTTCGGATATTGTATAATTTTCTCTGTTTTGAATGTAATTATTGTAAAATAGCTTCAAAATGTGTTTATCAATTTAGTATTGAATGTGTAAATATTAATTAAAATTGTTTTTGATGCTAGATAAGAAGGCACTGAGCGTTGTGATTTTGTGGGGAGACATGTTTGCTCTGTCGATGTCCAATGTTGTTTAAAATAAAAATATTATGTAGACTCGTTTGTACGTTTTAATTGAAATTATAAGATATCGCAATGCCTGTTCAGCAAATAAATGTAAAAAACTCGTCTGATATTGAGAGTTGGGAATGGGGCGGTGGATGTGGTAGAGAAGTAATAAGGACGGGATCTGGAAGCAGCCGTACATCATGTAGCAATTCCAGTGGAGACATTTGTCGCATTTGTCACTGTGAAAGTGAACCTCACAACCCTTTGTTGGCACCATGTTATTGTTCAGGTTAGTGTTTATTTAAAAACTATCATTAGTCATCTAAAGACTAAAAGTCATGTACATTTAAGCTCACCCTTTTGTTTTCTGTTTATCGAATGTGTTTTTATAAAAGAATTCAATAGCTTTAGATGACTTAAAACTGTCTCTTTATTACCAGTTAGTTTAGGAAGAATCACTTTCTAGTTGCATTGTACAAAATGTGCTTTGTTTCAAGAATACAGTAGCTGGTGAAATTACAGAACTTTGGGCACAGGTTGTTTTTTGAGTGACAAGCATTGTGTATAGAGGCATTCTAAGCCTTATAGCAGAACATTAACTTTTTAAGAGTGGAATATTCAGTCACTAAACTACATTCAATTGCTGTAGTTTGTCAATAACTATTAGACATATTATAATTTTATAATGAAAAATCCATCCAGCTGTGCTTAAATTAATATTTTAGTTTGTGCTAGTATGTGTCACTAGATTTCGGCTAAATCACTATCTCTAAAATATCTAAAATATACTGATGTCAATAAGCAAAGTTGAATTCTACCAAATTTGGCTCGGTGCACAAAGGTATACACTGGATAGTGGTAGTAACCACTCACAAGTAGTATAGGAACCCTCCATATTTGTGCAATGCCTCAAAATTAATTGCTATGTATTAGACATTAATATTTTATTTATCCTCATAAGGTTTGTTTTGTTATTATGAAACCTATTTGCCTCATACTTGTTGTAAGAAAAGATAAAGAAATGGAAAAATTGATAGCACATGATTTAATATCTAAAATTAATGAACATTTAATATTAGGTAATTATAAACATTATGAAAAGGTTCATTACATTTTCCAGTCCATTAATTAGTAAAATAAAAGCACAATAAAGTTTTATTATCTGATTTTTTAATAATACAAAAGAAAAGAGTGTCTTAATTATATTATTAATGATTATATTTATGTATTTTATTTAGGTATCTTAATAATTAAGAAATTTTAGAATTATTAAGATTAATTGGTGTTAAATGATTAAAGATATTATATAAAGTAACTATTTATCTTAATTATACAAGAACTCTCATGTAATACTAGTTTTTGAAAATGACAATTACAATTTGTAAAATATCATTCATATTATGGAATGTAAATATTTCTTATAGGTTAGTGATCCTAATGTTTGGATATGGGTCTTCAAGCAATAAATAAATAATATTATGAGTTGTTTAGGGCAATAACCATCATCATAGCACTTTCCGTTGCCTTTGCAGTAGTTATGAATAAGTTACTAAGAGACCATAATATCTAGTTTTCCAAAAACAATGTCACTGGTAACATGAACTGGTGTGAACAAAGCTTTTTTTTTAAATTCTAGTAATGTGAAGGAGTACATTAATGTTGTAGCTCCCCAGAGTGCACGATTCCTTGTACTTATAAGCCAAGCTATGCTTAATTTGGGACTAGATGTATAAGCAGTGCATTATATTTGAGATCTGTTTGTTGAGCTACAATAAGTGGTTAAAAAAAACAAAATAAAAAATAGGTAAAGTGAATAGGTGTAAAGAATAAATCTTGTCAATCAATTTAGGTAACAAGTGGCTAAGTCATTGTGATAAAGTCTATTTGTTTTACATAGTAACAACAAAGGGATTAATCAACACTGTCCAACACTAAAGGGACATCGTTGGCTTATTCATATTGTAGCCTTGAAATTTACTACTTGTTCATGAGAAACCTTAAACTTAGAATACTACAACAGAGTTCCGTGGCACCGTTGTTTGGCATGATGTAATTAGATTAGTCCTTTCATCTTTGTGCTGACCGAGCCTGTAGTATGTTCAAAGGTCCAAAATAGTTTGTCAAAATATAATTGTTTTATACTCTACTCTAAGTACCATATCCTATTTTATGTGGTTAATAGAGGAGACATATTTTATTAATATTATATTTTTTCCTGTTGGATGAATTAATAATTTCTATGATGATTATTATTATTCTTAGGTATCAACTGTATAGAGGAATATCTAATTAGTACTAAATAATTTTTCCTTGTACACACAGCAACACATCAAGTAAAACATTTTCATTTGAAATTGTGTCTTATTTCAAGGTATTAAGGTACATGAGTGTCTAGGTTGATTAGTTGCTGTGTGTACCATAAATTTTATATATTGGTAGAAAGTTTGGTACTGAGTTTGGTTTGGTTTGTATAAGTGCCAAAGTCCAAATTTACATTTGTATTTTTTAAACTACTATAGAGGCTGTTGACCTAAGAACAGCTACTGGAAATAATTGTCGAAATCGTTTTGCCAACAATTTCTCGATCTTAGCTGAGTCCATCCTGATGTAAATGCTATGCTCGAATGATTTTACCGTTCATGGGTCTCGTGGTGGTCTTTATTGTGCATTGTTCTCATTGTTCAATTTTCGACGAGTTAGTTACCTGCGAAATGTAATTCAGCTAAACCATGTCGGCATATTCACCTCTCGTCTAAAGTATCTCGAGTAAAAACATCACTGTAGCTGAATAAGCAATAGCATGACCATATCAGCAGGAGCTCCATAAGCATGTTACTTGATTAATTGAATAATAAGAAATTTCCAAGTAGGTAGCTATGTTTACGCGAAAGACGACCGTTGTTGAAGGAAGATTCCATCCACTGTTAGATGTAGGCCTCCTCATATTCGCGTCACTTCTTTCGGTCCCGTGCCTGAGCAAAATAAATATTAAGATATTTTTATAGATCGTTTCAGCCTATGGATATGGTAAGCTAATGATATTAATTGTTTTGTTTCAGGAAGTTTAAAATATGTACATCAGAGCTGCTTACAACAGTGGTTAACAGCATCTGACACAAGATCATGTGAACTATGTAAATTTAATTTTATAATGCATACCAAAATAAAACCTTTTAATGAGGTAAGAACATATTATTAGTATATTCAGAGAGTTGTAAATTCGCAGTTATGGAATGCCTCACACGAAGGCGATAATTAATAACAAGTTTTGTATTTATAACTTAGCTTTATTTGTGCGATCGTATTTTTTTTTACAAAAACAAGTATGTTTTTAAAATTTAATCGTAAGTTTATTGCGTTTCAGTGGCGACTATTAGAGATGTCTGGCGTGGAGCGTCGCAGACTATGCTGTGCTGTACTATTCCACTGTGTAGCTGCTTTATGTGTAATGTGGTCACTGTTTGTACTTATAGAACGTGCCGTTGAAGAGGTCAATCGTGGTATGATAGGTGAGAAAAGCTAATCGTAATATTGGTATAGTATTTGTAGTTAATAATAGTTCTAGTTTTTTTGTTGGTCTATGCCGTGGCACACGCAAAATGAAACATTATCCTAACTTTTGGTAGTGTTTTCTTAGAATAACGAAGAATTAACTAAACAGACCGCTAATTGCCATTCGCCAGAAAAACTACTTTATAAAAGTTTTCGAATACCATCTAGAAATTGCCAAAGGACGTTCTCATTAATATTTTTAATTAACTAAAACCTAAAAGTACTCTTAAAAAAAACCAAACATCAAGATCAACTATTTATTTATTTAAATAGGTCAGCCAACAATTATTATACAAAAGCATTACTAAAACATAACTTAAACTATGAACATAATTTGTAGATCTGTATTTGTCAATAAACTATTAAATATTCTAATATTATAAATAGGGTAATACACCAAAAGATCTCTTAAAAAAATAGGTTTCTACCATGATAAAGTAAGCACTAACATTTTTTTTGTTTCAGCATGGCCTTTTTGGACGAAGCTTGTAGTAGTAGCGGTGGGATTCACAGGCGGTGCCGTTTTTATGTACATACAATGTCGTCAATATTTGCACCTCTGTAATCGTTGGAGAGCTCATAACAGGTGAGAAATTAAATTAAGAATGGATTGTATAAGATATATCGCTCAGATTGTTACTAGGGCAATAGTCTAATGTGTCCTTTTTCTGATTGCAAAGATTGCCTACTCGCCAAAAATTATACGATCATAATATAAGATCTTGGAATACCATTTTTTAGATAAACAAGATAATGTAAAAAAAATAGTTGATGCCGTAAACACAACCATTAAAGTAGTTTTTTTTTAAAATTAGACTTATCTTAACAACATTCCCGCAATTTACAAACCGGTTTAAAACGGTGTTACTTTGCAAAAATACCGAGCATAAATTAAAAGTACAAAAAACAAGGAAATAAGTAAGTCGTAAGATTAGGATTTGGAAAAGCCTCCCTCTTCGCAATGTCTATTTATAGTCAAGTCACCCAGTCTGATTAAAATAGATTACATTAATGACAGCTGCATGGAATAGATTTTTGTGCTTTATTTCCTTATACCTTTTTTTTTTGTTTACGCTGAGGTAAAATGCCTACGCATCCCCTTCCCTTGGGGGACGGGAGGGGTATGTGGGGCTCCCAGGGGGTAAGGCAACCCCCCCAATGTACCCACTAAAAGTCCCCAGCGGCACCCCTTCATCGCCTACTTGGAGGGGGCCTGGGAAACCGGCAGAGCCTTTGCGTCCAGTCCTCCTCCGGCGATCCCCGCTATTACAGGCGGGGCCTACTTTTCTTGAGAACTGCCGTAAGTGCTCCTGCCGGTTTTGTTCTCGCGCGCGCTCAGCAGCCTCCTTCTGCGACATAACAAGTTCACTGAAGGAGGCAACCGCCTCCCAGGCCTCCTCGCTCCCCAGCATAGCTTTAACTAAGCTCGGGAGCGATAGGTCCGCCCCAACTACCGCCACCAGGTTGAGGCGCGCCCCCGACCACAACGGGCACACCTCCAGGGTGTGCTGCGTCGTGTCCGCGGCCGCGCCGCAACCGTGGCACATTTCCTTATACCTAGGTCAACAAAGAAGAAACCGTTTTTCTCTAAAGGAATATTTATGTAACATAGTTAAATAAATGTGCTATTTTAATGATTTTCAGGATATTACTAATACAGAACGCCCCAGAGAAAATACCAATTGGGAATGGGTCGCCTCCAGTACGTGTTAAGAGGCGTGAAAGGACGGCACGCGGTCAAGTCATAGCCAATATAGAACCGCCGCCCCCTCCTGCAGTTTACCACGAGGAAGATGAGAGCGGTGGCTTTGAGACTTACCGCGGTAACCCTCACCGTCGTCTGTCGTCACTGGCTCGACTTCGTGTTGATCCCCACGATGACACTCGAAGGTTTTCTGACACTCGGCTCGTGCATCCTATCAGCGTCGCTGTCGAAGAACCTTTGCAACTAGGACCTGAAGTAAGTGTTGACGATCGGTGTTGTTCTATTTAAGACGAGTTATTTAAATGTCAGACCGACCGCCAGACAGATCAGTCAAAAATTCGAGTAGGTGGTTCAATGATTTGTCGGAAGTATTGGCTGGATTGGACGAAGTAAACATAAATTAGCTAGAGGAGAGGATTAATGGGGTGGTCTGCCAATTGCTCCAGTGGATCCTTGTGAATAGCATTGTATTAAATTTTAGAAAAACTCACTTCACATAGATCTGTAAACGCGGTCAGTTTGAGTGTACAATCATCCTAGGGATTGAAAGCAGCTCCAAAAATATAATGTGCTGTTCTTACTATGTATCACGCTGCTATGTGCGTTTTCCTTACGTGCCTAAATTCCTTCTGTGCCTCCTATCGTTGTCTACGAGTTCGCAGTGTACGATGACATTAAACTTAACTTAATTCAGTACGATGCCATCTGCACATTGGAAAAGAAACAGCCGAAAAGCGTCGGTCGTAACAACACCCCAAACCTTTAAAAATCGGACAAATCTTGTCTTATGTGGCCAATGGTATACAATAAGTTGCCAAATTCTTGTGATTGTCTTCATTCAAGTTGGCAACACTTCGAGGCTATTATCATTAAAGATTTGGTTTAGTATCTCATTGTTTACAAAATGATTTATTGTTCTGTCAGTGCGGGTCCGTGGTGGGGGGCGTGTACCACATCAGCGTAGACCCCCTGGAGGCGGACATACGGTCGCTGCTGGCGCTGGAGGCGTCGCGCGTGTCTCGCGCGGCTCGCTCGCTGCCCAACCTGCGAGCGTCGCGCGAGTCCCTGCTGCCCCCGCCGCCCCCCGCGCCCGCGCCGCCGCCCCCCGCCTCCTGAGGCCGCGCCGAGCCGCCGCTGCTGCTGTACCCCGACGACACGATCTACTAGCGCTCACGACTTGCCCGTGTATATACTGCATTGTGTAAATAGTGGTTTATCGTGATAATAGTCCGACTCGTCCCGAGGTCGCTTCACCCGCCTTGACGTCCGTCGACGATGTGTATATATAGAAATTATCTTCGTGTTTTTTTCTTTTAGGCATATAACGTAATAAACTAAGATATAATAGTAGGACGCTTGCAAAATAAAAAAGTGTATACATAGTAGGAGTGATACTGCCATTTATTGAAAATACCTAAAGTAGAAAATTACTCCTCGACTTTTATTATTCTTAAATAATACTTCTTCAAGTACTCCGCTATTCCATGCGTAACATTTCCATGTTTTCTTTAATTTCATTTCAACGGTACGCCCATAACATCACCCTTCTCTGTGACAATATTACATATTCGATGCCTTTTGATAATGTAATATTTTGTGTTGTTTTTGACTTCTAATAAGATTATTTTTAGGCATCTTTACATTGTTGTGTTAAAAGCAGTTTTAGTTAGCCTGCGTAGCCTGGCAGATAATGTTATTACATTACCTGCAACATATCACAGCTAAATGTACAAAATTATGTAACATTACCAAACGCCAAGGAAACTGATTTTTTCATTTCATCTCTATTATTTTATTGAAGGAACTTTCGTGGAAACTGTCATGAAATAACGTATACTCTTTTCACATATAAAAGTTTTGTACATTTTATTTTTTATTTGTTTTAGTGAAGCTTATACCTACATGGAATCTCAATTTTCTTTTAGCTCTCTCTAATATTTTGTGCCTGAGAAGCGTATTATCATTTTTGATATTTCTTTATGATTTCGAAGCTTTTTGAAGCAAATTGACAATAGTTTCATTAACTTTCTACTGTGTTATAATGTTAACATTTATCAATGAATTTTGGGACAAACCTGTGTAGGTGATGTGTGATTTAAATGAATACATTAGTTTTTATTATATATTATATATCAATCTGATTGGAGGCGGTAGAAACAGTTTCGCCACCCCTTTCTCTCATATCGTGGTAAAACATGGAACTTTGGTCTTTTGCGAATCTTATAAATCTAGTATGGCCTGTGTGGTAAAAAATATTATGCAATATTGGAACCTAGCGGTATTAAGTCTTTTTTTTATGACAAGTGTGGAATGGAAATAGATTTTGAGAATACTTATATAAAATGTAACTATTTTACATAAACGCTTGAAGAAGTAAGTGAATTGTGATAAGTAGAATAGTACATTTTGTCTTAGGAAATCTAGTATCTACTTTAGTAGATCAGACATGATGCATGCAGTAAATGCATGATCAGGAGATAGGTACCACAAGTGGGGTGTAGTTGTGAGCTTCTTAGCGAAGATTCTACTGGATGAAATAATACAAATGAATATTATTTTATTGGATTGTGAAGAAGTAGAATATTTTTGTCAGTGTAGGAAAGATATTTGTCCTGCAGTGGAGGGAAATAAGGTTTAATAACGAATGTTGCCCAGCCGGATTAGTCTCGAGTTTTCTTTCTCTTGTCAACTTCCCTGAACATTACATTCTAACATTTGAGTCCTTACTTTCAAATTATGGAAAGAACAATAACAATGTTTAGTACAAGCTGGGAAACATTTTTAAAGGTATTTTTTTTTATTCATTGACTATGTTTGTCTTCGTTTTGAGTGCTTTAGAAGTTTATAAAGTTAGTTTTGTATTTAAAGGCGATTCTTTTAAAGTTTATTATTTTTAATTATACTCTAACTTTGTTTTTTATTGAACTTTTTTCATTTTTCTCTTCTTTCTGCTCAATTTCTCAATAATTAATTACCATTCATAATTGTTTTCATTTTATTAATTCGTTTTGTTTCACTAGCATATCTGAAGACATACATCAAGATTTAATTTAAACTATTCAATCATGGCTTGCATTTTTTTCGGGTTATTTTCATCCCTAGAGTACGCCCGTTAAGTGACCTGCGTCATTTAAGGGGTGCTAAAGTAAGTGAGTGATTCTTTAGCTTTACTAACATATAAACCGCTGCATCCATATATCAATTTTATTGTAGGGATAATAATACTCCAAGTAAGTAATATGTAAAAAATGTTGATGTAAAGTAAAAACATCTTACCAATATTGTACTTTTCTTCGTCAGCTAGCGTTCCAATATTGCCCGCATACGTTTTTACAATATCTTGTAGTTTGATTAGTTTTCGCTAATTTAAGATACAACACCAAATAAATGTCAACTCCGTTCTCGTATCTGCTACTAAAACAAGTACTTACTTAGTGTAGGTAAGCTTGGAATAAAATTACTGCCGGTGTGTAAATAATAGCTATTGTGATTCATTGTTAAGTAAGGAAAATGAATAACAAAACATCAAGTAATAATTAAAGCTAACATATTTTTAATCCACCAACATCTTCTTCCTTTCCAGATTAAGAAATTGACAAATACCTACTTACTGTTTTTGTTATATAGTATGGTATTTAGAACTATCATTACTAATATACTAAATATACGTTTATTTTATCTTGACATGCATTGTTGTGTAAGCGTGTATAGCACTCCATTATAGTGTATTTTGTGGTTTTAATTTAGTTATAAATAGATATTTAACTGTACCATATTGATAACATCACGATTGTTTATAGCTAGCATACTGTTATGTTTCGAGTGTCCGTACATTATATATTAAAATATCTTTTATTATGACGTAACAATGCTAATTGATGTAGTTAGATAGTAATTAAATAAAATAGTTTGGAGTTTGGTGCTAATTAAAAAGTGAATATCAGTCCAAAATTAGGTATCTATATTTTTAGTATGCCCAAAATAATTGGAGAAATGAAGTAATACATCCTATATTAAGTTTATTGCCGTGAAAAATTATATTTTGAAATAGTCATGGTTCTTCTTGCGTTTAAGGAAACATGAACTTATATTTTCCTTGTATGGGGCATACTGAATGTGCCATAACTAACATACAGATAGCGCTGTATTTACTTGTATTGGTCTAACAATACGGTAATACCCGTACAAAATTAATACCTCCTTTCATTTACATATTATTGTTCTCTAATAGACAATACTAGTCGATTGTTTCCTTTGATATTATGTATATCTGATGATAAATGTAAGGTTCATTTAATGTTACAGTTTACTTTTTGTCTCAAGTGATAACTTCTTCATGTTAAATGTTGTAAATTTATTGTATGATATGAATATAGGACGATGAGGGACGGTCAGTCTGTGGTATAAGTGTGAGTTTATAGGGGGCTTGGAGATGTTTCTTCATGTTACATGCATATATTATAAACTTAATTTTGGTGTACTTATATTGTGTTTTACATATCACATATTATTAAAATATTATAACAACTAATGTAAAATGTAAATAATGGCTTTGAAATTATAAATATACGATCTCGAATGCGTGTAACATTTATCCATCTCCATGAGTCTCACGCGCTATCAAACTTTATCCAAAGATTTGTTTCAAAATGATTATATTGTAGTGCCTTATTTGGTATATATGTATTATGTTTAATATCATCTTAGGTTTATTTGTAAATTATGTAAAATGACGATTTCATCATTTGTACTAAGGATGAATACCAGCATGGTTTAATTAAAAAACTTAATGACGTGTTGGATGGTATTTAGTGATGTGAATATACACATACATGTTACTAATATAATGATATGTGAAGGCAAGTTATGTATTAGATGTAAATAGTTGTGAGTGCACGAGACATCACCCCGGTCTGTACGTATATAATGTCATTTGTGATATAAATTTATTTCTTTTATTTTGCTCAAAATTATTCTATTTTTTTTTTCGATTTGTGTACTTATAGTTCATGAAATTTGTAAGACTGTATATTATTTTGTTGTGTAATATCGTTAGGAAACTTCGGGTTATGAATATAGTTATTTTGAAATTAACAGATTTTTATTTGATACTTTTAAGTGATAAGTAGGTATACTGATAAGAATACCCAATTTTTTTTGTCCGTTACTCGTACGTTAGGCGTACGTATTTATTATAATATTGAAATAAAACGCTTTTGTAAATAAAAATAAATAATTTATTTAAGGTTGATTAATTTTCATACTTGTGGGTACGACCGGAGCTCTGGTCGCACAGTGACTAGACTGTACACTCAACATTTCTCAAATGTATTCATAAACAATAAATTTCTGTCCAAACAGAAAATCAACACTTAATAAATAAAAGTTATATTTCTACTTAAAATGTAAATATAAATTATATCACTAATACTCGAGTATTAGATTAATTAAATCCACCGAAAAATAATTACACACTGCCAGGAGTATTAAAGTATAATAGCTTCCTAAAAAATAATTTTGTTAGTCTTATTCGTTGCTAACCCAACAAGTGATTACGTCTAAAACCGGCGCCTACAACTAACCGCGCCGTAAAACCATCTAAAAATCAGTTCATTGTATTGTAATGGCAATACAAAACTAAGTAATTAAGCAACAAGGGCTGAGACGTAAGTGCTTCTGTTGATAGGTTTGCCATAACATTGGAACTTGCACAGTGACATTGTAGTGCGTGGACTCGTTCCGCGTTAGAACTCTGTGTCGCCGAGCACGTTGAACATGAGACGTTTGAAAGAGTTCGACTGTTGGATTTGCTCTTCGTGTAGGGAATTCACCTGCAATCAAATATAATAAATATGAAAATCATATATTTACTTTACCTACATATTTCTACTTTTCTCATGACCAGTGTCAAAACTTTACTGGAAGGCTGAATAACGTCGTACTCCGTGAGATATTTAAAAAAAAACAGACAACAATGACACTGACTTTCGCAAAGACTGTTACAACCATACAAACTTGTCAGTCTCAAAAATATTTAAGTTTGGTATACTACTACGTGTCTGAGAAAGATAAAGACAAAAAAGTGATGCAACCAGATAATGCCTGGCTTGGGCTGACCGGGAACCGCTGTTTCTCTGACCGTAATCTAAAAGTGAATAGAACCCCAAATTAGCTTTTCGGTTTTTCGAAGGGAACTACAGAGCTTGACGGTGTAGGTATAGATATACCTACACATAAATATTGATATATAGACATACACATATCATATGACGTATCTACAAGTGAACTACACAGTAGAATCAGAATCAGAATCAGAATCAGAATCAGAATCAGAATTTTATTTGTCAAACATTGGTAGGTACAAAAGATCTTAAAATTTATAAATAGTTCTCAATGTTTTGTCGCTAGGACATACAAATTACAAAATAATTCAAAACAATCAAAATCATTATAAAGAAAATTAAATAATCATTTAAACAATCAATAAATTAAATAATGTCTACTTATAACTAAACCATATACAATTCATTATTCAATAATTATTAAAAGATAGAGATTCAATAGAAAAAAAAAAAAACAACATAAAAAAATCTTACAACAAAACAATTTTTTTCTTAATTTATTTACTTAAACAATAATATTTTAATAATTTAAAAACCCAAGAAAGAATAATATAAAAAAAAAAAAATAATAATGTCTTCTTAAAACTAAATTACATATTATATCTACAATTAAAAAAAAAAAAAAAAATATTTATATTGAAACTATTTAAATTAATTTGTCTTTCAGAAACTCATCTAACGAATAATAACATTTATCTATTAGCAACATTTGAAGATAATTTTTGAATTTATTAAATGGCATTTCCTTAATGTTAATTGGAATTTTGTTATATACCTTTGGTGCTATACCAAAAATACTTTTCTTCATAAGAGCCGTTTTACACTCCACATTACATAGTTGCTCGACATATTGTGCACGCATCGGTCCCTTTTTTATGTCTGAAATTTTTTTAAAAAACTTTGGGTTGGACTTTACAAATAGAGCGACCTCCAGAATATATAGGCCCGTCAGTGTGATAATTTTTAAGTCTTTAAAATACGGTACGCAGCTATCTGTTGTTTTCAAGCTACACATAGATCTTATGCATCTTTTTTGGGCTAGAAAAACGCGACCTCTTTCAGTTGATTGCCCCCAGAAAATTATACCATATCTCAGAACGGAAGCTACCAGTCCATGGTACGCTGTTAGAAGCGACTCCCGGTCCACTCTCTTTGATAACTGTAATAGAGCATACGCCGATTTGTTTATTTTTTTGCATAGCTCGTCTATATGGGGTTTCCAGGTAAGTTTATTATCTATAGTTATGCCCAGAAATTTAGCCTTGTCAGTATCATCTATTTTATGTCCGTTAAAATTAATGTTGATATTGGGAGTATTGCATTTTTGATGAAAGTGCATTACTTTTGTCTTTTGCAGATTAATATTAAGATTATTAATGTCAAGCCATTTTATAATTTTGTTTAAAGAATTATTTATTTCATGTTGATACTCGTTGAGGTTACTTGGATTTAAACATTTTATTATTTCAGTACTGTCATCGGCAAAAAGTACCATATTGTGATGAGTAATTTTAGGCAAATCGTTAATATATACTAGAAACAGTAGCGGGCCCAATACACTGCCTTGGGGTACCCCATGCTTTATATATCTAGGTTCTGAAAGGTAAATAGTCTCTGTTTTTGTTTTAGGACATATTTTAGATATTTCTGTGCATTGAGTTCGATTACTTAAGTAAGATTCAATCAGTTTCTTAACGTTTCCTCTTATCCCGTATCCTTCCAATTTGTTCAATAATATGTTATGGTTTACGAAATCGAAAGCTTTGGTCATATCTGTATATATTGCACAGACTGGTACCTTTTTATCTACTGAGTTCATGACGTGGGACAAAAATTCAAATATAGCCATGTTTATTGTAAAGTTTTTCCGAAATCCTTTTTGTTCGTTGCAAAATAAATTATATTTGTCGAAATAGTTATAAACAGCCTGATAGATTAGTTTTTCAAATATTTTTGAGAAAATTGATATTTTAGCTATAGGTCGATAATTTTTAAGCTCTTCCTTATCGTCTTTTTTATGGAGAGGCGTAGAGAAAAGTATAAATACAATTTTTACTTACGAAGGTCGTTTGTTTTCCTTTCGAGATTTCTTCAGGTTTCGCTGGTTTCGGAGTGGGCGCTTGTCTCTGAAATCGACATAATTAATTAGGTTAGTACATCATCACCACAACTACTCATTAATGTCCCACTGAATCAGCGGGACTTCTACAGGAGGGAAAGTTTAATGCTGCACTGGCCTCACGAATTGATTTTATCAAGTCTTCCTTCTCTTGTTTCCGAAGAGATCTGTGAACTATTCATTTGTCCGCTTTTGTCATGGTCTTATCACTCTGTCCATTACAATGGGTGTCAACATCACACCTTGTGCTTTTAACCTGTTACCACACGCGAAAGTTCTTACTAAATATGACTCAAAGGATTAGACAGAGCAAGGATAGGGGAGAGGGGGGCATAATGGGGACGTTAAGGAAAATACACTAAAACATAATCAACGCAATGTATTTATTAATTAAAACTAATCACAACACTTTGGTTACTTATTAACCTATCATTTGGTATAAAATTTGATAATGTAAATAATCATACAACGTCATAATTTAAATTTTTTTAAACTGTAAGGAAAACTCCATCGTGCCCCAGGGTAGGGGCAGTACGGGGTACGTATTTAGTTTGTGTCACAGTACAAGGAAATGTGGATTTCTTCTGCATTGTTGTCGTCTATATCAGCACAAGCTGTATGAACCCACCGTCCACCTAGTTGGAAAGCCACCCAACCTTCCAAAGACTTTAAATAAGTATGATTCATGTCAAGACAAAACAGGCACATGGTATCCTCGTTGGTATTTTCTTCATCAGAGGCAGCTTTTTGGGATTTCTGTTTCTTAGCGTTCTTCTTTAACTTGGGATCATTCGGATTGGAACACTTCTTTGGTCTCTTAAGTTTTTCTCGTTCTTCTAACTCCAGTATGCATAACGGGGCACCCCATCGTACCCCGCAACCTTGTCCCCGTTATGCCCCGATTCTCACATGATTTAAAATAACAAACTGCATAAAATTCCTGACGCTTAGAGTATTTTTGTCCATAACATATCAATAAGTAATGTATCTATAAAAACAAAATAAATAAATCATAGTACTCACTTAAAAACTTACCTTTTTACGTGTGTATTCGTAGTCACTCAAAATTACATAGAATGATGTTGAAAATAATTTTCTGTTATAAAAAATAAACGCGCGCAGTCTTGTCGCCTGTCATTGTCAGACTTAAGAGAGCTATAAAACGGCTACATAATAGCGAAAACAAAACACATGTAAAGTGTGTAAGTTCTTGTATTTGAGTATGGCCCCGTCGTGCCTCGCGACCCCGTTATGCCCCCCCTTCCCCTATTCCATTTTATATTTTAAACTGTGTACTTATCTAATTCTCACTATTGTTTGTGCCAATAAAATTAGCTGAACTCGAAAGATAGATTACCTTAGCGGGTGGCGCAGTGAAGACCTTGGTCTGTACGGGCGTGGGCACCTCCTGCACCAGCTCGCCCAGCCCCTCCTCCTGCAGCGCGCGGAAGGTCTCGGACTTGGCGGGGTCGTACAGCACCGTGGGCTTGTGGCTGCGGCGGACCATGGACCGAGGCCGGGGCGGGGCGTTAGTTTTTAGTCGGTTAGCGGGCGCAACACAATAATAGAGATAATACATTAGATACGACCCGATAGGAACGTTATAAGGAACGCGGAAGCGGTTAGTACATATAAACAGTTTAGTTTTGTTTGTTTTTCAGGAAGGATAGGTCGATAAAAATACTAACATTAATTATGTAGAATAAGTTCTCTACCTTAATTATATTATTTAATTGGATAATAATATAAATTACTTATAGCTAATGTGTAGTGTTCGCCACACAGTGATCACACAATGTAGTCGCGTGACTTGTATGGCGCATGAGGAGTCTGATTGTATCTACTGGTGTCGGAACTCCTGTACAGTTGTCAACAGGTCGACGTCGTCACCATGCTTGACGATAAATACTGAGCGTGAAGTGAAGTAGATAAAAGTACGTAAGAGTCGGAAAATAGCAAAAGTAAAAATAATAATAAAAGCATTAATGCATCATGAGGATGGGCGTCGACTGTTGTTTGGCGGCGGTCTAGTAAAACACTTGCCTCTTGACTACGTGCGGCCGCGCGTAATGGCCGTTAGAGCTAAATAAGTAGAGAAATACTCCATTATTATATTATTTATACCTATATTATACTAGTTCGCCGATGTATTCCTTTACCTTAGTTTAGTAAAATGTGAATTAAATAACAGCGGGGAGTTAACTATCATTCGCTAGATATTACGTTGATCGCTATTGCTCTTTCTATCATGTATAATAGGTATGTGTCAAACGTAGGTGTTTAATTTGATCAAAAATTATCTCTGAGTAAATATCTGTTTGATATATTGCGAGCTGTAATTGTAACGCTCACTGTAATAGAACAAATGACAGTTGGCTGACCTAGCTGTATTGCTTACAAGCGTAGGAAAATATTGTA
Source organism: Schrankia costaestrigalis (assembly GCA_905475405.1). Classification (NCBI taxonomy): domain Eukaryota; kingdom Metazoa; phylum Arthropoda; class Insecta; order Lepidoptera; family Erebidae; genus Schrankia; species Schrankia costaestrigalis. Next base: position 11,746,232 of record FR997829.1, on the reverse strand, counting down.
AAAACTAATTACAAAATCGTATTTACAGAATTTGTACATTACAGTGTCAAGTGGGTGTTATGTAATGCAAATTTTGGCATCGATCCATCTTGTATAAATTCATTGCCAAGATATGCGTGGTCAACAAGAGTGACGGTACGTTTACTCGACATGTAGCTAAATTGTGTATTCTGTATTGTTTGCAGCTATTAACTTGTAGGTAGAATAAGGTTTTGTTTTACAATATCATAACATCCAAATCACTTATTGAAAATATAATTATAACGATTTGACAGATAATATGGAGAGAAAATATTATGACAATTCGTATTTTTGATATCACTTTGTAAATTATTCTTGTAGCGATTTAGGATAGCTATTATATTTATAGGACAGTTTTTATCAATAGGTACATATCTGTCACAATCCTCATAATTTTAATAAAAAATCATATTTTTTTAAAATCATTGTATCAACATTTTATATACATTTGTATATGTACATAGGTATTTATGTCTTTTAATAATAATGTGACTTGGAAAATCCGAAGCACTACGTACAGTTAGGTATCTAAAAATAGCTGTGACGTACTTCTTAGTACGTAACAGAGACCCACCACTATATCACATTACGCTGGTGACGTAGATACCTAGCGGAAAGACATACATTACCAGTCACTTCCAAAGAAAGAAAATTTGTCACATAAGCCTATACCAACAAACAGAATACAAGATTCAAAATAAGAGAGTGTTTATGCTCTTTAAGAGTATGTCACTTCGGTTTTTCAAAGAAACATTTATGAATTCTAAAAGGGTCTTGGCTTTGAAATTTATTTTTACTTAAATATTATCATATGTATGACACTCACGGCAAGGGCGAGGCCTGTTGCCTGATCGAATTTGCGATATTTTGGTCGGAGTATAGATTGATTGGAGAGTTGAATTGCTTGTGCACCATCTGAAGAGATAAAGACATAAATATAACAATAACAATTTCAATCATTTAGATAGAAACAACATTCAAAACGAGGCAAACGTAATTTCTTCTACTTTTAGATCTTAGTTTGACATTGAAAACAAATGCTATTAGCCATTTTATACAATAGTAAGGTAACTTATTTACAAAATTTTGTGTTCTTATCGATTATCCTAATATGTAGAGCAAATTACGATTGACTCAAACGGTATTTTATCTACTTAAAAGATATATTTTTAAAAGTAATTTAGAAAAAAATATTGAAGAAAAAACATGATTTGATTTTACTAACAAAGAAATCACAATAAAGTTAAATTCATTTAAGTATGCAAACATAGTCTAGTGAGAAAAAGCTCAAACCAGATGGCGTATTGACAATGAATGTATGACAGAGACGATATATTGCAAGAGTAGAATACCTATCAAAACACTAAAATTTTAAGTTTCTAACGTAAATTAACTGAAGTTAACCAAATATTTATATTATCTAGAAAGTCAAGGTACATATCCACGGTATGGTTTAAGTGACAACATAATATCTAAATGTAAGTTGCTTGAGCTTTGAGTATTAGATACTTCTCGTCCAAACAAACTGTACTCTATAGACACGGAGACTGTTTCGGACTTGAGAGTAATTAGGTATTTTTGTTCCGTCTTCTTCTTTTTTTTTTCTTGCATATGTCTAAATTAGCACTTAAAAGCTTTTTATACTAACACAGCTACAGACACCTACTACATGTACTATTGCAATATTTCGTATCATAACGATAGGCTTCGTCACAGAAGTTTGTCGGTCATGCTATAAGCTGATATTGACACACAATTTGCACCACCTTATTCGCCTCATCTCCAACCACTCGCTGCAACACCGACTCGGCCACCTGATTTTTAGCAAAAATACTATTGTACTAATGAGTTCGTGCGACATTACCGTTATTGTTATAATATTATGTTGATGTGTAATATATGTATTTGAAAAAAGAAAGAGCTAACCAAAGGAAAATATAAAATTTTCGCATCTGCATTCTTGCCATATTTATAAAATATAGGGGTAGGTAGTAAAGAATTAAAGATATATTTGTTGTGCAGGGTGTTTGGAGGGTTAGTAGTTATAGAAGTGTTGGCTACTTTTTGAGCCTAATTAAATAATAGCAGCTGTGTGGATACCCAAGTTACATTTTTTTATTGGCTTTGATATTTGGCGAGAATGCAGATAAACATCTAATAAATGACTGCCAATATGTTCTTGTTCCTCTTCCTTAATTCATTAATTATGACCTATGAAGTATCATCACTTTTTAAACTATCTACTTATTTGTACAGTTTTAGTGAGTGAATAAGTAAGTATAAGTAGCTAAGTATATTGTGTGCGTGCGTTAAGAAAGTGTAGGTAGATAGGTACATTGTACAACGTGCAACACATAAACAAGTTACGTATCTCCTAAAATTCTTCAGCTTATATTAATCATTATTTCTTAACACTATTTCTAATTTTAACTTTATAAAAAAAGTTAAATAGTAATTAACAGACTACTAAGGTATCAAACATATTTACCATATTTACGGACGATATTTCTGTCATTTATTGGTATGTGTGTCACTTCTATCAATTCCTTTCATAATATAAATATGTTCTAACTTCTGAGAGTAGGAGAATATAAATATTATTACTGATTTAAATACTTCTCTTACTCAGTTTTAAAATGAAATAAAGAAATACTTGATTACAAATAAATAAAAATAAGATGCTTGAATAAATATACAAATATTTTAGACAAAAACCCAGTTACTTCTTTAATTTTTGTTGATGTAAAAATGTGACAGTCACATTTGTGTATTTGCATTTTCGACCTTATTTACTCGTTTTATATGAGCAATGGATTGCGATATATTTTCATGTAAGTATGATACGTGGACAGGTATTCGTCCAATTTATTTCTTTGTTTACTAATTTTATCTAACTAAAAAATTGATACTGGTTCTTCGGTTTTGATTATGATAAACGTTATCACTAACTGAAAAAATTATAGATTTTTTGCATAATCATTAATTATAAATATAAATCTAGAATTAAGTATTTAGCTACACCAATAACCCAAACATATTTATCATTTATCTACAGACTCAGTATCTTAAAAAGAAGAGATAGGTATCTAGGGATAGAGTTCGGTATCTATAGAAGTGGGTATTTTTACCTTTTGCCTCATGAGGGTGTCGCGGTAGTCGTGGCTGGGAGGAGCGCGCATGGCAGGGTTGGGGTGGTGACGCAGGTAGCTCTCTGTGGGACCGGGCTCGCGTCGCACCTTGGCGCCGGGGAGCACCAGGGGCGTCGTGCGGTATGGCTGTAATAGGTGCCAAGTTAATACGGTACTATGTTCCCTTTTGTTCTACTCAACGGTTTTTCGGTAGAACTAATGGGTGCATACTCGTTTTAGTTAGGATAACGGATTCATGCGTATTGGAATTGGAAAAGGTTTTGTTTGTAATGTTAGGGTTAATTCATATGGGTTAGACAAAATGATATTACTTATCGTATGAGCGAATTGCGTTGATCGATGATATATTCAATTTGCACAGATGGTTTATTGATGAGGCACATATTTCACAAGTTTCAGTAAGACAATCATGCAAGCAAAAAGTCAATTGTTTGTAGTACCTAGTCAATACGAAAAAGTATTGCTATCTTGAACTATTATTTATTTACTTATTCCATTAACAACACATTTTATTGTTGGTATTTCCTTTTATTTTTAACGATGAAGTTCCAATATAGTATTCGTAATCTTTTTTAAGTTTTAACAAACTCGTAAATTTTGTAGTTATCTCACAACAAAAATTTTAAACTTTTCATTGTACAGTCAGAGGCAAAAATATGTACACATTTTCGCATTTTGTAAACCAGTTATCTAAAGTTCTGCCAATCCAAAATTGAAAATTCGAAGATTAATTCAAAACTGTACGGAACCTCTTCTAAATTACGAATTCATTTTGATATTGTAATGTCTAGATAAACGTGCAGATAGTTTAGAAAATTTGAAAATGTGTACATATTTTTGCCTCTGACTGTACCTACTGTAGGTACAATATTGCCTTAACAAGTGATAATCTATTTTTTGGTTCCATAGGCAATATGTTAAAAAATACTTAGATGTTATAATTAAAGATAATGTATCAATCATGGACTCTGTCGGGCACAGCATCAAAAAGCGAGTGTAACTAAAGTTATGTTAGCAAATATAAGTAGACTTTATATGAACTCTAGCCCTTAGGCTTTAGTCGCGGTGAGAAACAAACGTGTTTAAGCTATTCTTAAAAGCTGTTAAGACTCATTACTTTTTATTTTGCTATTTTTTTTTGCTACATATAGATTTTACCAATTACTCTTACTTAGGATTTTTTTTACTTATTTCGCATAGCACTTAACATTATAGGTACATATCTGTTTATATACAGCAGTTTTGGGTTCACATAAGGTGAATTTAGCGATAAACTATAATGATATGACAAATAATTTACCACCTCAATAATAGAACTCCCATCTCTATATCCTACGTACTCATAATAATAGTCTTTATACACCTACCATGTTGTACCATGTACCATTGTACTTATGACGTTATAAATAAAAATGCGATTATTGTTGGAATCAAATATAAGTACAACCATGATCTAGAATAGTTGGCTCACATCACAGTTTAAATATAGCGTACGAGTTAGGCACATAATAAACTGACACAACAACGTAAAACAAACGATGGAACAAATAAACTTTTATTTAACAACTTGGATGCTCTATCTCAGATTTAAATACATATAGATACTTTTGTGTAACCAGTGTTTCCTTGTCACAGTTTATTTGACCTCGGAAAAGGTCGTAGACATATCAATTTAAATGCCAGCGTTTTTCTTTAAATAGGACGAATATAAACCAACGGTTGACACTAATCAAGCCCAACATTTTGTGAAAATTGTCAGATACAAGAAACTGTAGCTGATAAACTTCACGAGACGTACTTCGCCTCGTATCTAATTATAACGCAAGGTTGCTCCATGTGGGTTATGATATGATTTCTGACACAATTTCGTTTATATTTAAACAGATGTAATATTTGGGTTGTGTCAGAGTTACAAAGATACAAATTGTTTAATAAGTACTTTTCTCTTCCAGTGTTTTGAATAAATAAAGGATGATTCAAAAGTTAGTAACACGGTTTGATATGTAGGTTTTAGAGTGAAGCTTTTAGGTTTTTAGCTTTCAATAAGTAAATATCATTGCTAAATAAATTGGTTTTTCTAACAACATTCCAAATGAATATTCGTATATGTGCCAATGAGTAAACAGCGTCGTTTATTTGCGTCGATGTTTACAAAAGCGCGAGCTTTCGCCACTGACGCAATGTTCTATGTTAGTCCGTTTTATAAAACTTGGATGTAAGTTTACTTTGACAGTTGTTATTGTCCAAACAGATATTGCAAGAATTAATTTGTTGATACAATAACATGTAGGAGTAGGTAGGTCTAGGTACGCTATTCGACTTCATACTTGACGGTTATGGTGTAAGTAAATTGGAAATTATCTACTTCCACTTTTCTATTGTAAACAAGCCATAAATTTGGAAAAGTCTGTATAATGATTAAATACTTTTTATTACAAGTAAGATATCCATTTAGTCATAAATTGAATTATGATAATATTACTTAGTAGAATGTGCATTGTTTGTTCTTAGGTCGCAATAACAAAAGGGAGAAAGTGCTAGAGACAAGTAGCAGTAGAAGGTCCCTGTGTCAGATCGAGTAGGTATATTGTTCATGAAGATCGAAGACAGCCTTTATGGTTTAGATATTCAATAATATTTAAGAAATTCACCCTTAATATACCTAAGGTTAGACAGCTAACCTTTGGAAAATAAACTGCGCGAATCTAGTGACCTTTAGTATGAGACAATATCAGCAATTGCTAGCTAGTCTTACCTACTAGGTACTTAAATCAATAAAACCGTAGTCTATTATGTTTCAAATTTTACTTTTATATTTTAATGACAACTTTGGGTAGAGATGGAGTAGTAATCCCCTTTATTTTGAGTCTACCACAAGGACAAAATAATATGTATAATCTACAATAGCTTTTGAACGTTATTTATGTAAATCATTTGCGGTTCTTTAAAATGATGGAATCCGAACTCAATGTTGGCAGGAGGAATTTTTTTCTAACTTTCTATTCCTTCTGCATGATCTTTCATAGAGTACTGCATGATTAAGGCTCAAGAACATAGAGATTAGAGAAAGCAGGAACTATATTCCACTGTACATTTTCTTTCGCTGATCATGGAGATCATAGCCCATTCAATAACAAGCTTTAATGATTTTGCTTATAAATTTCGTAAAAGAGTAAAACATTTTTATTGAAAATAATGATCCATAGTTCACACTTTGCGTAAATCAATGTCATTTTTTAACGATCAAAGTACACGTGGGTGTAAAAATTTTAGTAATGTGACATTGATGCTAAAATAACTTTACAGCTGGCGTTTAATATCAAAAGTTCTTAGGATACGCGTTCATTACCTTCATGAATATTCTACATTTATATTTATACTAGACAACACGGGTCAGCTACATGTGGGAAGTTTCTGACTTAAGCATGACGACGCTATTAGGTTGTATGAATTTTACATAATATTCGGCGTGTAATAAGAGCTCCATTTACAATTCTTACTGACAGTCTTATGAATGTAGAGTAATTGGTATAGGTAACGCGATCTTTTGCTTAGACTTTATTAAAGTAAATTTACTAATGCAATAGGCAAGCTACGATCTCCAATGATATCATCAATCTCCGTGAATGGGGCACGGAACTGCTACGGTCCAATTTACCCGGAATTGTTGGTTAGAGTTTTTAATTTTAATATGGACGCTGGTTGTATTTTTCTATTTATAAGACATATAAACCGTGAAGTTTCCTTGTAAAGAACTAATTTCATTAGTCTTTCAATGGCGCTATAAAATGATTTTAATTGCTGGTACTGTTCGATTATATAAATTAGGTACGTACATTTGCTACCTTACCACTATTATGCTCTTCTCCTAGCATTTATCTGATAGTAAGGGCATTTTCTTCTACAACTGCCTCAGAGTGACATTGTTGCTACCCGTCTAAGCCGTCTGACATGGCATATAACCACAAAATTAACTCTAAACGCTTTGTGTGTTACACCTACAAATCGTAATCATATCAATTACAACTTGATTGTTAAATTATCTCAATGTAACTTAAATTCTGGATAGCCTACTAGCCTATGCAAAGGAATAGAAGATTTGGTTAATTTTTGCATTAAAATTACCTACCTACAGTTTCGGGCTATGAGTTACAATCATTGAAAACGTTTTGTTGAAAGGGTAACTTCATAGATACGTAAACATCCTGTAAAGTCCAAACGATTTTCCGGAAAATTACATAGTAAAACGGGCGGTAGAGTTATTACATCACATATTTTGTAACACTGCGCGCGTGTCTCAAGTGCTCCAAATTTAGACTGTTGCTTCAACATCCCATGTAACTTTTCCATTGATGACGGTCCATATAATTTAAAATTTAATATCAATATTTAACTAAACACTACACAATTTTCGTGAAACTTAATATATTGTTATAAGCTGACGACATTAAAAACATCTAGTTTATATTGTAATCGCACAAACCCAGTTGCCGACGACTTCGTCCTCAGGATGCATAGGATCCTGGTAACCGTTGGGGAAGAAATTAGGATTGACGGCCATAGTGATGATGAGCACTTAGTCGCGCGGACGTTTACCGAGCAAAGTATAATCGAGAACTGCCGTTCCAGCGATCCTCTCCCGAGTAAACAACGCGATTTCAATGCATTCTATTTTGGAATTATGGCGGGAAAATAGGCGTCGGCGTGGGCGAAAACCTAGCGTGTTTCTACGAGACCCTTGTTCCATACAAACCACAAGATAGGTATGTAATATGAAATTGACTTTATTCCCAAAGTTATTATTATATCTTCATTTCATACAATATTGACTTAGCAGTTAGGTAGGTTTCAGAGTTTTCAAAATACACTTGTGGAAATCTCTATCATTACCTAAGTGTCTTTATCAGAAACTAAGTCTGATCTGTAGATTTAATGAAAACCCAAAAATTGTTGACAAGTGATATTTTATTATTTGTTCTAGAAGTTTTAACGAATATAGATGTGATTCAGAACTTAAATTTAGCTCAGCTCATTGGAACGTGCTAAATCTTCGATAATTTTTTGCTACAATTACGACTGTTGTGAAAGAAAACTGACGTTTATGGTAGAAGTTAAAGCTCTCTTCCATACAATAATATCCGGTTATACAATGTTCTAATTAATAACTTAACTTTATTACAAATTAATCTAATACTTGTTGGCTATATGCCAAAGCGTGTACGTCATGACTTTAGTTAAACGCAACATAATTAACCTATATATTTTATCAAGGATCAGTGTGAAGTCATCTATGTAAATACTAGAAACTTATGTCATATTATACCTACTTAATGCAGCTCCAGCCAACGGACCTGACCTTAGCCTATAAACGCTTGGATCTCTCATGAATTACATACCTTTGAAAAAGAAAAGTTCTAGTGGTCGCATGATACTTCAGCGCCTATAGAAGTTCGTAACAAAGCCGTATACGTAATTACGTCCGTGTAAGTAAGTGACTGACCTGAAGACGACAGCACCGTAGTACGACTGTGGTCGCTACGTGCCGTCGTTAGGTCATCATTATAGCTTAATAAGTGTTTATTGACAAGTTATACTGATCTGAACGATACAGTGTACAAGTGCTTAGGACTTAACTTTCAAGAAAGAAATGAGTAGAGCATACCGAATGTTTAAAGTTTCCGGAAAGATATACTCAATCGCAAAGATTTTTTGCCAACAATTGTTTTATTTAACCCGAACCTATAGATGTGAAAGGCGCAGGATCGCGTACATATCAATTCGTTTAGGGGAGACCTAAGTCAAACAGTGGCTGTTTTTGTGCTAATAATAAAATGATGAAAAACATCCGTAAAAGCCTTTTGTAATATCCGTGCGCAAAAAGGAAAAGTGAAAGCTTGTATCCTTTTAAATATAATACTGGAATAAAAATATGTAGCTGGATGTATTGCTTGTAGGTACATGACAAGACAGCAAAACAGAATGTCAAATTTCAACAGTAAATGGAAATAATCCTTTTGGTCAGTTTGGTTTCAGTAAACTACGTTTTATTCCATTTCTTGAAATGGTTGAAAAAAATGGTAATTAAAGAAATGTGTGTTACTAAGACCTTGGACAATTTTCAGGTGCTCTTTTTTGCTAGTTTTAGACGATTTATGTTTATTATCTGTACTGAAGAAAATTATGTAAGGGTTCTATTTAAAAAGTTATTAATAAAATTAAATGGTATGTGCCTGCAAAACGTTGCAAGGTTTTATTAACTAATCTGGCCTCTGTATTGTGTATACCTTGATTATATTATTGAGTATAATTTACTCTAATTTGTGACCGAGTACGGTGCAGAGATATTTAGTTACGGGTGACAGGATAAGCTCCTTGCCAAAAATATTTTGGCAACCCGAATTTCCCTCTACTTGGAAAAAAGAATTATGTTTATTTTTGTAATTTTGGGTCAACTGATGACTGATACCTATAATATTGTGGGTAATGCACGAGCAAAATGAAATGGAGTCAAAAGAAATCGTCATGCCTTTGAAGCACCCAAGTATTTATCACCCTTACAGGCAAACTTTTATATACAAGATATATTGATGTCGATAGCATTACGATAAAGATTTTTTTATACAAGAGAAAATATTAAATAATGAATTTTAAGTATGAAACTTTCGCTAAATGATTTCCTTGTCCATAGTTAGTGTTATTTCGCCTGAAATTGCCTAAAAGAGACAACATTTCAATATTTGTACTAACCTGACTTCCAATAGATTCATCGACAGTTTCATCAGTGCGTGTTGATGAAGGGGACAGCATCAACGTTCTGTACTCTCCTTCTAATTGCAAGGGGTAGGTGTAGATTGGTGCGGGAGGAGGTCCGTGATCTCTTCCTGGCACTGGTGTGCGGGGAAGAGATTCTGGACCGCGCCATGCATTAGCGGGCAGCGGACTTGGTGTCCTGAACAAATAAAAATAACATTATTGATTAATAGATACAAACCTATTAATGATCAAATCTGCAATTGGAACGGAAAATTCGTCATCTGCCCACATTTATCGAAATGGATTTATTGATATGCTACTACTACGTATAACATGTTGCTTATACGAAGCATTGGTTTTTCGAAGGTAAAGTAGGTACATAATTTAGGGTTTGGCGACTATGGTCTAAAACGAAAAATTATGAAGTATAATATCGTCAACTTGTACACCAATGTCGAAATATAAAAATGCCAACAATAAATTTTGTTAAAGTAGAAAAATGGCAAAGTATATTTTGGTCCTCGTGGATAAATGGTGAAGTATAATAATGCCCACTTTCTGCCATAGCCATCTTTGTTTAACTTCATAAACATATTAAAAAAAGAGTCTATTCATCATGAATATATCATAAAAAATAATATATTTTTTTCATCAAAAAAGAATAGACGCAATTCCGACATCCTTTTTGATAAAACATACGAAAAGTAGGTATTTGAAAAGTTTATCTAGTAATGAAATTTTCCCATTGCAACTTATTCAAAAAAATATTTATTTGTGGTTTAAATACTGTTACATTCATTTTTCTATGTTACCTAAAGATGTTATGAGCTTAAAAAGGGTTAGGTTCATATCGATTGAGTAGTAAATGGTCTTTACTTGAAAATTGTCTGAATTTAAGAGTAATTTTGTTTTTTCAAAGAAGTGTTATTTTTTTATGTGATAATAAATAATAATATTATATTGAATAATATGTACTTTTTTTTTTAAATTTAATATTTGGCAAGTATTTATATCTTACCTTGTGTGTGGCTTAAAATAATTCACTGAATAGGCTTTTTATCCTTTGTACTTACTATAATTTTCATAGATAAATGCGAAACATTCATTTCAATTCTTAGGCATTACCTCATATTGGCTTAGTATTTGTGACATTTTTTTAGGTTGACATTTTTATATAGTGACATTTTTATAGGTTGACATTTTCATATTGTGGCATTTTTATAGGTGGACATTTTCATATTGTGGCATTTTTATTGGTTGACATTTTTATACATTGATTGTGGACGTTATTATACTTCATCATTTTTCGTTTTAGACCATAGTCGCCAAACCCATAATTTATGACCAAGTATTATAAAAAGATTATGTATGCTTTTGTTGCAAGTCTAAAAACGCCTACTTAAATTAAATAACCAACAAAAACTATGCTTTTTTATTGATTTATTTATTTCAGTACAGGAAACTAATTAAATCCATTTCGACAAGTGTAATTTCTTTTTAAAATATATTATCTTGTTGATTATTGGAAGAAGTATCTAAATCACTAAATTTGATTAACGTTTGTGTGCCATTGAAAACATTTCCTTTGATGTTGTATTCTTAGAATAGCATCAATAAGAATGTCAACCTTTGGCTCAATCTTTCAACTATGCCATTACTCCATTTTATTACACAGACATTGAGATATTTACGTCAATAACCATTATTCTTAAAATTTATTATTTGTTTTCTTCAACTCAGGTCATAAAGTTGAACTCTTTTTATACGTTATGGGTTTTATCTAATGCTTTTCCTTCCCTCTATTTCCCATTCAATGACGTGTATTGTCTTAGTTATTTAATAAACATAATTTGGAGATACACCAAAGCTCATTTCAATTTGTACCGTTTATATCCAGACATGAGTTGATATACCTACATAAACATGAGTCACTTTATTTTATAATGCACTTTATTTCAAATTATTGATATGAGTATGAATAATTTTATAACCACTTTAAAGAAATCTATTTTCAATAAACCATAAACTCTCATGATATAAAGTAATGATAGAGTTACAAATAATAGTTCGTGTGACTTCTTCCTTAGCCAAATATTTAAAACATTATCCGAATGAAATGCAATGGTGATTCAGATCATCGTATAAAATTACCCTTTTCGCTTTCTCCACCAACACACAATATAAACGCTTGACTATATATAATGGTAATGAGAATGATACCTGTACAGTGCTGCGGCGGCATTTGGCACGGGGGACCGTGGCGCTAACGGTGTGCCAGATCCACGGGGTCCTTCGCGGTCCACGTCCCTACACACGGTACGGCATGGTTATGATATGTAAAAGGATAAACGGCACGGGGAAATTAATGTTCAACCGGTCGAAAAAAACATTGCAAGTTGAAAAATGACGTATGTGGAAGGTAGAATTGATTTATCAAAATTTTAAGTGCAATTATAAAGTTTGATTAACGCATTCAATATTATAAAAAGTCTCAACACAAAATACTTTTGCGTTTTAGTGGTGGCTATTGACTCTACTATCGACGATTACTATCCTACATCTTTAATATCTGCATGGATGCATGATCTGCTGTGATATAACACTATTATGACCTGAGTCTATTGAGTCGGGTCATACAGGTTATTGTTTTACAGATCTGCGCATACTTATAATGTAAAAACAAATATGACAATGTTAATGACATAACAGTGCGCAACTTAGTTACCTCTACTATCTACAACAATTTCTTAAAATTTGCAACAAAAAGGTACTTTATCGGAACGAATGCTACTGATTTCATAATACACTAAAATGTTACAGGCGAATGCATTAATCAGGGAGTTTGTACTCTAATACAATACTTAAGATCGAACTTGAAATGTTTCATAACAAACGAGTACCTACTATATGAACGTTCTTGTATAGCATTTCCGTAAGTGTAGGAAGTAGGTGCCGTGCAATCGCATTTGATTAATATTCCCTTCTTAAAATGAAAGGATTGTATCAAAATGTTTCGATAAAAGAAATACTGAATCTGCTAATCAACTTTTTTTAGTAAGTTATTTTTGTTTCGACAGGTTGACATCGGTAAAATGTGTAACAATAACAATGCACGTAAAGGTCAAGGAAGACTTATTTTGTATACTTAAATGGTATTTCATAAATTCTGAACCAATCTAAACGAATGCAGAAATTAATTCATTAAGATTGTATAGGTTAGCACGTCAACGTATAAATTAATCATAGAATCACTTACGTGTTTTAGATTGATCCAAATATAAGAGTATTGGAAACTTTTAACGGGTAGACATGAAATCAGATAATATTCTCAATTCAAGATTTACAGGAAGAGAAGACTGTAAACGATTGTATAATTTACAAATATTAAGTTACATCGAGAGGTAAACATGCACGAAATAGAGAAGATATTGTTTTACATAAATATAGTTGCATTGGAAACATTCAAATTTCAAAGAGTAGGTAGGTACAGTCAGCCCCAAAAGTCGCTGAACACATTTTAAATTCCTAAACTGCTGAACACTAAAAGTGGCATAAGTCAGTGTTGCAACAAGAGTACAAAATAAGCTAAACGTACAAAACGACCATAACACGCTGCACACGGTTATTCCAAAAGTAGCTGCACATGGGTATTTCAGAAGTATCTGAACACTAGTATTTCAAAAGTATCAGCACACGGGTATTTCAGAAGTATCGATGTTGCCAACTCGTGCAGTGTACGGGAGCCGCGCATGACTGAACGGCAACGTCACCCGCTGCATCGCTCATATTTGCGGTCGAGTTTCAGTATAGTTGTAGTGAGTGATTTTGACAGTAGACAAAAGTCAAGCCAATTTCAAAGCGGAATACTACATTAACAATTTCATCAAATCAGTTGTCAACACGATAGCTTTGCTTGTATAGAGCTTGGGTGAAAAGAAAACAGCTCTGGTTCGATCCTGAGGAACGGATTACTTTTTGTGTTTTTTTATTTTTTCTTATTTTGTTTTCTACTATTATTATTCAATACAAGCTGTAACCCGCGACTTCGTTTACGAAAAAAATGTATATTCGACAATTAAATAAAATAATTTAATTAATTAAATGGCTTTATCACCTCTAGAGTTAATTTTAGTTGCATGTCATAAAACTATTAAGTTCAATGTCGCACAACAGGGAGCGCTTCTTCTTACATAACATTTCAACTCATATCATCGAATCTCCGAAAATGTTTCTCATACAATTTAAAGTCATAATGATCATTCTTCATTAAATTAAAAATTAAATAAAAATACTATTTATTTACAATTAAAAATAATATTTTAACTTTATTAAAATACCTGTGAACAGTGACGGTGAATTTAAGTTACTTGTTTTTTTTTAGATAAAATACAATAAATAAAAAATAAAAAATCCAAAAAAAATACTTGGCACAACCCGGTTTCGAACGCACGTCTACTTTATCAAAGTCGAGTGTTCTATACCCTAGGCTATCGAATCTCAGTGAATTGTGTTGAAATTATGTATCTATTCCAACGAGATAATTGTACTTACAGATACTTCTGAAATACCCGTGTGCAGCTACTTTTGGAATAACCGTGTGCAGCGTGTTATGGTCGTTTTGTACGTTTAGCTTATTTTGTACTCATGTTGCGACACTGACTTATGCCACTTTTAGTGTTCAGCAGTTTTGGAATTTAGAATGTGTTCAGCGACTTTTGGGGCTGACTGTACCTATGTCCGTTTGCATAATATAAATAGTACGTGCTTATAAGTCTTAACATCTATCTTAAATAACAGGCAATCATACAGTTTTACATAACGTAACGAACTATAGGTATATGATATAATTATATCAAAATTCAAGCAATACTGAATAATTAAATTACATTTGAACATAGATTTCCCTTAATTGATATACAAAACTGAAAGTCGATGCTTATAAAAGCAAAAAAATAGATTTGTTAGTTTCAAATTATAATTTACATTAAATTCAGTATCACAGGAAACATAAATTCCGAGCTAGGTGATGGTTAACAGTTATGACACCTAGTACAGTGCAGTCTTACTCAGCGAACTCATGATAGAAGGTAGGCGTGGGCACGCGGCCTACAAAGCTGCTAGAAGCACGTGGCAGTGAATACAGGTGACCACTAGAGCCGCCCCTGTGTATTACACTTTTTTATTAGACGACTAGCAAAGGCTTGATGAAAAGCTTGATACCTGCGATGTTGACATCCTTGTATAAGCATTTTAATATTAGTAGTGTGTTCATGTAAAATTTTACAATTGCAATGATAATCGGAATTCTTTACAATTCCAATAAAAGATGGCTGAATTTGAAAAATCACATTACAATGAGTATAATGATAAGTTGATTAATAAGTCGTCATTCTATAGGTAATGTCGACTGTAGTCGAGTCTTTGACTTATATCTTTCGATTAATTAAAATGATGTTAATATTACCTCTGCACGACAATCTTGATTTGTCTCTGAGCGTTTTTAAATAGAGTCTGAGCGTCTTCATGTCGTAAATCTCGTGCGTCGTAGTCGTCGATTTTTGCTATGATATCTCCTCGGACTAGTTCTCGACCAGCAGGGGTACCCGGAGTTACCTGAAATTTATACTTCACTTTAGAGCTACATTGTTATTATGAAGATCAAATGAAGATGAAGATCAAATCAAATTATGAAATTCTATCAAAGATTTTCTTTTGATCTTAATGGTATGTTTTTCTTTTATAAGCCCATTAATGTCCTAATGCAGGAAACTTGGTCTATTAACATTAAGTTGGACAGACCTTTATCGCATGTCTTACAAAAATGCTTTGGACCAATAATATTAATTAATTTCGACCAGACTTGAATCGAAATGGTCCAACAAAATTTATTTAATTAGTAGATGATTCTACATTTAAAACAGCTGCTATCTCAAAGTTAACACCCAATTTTTATTTAAACTGAAAAATAGATCGTGTTTGAAGTCCATGATGAGTTTCAGAGAAAGAATGGTTATCTTTATTACAATTCTTCAAAGCCCTGTTTTATTTCATCTACAAAGCTTTTACGAGTTCTCAAAAATATATAATTAAGATTAAAGTCTTATCTACCGATATCTTTATTTACAGCCACTTATGTTCTATTGTAAATTGTATCAATGACAACTACCTAAATAGTGTTTGGAGTTTTTAATTGACTATTTAATAATGTTAGAAACTACAGACTCAGATTAAAACTTATAGAAAAAAATATATGAATAGTAAGCCCAATCCTGTTTCCCTGTAGTGAAAGGGTTCTACGATGATTGTAATATTATACAGTTTTCTTTCATTGACTACACAATGATGGAAGAGGACTTTATCTATTCTGTAATATTAATGGGCTTATGTCATAAAGTAAACCAAAAACAGTATAGTGTAGGGTGTAACGAATTGCATTTACTAGGTCGACCTTGTCACTAGGGTAGATGAGAGGGACGCGGGGCGCGTGCAATAAGTTTGGCTTGTGGCCAGGCTAAATACGTCCGTCGGCGTCGTCGGCCAACCTGACATTTTTATTGAAAACAACCGACGGATCAGATGGAGGCCGCATCGTATCGACGACTCGACCTGCGCAAATCCATCACACACTTCCCCAAGTCAATGGCGAGGACATACGTCTATATTTACTCATATCCGTCAACGCGACTAGTAGTGAAATCTGTTTGATAATCATTTTGACGTGGTACTGCTGGTCATTGTTCATCCGCATTTTATTCTGACAGGGTGTACTTACTTGTAACGTGGGCGGAGGGTTTTAGAGTTATCGGTTTCATGCCTGGGTGTGTCACATACGAGTATGATTATAAAATGAGAAACGTAGTGTATGAGCATCACACATAATATTGCGTAATCTCTGCCAACCCTTATGGTAACAAGGTGTAAGGTGTGTATAATTATGAATAATAACAAAAAAGATTATAGGGTACACCTGAAGATAGGTTATCACATTAGCTATTAGATGAGACAGAATGGTGAAAATGCAGGATTAAAGTGACCAAAACTACAAAGTGAAAATCTAGGTTTATGACTGTTAAGAATTAACGGAAATGTAACATAAACGATACGAACGTAATAGGTTCGTCGATATATCAAGAGAGAAGGTCGTTTCTACTTCCTTCGGCTAAAAAACTAGCACATTCAAATGTGCTGAAAACTAGCATTTCATAGTACCTACGCATTGATATGATGTGTAGTATACTTTTATTGGCTTATGTACGGTATTTATTGGTTATTGACTTACAGTCAGGATTTGAATACAGTATACTTTAGATCACCCATTTCCAATTTATTCAAATATACCTACTGCCATTATCATGAGTGAAAGTTTTACAAAACTTCGTTTCTTTAATCACTGAAATGATGTCTTTCATTTATCCTAAATTTTCAAAATTAACTCTACGTTGCTAATTGACATATTTTTTACAAAGCAACATTTAAAAGCGTCGTTAAATAAATTCTTTAGGCAGATCAATGTAAATACTTTTGATTTTATTTAAGCGTTGCGAGAATTTGATATTGGGCAATAAAACACCATAAATATCGTTAACATTTAAATTAAGTCCAGATTAATTCCTGCTTTCCCTAAACAAATTGTGCAAACCTATTTAACCTACTTTACTGGTATTATTGACTTCATCTACACACATCAAAAAAGTCTAAGCAACATGCATGATATTACAAATTTATCATTTATATTAATTAATTTCTAAGTATTTACTCACTCAAAGTGTATAGGTAAGTAAACTTTTTTGTTATTGATGACATACTGGCTGGTTGTAAAAAAAAAATTTCGATTATGTTTTGTTTTTTTTCATAAAATTCAAATGACTGCGAATTTGTTTGAATTTGAGTGCATGTTAATTGCTACGTTTTAGTCTTGATTTTATAATTTTACCAACCATTTAAATACAGTTGGCGACAAAATTGAATTGTTAGATATTCTTTACGTCATGGAGCGACGTCATTTGACGGCAGATGAAATGCAAAGAGCTGTAGGGATGTTGCAAGCGGGAAGTAATCAATCTCAGGTATCTCGACATTTTGGTATTCATAGAAGTGTTATTTGTCGTCTTTGGCAGCGCTACAATAATACAGGGGAACCCGCTGAACAGCATCCAGGCCGTAAAAGGAGTACAACCACTCGACAAGACCGGTACATACAACTGACTGCAAGACGCCAGCCGATGTTAACCGCTCGAGAGATAAGTTTGAGGCTACAAAATTCAAGTGGTGTTGATGTAAGTCCCCAAACTGTGCGAAATCGACTGCATGAGTACGGCCTACGAGCTCGACGCCCTATCAGGTGCCCACCGATACGTCACGGGAATCGCGCTCGTCGAAATGAATGGTGTAGAGAACGCATAACATGGACCCAGGAACAATGGGATAAAATTATGTTTTCCGATGAGTCGCGATTCGGGTTTAGGCCTGATACAAGAAGGGTGCGAGTGTACCGTCGACCCGGAAATACTGAAAGACTCAGGTGCGTTCAGGAAGTTCATCCATACAGCGGCTCAACAGTTATGGTATGGGCGGGTATTATGAAGAACAGGCGAACTGAGCTCGTTTTTGTAAATGGAAACATGAACGCTGAAAATTACGTTGAGGATATTCTCAGACCTTATGTCCATCCATTTGCACAAACCTTTGGCTCCGATTTTACGTTAATGCATGACAATGCGCGTTCACATACAGCTCGGCGAACCAGTGAATACTTGGCAACGGAGAACATCCAGGTATTGCCCTGGCCTGCACAATCGCCAGACCTCAACCCCATCGAGCACGCATGGGACATGCTCCAGAGACGTGTTTTGAAGGACTTGGACGGAGTGACAACAACCCAACAGCTGAAGGATTTGCTACAATTCCATTGGGAGCGAATACCGCAAGATGACATAAACAGTCTCATTAATTCAATGAATAATCGTTGCCGACAAGTTCTGAATAGCAGAGGAGGCCATACTTTGTATTAAATTGTCCTATTCTTTCACAATAAATTCATTTTCTTAAGAAATTTCAATTTGTAAAAAAAAAGTTTAGTTTCTTATGTACCTGTATATTCTAATATTGTTAATTTCTGTTATTAAAAGAACTTATAAAGAAAACAGCTGTTATTTTTACATCATAGAACCCTAAAAATATTATTTTAAAAATAAAATACAACGTTATAATTAAAATAAATGGTAAAATAAATTAATATAAATGGTAAATTTGTAATATCATGCATGTTGCTTAGACTTTTTTGATGTGTGTATTTGTGTTTCTGTCTCTCTCTATATCTATTTATGTACTATAATATCGTGCTGTAATAAAACCTCTAAGTAAAAAATTGGCAGGGTTTTGTTTGATGAACCAAGCACCTTGGTTTATTATACCGAAAGCGGTGTGAATTTATTAAATATGTCAACATTATTTAGGGTATTCCCTAAAGTGTGCGGGATTCGTTTCATTTTATGATTGGATACATAAACATGAAGCAACAGATGCGCAGTGTCTTTTGCCAAGAGATGCCATGAGTAATAACATTACTAATTACCCAGATGCTATGGCTACACTATCAAGACTGGAAAAATGTTCCTACAAACGATTTAAAATTACTGACATAATTTGTAACGGAGAAGTGTTTTCAACTAATAAAGCGATAAACAAATCCTCTTACGACACTGCCATTTGAGAAGTTTGGGACTAATATGTAGGTATAATAGATTGACTACCTAACGGTGGTGAATGCAGCTATCAATATTATATAACGGGAAGATGCGAGGGTAGATGATAATAATATATTTATCTATCACGAAGACGAAGCTGTGACGTCGCATCACCAGTCAGCTTGCGACCACGGCCAGTGCAACCTGTGCCGAAACGTCAAGTAAAATAAAGGTAAATTAAATGCGCGTTAATATCCCGTTTATATAATATTTATAATAATGAAACGCGATAGTTTAAAAGTTACAATGCAGCTATCATCAAAACCTATGTAATAAATATTCCTTACTCTTTCACACAACGCCATCTAGTCCCAGACTGAGCAGAGCTTGTACTATGGTTACTAGACAACGAATAAACATACTTAAATACTTTGTTTTTTGTAAATACATACATAATACAAATAGAAAACACCCAGACCAATGCAAACAATCATGTTCATGCTCACAAAGATTTGGATTGAGCGGGAATCGAACCCGAGACCTCTGCGTAGCAGTCATGTTAAATAACCACTACGCCACAGAGGTCGTCATGT
The DNA here is from genome assembly GCA_905475405.1 of Schrankia costaestrigalis. NCBI lineage: Eukaryota > Metazoa > Arthropoda > Insecta > Lepidoptera > Erebidae > Schrankia > Schrankia costaestrigalis. Next base: position 11,726,030 of record FR997829.1, on the reverse strand, counting down.
GTTATTTTTATGTTTGTAAAAATCTATTTCTGTATACGGTATTACTAGTGCGGAGTACACTCTGTGATTAGTAGTCAACGTGGGGTCGAGATTTGCCGCCGCCCATATGCCTCTGTCCTGGCTTAACGAAATGTGTCACTGCAGTAATAACAATGTGTTTGGACGTTTTACCTACGCGCCTTCCGAAGCACGGACATGCTCAAATGAAATATGACTGAAAAATTACCAAATGGCCAAATAAAATGACAAAATTTTCTATTATCCATGCCATATAATTTCTCTGGGTCGGACTGGATGCGGATGGCGCAGGACCGAGTTCTTTGGCGCGTGTTGGAAGAGGCCTATGTCCAGCAGTAGAGTGCAATAGGCTAGTTGATTGATTGATCGCATATAATTTCATGTGTTTAGTATTAACTAGCTGACCCGTGCCCACTTCGTTGAGCAGCAAAAAAAACGCTTCCTTTTTTTAAACATATTTCATTACTGCTCCACTCCTATTAGTCATAGCGTGATGCTACATAGCCTATGACACTCCCCGATAAATGAACTATTCAACACAGAAAGAATTTTTGAAATCGGTTCAGTAGATCCAGAGATTACCCCCTACAACGTCACAAACACACAAACAAACAAACACACAAACTTTACCTCTTTATAATATTAGTATAGATGACTTGTGAAAACATATCTGCAGTGGTCATAAAGTTATTTGTTTTTAAAGTGCTGCTAAGAGATACTTATTCTAGTTTTTTCGATAGATTCTCCACATATTTCACCTCTCCAACAATGTAACTCACTGGTTACGTGGCATTATTGACACATGGGAAGAAAAGCACATGACCGTAAAGAGTAACCGGTTAGCAGTTATTATAATTTAATATCGAATTTGGATTTATTTCACATTATGAATGGAAATTAAGCGTTTCCCAAACTGTCAAGGATGACATAGATATTAGAAAATAAGTTACATTACTGAAATACAGACTAATACCTACCTTAACTAAAGGAGTAATATTTTCGAGTGTTGGGAAGTGACAGAGGTTTGTGTAATGTATCAATGAGGTCTTATGCCTTATCAAAATTACAATCCAGACTATGAACCGTCAGAATAAGGAACAAATAAAAAATTAGCGCACAGTAATGTGTCCTACTTATTGACTTACACACCCTGCACATGAGACGTAAGAAAACATCCCTTAAACAGCAAAAATGTTAGTCTCAGGTCCCGAACCCGAGATATCAACATAGAAGGCACAGACAATCTTGAATCTTGCTATTTAGTTAAAATCAATTGACTCATTGTAGCCATATTTAAAGGGAGTAGGTAACATAGGCATTTTAATGGCAATATGAAAATATAAAAGAGCTCAAGGCTATGATTGCGTCTATAAGATATGTGACAGCCAAGGTTATAAGCCAGATTGCTGGCTAAGTGCAATTCGTGAAACATCAATCCTAAAATCACCTTAATAATATTTGAACGATAAAAATGCCTTCCAGCTGTTACTGTTTACTGATTACTTAACATTAGTTACTGCCAGATATTCATCGCCCACTTTTAATATCTGTTATCGCGAATTAATCGGATTTACCAGCAACCAGTCTTTCTTCTTTTTCAAGCTCTATCGATTATTTAAACTCTTTGCCCATGACATGGAAATACAGTATTTTATCGGGATAAAAACCTGTTTTATTAGGGTGTCGCTAATCTGTACACCAAATTTAATGCAAACTAATCCAGCCGTTTAAGCATCAAAAAGTTACTTCTTCACACACTATTATAAATTGAAGTCCTCATAACATTACTGGTATGATATTTTGATGATTTTTAGACAACGTACGGCAAAATTAAGAACACGATCATAGACTGAAGAGGATTGCGGATGAATAAAAATATAACAAAAAAGACATTACAAAAATGTGAAATTAAAAAGGACATTCATTCAATCAGTCAACTACATAGCTTATCGTAGACTACTGTTGGACATATGCAAAAAAGGAGACTAATGGTTATTTATTTTTATGTCTCAAAAAGGCGTCTCTCGCATTATAAATAAGCCTAGTGTTAAATTACATATAATTTTTACCTATAAAGCTTAGGTATAACTAGAAAAATCCGAAAAGAAGAAAGACAATGGAAAAAATTGGTACTCGATGCGGGACTCGAACCCGCGTCTCTGGACTATACGCGTCCAGCGTCTTCCTTCTTTTCGAAGCCTAGTGTTCCTAGCAGCTCTCTAGACAGTAACAGACACAAAATAAAATGATTGCTCTAAGGCTGATTGCTTAAATAGCATATTGAGATTTACTCGATGATAATATTTAAACAATAGATGGTTTCCCTGAGCCTTGCATTATTTAGATACATTGTCTCTACTAGGGAATCACCAGCCTGTTTTGATTGAATATGTAATTTGTGAAATTACGAGTTTGTTATCAGGCAGATAACACAAAATTATAATAATAACAGAGTAATATTCCTAATTCCGAACGGAACCCAATTCGCAAGATCTACCATATACCTACTGTGATATTTGTGTATTGTATAAACAATATTAGCGGTTCATTTGAACGCATTTGTAATGAGAAGACTACAAAAGCAGTAATCTACTTTTAGTGTAGAGCCAGTTGCTGAAAATTTGGAAGGTCTGTCATTGCTCAGTATTCGAAACTTCCGCTTTGTAAATGAGGTCGTGGAAAATGGAAATGGTAATTTTCAATGTGTCACCATATTAAACGTACACTACCTTCTCCTCTATGTATATTAGAACAGTATTTTAAATACTAATCCAAAGCGACAATTGACGGCTTACGTGGTTCGTGATGAGTCTCACAATCAAAAATATAAAGTAGGTCTAGACTTGAGATGCTTCTGGACTATCACTATGTACGCGAGTATATACACATTATTTTTGTTTTGCGTACACCCACGTGTCACTAAGTGGTCTATTTGCATCTGATATCATACAGCATGTATGTACGTGCATTAATCTTACTTTAAAACTGCATTTTGCTCCCAAGTAACTTTTTGACGGAATCGTATTGCGAAATACGTAAATAGTCCTCATTAGCCTGATTTCAGTGTTGCCAAATGTCATTAGTATCAATGTTATTTAAGGTTTAGGTTAAATGCACGCAACGAAATATGAATGTTATTGATTGAACTGTATCACATTGTCATGAAATGTAATAGATAGTTTTAGCAACATTGCAGCATTGTCATGTACGGTTTTTATGTAAGATGCACTAAAATTCTTCTTACTTTCCATGTGTAAAATTTGAAAGTTTGGAAAGTGAAAAAATAAAATACAAACTAATAAATTGAGGGCGTATTTATCGTCGCCAGCTGTCGAACGGCTGGTGACCAATACGTCCAAGAATATATCGGTTATAAAGAGAGTTCGCCGACGCTCTACATACATATATTTTAATAATGATCTTACAACCGATCATTCCTGATATTTTAAAACAGTTGGCTAGATCTTATCTGCTTCACAAAAATAGCATAACTTCTCTACATTGTTAACGATAAAGGCCTGACATTTGATAAACATGTTAAGAACTTTGTAATCATTTTGAATGCTAGTAAAGTTCCGTATTATCCAGTGAGGTTTTGAAGGACGAAACCACTTTGCAACGTTCTTATAATACAAAAGGGCACGGTTGTCGTCAACCTAGACAGCGTCTTATTTACAAACAGACCGGTAAACTGGAGCAGGCGGGTGTGTTTACACCGGTACGTATGGGAGGTTAGGACGCGAACAACGGTGGAAGCTATACCCTGGTGACGATGAGCGGGGTGGCGAGGTCTGCACCACCCACGAGACGTAGGCCCCAGTTGACCTCGCGGCTCTCGCGGCGGAGGGTCACCACGAACGTGTGCAGGCGGCCCATGGCGCGTGAGGAGGCGCGGTACGCGTAGTCGATGCGCGGAGTGTGGACGCGCCGGCAACACACAACGTTGTGCGGCTAAATTAGCCTCACCGCAAGTGCGCACCGCCCCCTGCCCCCCAGACTATTGCATGTAACCCTGCCATCGCAATCGACCTAATTCAATTTACGGAAATTATGCGATTCATCGATGCTTGATTATCCAGCAGCTTTGAGACCACGGTCAAACTATGTTTATCTAACCCCAATTATTGCCATATGGACACATTAAATATGACCTACATTAATTATGAATTAAGAAAAAGCACACGACAAGACGAATGACAACATAATATTTAATTTTAAAATAAAATATTTTAAAATGTAAATATGAAAGGAAGTAATCATAATAACTGATGAAATTAATTAACAAAAATGTAAATAATTATTAAGAAGGCATAGCAGTATCTACTATCCGAAGTGGTAAAATCCGGTGCCCTTTGAATAACGGAGATGTCTTTTGGTTGACATGATAAAAAAATATCGATTAATACAACATTAAGTCGACAAGCAATTCATATAAAACGAATGGATATTGACAATTTTTATTTCATTTATGGGAATTATTATTATGGGATAATATAATATTTTATCTTAAAGTTCCGTAGCAACGAATCAAGAGAAAACAAAATCGTTTGAATGCACAGTCAATCTATTAAAATGCAATAAATTTCTACATTGCCATGACGTTATTGATGTATAGGTATTTAGTTCATTGATCACGTATTACTAATCATTAAAACGCATAAGGAATTGTCGTGTGCCATCAAAATTGGCATACAGCTACAATGAATGTACATTTGACATCAACACTTTGTAAGTTATATACGTGTCTGAAGTTCCTTATTGATTTTGTTTTCATCAGTCGCAGGATTAACATCGCTCCTTTAAGTTTCAATTTAGTTTCGTCTCTAATTCTAAATACCTCTACTCTCGCATCTACTTTACTAATTCCCTTGATAAATCCGTCCATATTTATTTATTAAGGGAATATTACTACAATGCTGAAAATAGGCTACCAAATAGGTTAACATTATTGGTTCTCTAAATCTACTGAGCCACATACAAATATTTCTTACTTTTCTCCTCTGTCCAAAGTCTCTAGGCTCGCTTCCAGGATCTACCACTCGCTGGTGTGGTACACGCCAGAACGGTGGTCTCTCGTACATAGGCATCTCCACCACCTCCAAAATCCTTACCGCAGAAACTAACACAAAAATGTTCTTATTAAAACTTAAATAATACTTCTATATCTTGATCGAAGGAATAATGCACTCGCAGTGATAGTACAAACTCTTTTTAATCCAACGACAATTTTGTATCATAATGCATTCACGTAGGTGTTTGGCAACACTTTCATGGAATAAATCACCTGTTATATGGACAAGGACAGTTGGGGCATCTGTAAAAATGTGTCGTTAGACACCACGTGGAACTCGTAGTGGGGGGATCCTTGGAATACTAGGGCTCACTCACCAGAGGGCGGCCGCGTCGTTACTTGGTCAGCGTCGCTCGACCAGTGCCGATTTCTATTATCACGAATAATTCTCTCGCAACATGAACTATAATTCTATTTTTCGCGTCGTGTCGGGGATAGCGGCGGGCGTCAGTACCACGGATCGTACTTCGAATGATTTACAAGGGGAAGCCGGATTACACGAGCTTTATCTGGGCCAATACAAAAATTTGCGATTCTGTTCGCTGTGAACCATGAACATTTCCGTTCGTTGCTCTCAAATTTTTACATGAATATCATAACGTCACTGGAAGTAGTAATGAGATTCTTAAACTCTTTTACGTACATTGACCCCGTTGTTATCCACAGCGAGATAAAAATAAAGCTTTGGTATGTAAAACAGAATTTATTCAAAATGTTACATAGAATTTTAATCATATTTCACAATTTTTTAGAGCTATCAAACAATAACGTTTAAAAATTTAATTTAAAGTATAACAAGGACATTGTCATTTTCAATAAAAAATGTACATATTTGAATAAAGTTTTAGTATTTAAACACAAATAAAACATTGGCGCAAAAAATAATATTACTTACATACAAAATAAACTTAATACCTACATAACAATAAATACTTTAAGCTTAATACATACCTATGCAGTTAAGTTAACAAATAAATAATATTTAAAAGTAACGATACATATTACTTAAATTGAGATTGTAATTTGAAAGAGATTTTCAGAAATACATATTTAGTCAGTAGTATTTATGTATTAGTAATGTAGAAGACTTCTATTAACATTCCAATAACTTATTCCCTTATAAATCGGAATAAATTTTAAATTGAGTTATTTGGATAAATTGTTACAGATCCATAACTACTATTGCAAAGCTAGATAAAGTAGACCACCCCAAATATTAATGTTAATAAAAATGGGTTCTAGGCATCTTGCTTAATAAATTTTACATACTTTATATTTATTAAAATTTATATTGGTTTTGCTTAATTTTAGATATTAAACTTATACAACTTAAACGCATTGAATGAGGGTAGTATTAGGTGTAAATCAATTTACGCTTTCTTCAGTCAGTCGTTTTCTTACCCCTATTTTATTTACCTACCACGATTTTAATAAAACTTTTGTTTACGAAACTTTTATATTAATTTATAAATTCAATTCTTTTTTAAAATGCCTTATTTTAAATAGCCTCTAAAGATTCCATCATTGTCATGAATAGCTGTTAGTTTATAAGATAATGATTATTGACCGACGTTTATTGCTTGTCGATTTCATTGCAATGTGACTAGAATGATAAATCATTATGCTTAATTAGAATAAAATATAAATGTAATTGCACTCCCGGTTGTTAATTGTCGTTCCAAGATTTATACGTACATTAAGGTCTTGTTCTACAGAAGAACATTTTAAATACTTAAAGAATCAAAGTATGTTTAATAATTAATTAAATATAAATAATTTAGCTACCTTCGTCAAAAAAAATATATTGCACAATATATAACGCAACGTTGAAACTGACTTGAATGTAAATAGTTAATAATACATAATTGGTAGTTGGATCATAAGTTTGATGCATTCTGATCCGACTGCTTGACACGGTACGTATTGTGAGGAGGTTCCTATCGCTGGAGCTCTAACCACCAGTAACTTGGTCCTTGTACCCGATGCTGGTGGGTCTACCTTTTTACATTTTTAAATGTTTTTATTTTTATATTTAAAAATGTAATTAATTGTGAAAAATGTAAATAAAGAATACAAACATATACGTATTGTTTTTTTCAGTCGGAAATCTTAAAAAACCCTAATGTGACCAGAATAAAAGCTTAATTATACATATTATCCGGCCGTTCAGAGAATGCGTTCCTGACACTTATCAGTTAGTCACGACTAGTGATGGACACAACATTATACCGAGTTCGTTACCGTTACTCCAAAATGAACCGCCGCGTTATTTTTATGATTAGATTTAGACCGTTTTAAATTGGCGGAATCATTTAAAATTTATATTTTAGTTCTTTACGTGGAAACAATAAAAGGGAATATTAATATAATAAAATTGTTTTATTTATTATTTTTTACAAAGTTACAATCTGTATTTCTATGGAATAAAGTACATTGAACTAAATGTGCGTACAGAATATTAATCAGACTCCGATTCGCTTGAGGAGGTGGTGTCTTCATCATCATCTTCGCCTACATGTATAATTATATTATTATCAATTACAGAATCAATCCTGATATCTCGGTCAAAATGTTCCATAATCAGGTTTTTAGTCTTTTCGACAACCTTTGCCCAGTCATCTCTTGTGACTTTCCCGCAGGCTTCTTTTAACAGGGTCATCATCTTTTTCGTGCTGAATGGCGGGGAAGTATTGTGGCGGGCGGCGTAACCTTTTATTTGAGCCCAGATTAGCTCAATCGCGTTATATTGGCAATGATACGGTGGAATTCTTAGAACGCGATGACCGTACTCCAAAGCCATTTCATCGATTTCGTATCGCACATTTGCCGCTTTATTTTCTTTCACTAACTTAATTAGCTCTGCTTTTAGCATCTGCATATTTGCGTCAATGCCTTTTGCTTGTAACCAAGCAACCATTTCTTCTTTTTTATTAGCTTGGGTAGGTGGTTTCTGTATTTGAAACGAGTGATAGGAGGCATTATCCATCAATATTACAGAAGGCTCTGGTAGGCTGGGCAAAAGCACGTTCTGGAACCACTCTTTAAATGTACTGGCATTCATTTCCTCGTGGTAGTCATTTGTGGTTTTTGATTGAAATGCCAGTAAAGCGTTCTCCACAAAGCCGTATTTTGCAGTACCTGCGTGGCATATTATCAGACGAGCCCCCTTACCCATTGGTACTTTCGACGTCGACGCTTGTGTATCATCCGTCCAAGAACGGGAAACCGTGTGATTGGCGTTTAGCCATGTCTCGTCAATGAACACGACATTATCCCAGTTATCAATTTTTTTTGCTTCTCTCAAGAAACTTATCCGTTTCAAAATGATGTCGTATCGTTCTAATAAAATTTTTCTTTTGTCTGTTTTTTTATACGAAAAACCAATATCTTTTAAGATTTTCGTTAAAGCAGTTTTACCCCCGCTAAACAGTCCAGCTTCTCTTAACGACGCCAAAAGCTTCATCCTGTTGAGATATTCATTTCTGGAATAGTAACCATATATATGATTTCTGATTGCATCGGCGTCAAAGGTATCAATATCTGTCACGGGTTTAGTTCTACGTTTCTTCTTCGGAGTACGTAAAATATTATCTTCCATGCCAGTAGAGCCGAACTTTTCTTTATTAATATTTGTAATCGTTCGTTTGCTAACTCCAAGCGCCTGAGAGACGCGTTCTTGTACTTTTTCGACAGGAACCAGGGGTCCGCCATTTTGCCGCTCCCGCTCAAAGTAATCTTGCAGCTTGATAATTAACTCACGGGCTCCAGTTTTCAATGTTTGTCCACGTTTAGGCATTATTATGCACCAAAAGTAAAAAGAACGCAATATAAGACACAATCAAAGTCAAATAACAACAGATCGCAAACACTTGAAGAACGTGGTCTATGCGCACGAAACGACAACAGACGACTGTTTCAGCGTCACAAAATGGCGGCCCATAACGCCATTTGGGGTTACCATTTTCAACCTAAATATAAAAATGCTACTTTGTATTTAATGTACTTTTATTTTTATATTTAATAAAAGTTATTCTAAAGTCCATTATTTTCAAATTCTTGAAAAGAAAAACAAAACGTATTATTTTATAAAGTATAACTGTATCGATAAGAACAGATTACGATACTATTATTCACTGTTATTGTTGGCACAGCACTACAAATATAAAGCGCTGACATAACCTTGTAATAGCGCAGTGTAGATTTAGAAAAATATTGTTTACCAAGTTATTTGACACTCAGTTTGACACAACATTATAACATTCATTAATTATTGATATAATAATGTTGTTTTAATGCTCATCAATAGTTAAAACGATAAACAACCAGCAAAAATATTTTTATCGTAACTGCAACGCCATTACAAAGTTACTGCGTCAGTTCAATCGCGACGTGTCAGGAACGCATTCTCTGAACGGCCGAAGTTTAGTATATAATAGTTACAGTATATACATAATTATATAAAAAAACATTGGTAGTTTATGTCAAATGTATGGCAGAAAAATGTGTGGCCAGCGCGACGACAAGGCTTATGAAAAAAAAATTTAAGACCACTTTAAATCATCCAAAAACACCCAATAAATCCGATTTAAAAAACTAAGCGTAACATTTGTAGCAATGATAAATGTACGAACCTAACACAAGATTTATGTTCAGTAATTGCAAATGCATGCTTCAAATCAAATCATATTTTAACATTTCTTAAAAAAACTTATTATGTTATTTTCTTGCAGACAATCTGTTGTTTAGCTTTTTTAGTTCACAAAAAAATTAAATTTAACGTCTTTCAATATTAATCATACTAAAATTACAGTGTAGTTATCTAATCTTTACAAAGCTTGAGTAAATGAGGCCAATCTATGCACTAAAGTATAAGATACCAGTAGAGAAATATGTAGCTAAAAAAAATAATAAAATACAAAAAAGTTTATTGCGTGTCCGCTTGTGTTTTATCTATCTTAATTAAATATAATGGCAGGCAATAAACTGTCCCTTAATTAGTTTTATGTACACACACATATATAAATATGGCATCGAAGTGTGTGGCCGTTTCGTTTAACATTTTATAGCTGTCTGATCAAAGTAGCGACAAATTCATACTTATTGTGAGATTAAATGATTACTTTATCGATATTTTATCGTAAATTATAATATTCTTAAATTAATAACTTATGAATTTATTTGAGTATTTACTTATGATTAAATTCAGAATATTATTATTGTGATATTAATAATCGAATATATCATACAAAGATAAATCTGATAGAGATAATTAAACTAAATTTCTGTTAAATAATATTTTGCTATGACACACGCCTTATGGTATATTCCGTTACATCGCTCCAATTTTCGTTAGAATACGTAATATAATTACAAATTATTTCGCTTTAGAACGTATATCGTAATCACCATTCTCGTGAAAATACACTGTGATAAAAACAAATACTTCATAATAACATTCTTAAACGACAATGCGGAGTAAATTCCCCTTCAAAAGCCTAAAATCACATTATTTACTGGAAGAGGCCTGTCTTAGCAGTGAGATTTTCAATTAACTGCCGTTTTGATCATAATTTCATATAAACTGGCTAAAGCGAAAGTAAATTGTTCGCAGTAAATGGACTTGGTGCGTCTTTTATAATAAAACTTTTATATACTTACAATTATACAGTAGAATAATAATTATATACTTACCTTTTGTGCTAGAATGCTGGTATTATACGTATTATGAATACAATCAAACGAAAAAGAAGCGATTTAAATGTTAACAATAATTTTAGAAGTCTAATATGGCAGGTTTCGTATCTCTAGCGCATTTGATCAGAGAATGCATGAGTTTAACGAAACCTGTATCCTTTGGTTTCTCAAGCCCGCGCAGCAGCCTGTTCTTCATAACGGCTACGAATTCACGATTGCTTAGCTGTCCATCCACTGTGGAGAAAAAAGAGAATCACAAGAGGTTCTTTATTTACAAGCAACCATACTTTAAGATGTATACCTTATTTTCTTAATTCTGACAATGTAAGTTTGAAAAAATTCTGTGCTTCAATACATTAGTTTACTGTGTTCTAACATGGCAACACAATTTCTGATATTATGTGTTATTTATTTAGTCAATAATCTAAATATATGTTTGAATAACTTATAAATTCTTTCTATGCAAAGTATTCACGTTACTTTTGGTCTGTGTTACAAAAAAACTCCCTGGAAACAGTCTTGTCGATCTGGAAGACCTTCAACTGGCTTTGGACTCGGGTCGGTCGGAGTAGAGCAAATGTATAGAGTAACAACACAGTTACAACACTCTGGTTTCTCAAACAACGGTGCAAATAATATTCACCCTCTTTCTCACCGCGTGCATGTATTTCAGGTTAATCCAAATGACATCCAGCTCAGTCGTGCCCTTTCTTGCAGGTTAGACTACATGATTCATACTGTTTAACATTAAAGTTGATCATACATCTTAGATTTTGAATTAGATAAGACACGTAGTACTCACTGTTCTCGTCAAAGATAGTGAAGACAACATTGATGACGTGCGGGTCCAAGTCGACGTGTGCTACAGTGCGTGCCACGTGACGCAATGTCGGCTGGTCGATGGACGCGCCCGCTATGTGGTAGAACGTTAGTGCTGTATCCACGTCGTTGATATTGTTGAGGAAGTGGAAGAACTTCAAGTAGTCGTCCTTTGTGATGCCCACGCCATGGTCCCGGAAACTATGTTTATGAATATAAGTAAATAGTAAATAACTATGTTGTTTTTTGTAAAAGCTGCAAAAACGTGACATATCTATTTGGATATGTTGAAGTTTTGCTCAGACTTAAAGTTATATTGAAGAAAAAAACAATGATAAAAATAGGAAATGGAATATGTATTTTTAAAATATAATGCATATTCTTTTCTTTTAATTCGTCATAACCACTAATAAGGACCACATTTAGAATTGATGATTTCTATATAAAATGACAAAAAAAATCTTACGTTTTCTTTACTCGTTTAAGCATCCTAGCCTTCTTTTTAGCAGGATAGCCAGCGTATGCTAATAGAAGTTCAGCAAAGTCTGCTTCAGAAATGCGTCCATTTTCATCTGGAAAAGAAATACATTTATTTATATTTACATGACTTTTATTGGCCTCACTGAAAATCAGCGCAGCTACTACGCACTAATTTGCTGAACTTTTGGGCTGTGTTTTATTTTATTTTAAAAACTAGCTGACCCGTGCCCACTTCGTTGGGCGGCGAAAAAAACGCTTCCCTTTTTTAAAAATATTTCATTACTGCTCCTCTCTTATTAGTCATAGCGTGATACTATTAATATAGCCTATGGCACTCCCCGATAAATGGTCTATTTAACACAAAAAGAATTTAAAATATCGGTTCTGAAGATCCAGAGATTACCCCCTACAACTTCACAAACTTACAAACACACAAACTTTACCTCTTTATAATATTAGTAGGTGTATAGAGTATTATCCATGTAACGATGGATTAAGAATACATGGTATTAATCAATAAACCAATTAGCCTATCGCAGTCCACTTCTGGACAAAATGCCTCTCCCAACAAACGCCACAGAACAGGGTTCTCCGCCCTACGAATTTAGTCCGACCAAGAGATCTTCTTGATCTTTCTATCCGTGTGGTGACGGAGTAAGAATACAATATGTCATCACCCCATCTCATCCCATGGATGTTTTTGGTTGAGGACCATCCGCCCCACCACAGCCCGTGTAAAGTACCTAGTAGCGGTCGTCAGACACCAACTACTCGTCCTAAACAAAAAAAAAACATAGGTGTCGTAAAAACCGACTAAGGGAATAACCGTAACTACTATCCTTACGAAATAAAAAGAAGGAAAACTTGAAATTAAACCCTATACCAATCCGTCTGGCCAGCGTGGTATTAGTAGGCCAAGTAACCCTCCGTCACGGGAGGAGGCCCGTCCCTGCAGTGAGACATTAATGGGCTGTTATGATGAAGCGATCTTTTTGAGGTAGAATTAATTTATAGTACAGGTATTTAAAATTAAAATCTTACTCCAACCAAAATGTTGATACTAAGAAAATTCATCTATACTAACATCGCGTTAGACAGATATTTTACGTTATTCGCGCATTATTTTAAAACTGAGATATCTTTCAAACTAATAATCGGATCTCATCGCTGTAAAGGTCAATTTTGTTTAAAATTAAATAAATATAATGATTAACGTAATTTATTTTGATAAGGGTCAATACCATAAACATAAAATACCTTTACAAACAATGCATTTCTTTAAGTCAAATTTGATTATTATAAAAAAGGTTTTGCCGCCCGCGCTAAAAAATCGTTATTAATTTGAAAACTAATTGTCAGTTATAGGCTTGCGCTTTTTAGTAGCTGCTCCCACTTTCGTTTACAACGCGTGATAAAAGATTGGACGAAATCAGTCCACAAGGGTCCGCTTGAGGAGAAGGTTTTTACAACCGGTTTTTGCCAGGCGGCAAATTGCTCACCGCGCGCCCACTCACGTAAGTGATTTTGAAGATGTGAGATCACAGTTTGTTGAGGAGTGCGTCAGAAAGTGATCGATATAGTCATCATAGTGAGCATAATATGGACACAGAACAGTCAGCAGGCAGCAGGAATGACTCGCAGATGGCCAATGAGGTTGTTTTTTTTCGATAATGAAAATTGCCGGTATAAACAGTCAAATTATTTACAAAGCCAATATCGAATACTTGATCCTACGCCGGCAGTATTTTCGTTAATTATGTCACAAGGTCTTAAATAGACAGATTAAAAATTTCTTTAAGGAACCAAATTACTCGCCTTGTACCAGCAGAACAAGCATCATCTTCAAAGAAGGAGGGCAAATGCAGTATATAAAAAATAGGGTGTTACAGATGCTCAAAGTTACTGTGCTATGAACATTGCACATACCTTTTTGAAGACTATTATGACAAAGCATATCCTGCAGATTTAGAAGGCATATAATTTTGTTATTCTTATTCATTTTTTCTAAGTATTATAGAGTATTATATAGGATAAGTTAAAAAAGTCAATCAAAATATAGTTTCCTAAAATCTCTTGCTAACCAAAGTTCTCAAAACAGAGTTGAATAAATATGATGATTTATAATTACTTATGTGTGTATTACTTAAATCCTGAGAAAATATATTAATTAAATTGCTGTATTCCTACTTAAAATGGTCAAAGAACAGGGGCGGCAATATGCTCCCCACGCGCCCACTGACGTTTCGCAAAATGACGCGCCCACTCTAGGGTTAATTGAAAATATAACAAATAATAACATATAAATTAGTTTTATTTAAATATCTAAAAAATAACCACCGTTTTTTTCATAAATGTTAGTGTAAATAAGATTGAAAATAGAATAAGGTAAGTAAATAAAAAAATATACATTTTTTGTTTCAACTTATTAAATTGACAAGTTCATCATTTCAAATTGGTAAATTCGGGCAGGGTAAGAACAGGTTGCCGATAGTTTGTCTCTAATATTAGTCCATCAACAAACTGCTTTAAACAAAATAAATTTAAAGTTTTATCTTAGTGTTTTATCATTATTAATACACCAGCTACTGTCAGAAATAGCGTAAATATGACAATGTGATAATAACTACTACACACCAACGAGAATTCAGTAGGTTGACATATTATCACATGTTTAAATTGCGCACATTAAAAATGGTTTGGTAATGAAGTTAAGAATACATGTCGACCAACATCCCATGAGTGTCTTAAAATTGAAGGAAAGTTTGCAGATATTATCAAAACCCTATACCTAGGTACCAATCCGCCTGCCTAGCCAACTTGGTACCAACTAAGTACTAGGGGATGTCCATCCTTGTTGTGGGACATTAATGAACTGTTATAGTTATGATGAAGTCTGTTAAGATTTCAATTAATTCTGCTTTTCCAAATGTAAGGTTCTTGAAAGCAATGGTTTAATTATTATTACCAGCCAAATATTGTCTTATACAGTAGTGTATTTTAGTAGTTAATTATAACACTAACCTGGTTGTTTTCTCTGGAACTCCAGTGATAAGATTTCTTTTTGAAGCTGATGTTGAAAATCAAGGAACTTTTCAATAGTTAATTTTTCATTGAGTTTAGGACCGAAAAAGTATGTTGTAAGTGCAGAATTGATACCCTGTAAAGATAAAAATAACATCACAGTACATGCAGTCAGACTAAACTGCATAATTCTTTAATTCGTCATCCATAAAATAAAAACTGTGTTATGACGTGTTAAAAGAGGCCTGCACTGGACTGCTACTGGCTAAATCAATTGAAAGCCGTAAAATGCTATAAAGGGATGTTTACTTAATAGTCAATATTAGATTTTTATTGATTGAAAATAATATCTGGCGAACTTGAAACAAAGCCCGCATTCTTCTTACATGTGCCTAAAAGCCAAGTTTTTCACCAAGAAGGGGCCCTTACCTGAAGTAGGACATATATCATCATCATCATATCAGCCAATCGATGTCAAAACTCGTTTGTAAGGCCCGTAATATACAAATAATATCCTTTTTTTATTATATTACCTTAAATGTGTTGCCAGTGTTAGCGTGGTCTCTATGTCTGGATCCAATGCTGCTTTGCTGGCGTATAAGTGCCGCCACCTTCTCAAATTCTTCACAATCTACATCTCCGTCTCCATTCAAGTCAAACATGCGGAAGGCAATCTCGAAATGGCGACGCGATGCTGAAATAATTTATTCATAATCAATTAATCCAGTTTTGGTTGGAAAACTGAAATAAATACAATAAATTGGAATTTCAAGCATTATGTATCTATCTATGCTATCTCCATGTGGTAACGAAGAAAGCAAGAAAAGATAGTAAAAAAGCAAAACTACAGAAAAACCTCATTTTACCAATTACCAAATTAAATTAGCATATTCTGTTGTTGGTCATATTTTCTAAATTTTAGTCTTTTAATCTACTAGTAATTATTTTCATTCATATTTTTGTAGACATAAACAAAAGCGACGTAAAACATAAACTTCCTGGGAAGAGAATTAACTCCCGCTAAGGGATTCAGTTTCATTCCTCTAGAGCCTTAAGACTATTAATAGCAGTCGACACACACATAACATTCAGACTGAAGTCTGTCATTTGTGGATCACATAAATACTTTGCTATATTGCATGAGATTTGAACCAGCGACATCGTCACAGCCGCTTGTCTTACCGCTACACCAAGGTGTTGTTTATCTATTTTTGTGGTATTTGTATTGGATTAATGCTTTACTTTTATTTGATTTTAATTTTCTTGGTATATAACAATACGTTACGTGTCTTTTAATTAGCATGTCTTGCTAAGGTAAATTCGGTTAAGTTAACTTTAGTTGTCAAATTGTCATACAATAGGTAAGACAATTTGACAACTAAAGTTAACTTAACCGAATTTTAAAGAACGAGAATTGACATGCAGATAAAACTTTAATTCAATAGTCCTCACAGTTGCGCACTGATACATAAATACGTTAGATTAGACGGCAAATTATGTAGAAAATTCATTAGAAACAAGATAAAATTAGTATAAATACGATACTCCAGTAAAATAAGCATTCAACCTCGGAATGGAAGCGAATAAGCTGTAAATTTGCATAAACCTTTGTTTTGGTGTACTAATGACTGGTAGAAAAGTCTCATACGATCACGTGTCTGCGTCATAAGTTATTCAAGGTCAAAGGTCACGAAAATCAGTTTTTTTCCATTATCTCGTTTTCTGTGGGAAATACGCATTTAACGTCATTATAAATATTGTAGATCATAAAATTGTCTACAAAAAATATCTGAACACTTTTCTCCTAAAAAGCATCGTTTTCGAGATATCGTGACTTTAGAGCGCAGGAAAGTCGTATTTTCGACTATATGCACACACTAGCTTTTTCCCGTGATTTCGCTCGCGTTTATAAATATTATGAAAAATAAGGCTTATTTCAATATATAGTAGCATATGCATGCTTGGTCTCAGCCTAATCGGTTTGAAATTAACAAGGTTACATACAAACTTCCATCCCCTATCTTATCCCTTTAGGGGTAGAATTTATCAAAATCCTTTCTTAGCGGGTGCCTACGTTATATCATCTACCTGCATGCCAAAATTCAGCTAGATCTGTCCAGTGCTTTGGGCTGTGCGTTGATAGATAACTATGTCAGTCAGCTTTGAGTTTTATATAAATAGAAGATTTCCGCACCGCCTCTGATCAACGCACAGCCCAAACCACTGGACAGATCTGGCAGAAAGAAGTAAATAAATGCAAGTATTATGTAATTACATAATACTTGCATTTATTTACTTCTTTGTTTTGCTACCTCTATCGTGACTGTCTCATTAGTACTCGTAGTACAGTCAGATGACAAACATAAGTAATGGGGTAAATATAAAAACAATCAATGAGACAAACAGTGTATAAATAACAACAGAATATTTTAAGCAAAGCTCCCAAAAACATAAGTTCGACGTTGACCGTAATATGTAAAATGTGTTGAAAAATATGCATGATATGCAACAAATACAATTATCGCTTACTACAATTTTGATAGACATACAAATAAAAAGTGTGAGAGTCACTTAAATCAGCAAATTATTTTAAATTCAAATCTTTTACAAATATAAAAATGCTTAATTTAGTTATTTTAATTATGATAAATAACCAAGTAGATTTATTTGGAAAAAAAAATAATTTGCTAAACTTCACACTCAAACAATACTGTACTTTTATTCCTAACGATTTATCTCGCTTAGTTTGGTAGTAGCTTTAAGTCCATTGTAAATTACCATATACGAAGACTCTACCTTGTTTATAACGAAATTCCAGCTTAACTGTCAATATTTTATCATTTCCGATGTAAACACTAATCAAAGATGTTTAGTGTTTACACCGAAACTAATATAATGTTTTGATAAACATTATATTAGTTTCATTCATATACCATGGTCCGACATGTTCGAACAGCATTTTGTAAATGCCAGTACCGAGATAAATCTTGCTTTAGCGAGAACAGAAAATCGTTACATCTGCTCATGCCCAGTAAGCATCCCCATTCCCTTTGGATGCTGCGTAAATATACAGGAGCAGCTACTTGTACCTACTATGCACACAAATAATACAGTTAACCGAATCATGTTCAAGTGATCATCTTAGTTATTTAAAGTAATCAGTATTCATTTATTTTCAATAAACTTTCAATTTAACTTCACCACATGACGCGTCACGATGTTATTTTCAATAAAACGACTACGTTCCAGATTAAAAACAAAAGTGTTTCATTATTTACGATGCGGTGCAAAGACGGCGACTTTTTTGTTTTGGGCTTCGCTCTATATGATTGTTATGAAAATGACAATATTCAAAAGCAATGTGAGCACCCCGGTGAAGGACTGGTCGATAGTACCTGACAATTACACCAAGTGGCTGGTAAACTTTTGTAAACATTGTGATATTTGACGTGGAAACAAACAAGTGGTTTGTTTTGAAACTGAGTAGTTACATTACTGTGTGAACAGTTGCAGGGTCCTGTGATGGGCGAGGATGAACCAGAAACCAATAACAATATTGTGGATTGGTCAGAACCAGATAATGTTACGATTTTTGAGTTGGAAAAACGTGCTGCATTAGTTCGAGATGTATGTCGCAAACGAACGCTTTCATCTCGTCCGATTAACAACAAAGAGTTTTTTGTTGACCACGCTCACAATCTTGTATGGTGCAATATATTTAAAGCCGCTAGTTCTTCCTGGATGTACAATTTTAATATATTAGGTAAGATCTTAGTTTACATATTATGTGGTTTACAGAATAGCTCGTACAAATATAAACCAATAAAGCCCAATGCGCTTTCTGAAATAAGTGGTAATAAAACGAATCGATAATCGGGTCTCTAAGAATATTTAGCCGCAAATAATAGTAGGCAAAAATGGCCGAGATACAAATAAATATATTTTTGAAAACCCCTTCAATAACTGGTATTAAGGGAGATAACACAAAAACAATTGTTTCATAACTCTAATTTATTTAGATAATAATAAATGATTTAGATAATAATAAATGATGTTTATATTTTTATGTTTTAGCTGGATACGAAAAAAAATTCTTGGCTCGAACTAGGCAGACACCTTTAATGTTAGCCAGGAAAAAATTTCCTCGGCCCAGTGAAGAAGAATTGAAAGACGCCGTCAACACACCAGGGGTAATCTCACTCTTGGTGGTTCGGGAACCTTTTGTAAGGCTACTTTCAGCATATCGAGACAAGCTTGAAAACATCACACCTCCTTATTATAGAAAATTAGCAAGGGCAATTGTCGCAAAACATAGGGAAAAGGCTATACAAATTTTTGGTCCGATCAAAAGCTTCGGGCCGACTTTTTATGAATTTGTCGCATATTTAATTCATAAACATAATGTTAAAGACACATCTTTTACTATTGATGAACATTGGGCGCCTTATTACAGGTTTTGTTCACCTTGTGCCATTAACTTTACTGTTATAGCTAAGGTGGAAACATTGAGCAGAGATTCAGCTTATGTTATACAGCAACTAGGAATAGGTCATGTGCTTGATAAAAAAGTGCGGGACCGAAGAATGAGACTTCGTACAGTAATGAATAAATCTAAAGATGGGAAAAATACCACGGCCTTACTGCAATATTATTTTAGTCAACTTGATGAAAATATGCTTAATAGATTATTAGAAATATATGGTATAGATTTTGAAATGTTTGGATACGATGCGAAAGTTTATAAGCGTTATGTGAGAAAATAAAGAGTTTATTCAATTTATTCATCTTGGGTTTAATTTTTGAATCCTATATATAGAAATCTACAACTTACTTGATAAAACAGTTAGAAGGAAGATGTAGTCACTGAAGGTGATGAGTCCTGATGAACCAAGTTTATAGAAAATGGAGTCTTCGTCGAGGTCAAGATTCAGACGTTGACTGATACTCTGTGTAAAAAAACTTATCTTAGCAAAGTAATCTTCATTCCTCCTAATATCAAAGCAGTATATTATTTCTAGGCACCCAAATATAAAACTATTAACGTAAACGTGTATTCTAATAGCAAGGTGTTTAGTACCAAAAATTAATTATTTCAGAAGTCTATAAAGGTAAGTTCCATTTTAAATATCTATGGGGCAATGTCGGAAATAGAAAAAGGACACTACTAAAACCAAAGACCAGATAATAAAACAGCTAATAAATGCCACAGCTGAACAAATTTTGTAAACAAATAAGGGCAAAATATAAAGCATGCTATGTATATAAAAATTATAAATGCTTGGATTATGTAGCAGAATCTAAGACCTATTTGCTTGAAGTAGTTAGCTTAAAAACAGCGAGCTCTTAGGTCTCTAGCAGAACAGCTACATTGTAGATAAAATTTTGACCTAATATCTATAGTGGTGAACTAATCTAAATTAAGGCTCGAAATTGCCCACGGGCGATGGCATGAATATTGACAGAGAAAACCAAGTCAATTATGTGCACGTGAAATAAAAAAAAGGTTTTACGAAGTCGAGAGCGGAAGAGAGATAAGAAGAGGAGAAAGACAGTACCTCATCGATGTTCTGAAAAGACAAGAAAGTGATGTGAGTGGCTGAGAAGATGGTGCTGTCTGTGCAAGTGTCCAATAACAATAATTTAATTTGCTATAAAGCAAAAGGATATACATCTAAAACATTAGAACTTGGGTAGTGTTCCTAAAGGTAGAACGTGTAACACATAACGTTGAAATAAAAGTGAATAAAATACTTTTTGTAAACTTTCTTTATTCTTCTTGAAGATAATCTCCTCCCTCTATAATGCAAAGAAAGACCATGTTAACGAGCAAACTCTTTGTTTACCGTGGTTTTATAATTATAACACTATTTCGAAATTAGTTATAAGTAGGTATCATCATAGATAACAAAGGTGCATTAGCAAATAGTGATAGCATTTGACTGTTTCGAAACAGAAAAGTGCAGATTCATAAAAAGAATTGGTGATTTTCAACATTATAATTAATTGTTAGGTTTAAGTAAAAAATAAATCATTATGTACTATTTTATTTTATTCAGAGATTGTATTGAAACATATGCAAAGTGTTTTTATAAAATCAATTAAATTCATCTTACCTTCGGATCGTATCTTCTGTATTGATCCAACCCAAGACCTGTTAAAATAAAAATTTGTATAAATTTCCTAAAAAAAGTATGTATTGATATGCAGGTACACATAGCAACTAATCAAGCTAGACACTCATGTACCTTATTACCTTGAAATAAAACACAATTTCAAATGAAAATGTTTAACTTGATGTGTTGCTGTGTGTACCTACATACATGATTGATACTTAAGCAAGCAATTTACCAATTTAAGATAGGTACAGGATACAATATCTTTGCTATGGTAACCCTACAAATTGTACAAAATTCGCTTCAACCCTGCTCATGACGACGCCTCTCCAGCCTATTTTGAATTTTACTTATTAATCGTCTTCTTAAAATGTTCATGGTCTTTTATGTATAGGGTCTGCTTACATAATGTCAGCCGATGCTAACATATACATCTTACCGAAGACTGACAAGCGTTGTGAACTTTAAAAAGAACTAACTTTAGCCTCTACTGGATGAGCGTAACTTAAATATTAGCCCTACTGAATTACTGAGGTACCTTTTTAGGCAATATTTTACAGAGAAGACGCACGGGGCAAATGCGAAGATGGTTAATCTATCAAATATATTACCTAAAAGCAAGGGCTTCTTTAGTAGAAATGATTTTTATGGTTGTATTTGTTCAGACAGCATTTTTAAATTATTTTATATGAGGTACAAAAAATACTTAACAAATATAAACATAATTTATGTAACTACACATTATTTTTATTCAATAAGTGTTACAAACATTACTTAATAAGTTAATGACGAAATTTAGTTTTCAATATCGTAAAATATTAGAATTTGTAATACTTAAGTAAAGATTTTGGAATACCTAAACAAAAAGTATTGATAATTTTTATTACCATCTGGCTGCTTGACCCCAGGCGTCATGGAGCGTAGAAAATCATCAGGAGTCATAAAAATTTCATGCTGGTCATGATGTTGAGCTTGCAGAGTAGCAAAGTATCGAAAAACCTTATCCGGTGTTGAATATTGACGCATGCGATTTTCATATTCAATAATCTATCCAGCAGCGTCCAGGATTAAAGCAGTTTATTAAATTTAATGAACGAAAATCAAATACAGGGATAACTTTGTTTTGCATTAGGTAATTCTAGATTATAAACTCTAAGCAATAATTTGGCATGGATGCATAAATGATGTTACAGGGCTTATTTAAATAGATACTTCTATAAAAGTGATAAAATGTAAACAAGCAACCTCCAAAAACCAAAAACAAAAACCATTATAAGAAAAATAAAAACTTAAATAATATGTAAATAAAACAAGTACCATCAGGCTGTTTCATGCCAGGAGTGATAGCTCGCAAAAAATCATCAGGGGTCATAAATATCTCTGTACTTTCACCAAAAGTTAATTTAACGGTGGCAAAATATCTAAATATTTTATCAGGTGTTGAGTATGACCTCATACGGTTTTCATATTCAATAATCTGTGGTAAAAATAAAATAAATATAATATAAGAAAAAAAACAAAACTGATAAGAAATAAAACTTAACCATTATGAAATAGAATAAGTTTAAGCTAAAGCAAGACACTAACCTTTCTGTCACGAAACCCTATTTTTTCTTTGCGGTACCTTTTCTTTTTAGTATCAACTTCGCTATCTGATTCAGATTCTGCTATTTCTTCTGCAGCCTTTATAGTTGGCCAAAATGATTGTTGAGCCCTTCAAAACAAATAAAAATATGTGAAACAAAAAAAGTATATAGATACATAATATAAATAAAATATTTTTTTACAGTAGGAAATCTTTTATAGGCTGGACAGAGACTATAAAAGTGGCCATTGTGTTTGTTTTTTAGAAGATCAACTTCATGGTATGTATATTAACAACTAAAAACCATGGTGTTCCTCTATTACACTTAAGGACCAGAATGGCAAGAAGTAAAGTTTGATTTAAGCAGTCATGGCGAATAAATTTTGTAAAGTAGATGTGCAGGCTACATTGTTTAAATACCATTTTGAAAACAAATGGATTAAGTACATGTAATGACCAGTATCAATTACATTATAAAATGACAGTTTTTCTTAAAAGGTGCTAATTAAACAGACTTTTTTAATAAGATTATTTGTTTCTAAAAATTCATTTCAGCACTGGCATTTACTAAAACAGTAATGTCCCTTAACAGGTATAATGTAATTACAGGTATACAACAATCTTCAATATTATGGCATGCCTACTATATAATATTACTTCATTCAATTCAAACAATTTCAAGGCATAGAAGAATCCTTAAGAAATTTAGATATAACTAGAATAATAGAGTTACTGGTGCTTATTAATTGCAATTTTAGGTTATAGGTTTAGGTGTAGGAAGATTTTTTATAGACTTTGTAATGATTTATTTAGTCTGCTTTATCAACATACACATTTTTACAAGTTATAATATCACTTACCATAATTTGTAACCGGTAAATATAGAAGCACCAAATAAAAGAGAATAGCATAAATGCTTATACGAAAAATTTTGTGAATTATTTTTAGCATCGTCTCTGTAAGTACTGTAATTATGATTTACAATAATAGAGCTTTTTGGTGCAGCAACTGAAAGGGTTGTGGAAGGTAAACATACAAATTTCCTTATTGCGGCAATATCGCTAGATAAAATAGACAATCTCGGAATATGATACATTTTAATAAACAAATATAAACGGTGGCAATCAAAAGTAACACAGAAATTAACTGGTATTTTTAACACATAGATAAAAATAGACTGTAAAATAGATTTGGTAAAATTAGAAATGTTTCATTAATTTTTCTTTCTTTAAAAAAATACGACGATAGTATTTTTCTCCGTTTTTTCCAATGTTATTTTGACATTTAGCTTTCAATCAGACACTGACACTGACACATGACTGATTTTAGTCAAATTAATCCCACAAAATACAAGGCAATAGACATTCTTTGGTTAAGTTCGTCGTCAGTAAATTAATATGAATAAATGCAAGTGATTGGTGAATAGCTGGTGGCATTGTGGTCCGGCTGTTCCTGTCTCCATTATACGCGTAACGCGTTCCCATCAAGTTCTCAAAAAAGACAGTGAAAAGTGAAGCATCGACTTTTTAATGTTGTTTTTTATATGTTACTTTCATACTTACTTTTACTTATAAGTAACACACACACAGTATACTGAATGTAACTTGCTTGACACTGGCAAAATATGTAACTATGTTCATGAGGCCTTAAATAAAGAAATACAATATAAACAATATTTTTGTTATAGTCTAATGAAATAAGTTGCACACAGATGCAATGCATTTAAAAGTTTTATAAGCAAATTAATCAAGGATTCCCGCAATTTTTTGTAATTTCTATCTCTGTCATTGAATATAAACACTTAATACAAGTGTTATGTAAATAATAAAGTAATTGCAAATACAGTAGATGGGTAAATAAACAAAACGCATAAAAAAAAAGGTTTTTCGTGATTGTACTGTTGTTTATGGTTAAGTATATGTAATTAATTTCAAGTGGTGATATTTCCTATTATATTACATTTAAAGGTGCCAACGGTATTTTACCCAAAAACTTTACTATTAAACAGAAATTTTTTATATTTATCAGCAAGGGTATGGATTTTCCTATAGATGGAAATGACGTTAGGTGCGTGTTACAAAACAGCAAAAACTCTGATTACAATGCGATTTTGAAAATACTTATATAATAAGTAACTATGGTATGCAGGTCATCCTGCAATAAATTATTTTTCTGGGAACTTGCTTAAAAATTCTAAATAATTTTTTAAAAAATTGTCATGATATTTTCGTCATTACCGTTTAACTACGACAAACAGAATATTTTTCTCACTCTGTGGCATAATGCGAGTGCGATTTCATCCCCTCACCGTCCTTAGTTCCTCAACAAGCCGTCGCGTGAGTGAAAGAGTCCTAAATACAAGGGAAACTCGCAAAAAAAATTATTTCAATATCATAAGGGCGGATTAAAATAAAAGTAAACATACAATTTGTCTTATATTTTTAAAATATATGATTACTGTTTGTGCGCAACTTTTAAGGATATTGTTATGGCGTTGGTTCGAAATTGTTTGAACATGTTTCGACTTTTAAGCCCAAAATGTCATTCCTAGTAAGATCATTTCCAGTAAAATGTAAGTGATGGAAATGATGAATGATGACTGGAAATGATTTAATTGTGTTAAATTGTTACATTATCGTTTAATTTTATCCACATAATATTAAGTAATTCTTTAAGTGTTTGGTTTTTCATAAAGAATATAAAAAAAAGCATACATGGGTCATGGTCTGGGTGATTTTCTATATAAATATTATAAGTACATTTACAAAAGAAAAATATTAAATGTAAATTATGTTTCAGTGACTGATTGTCTAAAAACGAAATAATATTAAAAACTGTAGCGACGACTGGAGAATACAATGTGTCGCTACCCCCTACGTCCTAATGGGTGTCGTAAAAGTCGACAAATGGAGAAAATTTATAAGCAGATAACACGACAGCCAGAGAAGGAAAACTCGAAAGCAAACCCTGTACCAACCCGTCTTGCCAGCGTGGTCCAGTAAGGCAAACCCGTCCTAAATGTTACCACGCCCAAATAAACGGTCCCCAGTTCCCGACAGTCCTGCCGTCCGTTGCTACGGTAGCGGTCGCGGTAACAGTGGGACGGGGAGTGCGAAGAATTACATAGAAAGAAAATTTCGGGCTACGGCAAAAAGCTACCATAATATAATTACCCTGGCAACCTATAACGGATGCTCTCTACGACTGGACCAACATCTCAGCAAACTCGAGGTAGAACTAGTACGTATAAACTGGCACCTGACTGTTATCTGAAGTCCGAAGACAGGGGGAGGACACGCACGATATCCCTCGCGTCAGGTCAACTTATATTTTTCTTATATTTTAAAAAGACAACTCCCGCACTAGGGATCATACCTGTGTCGCGGGGACTTTTACAAACATCAATTAACGGACACATAGAACACCCAGACTCAGGACAATAATTTGTGGATCTCACAAATTATTGTCCTGCGTGGGGATCGAACCCACAACTTCATGCGCGGCAGCCGCTGGCTCTACCGGCGCGCCACCGAGGTCGTCTACTGTTCTACTTTCGGGAAGGTGATCGGCCCTCTCAAGACGGTGTTGGTTTCCTGGTCAACAAAGTTCTGACCGACAACGTTGTGGAAGTCAGCAGTGTGCCGACACGGGTAGCGTACCTCATAATCAAAATCACTGACATCTATTCTCCGAAGGTGGTACAAGTGTACACACCGACCTCGACATACAGCGATGACATAGCCGAAGCCATGTACGAAGACATTGCTACTAAGGCACTACAACATGGTAGTACCAAGGCTCACTACAATGTTGTCATGGGGACTTCAATGCCAAAGTGGGAGTACAAAAACACGGCGAAACGAAAATCGGATCCTACGGGGGGGGGGGAGGGCGAAACCACAGGGTGCAGATGCTGGTCAACTTCCTGGAGTCGCAGGGGATCTTCTTGATGAACTCTTTCTTTTAGAAAGCCACATAGGAAGTGGATATGGCGAAGCCCCGATACTGTGACGAGGAACGAGATAGACT
Organism: Schrankia costaestrigalis; assembly: GCA_905475405.1. NCBI lineage: Eukaryota > Metazoa > Arthropoda > Insecta > Lepidoptera > Erebidae > Schrankia > Schrankia costaestrigalis. The sequence continues at coordinate 11,699,200 of FR997829.1, read as the reverse complement.
TCATCATGACCGATAGAAATTACATATTTAGAGATGTCTCTGTGATTAATAGGTTTAATACTGGGAGTGATCACCGACTTGTTCGAAGCACTCCAAATATAAATTTCAGAGCCGTGAGGCATGGTGAAGTCTACTCTCAGACCTACCGTGCCCTAAATAGCTCTGGGATTCAACAAGTTCCAACTGGAGCTTCAAAACCGTTTCGACCTGTTAAAAACCGGTGGCAACGTTGACCAGAAAACCGACGCAGTGGTCAAAACGCTACAGGATGGGTCTCAAAGGCTGTTTCCCGAAAAAGGCAATGTCAGGCCTAAGTTCTCCCCCGAGACTCTCGAACTTATGAGGCAAAGACGCGAGATGTCACCTGCGCAGTCCTCTTCGTCGGATGGGAGAAACCTTAACCGTAAGATCCGGAAGGTGGTGCGACGTGACCTCCGATGTTCCAACCGTTGTGGCTGCGATCGAACAGAATAGAGGCACCAAAGTATTCGCGCGCCAGCTTGGTAGAACCCATCTAATGAAACTAAATACTGCAGACGGTAGAACTGTGACCTCCAAGTTCGAGATACTCGAGGAAATAGAGAGCTTCTACCAGGACCTGTTCCCATCACGGATGACTAAACCCTTGGGACCTAGCGAAGATGACCACAGAGCCCCACTCACGCGTCATTATACGGAGGACATCCCCGATGTCAACCGGGGCGAGGTCAGAGCTAGCCTCGAGCAACTTAAGAACAAAAAGTGTCCAGGCGATGACCAAACACTACAGAGACGAAAGCTGGCGGAACACCTGTCCTAAAAGAGCTCACAAGGCTTTTTAAGTCCGTAATCCACCAGGGCCTCAGGCGTGGAGCGGCAGTGCGGTGGTCCTGTTCTTCAAAAAATGTGATAAATCCTTACTGAAGAACTATAGGCCCATATCACTCCTGAGCCACATCTCCAAGTTGTTCTCGAGAGTACTTACAAACCGCCTCGCCAGAAGACTCGACGACTTCCAGCCACTTGATTAAAATTACTTATTACATATAACAGAAATAAACCATATTTTGATTCAAATTATATTTTATTTTGAACTAACCTTAACCTATCAATTTTATACTAAGACTTGGTGTCTTGGCAAAATATCATTACCGTTCTTACCGCGTCATTTACAGTATTCAAAATGTCAATTCCATCCTATTATGGTCATTTCCAGATTTTACCTTTTTAAAAAATGTAATAAGATAAACCTTAATTTCAAATAAAAAAGGCATTAAAACATGTTTTTAAGAAATCGAAAAAAAATAGGCAAAATAATTTAATTTTGTTTATTTACCCAGATATTCTATATTGTACTCTGACTAGCTTGCCTGTTTGTATAATAATAAATGAATCGCATTTAGTTTTAATCTAATTTTATAAAATAATTAACTAATTACTTTAAAATTATCTTAATACGTTTATTACCTGCATACATAATACAGTTTATCATTTCTCCAATGATCGTGATTATACACTCTGTCTATAAAGTCCTGAAAATAAATGAGGCCGCCACTGTGCTACACGTAGCAACCCTATTTAGTCTGAGAAAATAGTTTTTATACTAGTAATTTATTGAAATAAAATAAGTAATTTTGAAACACATTATATCTAATACTCAAGTAAGAAATTCACACAACTCATAATGAGATAATTCATTTCATTGGTTGAAACCCTAAGTGATTGAGAAATTTGAATAATTGTTATAACATGACCTTTGTAGAAGTAAAGTAGTGTTAGCCCTTTAAACATTTTAGATGACGATGTTTTATTTCTGTTTTATATGCACTATAGTCAAGCCATTTTAAATTTTGACAGTTGTTTTGAGCCATAGAATGTAACATAATTTAGTGTAAGAATTATGAGCCATAATGTAATTTTTGACTTCTGCAAAACAATTATGTTCTATGGTTTTAATTTTAGTGCTGCTACTATATGGCTGCTGCCACATGTATACCAAATTTAAAAAACTAAACTATAAATAATAATCGATTAATCGCTTGTTATCTAAATCGATAAATCTCTTAATCGATTTCATACACCAACCCTAAACTACATGAGTCAAAATTCGCCTATTAGAATGGTATGGGTATTAGAATAAATTAACGGATTGAATCAGAGTAATAAAAACGCATGTACACAGTTAACAAGGAGATTTATTCATCGCTTTCATCAGAGGATTTTTTAAATATTCGATGTTGAGATAACTTTCGTTGCCACCTTCATCGTCATCACTAAAGCTTTCTTTGCTGCTGCTATTATCGTCAGTATTTGCCCACAGGTGACGTCCTCTCTTGTAGTATTCTGATTCGAGCTTCTCGACGCGATGGCAACTGTTTTTCCAAGTTTCAGCTGTGATGCTGCTGAAGGCCCTTTTTAGAAATTGCCAACATTTTGTGACCTGCGGGAACATAAATAGTTACTTGTTAGTGATGATTTTATAAAATATTCTGTTATTTTATATATCAATTTATCATCATCATAACTGGATACTTGGCCTACTGGTACCACGCTGGCCAGACGTATTAGTATAGGGTTTTATTTCAAGTTTTCCTTCTTTTTATGTCATAAAGATAATATGTCACGGATGGTCCCTTAGTCGGTTTTTACGACACTCATGGGATGAGATGGGGTGGTGACATATTGTATTCTTACTCCGTCACTACACGGACACTACTGATTTTCTAACTATACTAATATTATTATTAAAAAAGATTTGATTATTGGTTTATTTGGAGGGGCGTATAGGGGGTAAAGAGGAGTAGAAAGGGAAAATAGGCTAGAAAGTATTATTTTAACTATTGTATACAGTTAATAATGAGAAAAATTACTATACAAAAGAATATGCTTATACAGGTTACCTTGTATAAAGAGTGATAAATAATGACTTTCCTTAGTTCTTCAGGCAAATCTCGATTTTTATATTACTAGGGCATTTCTTGTAGGTAAAGCCTATTGCATTTAAAATTCTGCGTAGAACTTCAAGACTACAATTAAAATCCATCTCAGTTCTAGCTATCACCTGCAGTTATCTGAGGGTTGGAGCCTGAAATTTAACAAAAGTAATGTTGATTGAACATTTGATTACTTACAATAAATTTAGGCATACCTAGACACAAAATACACGCAAAAAATGGGATGGAAAGAATAACTGCAATACCTAACTAAAATGTATTCAGTGTTAAATATTAACCAACAAGATATCATTTAACATGGAATTACTAAGAACTAAATAATAAAATATTGCAATTAATTATTTATTGTCGACAGACCAGTTGATGAGAAAGTGACATCCTTATTCAAGTTATCAAACGTAATATAGACATAAAGCAATTAATTCAACTTCAAAATTGGGATAAATCATGACTGAATTATGCTAATGCAACTGATAATGTATCAACAGAAAAGGTCGTACTACAATATTTCTTACTTTCAATGACAATCTTACCTAAAAATATGCTATGTACACAATGCCTGTTTTTGGTCTCTAAATCTCAAATGGAGTGAATTTATTACTTGACACAGATTACAAAACACAGTAACACGATTACATACCCATCAAAGTTGCAGTTCGCCCATAAACATCAGCCAAATCACATGTAATTTGACCAGCTTCGTGCTCCGTCAAACATCACATTATAACTTTAAAAATCACTTCCCGCGTGCCACTTTGATTTGCTTTACTCATTGCTTATGTTGTTCTTCGTAAGTCAGTATTAGTTTATTGTAGATTAATAACATATTAAAAATCCCAAAATGAAAACCGTTCCGCAACTTCTACTCGATGACAGCTCATGTTAGTGATGTACAAGCCTCGAGGCGCCCGAGTCCTTTCGCCTAGAGCTCGGTGTCGTTTACAAGGCTCGCCTCGTTTGTATGGCCTCCCGACGACTCGGGAACCTTTTTAGAGCTCTAACTTTTTTGAAGTCTCGAGCTCTTTTTAAAGGCTCGAGCCCTTTTCAAGGCGGGAGCTCTTTTGAAGACTCGAGTTCTTGAAGGCTCGAGCTCTTTTACAGACTCGAGTTCATTTGATAGGTTTCAGCTCTATAACTATATTATTATACTAGCTGTTGCCCGCGACTTCGTCTGGGAGTTTTACAAAATTCACACATATCCGTATAAATTGTAGCCTGACATGGTTTTGACTGAGACTTTCATTTTAAATTTGACTAAGATTTTGACTTTTACTTTACTTTGACCTTTTTGATTTTGACCTTTTTTAACTTTGTCTTTTTGTATTTGACCTTTTTTGATTTTGACTTTTGACCTTTTTTGATTTTGACTTTTGACCTTTTTTGATTTTGACTTTTGACCTTTTTTGATTTTGAATTTTTACCATTTTTGATTTTGACTTTTGACCTTTTTTGATTTTGACTTTTGACCTTTTTTGATTTTGACTTTTGACCTTTTTTGATTTTGACTTTTGACCTTTTTTGATTTTGACTTTTGACCTTTTTTTGTAAACTCGAATGTAAACTTTGTAAGAAGGTTTATTCAATAATATCATCACACTAAATCTTAAAAAGACATTGCCATTTTAAGCCTCGAGCCGTAAGACAAGGCTCTTTTGAGACTCGAGCTCTTTTGAGAACTCGAGCTCTTTTGAAGATGACTCGATTTTTTTGTAGGCTCGAGCTCTTTTGAAGGCTCGAACGTTTTTCAAGCCTCGAGGCATGGTTCAAGAAACCTCGGCTCGGTTAGGCTCAGGACTCCGAGCTTACCGAGCTCACTGAGTCTTGCCATTCCGCCTCGAGGCTTCAGAAATAAGACTCGACGCCTCGAGGCTTGTACATCACTAGCTCATGTACAAGTCTATTTTGAATTTCAGTGTTGCCAGACACATGAACAATTTAGTTCCTCAAACTTTAATTTCTTGACTTTATAGACAAGCTGTACCTCCATGCCACGAAATTTGTTTTCTGTGGTTCTTATTCTGTGTGACAATGACAATGACAGATGACAGTTTTGCGACGTGCGTGACGAGCACCGACAGTAGCGAATCAGCGAAAAGAATGAATTTTCTTTGAAAATCTATCAAAATTGAGTGTGCTTGCCAGACATTATCCATCCGAAAAGTGTCAAAGGTAAATATTGTTTTCAAGATAAAATATAGATTGGAAAACATTGTCATAAGGTGTAGCTTAGGGGTACCATTTATAAAAAGTATACTGTTACCGCGCGTCCTTGCTGCTCTATCTGTGTAACTTATTTGAAATTGGGACTTTACTAGAAAGGAGAGCGTTATATAACCTTGAATCACGGGACTTCAGTACTTATTGATCAGTAACATTGAGTGAAATAACTTACCGTTGATACTATTATCAGGTAAGTAGAAGAATTCCTTCTTTTTAAGAAACGTACCATATGTGATTCGCTCGTGATAATATGACGCAACGAGACTTTACAAGAGGTTATAAATTGAGTATTGATCATTTTCTTTCGAATTATGTACACCGCAAAATAAACAATTTTTAAATTCAATAAGGCTCTTCTGACTAGTTATTAACAAAATGTAACTACATTATAAGGATCTATATTATAACGTTTTTGGATTTGTTCCTATTTGATTTTCCCTGGGTAAAACAGCAGTGAACCTATTTTACTGATGAGTTAAAATATTTTATGATTAAATCTTTACTTATACACTTGTATAACAGTAAATTAATGGTTTTGATTCTAGTTATAATTCCAAATTAGCCAATTATCTTAAATAATAAAAAATAACATTTTATGACATTTAAAAAGAAGCTTTTAGTTAACTGTAAATAACAGCAATAATTAAATAAACAAGTTAATCTTAGTATAGCAAAAACAAATAACAATTAAGTTTTTTATAGTACATATTACAACAATGGTATTAACAAGTTTCTAAACAATATTTTAAATGTTTAGGTACCTTACTAAATTAGTAAGCTTATAAAATAATTTTAATAATTATTAATTCTACTTTTCAATTTCACCTAGACCTTGAACTATATAATTAGACCTATAAATAGTTCTAATAGCTGGTGTACAAATGTAGAAACAAAACAAGCTTGATAATCTGCCAAACTTTGTACCCATTGGAAAGTAGATGTCAAATAACATATATTATTACATTATTAAAATATACTTTTCTTATCTAGCTATGGCTTCATAAATTCATAACATATATATGTTATTATTGATTATGTTGACTCAGGTTAGAACAAGATGTTTTTAGAATTCTATTTAAATGCTATGCTTGGGTGTTTTTAAATATTATATTGTATTTTATTATTTTATAAAGATATGGCAATTTTGAACCTGATGAAAGTGCAAATGGATCGAAGTTAAAAAATAATTAAACCGTCATCTTATCTTAATATTTTTTTGTATATACAATAAAGCATGATAATTTGCCTATTAAAGTTTAGAAATGTTTTTGTTCACAGACCTGACACACATCATATAATTAGAGACTGGAACCACAACATTAAGCATGCATCGTGCAAGGGCAGTTTTTCGAGTGACAAGCAATATAGGAAATAGTGAAAGATTTGCATCATGGCTACTCAACAAACCACAGGTAAACAGCTAATGTTAATGTGATTTAATTGACATTTATTTAAAGTGCTTATTTTTTATTTAATGATACATATTTTTTTATTTATATTGTTATTTAAAACATCTGCAGTTGACCAAATAACTTTTGATCAGGAGTCCTGAAATACAGGGTTTCAATAGTTTAGACTCTAACATAAAGTATGTTTTTCTAACACTTTGTTAATGGTGAAAAAAAAACACATTTTCACTATTTTTATTTAGTATACTTCACTATGATATTCTAGAAAAAATTCTTTCACCAAATGGTATGGCCTGTTTAATGCTGGTTAAGGTTATTATATTACGATTTAGGGTTAACAAGGTTAGTTATGTAAGTTTAAGATGTATTTAAAGAATAAATTATAGTAATTTTGTTTCTCTTGTTACTTCATAGTAGGTTTGTACACTAACCTACAGTAATTCAATCTCAAATGTTTTAATATATTCCTTATTATTTTCTTTTTATTAGGTATTTTATACATTCAAGACTCCATTAATTTCAAGTGGTTATATAATCACTACTAGTGGATTCTTATATAAATAACATTTAAAAATATACTTATTTCATAGAAGTAACATGGAAGATATTTAATGTTTATAGGACACACACTTGAAGTTCAAGGTTACAAATGAGAACAAATAAGTGTTTCCTTAACCTTGGCAATAGACATAACAAAGTGTAACTATATATCGATTTATCAAGTCATCATGCAATTCAATACAATAGATCAAAAAACCGATAGATGGACATAATATGAGATATAGGTATATCTACGTCATACACGCGTCATAGTGACTCGCGTGAGTCACATGATGTCTAGGCGGTCGGTATTTACCCGTTCTTACTAGTAAAATGGCACAATGAATATTAAATTATATGAGATTCATTATCTGTTACAATATGTATTTAGATTTACATAAGCAGGTAATTTACTGCTCGTTACGTATTTAGATGAAATTCATCATTATGTTAATATGTCATGACTGTAATCACGACAACCTTCGACTATATTAAGTACCTTTTATCTCTGTTTTCAAAGGTATGGCGAATCATCAGTTAAACTCAATTAAGTACCTACTACGAATATTGTTTGTCAGTCATTTGAATTTTTTAAATACATTTTAGACTATCCTATCATAGGTAGGTAGTAAATACAAGGTATGCCAGGATTAAAACGTCACTTAAATAGAATAAGTTTTATCTACTGCTCTTAGTTGGTTAGTATAATTTACATCCCCAGGGCACTGGGCTGGCCACTCATACACAGAGAGCCATGGACTCTACGTACCCTTCGTGTAATGTGGTATGAAAATAGTCGTATCGGTACAAATAAGTTTCTAAATTTAGATTAGTTTTTGTCCTAAATGACGACACGGACGAGCCTCTTTATTACTATGATAAAATTATGACGCATATCTATCGGCTCGGCCCCGAGTTGGCATTAAGTGACAATAATATTTTGTGAAAGTGTAGCATACTAATCAGAATAAAGCAAGAGTTTGTCTTTTGTTTCCCAAAAAAAAAAATGGGATTTACTTTGCCGTCTGTAGTTTCTTAGTGATTGAACAAAACACGTAACCTCTGCCCTATTCTAAAACGGGGTCTTGGATATACGTACAGTATCAACCTTTTACACCGGTTTCTACCATCAGCTGGACGTATACAGTCTTTTAGCAGAAATACCTCTAGGTATGATAATATTAAAAATAATATAGTCAAATTATTGACACTTTAAAATAATAAAAACCCAGCTATATGTGCAAAATTGCATAGATAGCTATGAACTTGGGAGTGGTCACCCAGCATTCACCTTTTCTTTTCAATGCGTTATGTAATGAGTTTTTTTTCTATTAGGTACTTTCACAAACATGAGGCATAAATCTAAATATAATAATGAGAAATGATAGCGGGTCGAGGTGAAGTCGACCCGGTTGTAGTAGCGATAAAACCCAAACTGTTCTATATTTTTATCTTGAGTCTAAAGTTAAGTTTATTGCGCATATTTTTATTTGATTACGTATCCTTAATATGGTTTTTTCTGAGTTTAAATTTTCCTTATGTAAAAGTTTTACAAGAATAGAGTCTTTATTCTAGAAATAAGAACTTCGGTTCAAAACAATTGGAAATTCGCCAAATTAAATGTTTCAGCTTGCTGCTAGGATAGAGATTTATTTTGGATTTCAATGCAATGTATTTCAAACACAGTATGGTATTTTGTGTTTAAAATTATGTCATGTAAATGAAGTAGGTAGGACACTGTTTCAAATATATAGGACTGAAAGCTATAGGCGAAAGTGAAAGCTATTGTTATATTCCTTTTGATAGCTCGAATAAACGCGGAGTATTGTTTTGAAAGAATTAAAAAGTGATTTTATTCCATTTTGAAGTCTTAAAATAAGGAAAATTTAATGCATATTTTAGTCAGGCTTAGTAAAATACCTTCTCTGTACCATATTCTCAAAAGAATTATCTGGAGCAAGCAGTAGCTCCTATGGCAATAGTCCGTTAATCTTTAGAATTATTGCGTGCCTGCTTAAAGCCTGAACAAAGGCTGTAAATAGAATATATTTTTTAAATAATACATAAAATTTGTATAATCTAATTAAGGTTTCATAAAAAAAGCAAAGCGACTTTCCTCCGTTATGTCTTATAGTGGGCAAACACGATTCTTCCTATCGTCCAATCGGCATGACACTGCAGGCTTGATCCAATCTCAATCAAAAGAAACAACATTCGATCATGCTATCAATTCTAACTGTCATGCCGATCCACTCGCACATACGGTTAATTCTAACTGATCCAATCTACCGATTGGATCAGTTAGCGTCATGCCGATTAGACGATATTAGACGATAGGAAGTATCGTGTATGCCTACCATTAGTCCTACAGCTTATGAACACCGAAATTAACGAAAACCATGAAAACAAATGCATTATTCTTTTTAATTGATTTATGTGTTTCTTTTATACAGGGTGCTGCTATCACAGTAAATGTAAACAGGTTCAAAAGTTCGACAGCTGCGGAACCCTTCCTCAATGGCTCCAGCTCTGCCTATGTCGAAACCATGTACAACTCATGGCTCACAGATCCTAACTCCGTGCATGCGGTAAGATTCTTATTATTATTTTCCTTTAACTGCATAAGTACCTAATTGTTGTATAAGCTTGTGATCCTAAGTATAAAAACTTTATCGTTTTCTAGAAATGTGCGTGCATTATATGCATATCTTATTGTGATTGTTTGCTATTATTTAATTTTATGTTTCATTGTTCTATAATCGAAGATAATATACAATCGAGATTTATTTCTTTGATTTATTTTTAAATCGATGAGAATAAAATAATGGCAGTAATCCTTTACTACTTCACGGTCTCGTTTTCTTTTATTTTACGATTAGTAGATGTTCTTGATGTTTAGTAAATTAATGTTTGTAAAGGTCGCTGCAATGCAAGGCATGATTGCTAGTGCAGGAGTTGATCGTATTGACCAAAAATAAAAACTTTAGATATACATTTTATATTGCATGTTAGAAACTGCATTCAATATTAATAAAATCAAATATTTTTATTAAAAAAGATTTAATTGTAGATACTAATTTATTCTTAACAATTGTGTTGTGTCTTCACTGACTGCGTTGTAGACCTTGACATCGAAATCAATGAACGATAAAAATTGCTATTTATTGTGCAAATTAGGCATGAATTTGCCAAAGATAACTTCGGCATTGAAATCAGCCAATTTAACGAATGAACTTGAATAAAATTAATTCCGAATCAAATGTCTAGACCTATTACTAGACTATTGACAAGCAAACTGCCATTCATTACAGTTTAAGTGAATTGCATTATACTTAACTATTAAAAGACTGATTCCATTTACCGTAACCTTGATCTAGTTTGACAAGTCATTAAAAAATTGATGATTGTTTTAGTGTTTGGGTTGCACTTAATTTATGTACCTAACAGTTACTTTAGGTCGGTTAATAACGCTTAAAAATTAATTACGTTTGATACTTTAAATACTGCAAAATAATAATGCTTTACCTGATGATGACTAAAGTTGTACATTAAAAGTTCTCTTATTGAGATCTTGAGATTAAAGTTTCGCGTTTAAATGTTTGTTTTGAATGTGAAAAGGGTCAGATTTTTCCTGTTTTATTCACTTAATTTGCATAGTTATTGTCTTCAAGGGTAGGTAGTCAACGACCTAAAAATTATGCCTTTCAAAAAATATTTCGGTTTAGGGACAGGAAATTTAATACGCAAGAAACAATGATTCTCGGTAATTTAGTATATGACGTACGTGTTTATTTATATTTCACGGAATCTACTTATCTAAGCCTTATCTTGAAGGTACCAGAGCTATTGAAAAATAGGTAATTATAAAAAACGTGTTAAAAAAATCTTAAAACAAAGTCATGGTCCTAGGCCATGTGTTAAGCTAGGAAACGTGTTTTTATGTTGATTTACGCTACGAACGTAATTCATGTCATATTCGTGCGACGGTCATTCACAACTGGTTACTAACTAGAACCAGATGTAACTCATTTTAAGTAGTAGTATCCTTCATCATACCCATCCTAGCGGATAGTAGGAACTACAATGTAAACGACTTCACATTGCCGACCGTTTACAATGTCACGGAATGAATAATTTCTATATCATACAATAGATAATACTGTTGCTACACTTAATAAACGGTAATATATTATCAGTAATGGTTTTCTTGGTAATAATAGTCTATTTGAATGATTGACTAAGTATTTTATGATCTAATAACTAATGATCAAGTTTTCATCGGTAAACTACCTATACAAAAAGAAATGAGCATTCAACAGGCCCTTTGTAAATTATAATTACCAAAGTAGGACATAGGACATGATCACTTCCCAACTGTGCTATATAATTTTTATGATTTTACATGCACATGACTTTCTTTTTCTTGATAATTATAATTGTTGTAATCACTTTCGAAATATTTATGACCTGATAACTGTTTTAAAACAAAACAGGAAAATATTACATTATTTTTTCCTTCTCACGTATGTTTCGTCGTATAACTAGTTACCGTGTGTAATACGTAAGAAAACGAGATACATTTGTATTTGGGTATTTCCTATAGCGATTTCCCTTTTTGACTCATGTAGCAGGCTAGCAGGACCTTACTGATGTAAAATAATTTTATATTATGAGTTGTTTTAAATAAAATTTAGTTTTATTTCATAAAATAGTTCAGCTTTGGCGTTTAGATACCAAAACCGTCTGCACGTTAATTTTACGGTCGATTCCCTAGGTAAACTACTGACTACTTTAATGACATAGAGGTAAGCTGTGCTGACTGTTAATTGTTAAATTGTTAAATAACTGTTAACTGTTTAATTGATGATGTTAAAAATTTAAATATCAAGGAGCCAGCAATCATTGAGTGTATGACTGGCTTTTTTATTTCAAAAATAGCAAGTATTATTAAATTTTATGTTATTGCAGTCTTGGGATGCGTTCTTCCGCAACGCTACGAATGGCGCTCAACCGGGTGCCGCCTACACAGCTCCTCCAAACCTTGCTCCTTACTCTAGAAATGAGGTTCCTCTTACATCACTTGTGCCCGCTGGTGGCGGCATGCCCTCTATTGCCGCAGGTGCGTATATTTATATATAATGTTAAATTGATTATGTTGAACTGTGCTTTTCTTAACAAGGTTGTAATAATTGAAAAAAGTTAAAGTATAAGAAAAGTTATTTATGTATGATTATACATATTATTTATTAAGGAGGTACTAACATAAATATTTTCTCAGAAAAACAACGTTTTCATTGCGGTTAAAAATAAAATTATTAAAAATATGTTGTATTTATAGGTTCACCAATCAATGAAAAAATCATTGATGATCATCTCGCAGTGCAGGCCATCATTAGAAGTTACCAGGTGAAGAATATTCTTATATATTTTATTTTGTGTTATTCTATTATTTGCACATTTATACCCCACACCTGATATGCTAATGTGTTATTCCCTCAATTAAATACCCCTTAATATGAAACATTCTAAAAGATATTATGTAAACTCATAATTATAACTAAATGAATTTTATACTATACTACACACACGCTTAGAATTTATTGAACGAAACTTAGCAGCTTGCTAGACATTTCGATTGTAGGTCGCGCTAACATTAATAATGTAGATAGGCACAATCGACTTTCGATCACTACTCATTTTTTGTTTTAAGACAACAAAACGGTTAAATACGAATTTATTGCTACATTGTACACACAATATATACATTTTTAGTTTTTTTTATTAATTTTGCGTTATTTGAAGAATATACGAGTAACTATTTGTCATTGTAACTGCATGTGAAGGAATTGGCATAGCGGTTTCAAGACTTGAAATTGTTTGAACGAGACCAAATTATATTGAACACAGAATGTAGCGACAACAAGATTATGATTAGATATTTAATTTACTTTTTTTTTGGTAAATGTTAATATTTGTAATTATACAAAAAATAATGAATAGTCGCTACATTGTGGATGTTTTCAATTTGGGCTAAAATGTGACGTGGTGGCGGGTGCGTGACAGGCTCGCGGTCACCTGGCGGCTGACCTGGACCCGCTCGGCATCACGACAGCAGAGCTGCCCGAAATAGGAATGCGCGCGCCCCGTGACGAGCTCATCATGAGGAAATATTTCAATTTTGGTACGCAGGATATCAATGAGAAATGTCGTTGTCGTATTTGAGGCAATCACAAACGTATTTCGTTTCGTAATTTATTTGAACATTGCATTGCGTGTCACTTGATTGTTGTGTTTCGTAATCAGCGATTTTATAACACACATACATATTTATGCTTTTATAAGAGAATGATTAAGTATTGAACGGATTACTTTAAAGTTCAGTATAGCTTTTACACTATGCAAACACTGAAACTAAGTACTTACATAGTTTTAAGATTCATCACTTCTCATTCACTTTAACACTTAGATACGAAAGAGATGTTATTGTATATAATATACCTAACTTGCGTGTCTTACTGTAGATAACACGTGTGAATCTTCTTCACTGCTTGTGAAATAGTTAAATTACAACATTGTTCCTTGCATATGCATGTGTGTGATAAATACTCGCTGTCGATTGATATCAAACTTTTTGTTGCTGTAGTGAATGATTTTAAGCAGATTTAGTAACCTTAAGTTAACAGAACCATATCATTTACATTACGTGTATTATTTAGTTTCGTTCTTAAGTAATTAACGAATATAAATAGTGTCATTAAGAGTGTTTTTTGTAACATTATCACTAACCGGACCGACCTAAAATGCTAGTCTCAAAATAAAACAAAAATTACAGCAAGTACCTAGTTATATTCTTCTGTGTGTTGTGTTTAACGGAACTTCTGATATAGGTATATAATTGGTTTTCTCATTCAGTATGTAACTATATGCACGTAACGGGCGTTTTTTACTTGATATAGTATCTCTTCAATATCCCACCTGTTTTTATACCTATTTGCAAAAAGTTCATTATGTCAAATTATAAATTATTATTGCATAATTATTTACTATTATTTCATTTATTTATTTTCTAAATATTTTACGTTCTTATGTACTTATAAATAATATATTTGTATAATTAAAATTCATAAAGCTTTAAACATTTTATGAGCATAGAATGTATTTATTTGCTTTATAATAAAACAAGGACATTCTGGGTAGCAAGTTATTATTTTTGTTACTATGATTCTTTTTTATATTCGATGTAGTCCCGTGGTCACCTAGTGGCGCACTTAGATCCATTGGGGATCTCTACTGGGGACCCAGCGTCCAGTGGCGAATGGCATGGCGGTTTACGCGCCTTCGCTAGTGAAGCTGTCATTAGAGAACACGTCAGATTTGGTATGAGTGCTATAGTCTATCCCGTATTGCTATTTAATAACACTGATATCAATTGGACTATCAATCATACATTGATGAGATATGTGTTATAATTATTAGTTCACATAAAACAAATTATGTAATTATTTTATGGCTGTAGCAAATGATACTAAGTAGATTTAGAACCCTTATATATGATACTTTATATGAATGTGATAATAAAGTCCAATAGGTATCATGGAAAACGACTAAGCAATACGTATTCTAACTTTCAATGAGGTTTTGTAAAGGGGTAGTTTCGATTTCACTCCTCGCACCGGCTGTAAGCGGTTATTTCTAGCGATACACGCGTTTCACTCACTTACCTTTTCCTGTATCGTATGTAGTTAGATGCTTTCTGGTGCTTGGTTTGTAGAACTTAGACTTCGTAATATAGAAAGGTTTCGGATTTGACTTTTATACTTATAACATTTTTTACAGAGGTATAACTATTACCTTATTGGTTATGATCCTGGAGATAATTGAGACTAGCTTTTTGAAATTCCCGGTCATCTATAAGTACTAAAATTACAGCTGATTAAAACAGATTATTGAGTAAACAGTGTGAATAATATTAAGTGCTTTTATGTGCTAGGTAGTAATCAACTTTCAAGCTACGGAGATGGGAGTGAATTACATAACACTAATCGCTTGATAATCATATTCCTTTACTAGATTCTTTAGTGTAAACTTAGATTAATGTTTTGTGTTAGGCAGATAAGAATGTATGTTACTTTAGTCTATTATGCATATCGATTAACGACCGATCTCAATACTTATATCATAATGTTACCACATCTAAGGAAAAACTCTAACGACCAAAGCAATTAAATAGGCGGTCATTTATTTAAGAGCAACCCTTTGTATTCTGTGTGAATAAGTAGTAAATCCAAATAGCCAAACCTTCGATTTTAAGAAAATCAAATTGTCTTAAATGTTTACGATTACGCAATACATATACTTATACTTTTTATAGTTTAAATTTGTTGTTTGTTTATTGAGATCGACCGTAATTAATTAACGTCATTATATTGTATTTTAATTACATGTTTTGTACAATAATGAGCACAGCAGAAGAACGTTTACTTTAAGGTAGCCTTGGCCTACATTCACGAATTTCTCTCTAGTTACACACTTTAAAGAACATTATGTGTTTTCATCAAACTATGTATTAGATTAAACGTCAAGTCCTCGTATAGTAAGTTTCGCAGAACTGTATTCTTACTCCGAGTTTATCAATTTAAAAGTTTTGAAATTAATAAACTGTCAAAGTATTAAGTTTCTCCGTTCATTTTATTTAGGTTATTTTTGTTCTATTTATAGCATTTTATTTTATGTTTACCGAATGTTTTAATTGACAAAAAAATCGAAGACTCAGTCAATGTCTTCAAAAATATTTTTTTCTATTGACTAATTTGGACTAAGGGTACACAGATGTAAGGTCGTAACATATCGTCAACAAGGAGTTAACTCTAGATTTAAAAGATTTTAGTTAAGTTACGTGACCGAAGATACACAACAACTTCCCTCAGGTTCTCAATGACCCATGAAAGACTGACATAAATGAATATGCACGAAATTGTTAATTCCTAATTGTATTGTAATTAATTGTCTGTTTCGTTAATGTAACTAATAACTTATTATTATTGTTTGTTAATAAATGTTACACAAGGTTTTATGGTAACCAAATTACAAATATTTTACACATTTATATTTTATAAATATATGTAAGTATGTACAGTTTGTGTAATCACTTTACGTCTATGTTACACAATAAAATAGTTATGTTTACTAAAATAAAATCGTAGGTAGTTTTAAATTAATTAACATATTTTAAGACAACTGTTACTTAAGTTGCTTCAATGTTAGGTATAAAAAAGCTATGTAATAGAGTACAGGTAGAAACGCTTAAAACTATTTTCTACAATGAAATTTGCTTGATTTCAATTTTACAACACTTGCTTAACCGTGAGCATTTTGTTCGAACCTCAATATTTTAACGAATTATCTTTATATCTATAAAGTATTTTAAAGGATTTTTAATACATACTTGTACTACTTCCTACAATTATTTGAAAGAGCTGTATAAATTATAATGTGGTAGTATTATAGATAACTAACTCTTAGTGGTTAAAACAAACAGCTAAAGCTGCCCATATATTCTGAATTTCAATATTCAGCATGGTACAAGGGTAGGTACATGGTACAAGCCGGTAGGTCTTATAATTAATTTATTAAAAGCTGTTCTTATAATTGTCGCAGTATGTATTCGAAGAATCCTTTAAAATATGTAGGTATTATGAAAATATTTTTTTTTATATTTAATTTATTTATTATATTTCAACCACATATTCATTCCTCCTTACAAGTTAACACATCGAATTGAAAACTGCAATCCAATACTCTACTAAAAATAAATGCTTTTATTATGATGAATTAATCTCCCTACAATGTTGAATGAAGCTTTACTTGACATTACTTATATATTTATGTAACTTTTATTTTTCGGCTTTTTAATTGATTTAACTATTAACAAAGGATCGTCTGTTGCATTATTTCACGCTAAACAAGTATGTTGTGCACTAAAAAACAGATCCGAGGACACCACATAGCAAATCTCGACCCGTTGGAAATTGCAAACTACCCATTGTCCGGTAAAAACCCACGGGAGGTGATACACAACAGCTACAGGTTTGGTAAGGAGATACGAGAACCTGAAATACAGAAAGCACCATGGCTCGTTGTATCGTATACGTAGTTATGGCGGCGAAGCACTTTCCTTCTCAATCTTCCATCTGCAACACTATTCTAAACTCAATTATGCCTTTCTTTGCTTAACACGGTCTTAAAACATTATTTAAAAATGTATTCTATCACATATAAGATATATCGGGAATTGTAATTTAATTTCCTGTGTATAATCATACATTTATTTTGTTTATAACTTATACATAGTATATTTATACTTAGATAATAAATATATTTATCGTATTGATAGTGGTGCTTCTACTACATGAAGAGTATCGTTTTGGGGCTTTCTCTTTTTATTGTTGTTATGTTTGGCTTATATGAAAAAAAATAAATTTAATGTTACTTAACTAAAAAATATCTAATGTTTAATAGCTTTATTTATGATATCTAAAGTATGAGTAAAGAAATTGTAGAGATAGAGACCACGTTAATAAAATTAAATGGTAATTAAAAGTACCCCTTTATATTATTTGTAAATGTTGAATCATGTTGCAGTCGGATATTCGGACTATTTATGAACAGACTAAAATTATATAAAAGTATCTGATAAATTTTAATTTTAATTTATTTTGCAATTTATTTGTTTTTCTCTACAAAACTCTGTTCCTAAATCAGCGTGGAAGCTGTTAGCCATAACTACAAAATCATATAAAATGTGATTGTAATGCACAAGGTCCTCGGTCCTCGCACGGTTATCCATTATAAGTATTGGTGAATTCATGGATTGCACGTTTTTTTCATTATAATTTACGTATTACTTGCATGTATTGTATTTATAGTTTTATAAATTAGCATGATGTTTGCACGGGTGTATAACTATGTTAGTTTAGTTACCTACATAAATTCATAAACTATATTATTTTTACTATTTTGTATATAATTCAACATTTTTGTTTGTCACAGATCTGCGTAGACCGCTACCTTTAGTATAGTGTTCATATTTTGTTGTGCCGGTGTTGGACTGTAGCCAATATATTGTTTTCTATAAGATTACGTATGTATGTAAACTCCAGACCATTTTGACATCACATATTTTGTAAATGCACGACTATTCTGAATCTCCATTTTATTTCTGTAATCGAAATCTGTAATCTTTTATTTAACTATGACTTCATTTTCATTATGAACGATATGTGTGGGAAATATAAATGGCTATAAATCATAATATAATAATACTAGTAAAGGGATATGATAATACTGCTTCTATGTGCTTGTTTAAGGGTCTTCCAATCTGTATCAGCCTTATTTCAATATTGCATCATGAATTTTTAATGAACATTATAATGTAATTTTTGTTCGTTCATACTTTGATTGAATAATTATGTTTTTAGATGAAGCTGACATGGACAGAGTGTTTAAATTACCATCCACCACATTTATTGGTGAAAAAGAGAAAGCATTACCTTTAAGGTAAATTGTTTTATCATATTTTAGTATATTGTGCGTAGTAATAATTGATATAGATAAAAAAATAAAATAATAGAGTCATCTCTATATTGTTAGTTTACATGAAATGGGTTTTATCAAAGATAAACCTTCGCCTTGTCTGGCATTTCCAATGATTACTGGCTGATAAAAATGATAGCAATCGCTTGATTAAAATTTTGAAACATCCGACTTGATTGTTTTTCTCTCATTTTTTTTGTTACAGAACTTATCTAATTATGCGATGTAATTTAAGATATTATTTTGCAATAACTTTTTAATTTCTACGAAATAGATTATTAACTCAATTCGTCTGTAAAAAAAAATAATACCACTTGATGCACCTATCAGGCTTTCCTTAATTATTACTAATATATTAGTACTTAGTAAACTTTGTCACCTTCCTTTTTGGAAAACTGACCGCCATAAGCCTGTATCAAAATACGGCTACAGTATTGTAATGAAATCAAAGACGGTAGTAACTTCTTTATTTCTCGGTATCATATTGCCGGTCTTACCCAATACTAATTAAGTAACAATGTGTATGATTTTTACAGAGAGATCTTGAACCGTTTGGAGCAGGCGTACTGTAACAATATTGGTATCGAGTTTATGTTTATAAATTCTTTGGAACAATGCAATTGGATAAGGCAACGTATGGAACCACCCAATGTAACGAAAATGAGCAACGACCAAAAAAGATTGATCCTTGCACGTCTCACCAGATCTACCGGGTAAGTCACTTTTCTCAGAATTAATATATTATTTAGTCTCGATCACACACGGACACGATACGATGGGGTGGGTTGGAGAAAAAAGTCCTATGTGAGATTCAAACCAGTCAGATTCTTATATTATATATTCATATTTACATGGAGCGGCTTACACTGTTCCACAGACGCAGTAATAATAATAAAATTGTTCACATATACCGCAAACGCTACCGTGTCCTAAAGTAGAAAGAGCTTATCCAATGGTTACGTAATACTTACAATTTTTATATTGTATTGTTTCTTTTACATTTTCAAGTACACTCAGACTAAGTCTATGTTTTAGCAAACAATATTTCACTTGTTCGGCTTGGATAAATCTGCGACCATGGGAATGACTGGCAGATACACTAATTAGTATTTTGCTGTCATTACTGCTAACAAGAACTTGACAAAAAAGCAAAGTATAATAACGTCGGTATTCATATTAGGTTGGGGAAAAAGTCTTTTCGTATTTTTGTATGAAAAGTCAAGACATTTTTTTCAAAGTTTATTTACATTTATTTACAATATATATATGTACCGTTTTGTTGAACAACTTTCTGCCATTTTGTGGGCAGAGACATTATCCCGTTACTGTAGAAACTTTGGGACTTCTGATCAAAAAAACGGGACAAATAGTTTTGGCAGTCCTCTCTTGAGGTCAACCTTACAGAACCTAAAGAATTCAGATTTTCACCTGTTTCGGTCTCTTCAAGACCGAAACAGGTGAAAATCTGAAGGCGCAAGGTCAGGGCTATATGTTGGATGCACTAGGACCTCCCAGTCGAACTCTCTTAATTTTTGCTGAGTGGCTAAAGATGTGTGTGGTCTAGCGTTATCGTGATGAAAGACCACACCCTTCCTGTTGATCAATTCCGGCCGTTTTTTCTCGACTGCTTCCTTTAATCTCATCAGTTGCTGGCAGTAAAGATCAGAATCGATGGTTTTGCCGGGCGGTAAAAGCTCATAATGAACAATGCCCTTCCAATCCCACCATACACACAGCATCACCTTATTTCGTGTTAGGCCAGGTTTGGCCACAGTCTGTGAAGCCTGGCCAACTTTCGACCACGACCTTTTTCGCACGTTCTTGTCGTACGTGATCCACTTTTCATCGCCAGTTATCAATCTCTTCAAAAACGGCTCGGTTTCATTACGTCTCAATAATGAATCGCAAATGAGTACACGGTTCATTAAGTTTCTTTGAGTGAGCTCGTGTGGCACCCAAATATCGAGCTTTTTTGTATAACCAGCTTTCTTCAAATGGGTCAAAACTGTTTTGTGGTCAATTCCCAGTTCTTCAGCTACATCGTAACTACTAATATGCCGATCTTGCTCCACTCTTTCAAAAATGGCGTCCATTTTATTCGTAACAGGGCGACCAGAGCGAGGTGCATCTTTAACATCAAAATTTCCGGACTGAAAACGTTTGAACCAAATTTGTGCTACTCTTACTGACACTGCATCAGGTCCATAAACATCACAAATTTTTTTCACTTCTTGAGTTGCATTTTTGCCTTTTTTACAATAAAATTTTAAAATGTATCGAATTTCTTCATTAGATTCACTCATTTTTACGGAGAGAAAAACAAATGAAAAATAGCGGGAAACAACTTTTTTTTATTTTTTTCTTTTCTTTATAATGTAACCTTTTTAATGTTACCAAAACCAGCCAGACACAAGTAGTACAGTCAAAGAAATTTTATAATAAGTTTATACCTACGTTATGCGAAAAGACTTTTTCCCCGACCTATTATTTGCTATGCCGGTTGCTATGTTGCTACCTAGAAACCGGCAATTTAGTATACATTCAGGAAGACTTGTCTTATAAATATTATTGGTTAGCTTCCACTTCAATACATCTGTCGGGTTCATCAAGCTTTTAATATAGAACATGAATGCAGGAAACCAATTAATTTGATTTTTTATCTTTCGCTTTATGAATCAGATTTCACAAATAACTTTTTGTTATAATGCAATAATATAATATAATGTAAAAAACGTGTATTGCTGGTTATATTTGACGTGTTAAACAGATAACGGAGGCCGTATAAGTGTTGTGCATATAAAGTACATGAGTGATCACCTTTCCTTCATGTCATCTATGATGTATTATGTTTTAAAGTAGATAGTTGCAGTTTTTTTTAGTATCGATAACTTCTTACATGACAACAATGTTTCTTAGATATGTTTTTTTATTGTGAATAAATATTGTCATTGCTGTATGCCTAAGTTTTTCACAATTCCTATACATGAGCTTGCGGCTTTGAATCTCTAGATTGCATTCCACAAAGAAACAAAAGCAGTATACGTTGTTGACCTGGGTAATACATTAGGTTTCAGGTTCTCGCACTCTACTAACCATATTATAACTCTTTTACCAAACATAGAAAGCCTCGTACATAATAAACTTACGTTAAGTACTCGACCATAATATACAATAGTGGTTAACCTTACAGATTTGAGAATTTCCTGGCTAAGAAATGGTCATCAGAGAAACGTTTCGGTTTGGAAGGGTGCGAAATTTTAATCCCTGCCATGAAACAGGTCATTGATGTTTCTACGAAACTTGGCGTCGAGTCCATCATCATGGGAATGCCTCATAGAGGTATGTATAGTCTTTTAATATTTTGTTAGTTTAGATATCGTAACTGAAGTTAAGCTAAGTATGGTAAGCTATATTTTCGTAAAAGCTGAATAATCAAAAGTGCGCCAATATTTTGTCGATATTTCTATGAAAATAAAAAAAGGAATCCTTGAATTAAAACTGTATCAGACGAGAGAGACGGTATTAGTATCCGTCTGTCACTGTAGTAGGCCTGCAGCTGCGCATCAATGCTCTGTTATGATGAATTTGACTCTTGCTTCTTACTTTATGTAGAAGAGAGTTGCATTTTCTTTATGGTTGTGTATAAAATTTGCTTTTTGAAACTACACAACATATAACTTATTCCTATTGTTTAAAGGTCGTCTGAACGTATTGGCAAATGTTTGCCGCAAGCCTCTTCATCAATTGTTCACTCAGTTTGCTGGTCTTGAAGCAGAGGATGACGTGAGTATAACATAAATATATATAACAATATCCATTTAGTAACATTCCTGCGCTATTTCACATTTAAAAAACTATGCAAATGTACGCAATTTATACAGTTGTTTCAATTTTTGATTCTATGTCTAGATTGATTGATAACGGTAATTATGATAATCACTTGTAGGGCTATTACGATGCATTTTAATGTATAAATATTCATCGGGGATTCTAGTTTGTTGTTTTATGTTAGTCGTCAATCAATGTATGTAACGTACATAAATATAACTTGTCTATGGTTAATGAATGCAAATTATTTATAGACTTTAAATAATCCTTGTTAATTAAAAAATTAATATACATAACAACGAATTAAGAGATAAATAGACGTAAATTTTTACTTGTAGTAAACCAGCTTAGAATAGACGGAGCATAGAAGGAGTTCATGATTTTAAACAAAATAATATAAAATTCTATTTTTTTTTTATATTTTTTAGATAATAACATACGTGCATAATTTCTGTCTATATTCTATGTAGTAGTTTTCAAGCTCAGACTGTTTTATTTATTATTACTTTATTATAGGGCTCCGGTGATGTGAAATACCATTTGGGTACATACATTGAGCGTTTGAACCGTGTAACGAACAAGAACATCCGTTTGGCCGTATGCGCCAATCCATCTCACTTGGAGGCAGTAGACCCCGTTGTGCAGGGCAAGACTAGAGCGGAACAGTTCTACAGGGGTGACAATGAAGGCAAAAAGGTATGACAACTTTACTATTATATAGTGTGATGATTTTCTAAGTAGTGTACTGGTTAACTGTATCTATTGAAGTACTATTATTCATATTTCTAAGTAATCACCTACTTGTAAAAGTAAGCTATACAAATAAATACGAAATATTCTTATTAATTGCATTTTGAACGTGGAGTACTAAAACCGATGTCCATATTTAAAGTTGTTTATATTTAACTGAAAAAATGTATGCTACAATATATTTATTACGTTTGTAATTAATAAAATAATGTCTGCTTGTTCTCCTCTATCTAAATATAACACTATACTTCAGGTGATGTCAATTCTATTGCACGGAGACGCTGCCTTCGCGGGACAAGGCGTAGTGTTCGAGACGATGCATCTGTCGGACTTACCCGCCTACACCACGCACGGGACCATACACATCGTCGCTAACAACCAGATTGGGTTCACTACTGACCCGAGGCACTCGCGGTCTTCTGCTTACTGCACTGGTAGGTTAAGTCACAGTATTCCATAGTCAAACTCCTTTTATGTAAAGTTAGCCTTTAGAATACATTGATAGTATGCGTAGATTGGTAGTAGTAATTAACTTGAAAAATGATAAGAGCATTTCCTAGTCTGATTTTATAAATAGACAAAAGATAATTGATTAGATACTGAGAAATAATATTATGAATTTTTTACTTAAACAAAATACACTTAAGATAAAAATATAGTATTGTTAAATTGTAACATACAATAACTAAGGTTTTAAGTGAAAATTAAGATCTATCAGTGCCTTGATTAACACAACCATGTATCTTAGTTTGAGGTATGCGATAGTAGCCTATTAACACAATACATTCGTTCCACAGACGTAGCTCGCGTAGTAAACGCGCCCATATTCCACGTGAACGGCGACAACCCCGAGGCGGTGATGCACGTGTGCAACGTGGCGGCGGAGTGGCGCGCCACGTTCCACAAGGACGTCGTCATCGACATCGTCAGCTACCGACGTAACGGACACAACGAGGTCGACGAGCCTATGTTCACGCAGCCGCTTATGTACCAGAAGATTAGGAACACCAAGCCTGGTAACCTATACTTTATCTTTAATATTCGCCTACTTATACTTACTGACGTTTTTGAAATCATCATCTTCTGATCACACTTCGGGTCAATAATAACAAAAAATCCCAACAGTGCTTGGTGTGTCTATGTACCTCTAATGGTTTCGTATACTTACACCATAGGTATTTCTAGGTATTCTACCGCTTTAATTATGACACTGTCTTTACTACTTCTTTGGATGTAATATATAATAGACCTACCAGAACAAAAAATGTCCAACATCTGTATATTTCGTTACAGTAAGACAAATAACTGTTTCATATTCTCTTTCATAGCTGATTTATCAACTTTAATTACAGTGCTCGAAAAATACGCTGATCAGCTTATCACCGAAGGTGTAGTTACCGCTGAAGAAGTGAAGGATGTCAAGGACAAATATGACAAAATTTGCGAAGACGCATACAACCAAGCCAAGCAAGAAACTCACATTAAATACAAGGACTGGCTTGACTCACCGTGGTCCGGATTTTTCGAGGGCAAGGACCCACTTAAGGTAAGTTTTCTGATGAAAATAATACAATAGAAATGCTTAATCAAAGTACATACAACTGAATATCTTTAGACGTACGGCTTCTTAGTAACGTAAATAATTAAAAGATGTTTAATTAGGATTAATATAAACTTTAAAAAAATAACTTCATTATTATTGTATTTTTTGGATTATTCTCTTTATTCATCTTATTTGTGCAAAGCATTGCCTAAGTTTAAAAAAGTCGTTTAAACACAATCCATTTTTGCAACAGATGTCGAACACCGGTGTAGTAGAAGAGACATTAGTACATATCGGCAAAAGGTTTTCATCTCCTCCTCCAAATGCTGCGGAATTCGAGATCCACAAGGGTCTGCTGCGTATCCTCAAGGCTCGCATGGAGATGGTGGACAACAGAACCGTGGACTGGGCTTTGGCCGAAGCGATGGCCTTTGGTTCGCTGCTGAAGGAAGGAATCCATGTGCGTCTTTCAGGAGAGGACGTAGAGCGTGGAACATTCTCACACAGGTAGGTGACTATTTTACACAAGTATGACTATAAAATGCTGTCAACTAAAATCTTACTTATAACTGTAGTAGAGAATATAATAAAAATCATCCTTAGAAAGAAAATTCAAGCCGTTTTTGTTATATGAAGTACTAAGTAAACATTCTATTACATGTAAAAATAAACTGCAATAATCAACATTAAAGAAATCACAAGTGCAGGATTGCGCGGCCATGACTTCAGAGGTGAATATCTAGTAAAGTATTGATCTAGGGCTTGTGATTCTTTTTTCGACAATTTTCGACAAATACCGCTATGCCGATTGAGCTGTTTTCACGCGAAGTAATGTAGACTTCGGATTATGTTTTTAATGAAATACGTATCCCATTATTAGTCTGCTAAAAAAAACATTGACAATTAATTACAAAAAAATAAAGAATCTATGTATTTGTTAAAAAGTTGATAGAAAATTGCCTTATAGGGACTCCTCTCGGAACTATTGCTGCTTACTATCAAAGGTCAATAATATTTTACTTAATTATTGCAGACATCATGTCCTTCATCACCAGAAAGTGGACAAGGCAACTTATTGTCCTTTAGCTCATCTGTACCCTGACCAAGCTCCCTACACTGTCTGCAACAGCTCACTCTCTGAATATGGTAAGTAATCCTAAATAATTAAAGTTAAATGTAGCACTATGTTTATAACTAAAAATAAATATAAATAAAATAATTCATTACCTAATGTTGATTACTTCATAATAACGAAGTAGTTAATGTTAGGGAAGTTTTACTCCGAAAATATCGTTACTTATTGAAAGGTAAATCTCTATGACCTTTGTGTATGGTTAGTACTTAGTACCTATGAGATATAATAATGGACAAGGCCCTTAAAACATTCACCAGGCTTCTCAAAAAGAACATATTAAGTAGTAATAAGTTGATATATTTAAAAATAAACGTTACTAGTGTATTTAATTAAAATATTTTTGTCAGGTGTACTCGGCTTCGAGGTCGGCTACTCCGTAACGAACCCGAACGCACTAGTCCTATGGGAGGCCCAGTTCGGCGACTTCAACAACGTGGCGCAGTGCATCATCGACCAGTTCATCTCTAGCGGTCAGTCCAAGTGGGTGCGGCAGAGCGGCATCGTGCTGCTGCAGCCGCACGGCATGGAGGGCATGGGGCCCGAGCACTCCTCCGCGCGCCTCGAGCGCTTCCTGCAGATGAGCGCCGACGACCCCGACTACATGCCGCCTGAGAGTCCTGACTATGAAGGTAACTTCACCCTGCTTTTTATGCTGAATTGAATTTAAATTGGGAGACTAACCAAAGCCCCATACAAACCCATTCAGTGGTTTGATCTTTTTGGTCGTGTTTAAATTTGTAAAAAAGCTAGATAAGCTAAAAGTCAAATTAGCAATAATATAAATTAATAAAAAAAAATATTTACAGTCCGTCAACTGCATGACGCTAACTGGATCGTAGCAAACTGCTCGTCACCAGCATCGCTGTTCCACATCTTGCGGCGACAGATCGCTCTGCCTTTCCGCAAGCCTCTCATCCTCATGACCCCCAAATCTCTGCTGCGACACCCCGAATGTAGGTCATCATTCGACGAAATGAATGAAGGAACCACCTTTAGAAGGTAAGAAAACTTTTAGTGCTGAACGAATGTATGATTTAAATACCCACACGTTCATTTTTATAAAAATCTAAAGTAAAGTAATTTTAACAACTTTTAGTTTATTTGAAAACCATCGTTTAGCAACAATACAATGCAAAGTAAAAAGATTTGATTATAATTAAATATTGTTTTAGATTTCTCTCTTATACTTAATATTAATATTATAATTTCAGAGTAATTCCTGATGAAGGCCCTGCTGCAGAGAATGCAAATAACGTACGCAAGTTAGTATTCTGCTCGGGACGCGTTTACTACGATCTATTGAAACATAGACGTGACAAGGGACTTGAGAAGGACATTGCTATTGCCAGGTATATTATAATCTCTTTGATTAAACATATTTTGGCTCATCTATATCCCATTTTATGACTCAATTAACATTACTTGTTTTTCTTATCAGAGTGGAACAAATTTCTCCGTTCCCATACGACTTGATCAAAGCAGAGGTCACCAAGTACCCGAATGCGCAATTAGTATGGAGTCAGGAGGAGCATAAAAATAATGGATCTTGGAGTTACATCGAACCTCGTTTTAGAACATTGCTGCAGAACCAGAAACATATTCAGTAAGTGACAATACTATATCTAAATTGGTACATATTTCAATCTTGGTGAAACCAAGAATTTTAAAACTTAAAGTCTGTGTCGCGGTCACATTTTACAAAACAGTAAGGCGACGTGTAGGCTTTAGAGTGGTCCGAAATATTTATAACTTTTCAGAAATTATTGTCCGGTAAATAAATAACCCAAGGCTAGGCAATAATTTAAATTTGTAATCTATATAATAGGTATGTGTATTCTATTCTATTTCTACGTGACCTAAAATGTGTTGTTGTGACGTGGTACTAAAATTAAAAATTACGTGGCGTTACGATACTTATCGTTTAGTCTACAAATAGTTACACTTAAAAACTGATGAATGTACTTTGCTGCTGGAGTCTTTCTTTTAAGTTTCATTACTAATCGGGTTTGCATGCTCATATTCACAAAATCAAACCTTACCTATTCCTGAATTCATATAAATAACTTGTGTTTTCGATGTACTAACAAACGTCATGCCATAACATAAACTGGCTATTGGTTACAGGGCAAAGTCCCATTCTCAAGGGGGTAGTTGGTTTAGCCAACTTTTCGGCGGGGACGAGAAACCCGTACCTCAAACTGTTGACGACACAGAGACTGTGCCGCGTACCATTAGGTGAGATCACCGTATTATGGCGCAACCTTCCCGCCTTCCTAAACATCTCCTCACCCATTTTCATGTGACTTATACCACATAATTTTATTTTCCTTTATTTTCTCATACATAATATTTGTCCTTTCTAATTAACTTAGGTCCCAAATGAACGCAATTTTGTCATATACCATATCATTATTCCTATTAGTAAACACATAATTATATTTATGTAACGATTTACGCCGTTCTTATTTTTAGCTGAGGTATTTATATTTTTACGCCTAGTGGATGTATGCTGCCAAATGCATTTGGCAGTGATTCAAAATACGTAAGCTATTTAAAAACAGCAAATAAGCATTGTCTTTCTGTACGAATGTCTGTAAACATCTATAGATCTCTGTCAGTTTAACACTTGTTAAGTAAATATTACTAAAAATAATCCCTTAAGACCTAATTGTACATTAATCGTACTAATTTACTGTTATATACCTACCCATACGTGCATGACTAAGTCAAATTGTACTTAAAAATGTATAAAATGTACTCGTGCGATTAATAATCAACCAAAAGAAAAAACAATCATGAAACAATACACATATAAAACATAGATAATAACTCCTATCTAACCTTACCTACTTAAAATTTATCATGCTTATTTTTTTTTGTTTAGTCATCATTGATTTCTCTTTAAACTAACAGAGGGCGATACTATTGCGATTAAGTATAGACTCAAGCAGCAAATTGTTTGAACTAAAAATTAATATAAAATGGTTGATATAACATTTATCAAAAACAATGTTGACACGGTGAGCTACAAATCTGGACTACATTATTTTAGTTTATTTGCAACGGTATTAAAGAATTAATCTCGACAATAAAAATACTAAATTCGGTATGTAAAGTAAAAGTTTACCTATGTCGAATCCAAAACCATTTAGAGATTTTGGATCGATAAGTAATAAAATTATTTAAACTATCATGGTCACATTCACTAGTAATAAATGAACTATCGGGATATTTACCATGTTTAAGGTTTGTGAGTTTCCGATATTTCGGCGCTGTTACAAGCGCCATGATGTTCCTCCGTGATCATGGCGCTTGTAACAGCGCCGAAATATCGGAAACTCACAAACCTTAAACATGGTAAATATCCCGATAGTTCATTTATTACTAGATAAGTAATAAAATCATATTTTTAGCGCAAAAAAACCCAAGATTGTGTTTATTTTTACAATTATTACATAAATTACTTTGTTTTTCATTTGACGTCTAAATGACATCATGTCGCCCGCCCAACAGAAGTTTGTTTCTGCTTTCATTGCTCAATAACTAAAACAACTAATTTGAGCATTTTTGCCCTCCCACCTATAGCCCATCTGCAGTAAACAGCCAAAGTAAGCAATTCGACCGCATCTATGACGTCATACATGCGGTCGAAATGCTTACTTTGGCTGTTTACTACAAATAAACTATAAGTAGGAAAGCAAAATTACTCAAATTAGTTGTTTATAATTGATAAACCTTTAAAATAAAAATATAAAAAAAATACTAAAAAAAATCTTTACATACCGAATTACACATAATATTATGTATACTGCTTACAATCAGTCAATAGGAAATAATACAGCCAATTAATAGTAGCAATGAAATTATTTTTTGTCACTAGGAATTTGTATCAACGAATCCACAAAAATATAAATATTAAAATGAAACAATATTTAAATATGCTTTTATTACAGTTACAATGGACGTGCGACTGCTGCTTCCCCAGCTACGGGCTCAAAGGCAGCTCACAACAAGGAGTTGAGAAATCTCCTCGAAGAGTTTTCCGTATTATAAATACATAACAGATCAATCTAGAACGTATGTGGCGCCAGCTGTACCACGTATTAGTAATAGACTAGACTTACACTCGTCAACTGTAGCCTGTCTGTTTGGTACAATGTACAGCGTGATACGTTCATAGTTAATGGCTACTTGTACACCATGCGGGTATTTGTTATAAGATCACGTTATGACCCGTCATTTAACATCATGTCACTTACTGTGCGTGACCGCAGCCGCCATATAGAACAATTTAACAAAATCATGTTTTATACATTTTAGTTGAAAAATATTTATCAATATATAAAACACTTGCAATAGAACCACATTTACGTAACTACACAATTAATCTCGAAACGAAATAACCCTTCGTCTATTTACATTTATGTCGAACGAAATTAAATTTTTGTAATTTAATTCATATTATTTTAGTTTGTTTTTACTCTCAGTATTTTGTTGTAATTAATCTTCAAAGATAGGTAGACTAGTTAGATAAATTATTATTTATTTATTTAATGTAGAATACGTTGTCTCCTATAGTACCTACATTATTTATTTTTATTTTTAAAGCAATATAACTTAGTATCACGTAGCCTCCACTTGTTAAGGTGTTACGTACTAGAAATTAATAATGATTATCATTAACAACATATTATATTATTGCAAATTAGAGTCAATGTGCTGATTGTATTATGTTTCTGTACATAAAAATGATTTATTTTTATATTTTTCTTTTAAAGTTTGTTGCAAACTTAATAAGTTATTGCTAATGTTCCTTGCACTAACCTGAACGTACGTTGTGACGTATTTAATATATTTATTACTAGCAGTCAATACTAATAGCTTTTAAATACGTAACAAAATAGTTATACCTGCAAGTATGTTCGTTACCATAACAGTAGCTATCAATGACTCTAAAGATATTGTACAAGAGATATTAATTAGTTAGGTATATAACTTGTAACTGGTCACCAGTTTTAAAGTAAATTGCACCTTAGTACATAAAATGTATGTAGTAAAATAGTAAAGCGTCTCGGAGGTCGTTTTGCTTTGCATTACCTTCTGGTCCCTATGTCTAGGTTTAGTTCACTCATAGTTACCGTCGTTATAAACGGCATTGTAAGGAGTAACACCAACATCCAACGCTTTGTATAAACCAGCGCATAATACTATCTTGACTTGTAAATCTTCTAATATCTATTTACTTCATGTACGTAGTATTAACAGTAACTGTTGGATATACATATATAACTGACATGTACTAAATACGTACGACACTAACTTTTGTTCTCAATTATCGTTTTATTGACACTTTATTGGCTAATTCTCTGTAGTTTTCTAACACTGTTTGCATGTATAGATGCACTATTATATTGTTATTGAAACTATTTTGAAGTTAACGTATTTTCGATGAAGGCTCAGAATTGAAAGTAAAAGCTGAGGAATGGTATGTTAAAGATTGTATGACAGGTAATAATTTGCCAGGAATTTCTGAGTCTATTTATTTCTATGTGTTAGTTTGATCTTAATAGTTAATTTACAAATGAATAAATCATAATTAAAATATATTTGGTTTTATTGTTTTCCTGTGTCCTGTTCATACCTTGACTGTCCTAAACATTAGCAAATGGAAGAATTCCTTGGATTCGTGAGCCAGGGTACTATCAAGATCAGGTTAGGACAAAAGTTAGATTGCATGTAGTAGGGTGATGCTACCAATTATAACCACTTTAAGAGTTAGTTCTATTTTAATATCGTTTATTACAGTGACAATACTGATAACGACTTTAACAACATGCTTTCTCGGTTCACTATTTAATAAATAATTGATTTTAATTATAAAGAAATGTTTTTATTCATATTGATTTTGTTTAGATGAGTCTGACTAAATAATTATCCTAACACCAATTATTGGCACCATCATGACCAATTACTAGCATCAACCGAGCCAATTATCAGCACTGTGATATTAGTCATAAAATTAGTTAGATTAATGAATAAATCTAATTGAATTTCACTAACATCTCTATATAACGGATCAAGAAAGAGTATGACTATACTTAGGATAATAACTTACGGATTGAAACTAAAAAACAAAGACTGATTAGATATGTTATAGGCAATGTGTATAATAGAGGTATTCTATACAATACCTAGGCAATGTATAGAATACCGGGGTCGTTCAGGCAATGTATGAAATGAAATTCAATGTTGAAATTATTTTATACATTGCCTAGGAAATGTATTGAATACCTAGGCATTGTATAGAATACCGGTTGAAGCATAGGTAATGTATGTAATCTGCTTTTCTTCTCTATGATTTAGTTAGATTATATTTAGTTGCTACCAGAAACGAGATGCTTAGGTGTCTTATGCGAGATGTCGTAGGACAAAACAACACCAAGATTACAACTTCTGTAGGTTAACCTAACCTAGGTTAGAACTGTGACCACTAATGCCAGATTTAAATTCTTTACAACAAAAATTCTAAGCTATTCTAAACAATGACATTATTAATTAAAGCAATATGATCTTTGAATGTTATGAAGAAAAAAGTTCTGAAAAGGAAAATTATGATTACTTATAAACGTTTCTTGGTACAAACAGTATGAATAAAAAAAATATGATCACTAACGGCGCTTGTACACGCTAAGAAAATTTGCCGTGTCTACGCCAGACAAGACAAATCTTCGTGTAGACGTCAAGAATTTTGTCTTTTTCGTACACGAAAACTTTTCTTGTCTTCCGCAGACAAGAAAATTCGGAACGTGTACACGCCAGGATTTTTTTCGTACAGTCGTCAGACGGGCGTAGGGCGCGCAAGTAATAACAAGTGTGATAATCAGTGTGAGTTTGCTTTAGTAAAAATGTTAACTAGAAAGCAAACAAGTATGATACCCTACTACACCGCTCCCCGCCCCTCCGCAACAACGTTCGCCGTGTCTTGTCTTGCGCAGACAAGAAAATTTTCTTATGCATCGCCGGCGCTATGTACACAGGTCGTGCTTAGAAACGACACGAATTCTTGCGTAGGCCCGGCGATTTTTCTTACCGTGTACAAGCGCCGTAACGGTTATGAGCTCCGTTGGTAGTAATAAAAAATTATGAAGATTGATTATTATGAACACAAAGCGTTAGTAAGACCAAAAATATGACTTCGAATTTTATGTAAGCCAATATGGACCCGTAAATAAGTACATTAAAAGCACTTATTCTTAACGTGGTTGTCCATTATACACATTGCCTGATGCGCTTCAGGCATTTAATACAATACCTAGGCAATGTATGAAATGAATCGTATTATACACATTGCCTGATCGTTTTAGGCATTGTATAGAATGACTAGGTATTCTATACAATGCCGGATTATACACATTGCCTATAACAGATATATTTCCCAGCGCGGAAATTGAAACTACGACCTTGTGCACTGCCGAGGTTTTTATTGTGACTAAATTCTAAAGTAACAAGTATTGAAAACTAGGTACAACCTATATTGTTAAAAAAGGTAAAATGGAGTAGATATACTAACTGTAGTATACTAGGTGCCTACTTATAAAAATAAGTGATCCCGTGTACAAGTGTGCATCATTGTGTTCTGAAATACAAATCTTACAGAAATAATTTCTAGATCGCATGTACTTATACATTTTTCTTCAAATGACAACGGCAGAACATACCTAATGTCCTTGAGAGGTACTCCCTGATGCGGCCTACCAGTCTTTTGGAGTGCACGTTCCAGATTCATATCTTAAACCAGACTCATTTCAGCTCACAAAGGGGTCTATGCTCCCCATTTATAAAATGCTTGGCTAGCGTCGAGTGCGCGGACCACACGAAAAGGTGCGAAGATTAAAGATGGTATCAGTTACAAGTGCGTTTTACATGTCATGCGACCAACACTTCAAAGACGTGCGCTTGTTTGAATAAGCGCTGCGTGTAAAACATCCTTTTTACATAAAAAAAACTTCACTAGTTCGTAGGTTTAATATCTACTATGAGGCTTATATTGAAAAGTAACCGTGATGTACCTAGGTATAAGTTAAAATCAATAATAAAATAAAATAGTTGTTGTTTTTTTTGACAAAAAGTTAATGCGTTAAAGAACTCCCACATAATTCCTAATCAATCCCTAGGTTTTCATAATATTTTAATTAAAGAACAGGATTTAATATAAAAGATACTCGATCGCTCTACCCATATGGCTTCCTAAATCATTTTTCTAATGTGCTAATAACTAGCAGGTACTTACAAAATTTGCCAAAATGTTTTTGTTACCAGTCCTTCAAATGTTGATGTCGTCACTCGTCGACTTCGATGTTGGATATTTATGTACTTATATAATTGTAACTTCAATCAAATCAAATTTATTCATAAATAAAATAAAATATTACATAATAAGTAATATAAGGTACGTTGACTGGTCCCAAACTAAGCAGAGCTTGTACTATGGGTACCAGGCAACAGGCATAGGTACATATTTATATTTTAATTTATTTATACCTACGTACTAATAATAATAATATGTGACATAAAAAATAAAAACATATGTCGGAAACAGTACTTAATTTGATTCATAAACAAAGCGCAGCACGAATGCCGGTAGAGGCGACACTGTCGCAATGACGTGTATAGCTTCGTGCTACAACGGAGCCTAGGTGGGGTGCGCCTGAGGGAGACGCCAGTCAGTTACAGTTTGACTTCGGTCGTGATCGGTGCTCCTTACTAGGAACCGTTACCCGTTTTGTTTGAGTAGTGTTATTTCGAAGTGTTCAGTGTAGTTAAAGTGTTACGTGTAATAAAAGTGTTACTTCGAGTTGACCGATCTATCGTAGGACGTGCCATCATAAGCTAACGCCGACATCAGAATTGGGATGAACGCCAGCCAGCCCACAGGCTGCGTAGTGAACGAGCTTCCTGGTATTTTGTACCGATCAAGTAAGATCTTTCCATTATAATGAGCTTTGAGCAGAGTGCTCACTGTTTAAAGGTACTGTTGATAATTTTAGAAGTACAGTAATGTAGTTCCTGCTGTGTAATTAAATTGTCCTAGTTGTATAGTGTCCATATGATGGTTTTGTGTCTAGTGTTTAAATTTTGGCTATTATTGAAAGTGACGAGTAGGTTTTGACATATTTTTACTTTTTTAACCTGACTATGATTTGTGAAAAGATAGGATATAATTAAGGGACCTTTAAGCCCTAAGTTTGATACGGTGACAATAAAAAATGATGGTGATAAAAGGAATCTCATTTTGTTGAGTACACCCATACACCGTCGTAGGTCAGTTAACATTAGAGCGTCGCGTTAGCTAGGATTCGTTTTCAAGTGTTATTTGCACCTACCATACTTTAGTGATTTATGTTGTGATTATTCAAAAATAATTTGGCTAAAGAGATGAAAAATAAAAATAGTCATTTGATGTCCATGTAGTAAACACCTAAGTAAGTGCTATTCACGTGGTTTACTAGCACTTTATTTTTAAAAGTCGTTAAATTTTAAAGAAAACAGATTAGAAATAAATTAATTTGATTATGACGTTACGTAATAAGATAAAGACGATGTGATTGGTCGATTTTAAATACCTGTTCTTATGACATTCGAAAGTTAATTTGTACTATTTTATGTTCTCTATTTGAAAAAAAAAACATTTATTTGTCACTCACAATACACAACAATATTGTGATTTTTAAATAAGGAAACGTTTTATTGTGACCTATGGGACCACATTTACTACAGTTTTTTTATTGTGTTCAATAGCAGAGCGTTGATTTTTGAGAGTAATTTAATTTGATATTAATTTCATTGCTTAGTGTCAGGAATTATCGATTTACTTAAACATCAGGTTGTGTAATTTTGTGTGAAAATTGGTTAGATTATTCATTCCTAATTTACCTATTTGTGTATTTCGTTGAAGGCAAAAGTGTTACAATAACTTATTACAATAGAAATAATAAATACCACATACAATAGTGTGACTTAAGCTAGACTATGCTATGAAAGGATGAAAGTACCCTTGTATCTGTGGGAACTCGTAATTATACCAACTGTTTCGCTAATATTTTAAAAGAAATTCGAGTGTAATATTTTGGTGTCTATTTGTAACTTTATAACGTGTTAATTTTATCACCCATCCTAAACGTTTTATTTAAAGGTACCTAATAAGTTAGAATAGCTGAGTCCAGTCCTCCAGGTTAAGGTACGTGGTACGTGTTGATGAGGTACAATTTATATCCAAAATTAACAGGGAATTAGTTTCACATAACTGAGCTGACAAATAATTGCCTGTTGTGGGAATAAAAGTGCAAAGACGAACCTATTAGTTAACTATATTGGCAAGTGACCATGATTTAATTGGCTCATCAGAACGAAGACTTAATTCTTTTGAAGTAAACTAGGACTCATGATTTATAGGGCTAGATTTGAAATTCTTAGTTATTTTGGTGTTTTGGATTGTAGTCATCCATTTCATTGTTAGGACGCAGGATCTGTTGTGTTCTACAATACAAATATCAACTGTAAGTAGGTAAGTACAATTTTGATGTAAGTATACAAACTTCCGTAGGTACTGTAATTTTATTCAAAGTGTTAACTATGAATTTTGTTCATTAGTTTTTAAATATTTTGTTTGTTTGATATCAGAAGATAAAGATGTCGCTAATGTGCAGTGACAGGTATAGAGAGTAAAATTGATATGAGAAACTATGAAAGAGAGCTTAGTACTTTTACTACTTAGGTGAGATACAAAAGAGACATACAAAAGCCAGCAATAATTGTTACCACACAATTAAAAATAAATAAAAGCTTAGTATATAACAAATCGGTAGCCGTCTCTCTTTAGTTGTATCACGTCTTAAGTGTCCCATTACATAACAGAACGTTTCCCCGCAAAGAGATTCTCTTTAAACTAAAATGTCATCTGTGAAGACTACAATCCACAGAAGTATCACAGCACTTTGTTGTTTCTCTCGGGGCTTAGTCCTTTGTTTTCTAAAACCTAGCCGAGCTCCTTTAATACTTTGTAATGGCGGGACAAATTCTGTGTGTCTTGCTCGCTGTCTGCGATGAGTGAGTTGAGATGAGCTCTCATGTAGGTATGAGTACTCTCCCGGTGCGTCCACTTTATGCGCATGTGTAACCGACCTCTGAGTAAACGTTTCTTCCGCAACGCTTTATGTTAAAGGAATAATTTACAACTTGTTCTCGAGATTGTTTACTAAAGGTTATGAAGAGATGTTACGGGCTTTGGAGCCTATGTTTCTATACCTACTTAGGTATATAGGTGCGTTTGTTACCTGCGTTATGTCTACCTACCTACATTAGGTTAAGAAAATATCATGTATGAGAAACAGAATAAAAAGTTTGTTTGTTTGTTTTTATATTATTTACATATAAATTTATTGATAAAGAAGTTTACATATTTTCATTAATTATTAAAGAAGATGCGGTTTTAGCTCTAATGTGCAAGTAGGCGTAGTTTTTCATGCAGTAAAAACATCTTCCTCAGTTGTTGTGCTGTGCCCATTTATTCCCCCTTAAGCTACTTTGAAACTATGTTTACTTGGAAGACTATGAGAGCTAACGAAATTGTAGAGCTATGGAACTTACCAGCTTGTGTATCCACTTGTGCTTGTGTACCAGACTGTGTTGAGTGTCGATGCATGAAAACACAGTGCTTTACTAATAACGTTTATGTATCTGGTCCATACCAGAGGCAGGGGTAGTGTTATACAGCATTTTTTTAAACAAGCGGACCACCGAGTGAGGGATTTATTAGTCTCGTTTATGGAAAAGCATAGAGTTTGTTTCATTGTTTATTACATTAATTTTCTAACTAGTAAACTAAATACGTTTGTATAGTCTTAAAATTTATATTGAAATATGAAATTAATGTCTAAATAAAATATTAAGCCTAAAAAACAAAACGTCACCGTTCCCCTCACACAAGAAAACGAGCCTTTATCCTTCCAACAAAAATAAATCTACAATGAAGCTTCACTTAATATCTAAATACATTTTTTGTAATCTCAAAGAAAGTTATAGCGGCCGTGTTTTGTTTAAAAGTCCTTTCCTGGAGGACAAACAGGGTGAAGACGGTAGATTAAAGATAGATAGATAGTATCACGCAAAAGTACCAAGCAAGGCACGCAACCAACGCGACGCGTAACTCTGCAACACTGTTTTGTGTTAGAGATATTAAAGGATGCGGTACCCTACCTGTCTACACTACCCTATAAATCTTTTCAGATTTTTTACTTACTCCCTTTAGGTTAGAGGTGTATGAATACATGTTCAACTTCGTATCTCGTTTTTCCATAAAAATATAGTAAAGCTATGATTTAAAGGTTTTTTCTTATTATTTTGTATGTGTGATGCTGTTTTATTTTGTCGACAATACCTACGTATTAAGTTTCTCGTTATAAGATTCTGAAAAACTGTTTAGTTCTCGTTCAACGAGGTCTTGAAAGTCATATTGTTATATCATATAGACAATCGTTTGAATACACAGATAACAAATTCCTAGAGACTTTTCTAGTGGAATCATTATCATAAAAATACCAGTCACGATAACTTTAAGGCTCAGGTCTCGTTTCTTGGTAGAAAGCCTATTGACTTCTATAACGCTAGCTGGATGAATTTCTATGGTTTTGTCCGGTGTTTTCCTAAAAATGCGAAACTAGCACTAGAAAAATATTACTATTTTTATAAGTTATCTAATATTACAAGTCCTATCTACTAGGTGACAAGATGGCGTAATATGATTCAAGAAAAAATATAATATCAAAGTAAAAATAAAGTATTTCTTATACAACAGCTTCCTGTCTCTTAGATTCTTGAGTGTTTAATAAAGCTTAGTATTACATCTCGTTTCATATATCCTTATGTATCTAGCCGAGTATTTCGTCTACATTAAGTTGTTAGCTACTTGTGACGTGATATGACTTGGTTCGCCTGCGGGCTGAAGTATGTCACTGACATTTATCCCTATAGTTTAACAACAAAGGAGTCAGATTTGTTGCGTTATAATGTCGCAGCTCAAAGGGCCACCTTTGTTTCAACCTCGTTACGATGTGACACGTATGGGGGCGAAATGCTTTGATATTTGTTTTTATTTTGTTTGCTCAGCTAATTCTCAGTTTAACTAGAGGTAGAAAAGTGCATTTGATTACAGTACTTTCTGATCTTGTATTCTTTGTACATTTTTTCTGTACAATCTTTTTGTTTGAAAAGTGTTTTTCCCGTAACATGTTATTTCAATTAGAGAGCATTATCTCTTGTTTTGGTTTTCTTATTAACGAGGAACTTTTTCACTAATGATGCTCCTAAGTGAATTGAGCTGCTGTTAAAGTGTAAGTTCTTATTTTTTACGTATACAACTATACATTTAAAAGTACGTTTTGAACATAATTTCAAACTTTGACGTCAATAACACCCTTTGTTTTGATTGTAGTATGTGGCTGTACTTACCACAAGTAGGAGAACTGTTTGTCGTATCAGAGTTAGAATTTTTACTTTAGATTTTGGGATATTACAGTTAAAAAATAGATATTACAGTAAATATTTTATTGTTGGGCCTACAATATAAACCACTCATTTAATTGGATTCAATTATTGCTAAAGAATTATTAATATTAATAATCGTTAAAACATAAGAGTACTTTTATTTCTAATGGGTAATAATTTTACTATTTTTATTGAGGTTGAAAGGTTACGAAAATGATATCTATAATTTTATCAACATCTTTGTATAATAAACTGCCTTATAAGATGTTAAAGAGTTGGAGATAAAAAGTTGGTTTTCAATACTTTTATCAAAGTGTTACTGTAGAAAATTTGCCTTGGAGCAAAGGCGTCGCGAGCACTCGGGCTGTTAGAAACTTCATGATTTATGATAATAACTGGATAAAAACAATTTATATGTTACATTGTACTTTGAAATACGTTAGGTAATTATGTTAGGAAAATGTTGCTAAAAGCCAAATTTTCGCAACTACTGCTTTAATGTATTTAAGATACGTAACGGTATGTATTTTCTGTTTTAATATTAAAAAGTTGAGACGTTTAAATACTCTTAACATTGCTGGTTCATAAAATTCGTACCTTTTGTCCAGAACGAATATCATTCATAGAAAGAGAGAAGTTTGAAAAATACCATAAAGACTGGTAATGGATTTTGAGTTTGGGACAAATACTAATATACAATACAAATCAGTATTATAAGAGCATAAGCAAATGTGTGCTTTTAATCGTCTCTACTTTTTTAAAATTAAATAGCTCCACGGCGACCGTATGTAAAACTATGTAGTCTACAAGAAAAGCGACAGTAAACTTTCTAGAGTTTGTCTTTGAGACGATTCACCAGAAAATTGATGGGTTCTCTGCTGTTGTTTAATTCATGACGTAAGTAGCTTTTTCAGACCTTAATGTTTTGTGATTGAATCGGTACATTCTTGTATTATGTAAGTTTAAAGTAATTTTAGTTGCGTGGGTAGAATAATACTCTAATTTAGTTATACAACTAAATACTGAAGTTGAAATGGAGTATTAAAATTTCAAATAGGTGTACATATTAGAGATAACCAGCCAGTCAGTCGCATTAACATAAATAATTCTCTTTGGAGATTCTGTATCCTGAAGATCCTCGTCGATAATTCAAGGTTTGAATAATTCAGCAGTCGTTTTAGGATAATTCCCAAATTGAAGGTTTCACGGTTACGCGTCGGCTTTAATGAAGTAAAGTTTTTCCTTCCATTCTTCTTTGTCGTATTCTAGAGGCTCGCGGCTGAATATTACGGTTGGGTATAGTTCTACATCGTCTACTTGATATGCGAAATCAATAGCCACGAGCGGTGCTACTGACTATTCTAGTATTGTCACTGAATTTTAAACGAGATAGAATTGGGACGGTTGTAAATTGCAATATGTACGATATGATTGATTTAAAAGTTATCTAATAAAGTAAAGTAAAACTGCTAAGTTGGACTGCGTTTGAAGACTAAATTACAAATTTATATTGATTTCCAATTCTGTAGACGATGATGAAATCAGAATTCCGATTGAAAAGACTTAAATTAAACGTTAAAGGGAAATTATGTCGTCGACGAGAGATCTAATTAAAAGCGTAAAAGGTTTTGTGTTCCTCAGAAAAAAGACAAAAAAGACTACAAAGGTTGACGTCAATAGCGATTTGATAAAAGTATTAAATTTCAGTTACTTTTTATCTTTCCCTTTCGATCTTGATTTAACGTCCTTTGAGGTCATTACTGAGGCTCACCGGAATGGCTTCGCTTAATGAAGTCGTGAAAGAAAATTGAGTTTAGTTAAAGGGGCGAATTTAATTCGATTTCAAACTTTTTGAATGAATGTCGCAGTTTAAGAACGGCGGCATCATGAAGCTCGCAAAATAAGATGGAAGCGAAAAATGGTACTCTGACTTTCGTGGTTAATTAAAATAAATTATTCACTGGCCTCTTAAATAGATTGCTCGCCGTCTCCATTACAAATCGTTTCAAGTTAATTTGTGATTCCGGCGGAGACACCCAATGGCAATGATTAAGTAATCATTAGCTACAATGACGTTTGTTGTAAACGGATTAAAATTAAATATTCATAAGTTTGTTCATTCTGCGGTAACTAATTATAGCTAATTAACTACCTACAATATCTTTACATTTTGTACTAACTAGGTATTAAAAACATAGGCTAAAATATTCATTCAGAATAAACTTAATTAAAGCACAGTGATGTTATCAAATAAGTATTTAAAAACTTTTATATTACTTTGTAAGCACACCAACATAGAAACAAATTAATTATACCCAGTTTATGGTGTTACAGAAGCCCTGTTAAAAGTCCATAACTATTAAAGTCAAAATTTAAAAATAAAGTTAAGATTACACAATTTATTAAATTAAAAATAACCCACATAAATAAAGAGAAAAAGACCTAAGTATTTATATTTACGTATCACAAACTACGCATTGTATTTAAAGTAAATTTATATTTTAAGTTTTTCATGTTTCTATTAAACAGCTTAACTCACACCAGTATTCTCACGAACAAGTCATTTACAAATGCGTCTTAACGAGTAAGCAGCACGTCTAAAGTTGCCACTGGCACGC
The DNA here is from genome assembly GCA_905475405.1 of Schrankia costaestrigalis. Classification (NCBI taxonomy): domain Eukaryota; kingdom Metazoa; phylum Arthropoda; class Insecta; order Lepidoptera; family Erebidae; genus Schrankia; species Schrankia costaestrigalis. Next base: position 11,657,090 of record FR997829.1, on the reverse strand, counting down.
GAACTTCCGACATTTTAACTAGCACAAAGCCGTTAACCCGCATTGATTTTATAAGCAGGAAGTCCGGGCTCTATAGCCGAAGCCTTCAACTTAACCCGATGGTTCACCTTCGAAGAATGCCAAGACTTCACAAAACTTAGATAGCCTAACGAAAGTAGTTCGCAACAAGCACTTTCTTAGGACGTTACTGTCTAGTTGTACATCACAACTTTCTTCTTAACCGTTTTACCGATTGAACTGTTTACTGTGAACGACTTTCATCGTCTCGTGAATATAGCAGTCGACTACTAGGTCTCGGTGTCAAGCTTAGGTATACCTGAAAACTATTTATGATAAGAAATCGTTGTTTTCAAAATTAGTGTTGTTTATACGTGTCTTTAAAACTAATAAGAAAAGTTTAGACCTAAAGCGCGCTGTGTAATATTTATGTTCAACAATCTGTCTCCGTAATATACCTACATACCTACTCAAATAAATTGGAAGCGATCGTCAATTTATATTTGGAAGTGTGCGTCAAGATTTAACAAGCAAAATCCTTTAAAAAGTTTTTATCCAAATTCAATAAGACCAAAGGAAGTTTCGGTTTGAGAAAGTCATTGAAATTACTAAAACTTTACTTATTATACAAAAGATTGGCTTTTTTCATCTGAGTTTCTTTTGAAAGGCATTTTATATATTTCGTTAGGTCCGCGGCCGTGTCAAAGTTACTTCCTTTGCTTTTTAAAATATTTGGGTGATAAGCTCTGAGAGAAAGTTTTTAAAGGCCACTTTACCAGATACAATTTTTTTCAAGATTGCGATCATTATTTAACCATTTATCGCGGTTTTCACTTTAGAGTTAACTTTTAATTACCTTAATAGCTACATGCGGACCTAAAGACCGTGTATTGGCTAGCAGTTTTAATTCAATGTGTACTTAGTATAAAAAGTTAAATAAACATGGTTGTTAATATTCTAAAGCTTTACTTAAGGAACTGAAAAAATATAAACATTAGTATGTAACACATTAGTATGTAAACATTAGTACCTAGAGCAGTTTGGTAGCGTAAGCGTACTTTGAAAGACTTTTCCTCGTTATTTATATGAGTACTATCCTTATTTATTTTCTTCGTATCTATTATAATCACGTTCTATTATACTCTTTCACAGAAATGTAATTAAAATAAATAACAATGTAACTTTAGAGTGCCTACCTACGATTTTTTAAAGGTTGTAATGTTAAATAAAACACATTGTTTATTGTTTTTCCTTTTCTCTAAAAGGTACTTTTCCTTTTTGTAGGAGTATGTATGTTTGTTACATTTATACACTTACGACAGGACATAGTTCACACCTTGAATTTACTTTGGTAACATAAAACGACTCAAAATACATGGTAAATTGGTAACGGCATGATAATGTATTGTAAAAACTCTATTTTAGATCAAACTCGACATTATGTATCGCTAAAAAAGAAAAACACAATTCTCTTCCAATCGGCATTTCATGACTTGAGAAAACTCGTCTTTACCGTAGGAAATGAAATGCATTTATAAACTGATTTGATCAGCCAAAATATTTAGCTGTGCACGCGTCTTATACGGCTTCAACAATTTATTTATTTCACGGATACTCAGCTCTTACTGACTGTGGCGTCAGATTTTATAGCATACAGCCTTCTTCGATAAATAAACTAAACCAAAAGAATTATTCGGTTCTTACCAGTTTCTATGTTAGGTAACCGTGTCCTTCCAAACACACTACTCAGCTTATAATATTACCGTAGGTTGTCTTTATAACGAAACAGGTGTCTGTGGTACTCTCGCTACATAGTTACCTATATAAACTGTATTATATGCGCTTCTGCAATGGACACATTTTACTCTCTTTATCGTCTGATAAAGTCCGACAGTCCTTTGTTCTCTTAGCTGTTCTTGAAAATTTAAAAGCGCTACTTGTTGTAAATTTACTAGGAAGTCACATTTTCGGTTCGAGATAATGGTCGATAACTAAATAGTTTTATGTGCGTCCAATTAATGTTGGGCTTATGCATGTATGCTCCTTGTTTCGGTCGATCGATGCTAATGTTACCGATTCTTGGAAGGGTAAATTTCGTTGTTTGTAGTTTGGAACTGAATATGGGCGCTACAACCATTTCCTGAAACAATATAATTTTAATGTCTGTGTGAGACAGACACTTGCGTACTTTTTAGTAGGTAATCATTTGTCAGATGTTATGCCATTCTTCAGAATTTCATTCTGAGATCGTTAAATGTATGCATAGTAATTCGATCGTTAAATATATTGAATTAGTAATAGTTCAAAATATAAATCATAAAAATATTTTATAATCTTGAATCTTTATTATCACGATTAACTTCTTAACGAAATAGCAAATGTTTGCATACAAAGTAGTAAGCCTATATACTACTCATAGGTTTTATTTGGATAAAATCCGAGTAAAAAAGCTTAGTGAGCCGGAGATAGCTCCCTCAGTCGGTGTCGTCCAATGGATAGGATGATAAGGACCAATACTCTCCGTCCGCTCTATAGTCTGTTACCAAATGTATTTTCAGCTTACGTCACTGTGAGGATTATTCTGTTGGTCAAATATATCATGTTACATTCGTTGGCTTTGGTTTTATTTTAAATTTCATCTAACTTAAAAGAAATAACACAAATCTGTGTTATTGTTAAGCATTGAAACTTGGCGCTGAGTGAAGACAAAATAATAATACTTCTTTCACATTTACATAACGACATTTGGTACTAGATTATTTTTAAGTATATTAAAAAACATTTAGACCCAAGATTGCATATAATGTCCATGCATAGTAAAAATAATTTACCGCAAAATGTCACAATCTAACAAATCTTGTCGTTCAGTAAAACGGAAAAACAATTTACAGCAGAAAAAAATGAACTGGACCTAACCCCATAGTTTTATATCCAGTTTTCTTTTTACAGATTATATCAGCGAAATTTCCCTTAGTCGAATTTTATGACATCTACTTACATTTTATTTAATGTTACTTACATTCTTACTCCTTTTACATGGATTTCCGCATTATGCTGTGATTATTTGCACTGTATGTTGTGGAAGGGCGTTGTGTTCTGAAGTATGTAAACACATTAGTTTAAAATATTGCTAAGACAGGCCGTCGTTGTGACTTACAGTCCGGTTGCAAATGTCCTAACATAAACTAAATATGTTTCCGCCTTAAGCCCATAATACAACTCGTATATACCTGCAGCCATCTTTATTTCTTCACTCGGAAGAATATTTACGATGCTGCGGCCAGCTTTCAGATTTATTTATAGTTAAAACCGATATCATAGGGTCACATTCACAAGCGTGGCAAAATTTATTTGTTTTTTATTTTCATTTAAATACTCTTTTTTTAGACGTGTAAATTTTGTAAGTGTTGTAACAAAAGTCCGGGGATAGGTAGAGACTTAACCACGGCATTACTGATGATCAGGAGGGTACGTTTACCACTTGTACAATTAAGGCAGCTGATGTATAATAAGATACTAAATCACTTGTAGATGTGTTTTGTTAGAAGTTGAAGGGTATTATCTATTTATATAACTCTAAATTAAAGCTTAATAGTTTAACATGTCAATATATTTTTTCTTTGGCGGTGTCATGTCTACCAATCTGTCTTCATTAAGGGGTAGATTTTAAACATACACTGCTCTGTATGTGTATCAATGTGTATAAGAGAGAAAGTCAGTTGCTTATTCTATAAATTTGTTATGTGCAAGAGAGGACGTGCCGAATATACTGGAGCACGCGAGCAGAAGTAGTAAAGCACGTAATTTACTGAAAATAAGTTTAAACTAACAGCGCTTGACTTTGCGAAATTGATTTTCAAAGCCACTACAACGATACTTCAAAAATGTTGCGCGAATTTAGTAAAATATTAGCAATTTTCGTAAAAGTCAAGGTACCTGGAAGACATACTAGACCTACTAAGATCTAGTTCAAGGCTTCTTACTTTGCAGATTTAACCCCCTTACTTATAAACGCCTCTTAAATTTAATCACTGTTCAGATTTTTATTAGGAAAACCAACCTTATACTAAACAAAACCGTAAGAATTTACTAACAAATTGACTAAAATTTAAGAGGCGTTTATGAGTAAGGGGGTAGATGTCTACGCAAGTTCGAAAAACTTCTTATACGATAGATAGACGCCTTTATCAAAGCAACGTATATCCTTTTTTCTGCAGATACTAAGCTTCTGTAATGATTTCTTAACATTATTAATAACTAGCTGATGTCTGCGGCTTTACCTGCGTGGAATAAGTAGCCTAAATGTTATTCTACACCCTAAACTACCTTTATTCCAAATTTTATCAAAATCCGTTTAGTAGTTTTTGCGTAAAAGAGTAACAAACATTCATCCATCCATCCTCACAAACTTTCGCATTTATAATATTAGTAGGAATAGTAGGATGAGATCCTCTTTATTAAATTTCAGACTGTATAAAAGACAATTTAAGACGTTAATGTCGATAATCGATAATATCTTTTGTTAGTGTACATGTTACATTAATAAAGAGGTTGTCGTTGTGCCCGGCGCCTTGCCCGTCTTGCTATAAAGAGGGATTAAAATTGCAGTAGTGCAGCTGGTCGGGTCGTCAGCTTACTTCAGGGCTGTGCTTTGTGTAGTAACTTTATCGGTGCTTAACCAATTAACTTAGCTCGTTATTCTATCATTTTGTCTTACAAACTTATTAATATAAACACAATTTACATTTTTTAAAGCGTGTTTTGTTTAAAAGTACTCGCGTACAAGAGTGTTTTAGGGGCCAATATAAGATGCTGCAGGAGATGATGCAGGAGCCAATGATGATGCCAATGCAAGATAAGGATGAATAGCAATTAACGGACACAAAGAACATCCAGGCTCAGAACAATAATATATGTGGATCTCACAAATTAATGTCCTGCGCGGGGATCAAACCCACAACCTCGTGCACGGCAGCCGCTTGCGCTACCGTCGCGCCACCATGGCCGTCAATCGTAAAATGGAGACTTCAAGAACAAGAACCCTGCTCCTTTTAGAGTAAAATATTCTCTTTAGAGTCAAATTATGATATGACTAAAATCATTTGTTAATCAAAATCGTTTTGTAAACAAATAAAAACCATAATCACTTTTTGAACTGGCCCAATAAATGTAGTTTTAGTAAAATTAAAACTACTCCTTATCCTGAAGTGGTTCCTTATCGCTTTAAGTTAACAAATGAGAATACTAGTAAAGGAAACTGAAAATAGATTAAGTACTGTTATTATGTCTGATACTCATACCATTCGGCTAGGCCTCTGTAGTATTAGTGTAACAACCTTTTACTCTATTTTTAGAAAAGGTTTGTTACTATACCGAGTCAATAAATGACAGATACGGTAATAACAAGAAAACATTTAAGGAATACATAGATAGTGTTACTTCTTTAAACAATAACCCCCTTACTCATAAACGCCTCTTAAATTTTAGTCAATTGATTAGCTTAAATTCTTATGTTTTTGTCTGGTATAAAGTTTACTAATAAAAATCTCGCTAAACAGTGTCAATTAAATTTAAAAGGCGTTTATGAGTAAGAGGGTAAAGTGTTAGACAACCCTACTTGTAGCTCATTCCCATAGATCGCGAATTACTGCATCGTCGTTACAGCTAAAAACTATGTTCAGGTAAGTATGAAACAGAGGCTCGTAAGCAAGCCGAAACAAGTAATAAAATATATTTTTACTTAAATCCAGGACAAAGGCAAGTTCGTTAATTGTTACATTTTATTTTTAAAACAATATTCGTACTAAGAATTAATTTTATGTGTGGGAAGTTTTTGTACAGAAATGAGAGGTAAAATATTTCAGACTTACTTGAACTGTTTTGTACCTTTTAATTTAGCTTGAAGCTCTGTAATGTCAGAAGTGTAATATCCGAAGAAGCAAGTTTGAATAAAAAAAAAAGTTTAAATAAACAAATTTTGACCATTGTCCATCGTACTTTCTTTTACTAAACGATATCGTGCTTAATTTAATTGGTGCTTAAGTCACTCACACACATATTTCATGAGAGAATCGACTATAGCGCAGGAAGTATTATACCTATAATCTTATTCTGTCAAATTCCAACAATGATTTATTTTATACCTAGATAAAACCATTGATAAATTCATCATGACTGTATTCACTCTACCTAAAAGTACTTTTATCATCCCCGTTATTAGCTAATTAATTGGGTTAAAAACTTTCAGCCTATATTATGAAGTTGACATAATTATTGTCTCATCTTACATCTTCAAAATTCAGTAGGCACATATAAATATTATGACGTTATAAAATAAACCACTAATCCGATTCAAAATAAGGCTTGTCAAAAACCAAGCGTATAAAAACTAAGTTACATTTTATTTCCACAAGCCTAAAAAGATTATTGATATAGCTCCAGGCACGTCAGTAACTATGTTAAGAAATTATGCACGAAAGTGGTGGATGTATTGGATTTTATCGCAACTTTTTTTATTAAAAAACTTATATTTCCATGTAAGCTTCGAAAGTTTACAAGGTAGCGATCAAATATAAACATCGACACGTCTGTTAACCCTTTCAAAGTCATCGTGTATTTATGTCGAAAGGTGCACGAGGCCGGAAGTAGACTGCAGTGCAGTCGGGCCCCGATACAATTTATAGCCAAGCCTGGTAGCCGGGGACACAGAGTGATCGCGTCGACTGTCTCGATCCCTAATAAATAACTGCAGCCAACTTTTGCAGCGTACAAAGCGGACCAATGCTATTTTTTCGCGGCCAAAACTAGATTCACAGACATTCAATTGAATTCTTTATCAATAGAAAACATTTCTAGAAAGCGTATTCTTATCCTAGCGGTTTTCTTTACCTTGTTACAATAACATCATTTAAATCCCAATAGATTTAGTATTGAACATAATGATCCAGAAAACAAACTGCTACACACGAAATACACCTATCAATAAGTAACTCAATATCAATATATTATTGTATACAGTTGCCTATCTATTTCCGAATAATGGAGTCCTTTTCAGAGTATTTACGTTAGTAAACTTATACCTCACTCGCTATTCTATGATGTTTTTTTTCGATTACCAGAACGGCCCTATTAAGCGTGTGATGGCCTGGTTGTTTATTGTGTTTGTAACATAATGTTGGGTTTCTGTTACTTTTACAAATAGGTATTTCAGTATTCGATAGATAAATATTAGTGGGCACGTATAAACCTTAGGTGAAGCAAAGAGAATAAAGTACAAAGATAACAAGATAATCGCGCCCGAAGTTTTCTATTGTAAGTTTAAGTGGACTAAGAGACACGAGTCGGGTGAGACAATTTAATCTTGTCGGCTTCATGGTCCCTCGGACCGAAGGATAGTTTTTAAACGGTTAGAGTTTCTTTGTCATCTATCTAGCGGAAGTCTAATTCGTTTTTAAAAACTTTTAACTAGTTTGCTGACGGTTAATTAAAAGTGCCTCAGAACGATCCTTTTTAGGCAAGGTTTTCGTTAATCTAATGTACGTGAATGCGGGTTGTTATAACATACGGAATGGCTGCTAATTAACGTTGAGATCTAAAAGTCATAATATCTATAATTATATTTCTTTACATTTTTCAATAACTTTAAATTTTTGTCGACCAATAAAAGGAAATAAATGAATGTGGTTGTTAACTGATGATAAGTTGACTTACGTTAAAAACTGGATTTCTATATCGATGACTATTCATTATAAAAACAGAATGGTTCTAACGCTAAACAGTAAGTGCTTGTAAGAATATTGTTTAAGCTAGTAATACTTTTAAGTATCTCGCAAGCGAAGCGATTTTGCAGCGATAGTGAGTTTAAGCCCACGTATATTCTGTCTAATGTTAATTAATTATGTCTACAAAAGCATTCGATTAAGACAGCTATCTAGCGTGGGACTTTTTAATATTATACAAAACAAAACTTTAGATTTTATTTTCATAATTTGGGGCTTTGATACAATAGTTATCTAGATCATCTGTCTGAGCTTTGAAGGGATTTAATTTAGGGGCTCAAGGGTATAACCTAAAATACTTATCTGTAAATATGCTTCATATCTTAATAAATAGTTTGAAAATATAAACATGATAGTAGTTGTTACCTATCAAATCTTTTATTATCTGTTAATTGTGTTTGACTTCCACAAAGCATTTAATACTTCATTTAATTATGTTCGCTAAGAAAACACGTAGTACTATGAATAATATATTAATGCAGTCTGTGAGCGGATATCCGTAGTGTTAGATTAGTGAGAGCGAAGGGGCCCGACCAGGCAGTCGGGAGAATGTAGCGGAAAAGAATCTACCAGGAAACTCTATTAAGTTAGCAAGAGACGCTTAGTCGGGATTAAATTTAAATTGAAACTATCTGCTAAAGTGGTCGCCCGTTTAACTTAACTTTTATTTTAAACTATATTATTAAAATCGATTTCGAGTTGTTAAATTAGTGGCCTTTTACTATATTTTAACTTAGTTTTTTCTGAGTAAAGTCTTATTTAAAAGAAATTTCTGAAAAAGACAATTTACGTCAAACTTTGTGTCATTATTAACTTTACAAATACACAACAATGAATAACCTACAATTTGATGTAAGCGATTGTAACTTGAGCAAACCCCATTAACGGCCAACAGGAACAGGCTTTCTCCAGTGACGAAAGGAAACATGGTTTCCCAAAATCACGTCGACCAAACAAATTGGTATTGAAGTCTAGTTATAACTCTAATATCACCAAAGAACGCGTTGGTGACTCAGGATAACGTTTAGTTTGTTCAAATTGCTTCTTCTTCTAATCACGTGTCTATCTTGTTATGGTTTGTAACCACTTGCATTATGTTTCTTATTGTAGTAAAATCTACAATAAGCGTTAAATGTAGTGTACATGCTGCAAGTGCTACTAAAAGTGCTAATAATACAATAACAACAGTACACGGGATTACGTAATTATTAAAAATTGGGGCATTTGGCAAAATACCAAACGGAATGAGCGTGATAATTTATAGTAGGCACTTGTGCTTAATTACCTCCGTGTACAATGTACCTAGATTTCTTTGGTTAATAAACTATATATTTTTGTTTTCTTTTTACCAGTGGACGCTCTGGTTTGTGTTCTGAGTTGACCAATATTATTTTCAACGTAAATGTGCTGGTTTGACCAGAATTACTTACCTTCTTCTGTAAGTTTAATTATAGTGTAGATAAACTTACTGATTTTAATTATATTTAGTCAGCAAGACCTTATTAATATGTAATTGATGTGATAATACATTTATGTTTTCTAACAGCTACCTAATGTACCTCTGCAGGGACAGATCCCCTCCAGGGAAAGCTCGCTGCCTGGCTAGACAGATTGGTGTACCTAGGCTTTTACTTTCAGCATTGTTTCTTATGTCTTCATAGGTGCAGGTTGACACCATGAATTCTTACAATCTCACCACTCGGAGAGAATAGTTACATAAAATGAAATTTATACCTTTCCAATATTTTTTGTTGTAGTCAGATTAGCTATTAAATTTAATTTAATATTTTATTCACAGAAACCTTTTTTGTAAAACCATTTGATGAAAAAAAATATTCGTTATGAAATTTTATCAATCCTTTATAAGCCTAACGAAATTGGCGGAGATTAATGTAACTCTCCATTATTAAGTCCACAAAGGACGATAAAATGTTGGGGATTTGTTTAAAAAACACAATAAATTAAATATCAATAAAACATTTGACAAATAAAATTTTACGTTGTTAAGCTAAAATAGGGAGATTCTTTAAGTACTCTGATACTTTTGTTTTTTCGATCTTTCGACTATTAACGGTCCTCTGCTGGACATAGCAATTTTTAAGTACCACTCCTTTCTGCCCCTTTATTGTCTAAATACTTTGAAAATATAATATGAATTTGAATGATTAATAATGTAAAACTGTAATTACAAGTACCAAGTTATCAACTTATCTGATTGGCGTTAAGTAACCACCGATTTTGCAATTACCGTCAATCTCATTTAAGCTTGAGAACTAAAATACATTTTCTTAAAACAATGTTTCATTATGAATTACATCGTAAAATAAATAGATGTAATCAACATAGATAAAGCTGGTCGTCTCAGGTGTATGGACCACCGCAGAGCGTCGTCGGGGAGGCTAAAGAGCTGATTAATTAGACCCTCCGCACAAACCCTTTGAATTATTCCCTTATAAACGATGCAAAGCTTCTTAACGACGATCTTCAAGATTGTCTGTACAACCGCTTTTGGTTAATTTTACCTTATATGAGAAATATGTTTACGCTCGAATCAATTAATACTAACATATTATCTTTTTTTTTTTTTTTTTTTTTTTTTTTTTTTTTTTTTTTGACATTTGGATGTCAAGTCGGTCTTACAACTTTTTTGTTTCTCTATAAATAAATAATATTTATGTGGTGTTTTGCGATACGTATTGCGTCGGAACATTAAAAGTGCTTTCTTAACTGTTGCTGTGATAATTTGTGAAGGCTCGATCCTGTTATTCAGTGAAAATCAATAACTTTGATAATTGTAATTTGTGGAGAAAACTATTTATAAAGTACCCGAAAGTGAACAATACTAAGCTTTTGTTGAGTAATTGAACTAATTTATTGTTGTAAAGTGTTCCCAAGTGTTGATATATATTGGAGTGGCGCTTTTACGTAGTTTACAGTGCAAGATATATGTAAATTACATTTATTTTCGGAGTTCGAATAACAGCGCCATCTCTTGTCATTGGGTTGTACTTCGCTGACTGGAATCTAAGGCCTACAGATAATCAATAATTAGCTGTAACAGTAATTGCCATATTTATATCAGCGCCATCTCGTATCAAATATGTCGTCGAAGCAAGGCATCGCAGCAAAATCTTGTGGAGTATGTGGTGAAACACTTTCGTCGTCGGCGGGAGTACGATGTGTAGGATGTACCACCCCATTTCACCGTGCTTGTGCTCAGATTACGAAGTCCAACTATAACAAAAAAACCTGGCTTTGCCTTAGTTGCAACTCTGATGCTTCGGAATCAGGAAATCACAGTCCCAATCGAAGTGGTTTGGCGGTAGCTGGAGATGATGACTTCCTTCACAGTCCTATTAATGACAAGGACGAGACCCCTGTTAATACTGCTACGATGTGCAGACAACTAGTAAAGGAGTTTCGTATGCTTATGAATGAGGTTTCTGCTATTAGGACCGAATTACGTGAGTATCGAACAGAAATAGTTGATTTTAAAACATCCTTAAAGACTTGCAGCGAACAAATTATTAAGATGGAGGATAGAATATCGTCCTTAGAAGGTAAATATGAAGAAAAAATAACTTCAAACGTAGAACCCTTGGAGGACAGTATTTCTGAGCTACGTACACAGCTCAATATTCGAGAACAGGAGCTTCTTCTGAATGACATTGTTATCAGCGGTATACCAGAACAACGGGGTGAAAGTGCTGTCCATATTGCTAAAACATTAGCGATGAAACTGTCAATCGACATTGACGACAGGGACATTATTTTAGCGGAGCGAGTTGGATCTTCACGCCGGAATCGAACCGACGACCCTAATGCATCGAAGTTGGCAGTGAGCACACCGCGGCCCTTAATCGTGCGCCTGGCAAGGCGAGCGACGCGCGACCAACTGTTGAGCGGGGCGCGCGTACGTCGTACCATAACATCTAGTGACGTCGAGGTCGCCGGGCCACCGCGACGTGTGTATGTTAATGAACGACTTACCAGAACAAACAGTCATTTATTCTATCGCGCTCGTGAAGCTGGTAATCGTTTGGGATGGAAGTATATATGGACAAAGACGGGTAGGATACTTGCATGCAAAGCTGACGGTGAACGCGCCGAGTACATAAGGACTGATAAAGACATAACCCGAATTTTTGGCATAGGTTCTATTTGATTATAAGTTTAATAACTAGCTTAAATATGTTAAGTATTTTACTACGTTCATATCGTTTTATAATGTCAGTTATTGAACTCCCTATACGCTATTTGTTATGTTTACTCATTGTTTTAGTTTTTATTTTTTTTTTGTCAGGGCAAGACGTGTGTCTCCAGTCAGGACTGGATTATTTTAATTTCAAAGAATATTTCAATGCAACTTATTTTTATCAACTGTTTTGTTGTTCAGCGTTGAATATAAGTTATTTTAGTAGTTTATTGTTTTCTATTGTGGTTATTATTGACACGTACATATTTTATATATCTTATCGGCAATCGTGTTATGATTTTTGTCTTTTAATTTATATTTTTCTGGGACCTAACACTAACACAGTAATTTTTAGTAATAGATTATATTTATTTATATTACAAAATATGTTTATTTATACCACTACATATCTTAATTTATTTATTGACGTTGAAGATGATTACTCACTATGTCACTGTATAAAGTTGTTATGTGTTATTTTGTTTTATAACTCTTATAATAACAATGTATGAAAAATACTTAAAAATTGGATTTTTAAATGCTGGTTCACTAAATACTAACCATGAAGATTTTATTCAGGTAGTTGAAAGATTTCATGTGGATATTGTGGCTGTTAACGAGACTTGGCTTCGTCCGGGTCAGGAGGGCTGTGCGCCAGTCGTACCCGGCTACAGGTTACGTCATGTACCGCGTTCAACATCTGTTCATGGTGGCCGAGGAGGTGGAGTTGGCTTCTACGTCAGGAGTGGGCTTGCGGCTCGTACTTGGTCTTATGCGGTTTCTAGTAAGTATGAAAAGGTTGAACAGATGTGGATCACAATTAATCAGAATTGTAAAAAAATCGCTGTGGGTACTGCTTATCGGCCACCATGGCTTGACTTGGAGTTGTTTCTTGACGCTCTCAGCGAAAGTATCAGCTCACTTGGTAGTTGCGACCATGTTGTTCTTCTAGGAGATTTTAACGTGAATATGTTGAACAAAAATGACGTAAAAAGTAAAAAACTCGATGTTTTTCTAAATAGTTTTACTTTGGAGCAGCTCGTAAACAGTCCTACTCATTTTACCCTTACAAGTCAGACTCTGATAGACTTAGTATGTACGGACCTTAAAGCTAGTTACGTATCCGTTACCCAGGTGGGTTCCTTGACTGGGCATTCATTTGTTTGTTGTGAAATGAAAGTAAAACGGGACAAAATAATTCCGTTTACTATTCAACATAGACCTATAAAGGATGTTTGTATTGATAGCTTAAATTACGACCTTTCTATTACACCATGGAGCAACCTAATGGCTTTGGATAGTGTTGATGATATGGTGAGTGCTTTTAACTCTTATCTTTTATCAATTTTTGATTTTCATTGTCCGGTTAAGGAAACTCGAATAAAAAACCCAGCCTATCCGTGGATAACGGACAATATTAAATTAATGATGAAACTACGTGACAATGCATTATCTGCTTATCATCGTACTGGGCTGGAAACAAAAGGAGAATACTACAAACAGCTTAAGTCATTGGTGACGCAATCCATTTATTACGAGAAAAAAGCTTATTTTCGTCACAATATTAATGATAAAGTTAAATGTCCTAAGGCCCTTTGGAAAAACTTAAAAACAAATATATTACCCTTTAAAAATAACATTGATTTACCTTCCTATTTTGGTGATCCTAATAGTATCAATACACATTTTATAAACGTACCAGGTAACTCAGTAACTACTATCTCTAACTTAAGTTACTATGAATTTCATCGTCATCATTGCTGTGAATTCTCTTTGAAAACCGTAAGCGAAAAAACTGTATCTGAGATTCTTCAAAAATTGAGATCAAACGCTGTGGGTTATGATGGCATAACTCTCAACATGCTGACTCTGTCTCATACCTATATTCTGTCGATCGTAACGGGAATGGTTAACAGGTCAATAGTGTCATCCACGTTTCCCACTGCTTGGAAGGTAGCTGTTGTTAAGCCACTACCCAAAAAACCGAACCCATCCACGGTAGGCGACCTTCGGCCCATCAGTATTTTACCTTGTTTGTCAAAAGTGATCGAGAGGGTCGTGTGCAGGCAACTGACAGACTATTTGGAGACAAACAATGTCATACCCATGCTTCAGTCAGGATTTAGGAGGCAGCATAGTACATCTACTGCACTTATTGATGTAACTGATAACATCTTGGCAGCACAAGATGCAGGTATGTGTACAATATTGATATTACTCGATTATTCTAGAGCTTTCGATTCTATTAATGTGTCATTATTGATGTCGAAGTTAGCTTATTATGGTTTAGACTGTGCCGCGTTACAATGGTTCCAAAGCTATTTATCACAACGTAGGCAGCTTGTAGAGCTGCGTATGAATGATGGAAAGTTGAAAAAATCTGAGGTATCTTATTTAAATCGAGGAGTTCCCCAAGGTTCTATATTGAGACCTATTTTGTTTTCCCTGTATTGCGCAGACATAACCAAGTGCTTACAGAACTCAGCTTATCATTTGTATGCTGATGACGTACAAATATATGCCTCATTTAAGCCCAAAGATTACCAGGTTGCTCTCACAAAGCTTAATGACGATCTCCAAAGAATATCTGATTGGTCTGCTCTGCATTGTTTGGTTCTTAATCCTTGCAAGACGAAATATATGGTTTTCGGTACTAAACATCAACTTAAGTCTTTACCATCAACACTAAACATCAGTCTGATGAACAAACAAATTGAGAGAGTATATGAGGCCAGGAATTTGGGTTTACATCTTGATGCAAACTTAAGGTACGAGTCTCATATAGCGAATGTTGTTAGCAACTGCTTCTATAGGTTAAAAGTTCTATACAAGATACGCCCTTACCTATCAGAGGAACTACGTTTGCAACTCGTAGAGGCATTAGTTCTGTCTAGACTTAATTACGCTGATACTGTTTATGGACCTCGTTTGCTCTCCCGTACAGATAAGCTTGTGCAGAGGATACAAAACGCATGTGCTCGATTCTGCTTCTCTGTTCCTCGACGTAGTCACGTTACACCTTTTCTTAATGATCATTTAATTTTAAAAATGAAGTCGAGGCGGAAGTTACATCTTGCATGTCTTATGTTTGGCATTATTAAGCACAGAGTCCCAGAATACTTGTACCAAAAACTTGCGTGGATGTCTACAAGGCGAGAATGCACGACAAGGCAATGTTCGCAGCAATTGTCAATACCTCAGCATAGTACGACCGCTTTTAGAGGCAGCTTTCGTTATGCTGCAACTAAAATATGGAATAATATACCCCCACCTATTAAAAACCTGACCACAATTCACTCTTTCAGGAATCATTTAAAAAAACATCTAATAGATGGTCAGGTAAAAATGAGTAATGTGAACATGAATTATTCATTAATATAGGCTGTGATCGTTTTAGTCTACAGGGTATTCCTTGTCATTGTTTGGTGTATACAGTCATGGTTAGTCATGTTGGCCTTACTGGCTGATGTCTACAAACTTCAGCCATAGGCATTTCTCTGTGTGTATTTGGGTATAAATAAAATATATACAGGTACGTTTATGTGGTGGTAAATTAATTATTTATCTGTTGAGTGTCTTTTATTGGTGTATTTATATGTATCCTGTGTATGTGTTGGTTTATATGTGTATGTGTGCTTTGTGTGCCTGTGCTGTGCCCAGCACATGGTCAGCAATTGGCCCGCTAACGTCTGCGTCTGCACCTAAGCGATACATTTTAATGTAAATTTTTTTCAAGTATGAGATATTTATAAAGTACGTGAGAAATAAAAATTTAAATAATCTTAAAAAAAGTAGTGTACCTCCGGTCCACTCCGTGTACATTATGAATCGTAATAAATGTTTAAATTTAACTAACGCAGTAAACGAATAAATTAGATTTATTGGTACTGCATTAATTGTATCTGTCAATGACTTGATTAAATATTATACTTAGTTCAATTGTTGGTGAAACTAATTCTATCGAAATGAAAGTAATCCGCTCTGTTATCTTTTACGACATTTGATTCATTCTGTTATTAAATTTCACAAAAGACATACTTTTGCATTATAAAGTAATAATTGTTTATGTTACTAACACTTTTTTTGCACTTGTCCGACAATCTCAATTTTTTTTTTAATTTAATTTAAGTTAAGATATCATGTTATTTGTATTTAAAATGGGCTGGCATCCATATGTCAAAATCATGGCTACAGCTGAAAATCAGCGCCAGGTATCATCGCCTGGCTTTATGCTGAGCTGGTTCCCTTTTTGTCGCAGGTTTAAGACACATTTGCCATTTTTTTTGTTACTTATATACATACAATTATATATTTTTGTATAACTATAGACAACTTAATATTAAGATATGTAATTCTTGTAATTATGTAAATTGGGTTGAATTCTATTTGTGTATAGTGTCTACTGTGTCAAATAAAGTTTATTTTCTTTCTTTCTTTCTTTCTTTCTTTCTAACAGATTATTTAAATACGCTTAAGATAAAGTCTTCTTAAAGTCAGGTATTTCCACACAGAGTAAGTATGTTAATTATAATGTTGTATTATAATCTGTAAATCTACCTATTTATGTACAAAAGCTAAAATCAAAACATTTTTTTTTAAATAAATCTGTAACCGATTTACAAATTCAAAGCTCGAGGCAGTATTTGAGCTTGAGTTCTCTGAATTACCGTTACATCATTGAAAGTTTAGGTACTATTATATCACAGAGATGGCGCTAGCTGAATAATATTGGGGATCGTATTATCTCGTAATCTTCTCAAAGCAATAGCCAAATTTGATTACCGAGAAAAGGCTCGGGAGGCGTAGTGGTCAAAAACCGTCCGAAGCGTTTACTTAGAGGACGTAAATTTGATTCATGCCTTGAGCCTAAAATTTGTAGTTTTTATTTATGCTGCATGCTCGGTATTGCTCACAAACTCTACTCATCAGGACTGTACCAATGTTAATCTGAATAGTCACTTTTGTTACAGGACATTTTCGTACATTTTAATTTACTCACAGTAAAATTGAGTCTCCTAAATCAAAAGAAAGAATTACAAGCTGTGTGTTTAAAGTAATAATAAATTTTCTACTTACAAACTTTCAAGACGTTTTACCAACTAAAACTGAATAATTGTCTTTTTATTTCAAAGTC
Source organism: Schrankia costaestrigalis (assembly GCA_905475405.1). NCBI lineage: Eukaryota > Metazoa > Arthropoda > Insecta > Lepidoptera > Erebidae > Schrankia > Schrankia costaestrigalis. The sequence continues at coordinate 11,639,986 of FR997829.1, read as the reverse complement.
ATTTGCCAAAGCAAAAACGTTTGTTTAAAAAGTTAAATACATAATTTCGTTTACGAATTAAGCATAAGTTTGAAAAAGTTGTATTTTATAAAGGGGTTAACACAGTTCGTTTGCATAATAATGGAAACAAAATTGAAGCGATACAAAGGCACGTAGCGTTGGTTTCTCTCTGCTGTTATTCAACAACTTTTAGTTAGACCTTTACGGGTTTCAGAGTCAGCGGTTACTTTGATGTCACATGCAAGAATTGTAGGCAGTGGCGATTTCTTGAGCTATGAACTATGAACCCAATATAGGTGTTAAAGGTATTTTAGTAATTTATTATTTGTTAACGGTGTTAAAACTAGTAAATATGGTTACACAAATATTTTTTTTAACACGAATATCAATAAATGATATTGTAAAACCAAAGTGCGAATAAGAAATTAAGTTAAGTAATTTATTTTTTTAATAAACTGCCTCGACGATGCAAGGGTCTTACGTTTCCGTTTCTATGAACTTAATAATGCACGAAATATTTGGATCACATAATTGCTCATATTATTATAGTGAAGGATTACACAGGTCAATTCCCCATTTAATACCGTCCGCCGGCGCGGGCGTCGCGCGCAAAAATGCTAAACCCAAAAAGAATATTTTCAATCAAGTTTTCATCCCTAATAATGATTCAATAAGGATCGTCTATGGAATTTAAAATCAATGAAAATGAAGTATCTTAATAAAAACGTTAGTTCATTATCAACAGTAGGTTTCGCTCTCCATTGGGCTCGTTACGAAGACACCAGCTTCATGAATAATGTAACTCCCGCGAAATATCTACTTGCATGTTTTAAACGTTCAGAAATTTCTCTTTTTGATAGTCGTCCGAACGGTGTTCGATTCAGATCGTTTTAGGTTCGTGATGACGTAGGATATTTACATCTCACTTTGTTTTACGAGGATATAAAATCTATTGGTTTTCTTGGATGGATATATTCAGTTTTATGGAGTTACGTTTGTCGATTGAAAAGTATTAATTTGTTAGGGTTCATTTATTTGTAGGCTTCAAATAAATTTACTTTAAATTACCCTTTGGAGTTTGAGGAATAATAATAATAATAATCTTCACACATTCACACAACGCCATTTAGTCCCAAACTAAGCAAAACTTGTACTATGGGTACTAGACAATGAATGTAACTATAAAACTTATTAGTAATTAAAAGAAATAAACGTTGGATTCTTCTTCGGAAATTTTACATGTCCTAAGTTTTGAGGTCATACGGGATCAACATGTGCACATTTAGTGCACACGTGTGAAACGATTGTCAAAGTGATGGCGACTTAGTGAATTCATCACTACATTCCCACATTCCGTTACTTTCATTCCTAGACTGTACTCAGATTTTAAATAAGGTTAATAATTTTCAGTGTCCTGTATAAAATAATAGCTTCCTAAAACTTAGCCACTTAGTAAGTAGGTATATGTATAGGTAACTGAGATATACGAAAACACACCCAGTTCAAGCTTCATTCACGTGTATAACAATGAAAAGCTTGTATGTAGGGCGTGTTAAGTAAATATGAATGATTAGGGACACATTGCCGAGGTGGGGTCATATTGGCGAGACTACCTCCGCAGGGGGAGGTCACAAGTCGTTTATTTCAATAAGACAGGCTTACCTGCCACCTTGTTCGACCCTTTCCCTTGTGACGCCCGTGTGAGTTACGACCAATATTTGTATTAATTAATGGCTAAAAATTTATTAGAGCTTTTGACTATCAAAGGCTTTAGCAACGTAACTAAGTCAGTGGTAATTGTTATTACAATAATGAGCAAAAAGTAAAAGTTATCACTGGAACTAATACAGTAAAGTAGAATACTGTAGTGTCGAATACCTACATAATTTGTATTAAAGTAAAAACATGTGTCAAACAAAGTCAATTTTAAATGTAGGTAAAAGGATTATACGTGATCTCCTCCTATAACGATAAACAGTTTGAGTTTGTAAAACTTATTAAACAGTGTTGACGGATGACATAATGGAAAGATCCTGGGGATTTCGTCGACTCGACAAACGAGGTCAAGCTCTTGTTTTTAAAGCAATTTCGCGATCAAAGTGCTCACCTCCATAAAAGGCGGTGCAAACATTGAAGCAATAATCGATTTAATGAAAGGGGAATCGAAGGGTCCCGTAGGTTTGCATTTCTAAATTTACGACTACCTACAGCATTTAATTGGAAAATCGTGCCGCAATAAAAAGGACTTGATGACTTGGAGATTAAAACTCCTTAAAATTAGAGTGAAAGCTAAATGGCGTAGTTCGTAAGCTACGTTTACAAATGATGGTTTTACTTTAAACTGGTTTAGGATCAGATAATACTTTTTATCAATCAATAACTTTATTTGAAAACACAGTCATGTTTTTACAATACGGTATTTTAATTATGGATGAAATAGAGATTTTTCTATACATTATATTAGGCTAGTATTTTTGTAAAACATGGATAGGGGAAGGTCAGTAGTAGAGGAGACCTCGTATAGAGTCTACATAAAGTAAAATATTTAAACATTTGCCCAGTCATTGATGTCTCATGACTTATATGATTTACTGAAAGTATTAAAAATGTTAAATATTCATTGATTAGATAAGTTATTTATGCTGATTTATGAGCTAGCGCTTAAACTTTATTACTATGAGAATAAAAAAATATAAATGGTACAAGGAAATTAAATTGTAGCATTTTATATAGGTACAGAAATTTTCCTCTATCCCATTTCCTCTGGTATCAACAATGTGATCATAAATAAATAAATCCGAGAAAAGTGGCTTGTTAAGGCTCAGCAGTATTACAGAGCTTTACAATAAGTCTGCTTGTGACTTATAAAATTTGTAAAGGAATTTCCTGTTGGCCTGGACAACGATAGTAAGGAAACTACGAACAAGACTCATTTTTTAAAGAAATGAAATGAACAGTCGCCACAAAGAGCCGGATAATAAAATAAAGGTTCTTTCCCTCTCTCGTAAATCTTTCTAACAAACGAATAGAATAGGGAACGAAAATGGTACAATCTTTAACTTTCTGACAGTTTAATAAGATAATAAAAATATAACCAGGAAAAAGGAATTAATATCTCCGCACTTTTCACAGTTTGCTTAGAGGTTTGGAATTCAACAAAAACAATCTTTCAATGTTTCACAAAATATTTCAACTCATTTTCAGTCTTTTTTTTTGTAAACTTTTATATTAAATGGACGGTAAAGTCGTAAATGTGTATATCTTTGTAATTATAGATCGTAAGCGCGATGCTTTGAACATTGAACATTAAAAGTTATAATGTCAGTTGCAAACTGCTTTTTACTTTTTGTAAGTTTTAAGTGATACTGCTTTTTGTTAAGATCAATTGCCTTTGAGTATGAAAGATACAGTAAAAATATTAACACACTTACGAATCTCAAATACTTTAAATACGATTGATTTTAAAATATACAGGGTGTTTGGTACATCGTTTGCCAAATTGAAATAGCTGATAGAAGAGGTCATTACCCGTCTTTCCTCACTCACCTTGCCGGTTTTAACCTCAACATATTTTAGATATCGATAAAAGCTATTTTTAAAAGAAAAACCCAATATTTACCATGAACACTTAAATTTTTAAAAAAATTTCTTCCGTGAGTCTTCATAATTATGTTTTGTTTTAAAGTTTAATACTAGGATCATCAAATAAATTCATAATAGCTCACCAAAAACGTCAACTTTTTGTTTATTGACTTATTATAACTATAGAGACAGGTAAAATTTAAAGATATGATCAACTTCACAGTACAATAAAAAAATAAATAAAATAGAGAAAGTTCTTCCATTTTCTGAATAAATGCCTTACTTTATCCTCTTTCCATTGGTATACAACATGTTATAAAATAGTAAATAGTTTTTTTACAAAACATGTGTAATACATAATTCGAAGTAAAGAAAACACGTTTGAAGAATAAGCAAAGGTAAATTTACTAGCTATAATTGCTATAATTGATTCATTCTAGCGTACTTACCTAGTTACTTTAGCTTTTTTTGTCACTGCAGTGGGTTTAGCTTATCACATTAGAGTTAATTTTAATATAATAAAAGAAAAAAAAAATCATCATTTACTATAGCGTCAATAATTACGATAAATGTTATGCATCAAACGTGTTTTCTTTACTTCGACTTATGTGTTACACATGTTTTGTAGAAAAACTATTTACTATTTTATAACATGTTGTACACCAATGGAAAGAGGATAAAGTAAGGCATTTATTCAGAAAATGGAAGAACTTTTTCTCTTTTATTTATTTTTTTATTGTACTGTGAAGTTGATCATATCTTTAAATTTTACCTGTCTTTATAGTTATAATAAGTCAATAAACAAAAAGTTGACGATTTTGGTGAGCTATTATGAATTTATTTGATGCTCCTAGTATTAAACTTTGAAACAAAACATAATTATTGGGACTCACGGAAGAAATTAAAAAAAAAAATTAAGTGTTCATGGTAAATATTGGGTTTTTCTTTTAAAAATAGCTTTATATCCATATCTAAAATATGTTGAGGTTAAAAACGGCAAGGTGAGTGAGGAAAGATGGGTAATGACCTCTTCTATCACCTATTTCAATTTGGCAAACGATGTACCAAACACCCTGTATAATTATTACAAGACTTAACGATTGCGTCGTGATAATTTAAGTGTTTAGTTATTATAAAAGGAAGAGAAAAAGAAATAGTGTTATTCAAGTTTCTATAAATGATTGTGAGTTTTGTTTACAAATTGTTAAACCTTATCACCATCTTGTTGTACACACAGCAACTAATCAAGCTAGACACTCATGTACCTTAATACCTTGAAATAAGACACAAGTTCAAATGAAAATGTCTAACTTGATGTGTTGCTGTGTGTACAAAGACAATACTGTTTGAACAATATGTTGCACTGTACGTATATATATATATATATATATAGTGCTTGAGGCGGAATGTATAGTAAGCTATATTTCTTTACAGTCACTGAAGAAACCTATTCATCTTTCTTACCGGGTCATAAGCGTTCCACTGCAAGCTCTAAATCTGGCGCGCTGTTAGGTTGTTTGGATACTGTCTGTTTACCGTCAATCGGCATATACCTAAGGTATCCTTAGGACGAGATAGTTACGTAATTTATATGAGTATATATATTCTATCTAGTCTAATTACCACTTTTTTATACTTAGTTATTTACATTTCATAGAACAATTGAAACTCTAGTCAAACAATTTTCAAAATATTGTTCGCTGAAATTGTTGCAAAAAATAAAACTGACGTCAGAATACAGACAAAGAAGTCAAGTAGTTTTGCGATGCACGCTATAAAATGGTAATCCAGGTTATGATTGGCACTAGTAAAATTTTCACAGCACCCGTGTCGGTGTGGTCGGCTAGCTGCCGCGCTGCGATAGGTCAGTTTAATCGGATTCTTTATTCATGAGACCACTGCACCCGCCGCTGTATTCAAAATTACACTTCGCATATTAACTGGAATTAACACCAGTTTATAATATTGGAACGACTGTTTAATTTTTGTTGAAAAACGTTAATGGCAGGTGAAAAATGTGTCGTTTGAAAAAGGAATCGTTTAACTCTTCTTTCAATTCATTTTTTATCAGTGTAGTCTAGTTTGGATTGGGTTTTCAAGCGAATTTTTGCCGCTACAAGTTGCAACAATAAAGAGCTTAAGTTTTCATATTCAGCATAAAAAAGGTCACACTTTTTTGTGACAAATGTACCAACATAAAAAGAGAAGATCTTTTCCAATGGTGGGTGTGCCTCTTAAATTTTAATCACTGTTTAGCGAGCTTTTTCTAAGTAAAAGCGTATGAATTTAAGCTAATCAATTGACTAAAATTTAAGAGGCGTTTATGAGTAAGGGGGTAGATTATAATCAGATTAATAGGTATTTCTAATTCTTTTGTCGTAAATACTACATACTTAGTTTGTGTTTTCTCTTACACACCTTTTGTGATGCCTAGGGGGCGTGATGAGCTTTTTACATTAGTGTCATAACACTAATGAAATTAGGTTCAAAGACTTATTTCTATTTTATTATAAAAGCCTACTTATTTGATTCGATAAAAGTCTAGACATTTATTCTCCATGGATGTCTACGATGAATAGATCCTAACACAGATACGATTCATAGGACATCACAAACAAAATACCTAACGTTATTTATTTACGTATAATAACTAGCGCGGCCTAGTTCAAAGAGTAAAATATCAACGTCAATCTTGTTATAGTTCAAATTCAAAGGGCAATCTTGTTATAGTTCAAATTAAAAGATTTTTTTTATTCCAAACAAATAGACATGATATTTTTTATCAAAATCTCGTCCGTAGAGACTTTATAGAACTTAGTGCTAAATGAAAATTCTTGTGTGCATTAACAAGAATGTTTGCATTGGTCTGGATTATATTTTCATAATATGTATGTAGTTATAAAAATAAGAATCAAGTATGTTTATTAGTTGTCGTGTACCCATAGTATATAGCCTCTGCGTAATTCTGAACTAAATTGCGTTTTGTGGATGTCTGAAGCATGTTATATAATATCATTACAAAGTTTAATACAAAAACAGATTTAATCAATCAATTGGTCTCGTAGCTACTTTAGATAGTAGAATCAGAAGCATTAATAATGACATTTATCTGCACAGACATACATAATGTAGAGTCGGGTTCGGCGAGTAGACGTGGGCCGATTTACTTCAATTTGAGCCCATGTCGTGTGGCGATGCGGTGGAACCTGAAAATTTAATGCTACGGGCCTCTCGTTACTCTGTGTCAATGTTCGGCACCCAGTACATATGAAGGTATATTTATATTGCTTTCTCGGCATCTACGGAAAAGTGTACTGCATTTTCGATGTACCTACTGAATTAATAGTCAGTGCCCGCGTTATGGAAGTTTACGTTATGGTACCTATTCTTCGTGTGGTTTTGTTTTGGTGTGTAGCGTGTATGCGTAATACGTAGATCGCGCTCGTCTATGCGACGTAAAAGGATAAAGTGTTTATTAGCCTGCGTATGTTTGTTCCTTTGTGACACTTTAGAGAAGAAACGTGTGGCCGATTTGATTGTTCTTGCGTCTACCGATTTGTCTTAATCTTGCGAGTTTATTACCGATTACCACCAGACATATTTATGTAAAAATTTAAAGTCGTCATACAATATCATTTATAGTGTAGAAAAGGTATTTGAAAACCATATCTAACTTTCTCTCTCCTTCTTTTTTTTAGAATAATTTTATGGGATTGTAGTAGTTTTGCTATTTATCAGCGTGACATTAGTGGGGCACGGAGTGTCTCAGGGCCTGATGTGATAAAATTAAAATAGCTAAAACTTTCATTCCCTATTTCATTTCATTCGTAAATCAAAAGCCTTTGTCGCATTACAGGAGTAATGGAAAACTCCTCGATAAAAAATAATAAAAAGGTTCACGAAATGAATCGATAGCTTCCAAACAGCAAGTTTCCAAATAGAAGAATATAGGACGGAAAAAGCCTATTTTGCTCACCCAGCCGATGAGCCAATGTTCATCGATGTTTCCTACTGCTTTTTTATTTGCACCTCATGTCTATCTATATTGCTGTCGACATTCGCATGTACCTATTTGTGTTAGTCCAGGTATGCAAGGGTTTTATAGATTTATTTTGTTTAAGAGTCCTTGCATGCACATAGGGCATGTTCTCATTGCGGATTTACTGTTTAGATGTGTTACCGGGCAAACGTCTTGATATAGTACCTAGAGTTGTACGGTCGACTAATTGTGGTTAAAACATATCAATAAATAGCAAATTAAATGCCGATAAATTACGGTTCTTGCCTTGCAGGGGGTTTAACTTACTTTACAAACTAAAGAGGTGAACAAGTATGTATGTACCTCCAAAAAAAGGAAATATTATACTGTTTTAAACTTTTGAGTGTTTTAGTACGGTTTAAATAAACTAAATATTAAACCGTCTAAGCAACTTTTAAAACATTATTAACATCCAAGCATCAATCGTTTCGAGTTTAATTGAAATCCTTAGAAGTTCTCAAAATAATTGATAAGTTAATAAACAAGCAATTGATTATGTTATAAAAATACAAATAAATCAAATCAACTTCAATCATTGATGAAAAATAATAGCTTTATGCAATACGGAACCCAATATTTGCCACCGAACCATTGTCTTTGGCACCCCACTTTACTGGCTAATTGATTTTCTTTCATCGTGCAGGAACAAGAAAACGCTGTTAGACTTCCTATGCATTGTTCCTTAATTGAACTTGTTCCAGCTGCAATGCGTTGGCAGGGTGTCCCGTAAACCACTACGGCTTCCTCCATGTTTTCTATGTAAACTAGGCTAATTGAATATAAGTAGGTTGCCTTTTGCATTAAAGTAGCTGCTTTTACATTGTTCCAGTCACTAGAACTACGTTTACGCAAGATATTTAATATAATGTTTGAATGTACTTTACATATGCATCAAATTAGCATTCTTCCGTATAAATAAAGTTCTTGAGTTTCTGCTGTAAATGAGTATAAAATTAAGTATGTATTTTATTGTCTGTGTGTTGACGGTAAGAATACAATATGTCACCATCCCATCTCATTCCATGGGAGTCGTAAAAACTGACTAAGGGATTATCCGTGAAATTATCTTTACGAAGGAAAACTTGAAATTAAACCCTATACCAATCCGTCTGGCCAGCGTGGTATTAGTAGCGTGGTGTTTATAATACCTACATGAAGTAGCTGCCGATCACAGAATGCTTTCAGTGTGACAAGCCCTGTAGGTTTACAAACTTTTAGTAGGATGTGTTGGGTAATGGAAAAAAATAAGAATTTTATTTAAAATGTAATTGTTATCCGATGTAATATATTTTTAAATAGACTTTTTGCATACCTATTAGTTAATTTATTTTGATTTCTACTCGATGCAAGTCTTGAACATGAATGTTGGTTTTGTCTGTATGTTTTGTATGTATAACATGTATGTATTTACAATACAGAAGCGTATTCGTTAAGTATGTTTATTCATTGCCTGATACAAGTTGGAACTAAATAATAATTATACAAGACATAAATAAATAATAATATAAAAACAGTATTGATACTTGCTGAAAATAGTATAACCTCTAAAGTATCAATAAAATCCCTTCACTTATACATACACAGAGTTGCTTAACTACGCATTACTTAAAGTTTATAAGACATGACATCGCTCAATATAAACAATAGGTATGGGCACAAAGATAACAAGGGTGGTTGGTAGCCACATTAGTCTTCCCCTGGTGTAACGTTTGTTCGTCTGACAGTATTCATTAAGGCACAAAAGCGTTGTCTATCAGCTAGTTTCCGCGCTCACGTTCTTACTCAACAAATTGGTAGAGTAATGTGGAGCTCGGACAATAGTAGCGCTTTTAAACGTAACTAGTCATGTTTTTTCACACACATTTACGTACTGTCCATTTCATTTATTATGCCTTAAATTTAATGGTAAACAAATATGGCGTTTTGTCAACAACATACTAAAGACTTACTTAGTCTTTGACATTGTGAGAAATGTATGGGAATCAAGGACAAATTCTAGAATCTATAAATGTCAAAATGGTGAAATTTATTTCTATCTGTGAGATTTGACGTTGTAAAAAAATACATTTATTTAAAATTTAAGAAAGATAGTGGTTAAATCAAAGTAATATTGTGTTTTCTATAGCATACATGTATTGTCTAATGGTACTTTAAAGAAATTTGCAAAATGTGTAAAAACGATGTAAAAACTAGTAAATTTGCAAAATGTGGTTTTTGTTTACAAAGTTAATCAAGTATAGATGCATGGGTTACAGCTAGTCATTGCATCATACAGACATCACATACATTTTACTAGGTTCATATTAATAAAATTTAATTGAGAAATATCGATATTACTATTTCTAATTAACCTAGAATTGTTCATACAAAGCTAGATAGTCTTAGTCGAAGCAGAGGATGTACTATGTGTACTTACTAGGAAACATACATAACACACATACCTCAAAAAAAGGGTAAAAATAGATCTCAATAAAAGAAAACGATCATGTTCATTCATACAAAGACTTGCATTGAGATCTCTGCGTAATTCTTTTTCTTTTTTGAAAGACAACTCCCGCACAAGCGATCATGCCTTGTGTCATGGGGACTGAAACACCAAATTATCAGACACAAATAACAACCAGACTCATTAAAAAATATTTGTAGATAGCAGAAGCAATATTATTCTGTGTGTGCTTCAAACCCGCGACCTCGTGCACCCCACAGAGGCAGTTATGTAGTAATAGTCATGCTCATTAACCACTAGGCTACCAGAGGTCCTCAAATTGTATTAGCTTACCTTGAACATCTGAGTATCAACGTGTATTCATAAAACATCGATGAATTTCATTAGAAATCTATGTATTGCAAGGGGTATGAGAAATAGAAATAAAACATTTACTTAGGTTTATTTAAATTTATTGATTTTATAACATTCAAAATTATGACATGCGTATCTTGATGCCAATTCGTTTTATTCCTTAATATTCCTGAAACACATAGAATGATAATTAGTTTTCATGTCATGAGCGTAGGGAAAATCACAAAATGAATCTATTTGAAAATAATGTTAACGTTTATTTAAAAATTTTAGTAAAAAAATTTTACAAGGATTTAATAGTTTATAAATAATTAATTCAAAGTTAATGAAATAGTACTTAATTTACTATTTATTTAGAAATGATAAAAGTGTCAATACTAATAACTAACATGCACTACACCACCTCATTGTTTCCATAAAACATTCTAAAGCCATGCAATGAGTAAATTTTATAGACGATAAACTTTACATGCAAGTGAAAGAGAGCTTAATATCATGCATTATATAGTGTATTACAAAAACCTAAGTCATAAGTACTTTACAAATATATGCACATAAATAATAATACAGTAGTTACAATAGTTACAAACTGAGAGTTAATGAACTATATCTATTTACGAGCACATCTGACTGATACAAAAATTTAATTAGCTAGTATTAAGTATGTACTCGAAGCTATTTATTTATTTAACATTAATGCAACATAGCAAGTCACTTTGAACTTGCTACGTTACTTTTGCCATAGACCTAAGATGACATATTCTGTCAATCATGTCATTATGAATTTGGCATCTGTCATCTAGCTAGGCAGCATATATTTTAGATAACAATAAATGACTGTAAAAAAAGAGTTTTAAGACACTACAGGGTTTTTGTTTCGTATTAATATAACGTATACATTTTAGTAAAATAAAATAAATAGTAGGCATAATTTTATTCTCAACTTTATAACCTTCACCTTTTTAAGGAAATAAATAAAAACCACGATTTAATTATTTATCTTGTTTGTAGTATATTATAAATTATATCTTTACAAAACGAAATTCGGCTTAGAAAATGGCGGTAGATTAATTAAGTGGTTTATACCTACATCGAAAAATAATGTAATAGTTTATTACAGCACTATTATACCCTATTAAGTATAAAGAATAACCTCATGCTTGCTATGTCATCAAGTTATACATACTAGTACTTTGGTATTTCGTTACGTCACAAATATTCCAGCGAATGTAATTATTTTTAAATTAAGGTCACTTGTACACTGTATTAGAAAAAGGAACGGATGGTCGGCCACGAATTCAGCCGGCGCGGCGTTATAAAGACCTGGTGTCGATGATTATTTCTGAAAATTTCGTTTATTTATTTATATTTTTAATTATTTTATTATCATATCATAGCAGTACCTACCTACGTTTTCAGACATACTACTATAAGACAAATGGCTGAATAACAAAGATTGAATTAATTTAAAAGTTTTTATAGAAATTTAAAGATAAACTAAGTAAAATTTACAAAATTTAATATTACGATCTTTGTATAAAAATAAGTAATTATTTCACTAATCTAATTTGATATAAATTATTTGTTTGGTTAAGTACCTTATACAGCTTTATGAATATTTAGATATACGATTTTATTATTAAGTAATAGTCTTTACAGTTTTTATTTTTGTATTATTCATTACAATTTAAGTATTTTGATCGATAGGTAATAACTTTGTTTTGTCATGTCATAAGTAAAAAGAAAACAATATTTTATGGTTTGTACTTTGAAGCTGTTACACTATATACCTAATAAAAGCTCAACGTCATGGCTAGAGAAAGGTTAAAGGAAATTGATTTCGACAGACATTTACTGCACATTAATAATATTCTTGTATTTTACTAATCTAAAGATAGTATTTAACACAGTCGCTTTTTAATTCTTTTTTATGCATACAATGTTAGAAATAAATTAATACCTAAGAATGAAATACTCCATTGAATAATTTAATGTTCCTCAGCTTTATGAAGAACGCGAACGGATGGTCTGCTTTAAATTGTTTTGGCTGAATAGGGTTGAAAGCTGACCCAGCAATAAATAAGTCTGTAATTCCAAAGAAAGATGTAAAATAACTTAATAAAAATGATATATTTAGTTGGAGGAATACGGAATGAAACAGAAGGGTTATGTTTTATCATAAATACGTTGCCACAAAATAAATAAACATCTACTAACAATGACTAACATGCATGAAATGCTCAAACTAATAAAGCTGTTATGATACCTAAGACCGAAAGACTCCATTGAACAGTATAACGTTCTTCTCTAATAAGAAGAACATGAACGAATGATCAGCAGTAAATTGTTTCGGCTTAACAGGAAGAGCGGGAATCATTAACATCATTACAAACTCTGCAATTTAAAAAAAAGTTTTCAGTATGGAAAGATAAAATTCAATAATCTTTGAATGGTATGTTTAATGATTATATCCTATCACTTTATCCCTATAACGGGATACAAACAATTGTAATCTAGTTTTTGAACAGTAGACGTTGGGTCAGAAAACACGACTGCTTTATAAAATGCAATCTGGTCAAGTTGAAAATATTTCTTATAGATGAACGCCTGTTGGCTGATTATGATGATGGTAGTGAAATACATTCGTCAAATATTTATATTTTTGTATGTTGCTTAATAGGTTATTGAAATATGTTCAGATTAAATTACCCTTAGAAGAAAAATACTTAAAGAATTAGACGTCAATAATCAATTGGAAAGGTAATCAATAATAGGAAACTGATAAGAAAAGATGATGATATGCCAACATGCAGGTACTATAAGATCAAAACGCATAAAATTTATTATAGGTATGCATGTAACAAAGTGGTTATTCCTAATCACAGCTCTGAAAAAAAAGTTTATTTACCATAGATCCAGAGTTAGTACTTTAAAAGTACATGCGTTTGCAAAGCATTAAGCGTAAGTTATAATTTGGTAAATTATTAATTAGCCAAATTCCAATTACTAAATAACAGAGTTTTTAAAATACCTAGCCTTGATAAACGCCATTGAAAATAATGATTTCATTTTGCTTCAAGAAAAACGCAAACGAATGATCTGCGTTGAAGTAAATAGGCTTAAAGAATGGAAGAGAGACAGGAACAACTACAAATTCTGTAAAAACAAACATTACTAAAATACTTAAGTCATAGACTAAAAGTGTTTACATCTTAGCGCACGTCTAATTTAGACTTGCTGTTTAAGTATTCAAAATTGTGACTATAATGCGAAACTTTTCTAAGCAGATGATGTCACTAATTTTATTTCATCCGTTCGTTATTAAATTAATCATTAAAAAAAAGGTTATTGCATAGGTAAATATGTTACATAATTCCTATCTTATTCACTTTACTAACAAATTCTAAAAAGAGAAAAATTGTAACATCATATTCCATAGTCATTTATTAGTTGTGTCTTTTGATAGACATTGTAGAAAGCAATCGTCTAATTTGCGTAATGAGACAGTGAATCAAGTGGCCGAGCAATCAAGGCGCTGGACGCGTATAATTCAGAGACGCTTTGACTCCTGCCTGTAGGTAACTAAAATTTTTTCATTGACTTTTTTCTTTTTGGTATTTTCTAGTTATACCTAAGTTTATAGATAAATTTATATGTAATTAGAACAAAATTATGTATCACTGATTATATTTTATTTTAAACTTATTTTAATAATAACAAAGGTAAATGCACCAGTGGATGACTCTATAAGGAAGGAATTTACACATTTTTGCACATATCTCCTTAATTATAAATTTTATCGACTTCTAACAAACGCGAAAGCATGAACTGGTTCTTCATCCATGATATACGAATAAAACATTGTATATTAATATTTCTATTATTGAGCTATTTCAGTTTTACACAACCTCTGAAATTGAACTAGTGGATGACAGACAAAATCTCGAATGACCCAATGTATGACTATGAAAAAATAAAATCGGTGACCCAGTATATGACAGGATGTTTTAGGAATTTCCATAGGTGTCTAACTAATTATAGAGCAATGTATGAATAGGCCAACTATTGGAGATCGTCTTGGGTGGCAACCTACAGTCATGTGGGTAAAAAGTATGAGGAATTTTGATCCATCATCAAGTAGCTTGTAGGTCCCATGCGCCGTTCGATTGGGTGTTTACCTTTTACTTTGTACAACAAAGTAATATGTGGGATATCATACTTCTTTGCTACCGCAGCCACAGATATGCCCTTCGATACCTCGACTAATGCCCTTAACACGTCGTCCTGAGTATATTTATACGTCCTTGGAGGCATATTTGTATAGCAAAATATCTGAAACCAATGTATGACATTGTAGTCTTGACCCAATGAATGACACCTGTCATACATTGGTACTCCATAAAAAACCAGTCGATGACACCCCCTGTCAGGCACTACTCAAACATCAAATAAAAGTTTTTTGTTTACAGGGCAATTAAAATATAATGTTCTACTTCATTATAATTCAATAATAATCATGTTTTAAAAAAAATTAGTTTGAACGAGAGAATGACATAGGTGTCATCCACTACTAAACACGTATAAGATTACCTAGTGAATGACACCCCTCTAAAATACTAAATTGTTGAATAAAATCAATTTAAAACCGTTTATATTTGTCATTTGTTTAATTATGTAACAATTTTAATAATCACTTACCTATATAACATACAATCCTGGCCATAATTATGCACTTTCACTAAACAGTTCCTTAACAAATCAGATAAGTATCGCGATGCACGTCTTACTTCAAGCACTCGCACGCTAAAACTAATTCATAATTACAAAAATAATGATCCCATCGATGCCAAATTTTGCAAAAATATCTTAGATAGTACTAGTAGGCTATTTAACTAGTTTTTTTAGTCATATTATTATTTGTTGCCTTATTATTTTATGTTAACTGCAAAAAAGTCATTCATTGGGTACCTGTCAGCCACTGGTGCTTTACCTAAAGTGAATCTATTTACTAACTATTATTTTATAAAATATATAAGAGCTATCGATTCAGTTTATTTTTTTAGGAATCTACGATTAGTGCATTTAGGTTATGAAAAAAAAAATGTTTAGTTTTGTTTAAATTTATTGTATTTATAACATTAAAAATTATGACATGCGTATCTTGATGCCAATTCGTCTTAATCCTTAATATTCCTGAAATATAAAATAATAATTAATTTTCATATTATGAGCGTAGGGCAAATCACAATAATGAATCTATTTGAAAATAATATATATTTAGATTTTTTTAATGTAATTATTTTATACAAAGATTTAATAGTTTTTAAATTATTAATTCAAAGTTAATGCAATAGTACTTAATTTTCTATTTATTTAGATCTGATATAGTTACCAACAATACTAATTACTAACATGCACCAAACCTTATTGTTTCCATATAACATTCTAAAGCCATGCAACTATGAGTAAATTTTTAGACGATACATTTTACATGCAAGTGAAAGAGTGTTTAATTTCATGCATTATATAGTGTATTACAAAAACCTTGTAAGTCATAAGTACTGTACATACATAATAATGCTACAAACTGAGAGTTATGAACTACATCTATTTACGAGCACATCTGACTGATACAAATATTTAATTAGTTAGTATCAAGTATGTACTCGTAGCTATTTATTTATTTAACTTTAATGCAACATGGCAAGTCACTTTGAACTTGCTGCGTTACTTTTGCCATAGACTTAAATTGACATCTGTCATTGAGAATTTGGCATCTGTCATCTAGCTATTATTGTATTTTGAAAAACAGACTTGTAAGACACTACATGGTTTTTGTTTCGTATTAATTTAACATATACATTTTTGAAAATGAATAGTATTATTTTATTCTCTACTTTATAACCTCCACCTTTTTAAGAAAATAAAAAAACCACGATTTATTATTTATCTTGCGTATAGATTTTATCTATGTAAGTATCTTTAAATTACAAAATTTGGTTTAAAAAATTGCGTTAGATTAATTTAATGGTTTATACATCGAAAAGTAATGTAATTGTTTATTACAGCACTATTACCCTATTATAAAGAATAACCTCATGCTTCTTATGTCATCAAGTTATACATACTAGTACTTTGGTATTTCGTTACGTCACAAATATTCCAGCGAATGTAATTATTTTTAAATTAAGGTCACTTGTACACTGTATTAGAAAAAGGAACGGATGGTCGGCCACGAATTCAGCCGGCGTTATAAAGGAAGACCTGGTGTCGATGATTATTTCTGAAAATTTCGTTTGCTTAGTAATTGATTATCATATAAATATGTAGGTACATGTTCAGACACATTAATAAAAGACAAATGGCTGGATAACAAAAACTAAATACCTATTAGTTATATTTTCTAGATACATTTTAACCTGTGCTTTGAAATGCTTTATCTGGGGAAACATTTAAAAGATTTTATGGAAATTTAAAGAAAAAAATAAACAGTTATTTAATTAATATAATTTGGTAAATATTATTTGTTTTGTTTAGTACCTTATAGACCCTAACATATATTTATGAATACGATATTATTATTATGTATTAGCGTCTGTACAGTTTTTTTTAAATTATTATTTAAGCGTTTTGATGATAGATAATAATTTTGTTTAGTCGTCTAAAGTAAAAAGAAAGCAATGTTTTGTCGTTTGTACTTTGAGGCTGTTACACTATATAATAAAACCTCATCGTCATGGCTAGAGAAAGATTAAAGGAAATTAATTTCGACAGACATATAAGTACTACACAACAACAGTTAAATAGTAGTACATAGTTGCTATCCTTTCTTTGTACAGTTAGATGTTTAAGCTAACCGAAGGGTGTGGGAGCAATGTAGTGGACATTAGTTTAAATGTTACCATATATTTATATGTTTTTTTATGCATACAAATACTGGTTTGCACCGGAGCGAGATTTTGATTACCGATTAAATTCTCCGGTGAAAAATCGGAGATCACACAGAATAGGTAAATAAATTTTGTTCAAATGAAGAAATAAGAAAAATCTATTGATATACAAATTTTAAATAATCATTTATTAAGAAAAGACGTTTTATAAAGTTAAAAAATGCTGATTTTTGATTTAAGGGCCTTTAGGTACGTGGCTCACTAGCGCCGCCACTTTTAAACATGAGGTATGTAAATTAAATAATAAGTATTGTTAAATTAATAAATCTTTATTTTTTCCTTTGTGTTTGCGACGATTTATTAAAAATAATAATATTATTATTATTAAAACATGACGCTAACTTGTAATTATGATGATATTTTCGTCACAATATTTAATTTGATCATGGTCATTATAAACTTATATAAAATTCTATTAACCGGAGACTAATCGGTTTTTCTCCGGTGTTTTCTTCGGTTATTTAAACCGGTATTCACCGGTGAATCACCGGTTCTCGCCGCTCCGGTGCAGACCACTACATACAAGATTAGAAATAAATTAATACCTAAGAATGGAATACTCCATTGAATAATTGAATGTTCTTCAGCTTTATGAAGAACGCGAACGGATGGTTTGCATCAAATTCTTTTCGCACAATAGGATTGTAAGCTGACATAAGAGGACCAAACTCTGTAATTCCAAAGAAAGGCGTAGATCTTAATAAAATAATATGTTTAGTGCAGTTAGATTTTATAAATTTAAAGTGAGTTCATTAAATATTTTCGTGTAGGTATATAATATTTTGATATCCAAAAGATATCAAAACTACTTCCTACACCTATGTGAAGTGAATAATACTAAGCAGGCGTTGTCTCTGTGAAGGAAAAACATCTGACTAAAACTAAAGGGGATTCGTTTCAAGGACTACATCTCTGTTCTTTTGCAATAATAATCAAATCAAATGATAAATGCCCTATCTAATAAAATGTATAATAGTAAGTTATGGGTCAACTTTAATGCACAAATGGTAACAAACTTTTTTCTACGATCGAAAAACTTCGAGTTAGACTTCGAATGCACGCATGCAACAATCGAAAACAAAAATATTTTTTTATTATAGCAGAAGAAGGTGACATTAATGACATAAATAAAAACTGCTCGTTTTTAGTAGCAGTTGCGTTGTTAATTAGAGCTTATTAATCTATTGGAATGTATTTAATATTAGAAATATTGATACTTAGATAGAAATAATATACTTATGATAAACTAAAGTTTGTAATAAAGTAGTTATAGTAACTGGTATGAATGATTGTGAGTAAAACTGTAAGTGAAAATACAGAATTACTAAAAGAAAGTACGATAATGTACCTATTATGCCGCTCAAATGTTTCGGTAGAATAAGGCATTAACTTTTACATGCCTCATTGAACATCTTAATTAGTGTTTAGGGTTATTGAAAAATTTACATTTACCTTGACTTAAGCATTTTTCGCGATATATAAAAATAAATTTCAATGTTTGGGTATGTGAACAAATAAATGAATGAATTTACATATATAATAAAACCATAACCATTAAACAACATACAAAACAATTAATTTTACCATAAATGCGTTGCAAATTTCACAAAATGATTAATCATCTACTAAAATAAAATGCCCAAATTAATAAGCTGTTATGATACCTAAGACCGGAAGACTCCACTGAACAGTATAACGTTCTTCTCTAATATGAAGAACATGAACGAATGATCAGCTGTAAAATGTTCCCGCTTAACAGGATAAGGAGAACTCCCTAACATCATTATAAACTCTGCAATTTAAAAAAAAGTTTTTCTATGCAAAGACAAAAATGGCATAATTGCTTAACGCTGCGCTGTGTGAAGTTAATGTCGTATTATCTGCTATTCTGCTAATATAAAAACAATTGTAATCTATATTTTGGGTATATTACTATATAGTAAGATTACTGAAATATGTTTAGATAAAAATAACCTTACAAGAAAAATGATAAGTCAATGATCTCAATACCAATGGAAAAGGAAATCAATAACAGGAGACTTATAAGAAAAGATGATGATATGCCAACATGCAGGTACTAAAAGAACTAAAAAAAAATAATTCAATAATGGCAAAAGAAAAATAGAAAATTATGGATGAAACGAATTTGTGATTCTTTATGTGTAAAAAGCAATTTTGAAACTACCATGCAGCTACTGCAGTCTTTGTTGTGAAGTATTGTTCTAAGTTAGGTCCCAACAGGTACCTACCCACGTATCAGTACCTATGAGCGGAAGACTCCGTTAAACAAAATTGTGTCCTTCTCGTTTAAGAAGAATAGGAATGGGTGATCTGCGTCGAAACGTTTCGGTTGTGGAATAAAAGCACTAAGATACGCTATACCAAACTCTGGAATCATTTAAAGTTTATACATATTTTTAAACGATGTTTACTTTTTGTAATTGTTACATCTTGTTGTATAGGTACTTATTTACTTGGCTAATAATCAATTTTAGTGTTCAAATTCAAACAGCTAAAATGTCTTATTGTGAAATTAAGAGCCACAGGCTCTTTATATGAGATGATGATCTGATAAAATATGTTATTTATAGTGAAAGATATCTACATTTTTATTGTGTAGATATTTTATAGATAAATGTTAAATCAAAAAGCAGAAAATATAATATTTGGTACAGCAGATGTTAAGAAAATAATACTTTAAAATCAATACCACATCCAAACATTAAATATACACCTTAACCATTATCTTACTGTTAATATGATCAAATGAATCAATTTCACAGCTTGTATTGGCGAAGCAGAACGATACCATTGCCCAAAATTTAAATTATTTTTTGAGACAAGCAAGAGCTTTGTTAAAATATCGCAGAAATTGAATGCGGTTGAAATCTAATGTTTACTCTTAAAAAAAGTCTATCTGTTTTCCAAAGCAGGACCGAGGTACTTTTACCATTAAGACTAAGTCGTCCTTAATAGTAGTATTGTAAGATTGTCGTTAATAAATATTTGATCTAAAATTACAGATTTTGACTACCCGAAGAAAGTCAAAACGAAAGAATCAATGAAACTGACTATAGATTCTCACGAAATATCTAATCAAGTGCCTATGTTATAGACCTTCTGTATAGAAAGTACTGGTATATTTGTGAAGTATAAAACATGCATAAGCTACAACTTAAAAGCTTACGTAATGATTTTATGAATTCATAATTAGCTATAGCCACATCAATTTAGGTACCTAAGATTTATAAACGCCATTGAATATAATTATATCATTTTGCTTTAAGAAAAAGGCAAACGGATGATCTGCGTCGTAGTAAATAGGTTCAAAGTGCACAATAAGGGACTCCGCCGCAATTATAAATTCTGTAAAAATAAGAATATAAAAATGTTTATCTTCCCGAACTTTCGACTTTGATTTCTTATCCGGTACAGTAGCTAAAACAGTCTCAATTAAAGTAACTATAATGTGATCTGCCTAAGTATTATCTGAATATTAATTTGATTAAAATAATAAATGTCACGAACTATGATAAATGATAAAATCATAGAACTGCAAAGTGAAAGATATTGTCTACCCACGAAAAACCAAATCTTACAAAAAAATATATATTATTAAATATATATACTTACTACAAAACATATAACTAAAAATTAAGTGCTACGAAAAATACATGTGTTTGCAACATATTAAAGCGTAAGTACTATTTTGACAAATAAATAAAATTACCCAAATTCCAATAACCAAATCACCGAGTCTTTAAAGTACCTAGCCTTTATAAATGCCATTGAAAATAATGGTTTCATTTTGATTCAAGAAAAAGACGAACGGCTGATCTGCATTGAAGTTAATAGGTTCAAAGAATGTAAGGGAATCAGGAACAACTACAAATTCTGTAAAAACAAACATTGATAAAATATAAAAGTCGGTAATAACAGCTATACTACGAATAATGTAGTTAACTAAACTTGTCCACAGTAACACTGACCATAAATTTAGATTTACTGAAATAAAACAAAATTGAGAAGACTATTTTAAACTTTTCTAATAGACTATTTCAAACTTTTCTAAAAATATGTCAATAATGTTTATTCATTAGTTGGTAATTAAATTTGTTCATTAGTGTTTGTCATAACGGAAATTCAAAAGTGAATAATTATAGTTTATTTTAAAATGGTAATTAAATTTATCTCTTATGTAGGTACTTTGCTATTTAGATAACTCTTGCAGTACTATAATAGTAATTAATAATTTTTACTAATATTTCGCCCATATTAGGACTCAGGTAAAAATCTTTAGTTTACGCTATTAGCACGTACATACATTATACCTAATAGCTTAGTTAATTTTAAAATAATAGTTGCCAGTGCAACAAAAGTTAAAATCAAAATACATAATTATGTGTGTCATATGTCCAACTGCTTATCCAGTAATAGTTAACACCACATGCAACGTATTTTCAAAAGCAGCATAATTGTGTTATCATTGATTATATTTAATTATTTTATTTTTAGTACTTTTATATAAATAGTTTATGTATAATATAAATTGAATAAAATATTTTTTTTTTATAATAAATACAAATTGTAGGTTTTATCTATTTAAAACAAACGGTTAGGTGCGACCAATTAATCATGCGTTTGTTATGTCTTGCTAAATTAATATTAAACTAGAGGTTGTTAATGGTTTAAAGCTGCAAATTGTGCATCAAATATCGATATCAAATATACCTAGTTTCGATAAACACCATTGAAAATAACAACATTATTATGTTTTAAAAAGAATACGAAAGGATGATCTGCGTTAAACGCAACTGGTTCAAAATACGCAAGAGTATCAACTGCAAAGTCTGAAACACAAAAAAATTCTAGGTAGTAAGTCATACTTTCATTAGTTTTGTATCTTAATATACTAAACAAAAGTAACTTCTAAGTTGCTTATTGAAGTAAAAAAACTACAGTTAAAAAAAAAGAAGACCAACGGATAAACTAATTCATCCAACAATAAGAACATTAAGATTTGACTTGTAAAATATAATATTTCCTTATAATACAAGCCTACCAGATTGACCTTTCTTACTCTGATGGTAAGTTATCAGTAGCAAAACGCAAAGTAAATAATTCTACAAACTATTCCTATCTTTAAAGAAAAATCCCTGCGTCTATAACCCTGTGTTATAGACGCAGGGAATAAACGCAACCATATGAATGCGTGTAAAATACGAAACATTGAATTGTAAAATAAGAAATTAGATAAACAAAAATAAAAACAATTTACATTTTGTATAATACTGGTGATACCACTAGGGTAAATCCGATTCAAACACAATGTTATCGAGCCATAACGTCATTTTCAAGCCGAAAAGCACTAAGTATAGCAAAATCATGGTGAAAAGCTAGTGCCATGCACATCGTGACTTCCAGAAAGAATATTTAACTTAATATTACAAGATTACCTAATTTTTGAAAACACCGTTGAAAAGAACAACATTTTTCTGTTTTAAAAAGAACAAGAATGGGTGATCCGCATTAAATCTTCGGGACAATGATTCTGCGATAGCAAACTCTGTAAAGGCAGAACACAGGTTACCTTACCTGTTTTCAATGATTGATATTTTTTTGGAAACTATGAAAAATCACAGTTCTTTGTAACCATCAGGTATAATGGGCATGTTTTGCTGGTTTTGCGTCTTAATTTACCCTAAGTAAACGTATGCAACTTATGAGGAAGAAAAACTACCCCCTACTGTTAAGAAATTAATACCTGAGACATAATAATATAACGTATAAGTAATATCGTAAACTATAAAAAAGACCAAAGGATAAAACTGATTCATCCAACAATAAAAAAAGTACAAGGATTGACTTGTATAAAATATGCATTGGTTTCTTTATAAACCTTGATGGTAAGCACCAGTAGAAACTATTTCTATCTTAAAGAAATATTGCTGCATCTATTTGAAAAAATAATCTGTGTACATGAATGTGTGTTAACTACGAAACATTCAAAAGTAAGTAAGCAGTAGCAGTTTTAGAATTTTGGCAACATTTACATATCAGGAAGATAAGGTAAAATACATATATGAGTAGATTACTGGTGATACCACTAGTGTGAGCTCCCGAGTCTAATGATATGTTTGATAAAACAGATTTAGATGGTAATCGAAATCCAAAATAATAAAGTCATCTTCAAGACAAAACCCCAGTATGGCAAAATCGTAATGAAAAGCTAGTGCCATGCACACTGTGACTTCTAGAAATAATAACTATTTTACACGTTACACAATTACCTAAGCTTGGAAAACACCGTTGAAAAAACAATATTATTTTGTTTTAAAAAGAACAAGAACGGGTGGTTAGCATTGAATCTCGGAGGCAATGATGCAAGGACAGGAAACTCTGTAAAGACAAAGCAGGTTAGCATACCTGTTTTGAATGATGAATAGATTTTTGCAAAGTATTAGAAAGTATAGTACTTAATAATCAGGCAATAAAAGAATTCCATTGACTCAATAGTGTAGAAGAAGAAAGTAAAAATAAATTAGTGACTCTTGCGAGCAAACCTGGTAACAGGTACTACATAATTAAAAGTTAATAATTTATTATGTTATCTAGAACTGGAACTTAAACTATCTACAATTTTAGGCTATAAATTGCAATGTTCTATTAACAGAACAATTACTAGTCCGGCTAATATTTCCAAGACAACATAAAATATTTTATTAATAAGTTTTTGTTTGTATCTAATCTGATACTATTTCCAATTAAATATCGAATAGTGTAAATTTAAACCTTTGTGGTTTCTATATGCTATCGTGACCATGTAATGTTATTTTGATTTTTTTAAATGATAATAAATAAAAAAAAATAATAAAAAAAAACCTTTTACCATCACGCAAAATACAAGTAATTAGGCTTAGAAGAATAAACTGACTAACTATTCAAAACATACTCAAGCGTGACGTAAGACAATTCTCAAGGTCAGGAATATACCTTTAAGTGAAATTTCTAATGACCTATAAATATAAGATCAAATATCTACCAGTTATAGGTTCCGTATCAAAAATAGAAAGAAATACGTATAGGATTGTATTCACCTTGCGTGACCAAAGATCATTATGTAAACACTTATTAAATCAAACACAGAGAAAAATGATAAGAATTTTATCGTATTCAGCAAAGAGGCAATTAATGTACTATATATAAGTATGAAGGTACTATCAAAAACGAAACCGAGATGGAAAATAATAAAATAGTTTCTAACTAGAGAATGGTACTAATTACTTGAATGCTTGGTCTTAGTCGAATGGTTACTTCGACTTAATTAAAAATATATAACATGTTCGTAGTGTTAAAGGACAAGCTCGACATGCCTTCGTAAAAGAGAAAAACTGTACCCAATTTGTTTAAAGAAACAAATTTAGTTGTGTGATCAATGTTTGTTTTTTGGTCGATTTCGAATACTTTGCTTAGTGATGTTAGAATAGAATAGAATATTATTTATTAATGTTTATAATTATAATGACTAGCATAACAATAAGTATAAGTACATAGTAATATTGGTAATGAGCAAAATTTTATAATGGAATAAAATATTTTAAGTGAAATTCATGTACACACAATAACCCTTCAAACACTTTTAATTAGAACTGAATATAATATAGTCTAATAACTTTATAACGTGCCACCTATAACCATTTAAAGTGATGACTTTTTATACTTGATGCCTGAGCGAATTTTTTAATAATGAGCTTGATATCCACGGACCATGCATTTGCAATGTATACAAGACGATTTGTACCTTCTTAGTACCTAAGAGCGAAAGATTCCACTAAATAATACTATATTATTTTGCTTAAGTTCATAATAGAACGGCTTGTCAGCCTTGAATTCAACGAATTTCTTTGGAAAAAATCTGGCTGAACGATCAACGACGATAAACACTGTAATAATATAATGACAAACAATAAGTATTATAACAAGTATCAAGCTCACTCGACAAAATCTCATTGTAATTTTAACATTCTTATCCATTTTTTGTTACAGTAAATGACACTGCAGCAAAATCTAAAACTGACTGAAAAGCATATCTTATGAGTTGACAGCTTCTAAATATTTTTAAAGGTATTCTTGCAATAAATGACTTTTAAATAAATTAGTATTACTTTCTTCACATCTTGTTTTATAGGTATTATGCTTAGCTTCTGTAAGTTACCTATGTGTTTGGATATGAAATTTTTGTATAAATCTATATTCAAATTACATACTTTAATAAAATGTACCATAATTATTTTTTGCTTTTATGATTGTCGAAAGACTTAATTTTAATATTATCAAGGGGCATTGTTTCTTCTAAATAATGAAACAACGCAACTAACAATGCGAATCGGTTAATAATGTATCCGCTACGTTTTACAATATGTCAAACTAGTACTTACGGTTTGCAGCAGCTGCTTCAGAACCTCTTTCATTGACTTCTATGAATGCTTTTTGTGTGGCATCACTTATATATAAATTACTTGCGCCTTTTAAGAGACGGTCTAGTCTTGCTTCATTACCGAATAGTTTTTTAATACCCATCTGAAAATTAGGCAAACGTAAGTCAGCCTAACTTTTAAAGTGCACCTGACTATGGCACAGAGTCTGATTTACCTTTCATCGCTATCTTTTAATCTACTGACGTATGTATGTAGGTAAAAGAATTGCCTTTATTAAAAAAAGTTACGTTAAAAAATGACAGGCATAGTGTTATATATTTTAGATAGACGATAATTAAGCTGTAAGTACGCAATTTAAGAAAATATTACAACTTTTGAGCCGGTTATTGGCAGTGCATTTCTAAACTTCGAAACGGGGTGGAGATTGGTGGGTATTTATTGTTTTATTGGTATTTATTTTTTACTTTGGATCTCTCACAGCTTAAACAAAATGCAGTTGAAAAAAAAAATTAAGGTCAAAATTAATGTAAAACCGCCTTAGTCGGTCCTGTTACTCATTTTGAAAAAAAATACTTACATTACTCAGAGCTTCTTTGAGATTAATTGTGGTTTCTATCTTGAACTTAGGTAAACTAACTTCCACTTCTTGAATATATGAATGCTGAAGAGCGTCGTTTAAGAGAGATGGGTCTTTCAATTTTTTGACTAAATCATTGATGCCGTCAATTTTATTAGGGAGCACTATCACAAGGGATGTTTCATCTCCTTTATATGGGAGTTCAAGAATCTGAAAACATAAATTCGAAATTACATTATCGAATACTATTTAACAAAAGTATCAGTTCGAATTAGCCTATGTATCAACCATAAAAAATATTAACAAAACCGTGGAAATATATTTTGTTTAGACGTATTCTCGAAGGACATTACGAAATGTTACCATCGTTTCTCGCTTTGTGGGTCCCGTTAAAGACAACTGGAAATTCATGAATGTACCAAGTGATAAGAAAAATCCTACAGAAGGCTTGATCCTGTGGTGCGATATTAAAGTGCTAAAACAAAATATGAGTATTTAAATATAATATTGAGTTATTAAATTATTTAGATTACCTTAGCATCTAATTCCTCACTGACGCCATACTTGAAATCGGAGGACTGATACATCATAGGTATTTTAATTGTTTTTTCGGAAGTTACATGGAAGTCACGGTCTCTAGTTGAGTCCTCTGAGAATTTGCTCTTCCAATTTCCCTGCGCATAAGAAAAATATTTTAAAATTAAGTAGCTGCAAAGTTGGAAAGAATTTTAGAAAATAAGTCGTAATTTTACCTTAAAGTAGATAGCATTTACAAGAATTGCTTGCGTATCCACAGTGATACTATTTGGATCTACCAAATCTTTAATATTTTTATTGGTATGCGCTTCAACCTGTAAAATAAATTTGTTATAATTTTAGCCTCTCGTATTTTATTAATGATTTATAAATTATGTAATATAATATTAATTACCCATTCATTGATTTCTTTAGCAGACGTTTTGGAAGCACTGAAATCGATATTTTGAACTTCTGAATGGAATACTTGTTTTGATGTAACAGCAAATTCATCATTCAGGGCCGCGCCATTACGAATGTATATTTTGTTTGCTATTTGCAGTTGAACGCCGTCTACATCTCGGACTTTACGGTTCACGTCAAGAAATACTTCTTTTGTCTACGAATAATCAATGTTATAATTAGTTGTGTAATAAAATTAAACATTAAGCTATTGAAACAAGTACCTATGCTATGCAAACAATAAAATTTATCAAAAAGTACATGAATATATAGGATTGCGAAAACTTTAAAACAAAGAAATTCTTTAGGTTAAGTACTTCGTATTGTTTCAAAACATGAAGTGTTTTCTTCAGTTTGGTAGTCTTTGCTCCATGGGGAAAAGCCGTAAGTGTATGTATGTTTGTTCAATAGAGTTACTACTACTACTAAACTAAACGCAGTGACAATTTTGCAAGTTGACTAACAAGAAAAATTGAACACATATAAACGAATTGGAAATTTAATTGTTCTTGCTACTAGTCCAACACATAATTGAAAGTAGTAATATTAGTAAGTAGTATTCGTAAAATACTGCCAACTTTATAAGTATGAAATTATAAAAGCTTACCACGTTATCATTGGGAAAACCAATAACTTTCAAAATTTCGTCATGTGACTCTCCAACTGAACCCAGAGCCAGTTGTGCAAGTGGAGATAATACTGAGAAAGCTGATAGCACAACGCTCTTTTCACCAGCCGATTTCACTACTTCCTGTATTATAAAAAAAGTATAGTTTTAAATTTGATAATGCGATTTCATATTTTAATATATCTAGTATGGATTTGCGAGAGGTATCTATTTTATTAAATCTCAACGAGCTTTTTAGCTTGATTGCCTTGGTAGAATGGCGGCCTCAAAAGTGTTTCGCGGGTTCGAATCACTCGTGGGGTATTTCGTTGTGTGATCCACAAATTGTTGTCCAGAAACTGAATATTTTTAAAAATGAATTTTGTGTCCGTTAAAATTATGTTTGTCAAGTCCCCGCGACAAAGGCCATGATTTTAGCTCGCACTAAAATCATGCCCTTTGTCGCGGGGACTTGTTGAGTTGAGTTGTCTTCAAACATAGTATTAGTATGATAAGTTTCCCTCTACCAAGAGAATCCTTCCTCATCATCACTAAAGGAGACACGTCCTTACAGTGGAACATAAATTTAAACCCTTTTAAAAATTCAGAACCCTTAAGATCAGTTTCCTTTCTCACAGATGTATTGATGATGATGATGTCAGTTCATTTGTTCATAATGATAAACAAATATATAGAAACATACCTCGAACATTTCAGCGGTAAATTTGTCATTTGCCTCTTTCAGAACCACGTCCACGTTGCTCATGACTGTAGCCATTATGGCAAATACTGAAAAGAATAATAGGGAAGATCTTTAAATTGTCATATATAATACAATTTATATATGTAGTAGGTATTGTAACAGTAAAAAAGGAATGTTTAGAAACCTAAATATAATGATAATAATAATAAACTAGAATTATTTTCTGTTTGCAAAATTCTGATATAAGTATATCATATATATCATAAATATCATAGTCTTTATCATTTAACTCTAATTTTTTTACCTGGATTGGCTATCATAGCTCATGATTGTTAAGACTATGTCGATACTATTTTAGTTTTATAAAAATAAAAGCTTAAGCTTGGTTAGAATTTGGTTGAAATTTTTGTAGGTCTACTATTAATACATTTTACTAAGGGCCAAAGACTCCAAAACTCGAACCTTTTTAAATTACACTAAACATAATTTGAATCAAACTCTTTATTAAATAACGTTTGATCAGTACTCTGTAGTACCTATATATTATGGCAAAAGGTCAATCAACAAACAGAATTTCATGTCATATTTCTGTAATCTTAAATTATCATTACGGACAACCATACGAAGGAATAATCCTTATTCCATCAGGAATAAGGATTATTCCGTCGTATGGGATGACCCATGAAACACACAACAAATCCGACTAAGGGACTACCGTAAATATTATCTTTATGAAACAAAATAACGAATAAACCCAATACCAATCCGTCTGGCCAGCGTGTATTAGTAGGCCAAGTATCCCTCCGTCCCGGGAGGAGGCCCGTTCCTGCAGTGGGACTAATGGGCTGTTATGATTCGAAAATGTACATCGATTTAAAAACGATGAATAGGTCTGTAGAAGTAGCGTTTCCGATAAAAGTTTGTTTAGCGATAAATTCCATTACAACAATTGTTCAGCCGATATTCCATCAATCGAATATGTGACTCTCTAAATAACATTACGCATTTTAAATAAAAACTGGGATCCTTTACAAAATTCTTTAAAGCAAATTGAAGAGTTGAAGGAAGTTTCCTAGTTATTGACAATATTTTTCTAATCTTCTGTCTCTTTTTATTATTTATATTAAAAGTCCTTGCAATAATCAAGCTAAGTTTTTTTATGTCCACATATTATTCATATTCATATTTCAATGTAAAAGGTCTTGAGTAGCTGCGACGGATTGTATATACATACAACAACAAAAACTGTATGTGCCTTTCTCACGTTTAACTTTTTTAACATTTTTTTTAAGTAGGGTAATACGACAGCCCATTGAAAGCAGTAAAAAATCTAATAACTATTATTCTCAATTAGGCCTTGTAAAAAAAAAAAATCTAGATGAGGGTTATTGTAAATAAGTTATATCAGTAAATACAAAATCGTTATTATATAAAAGGAGAAAGACCAACAAATCTCAATTGCTTTATATGGCATAAGGGTTAATTTAAAATGCACGCTGTATTTTACGTTTCGCATTACCATGACACAAGTTTATACTCTTCTTAATAAAGCAAAATCAATCATTGGCAATAGTAATAAAAAATGCGCTTCATATTGTAATAAATAAAAAATATAACAGCGATAAATATATGTATAGACCTATTCAACAACTGGCGGTAAATAAATATAAACAATGGATTGTATATAAGGAAAACCGGTCGGAAAACATTAACGTGTCTACTATTTAATGTCAGGGAATCCCAATCTACGTCAATGGTCTCTCAATCTGGTTTAAGAGCATAGTAAGATTTGATTTTTATCTTCTTGCCTACCTTCAAAATTAAAAGAAGTTACTTAATGAAATTACGAAAAATATAATATTAATATATATTTTATTATCTATTTAAACACGATGACCTCTTCCGTATAGGTAACATAAGATCAAAAGAACTAAGATAAATAAAGTTCAAATGTTAATAAATCGATAAGATTTAAATAGAAACATAGATATTACTATAATTATGTAATTATTATGTACTATTAATATCTATTAATCATCCATATAAATATAAATAGACGCTTTGAGTATCCAATATTTTTTTATAAATAAATAAAACTTACTGCATAAAATAATCTTCATATTGACGGCAGTGTCTCTGTCGGAGACTTGATGAACACTAACCGGTTAAGCGGCAAACTTCTTTTAAATAATACCTACTATAACTTGTCGTTGACCAGTCACGAACTCATTGCTAAGGCCACCTAGAGTTGCTTAAATTGTCACTAATGTTGATTGGCTAGGTAATATTAATGTTATATTGCCGTCTTTTTCTGTCAAAATTCATTAGTACTGTGAAACAGTTATTCGTTATTTTTATCTAAGTATGGGTAAGATTAGGTAACTTTTATAAGTGGGTAAATTCTTTAGGAATACACCTACGTGTTTATACTATGCAGCTTTTTAGTATTTTTTTTGCTCAATTTTTTGTATACGGAATACAATATGGTTATTATCACTTATTATGCTTTGGTTGTAGTACTCGTAAAAGGTTGTAGGATAACTTTATTACGAGTACGATAATTTGGTGAACCCATCCTTTTATAAAGAACTTTAAAGAAAAACTCGAGTTGGCAGTACAAAATGCTTCTTTGCCTTCCATGCTTGTAGTTAATCAAAACTGCAGGAGAACGAACTCCAGAATAAGTGAGACAAGTCAATCGTGTTCTGGAAGAGACATCGGTTCAGGCTTCGTAGTTGCGGCTTGCATTATTGGCACTGCAGAGTGGTAAATCATCATGAACTTGAGTTCTTATGGAAAACTTCATACAAGCATTTGCTAGGATAAATGTTGATTCGGGATTCCGAACAACACTTAACGCTCACAGTTGCGCAGACCCGCTCGATTTTTGTGCGGGACTGGTCCCGGTATCTGGTATTTCGGGATTGCATTCCCTAATTCGAAGACAGTTTAGGCCGGGAAGGTGTATCAGGATCCCAATAACCGGTCTACCGACTAAAAATTACATTGTCCCATCCGGTACTACCTATAGGTCAGGATTACGGAAAATAAAATTCATTTTTTATACCATGTTGATGGCAAACAGGGATACGGTCCACCTGATGGTATGAGTAAGTGGTTACCGTAGCCTATGGACGCCTGCAATGCCAGGAAAGTCATACGCACGTTTCCGACCCCTCAAAAACCTATGTGTCTAGGGGACTTTACAAAAATCAAACCTTCCAAACAATGTAATTGGTGGTCACTCAAAAAATTGTTTTGAGTGATGTTCGAACTTGCGACGGCAGCACCAGGACATTATGATTATTAAATTTTTAAAAACAATTTTTGCACCAGTATTCTTTGGAGTAACAATTATGAAAGTTTCCAAGTCATAAGAGACGATTCGTAGCGCTGGAGTTGTCTTTTATAATAAAATACAAAAATGATTTTGCAAGAAGTTTTAAAGTTGTATTGTTGAAAAGTTTAATAAATAAATATGTTATATTATGTTACTTACCAGTGAAACTATTGTTATTTACGATAAATTATGTACCTTATATTTATTATTTTATATTTATCTTTATGACCTAAGCACTCGCATAACAAGGCTATGAGTTTTTCATAGTTAGGATTCTTAGGTGTGAACAATAGCTGATTAATTTTACTACTGTTAGGTGTAGGTGCAAAAGAAGCCATAAAAAAACTTGTAGGTACGTTTAGTTTATGGATATATATATTATCTATACAATATAATATAATACGATATTTTCAATAAAGACCACGCAATTAAACCAGAAAAATACTTTGACTTGACTAATGAGATAACCAGAAATGGCTACATGGTTAGGTACTCTATGTGGCGTGGACATAGGTGCGAGGGGTACACCAGCTAAATCCCTTTACAACCTATTAAAAGAACTAGTAAACGAATTGCCGAGAACTATAATAAGCTCTCTAATATCACGAATATTCAAAACAGAATTGTTAGGTTCATACCAAATTTGGATAGGTAGAGGACGGAACATAGCAGACAGTGAAGGTGACGCTAACGCGTTGTAAGGGGGCCTCCTTGAACCTACATCTGGGTCGTAAGTCCCAGACGCTGTTATGCAAGTGACCTGTTCTCTATCACGTGATGGACCTGACACCCGCACTGAGAATCTATGGTATGCTAAGATTAGTAATTCTTATTGAAACATGTATATTTTATTCTATATTATTAGGTATATATAGTATTCATCAAAATGATCACGTCGCCGCCTTAATTTCGTTAAGAATATAAACAATCTATCTGAATATTGTCAGTAGTATAAGTAATCATTATATAGAGATTTTTACCTTTCAAAACATAACCTAACAAGTTCCAGAGGTATAAGTATAACATACTATACTATGTTACTTGTATGCAGTCTCACGTTGATATTTCATTAAATAAAAATGGCAATATCTATGTTATGTCTATAATCAAAAGTTTTGTAGTTATTTTGATATTCTTTTCTTCAGTTATTATTACGAAATCGAATAAACAAAGATAACATGATATTGTACACACTCAAAGTCCCTATATTTAATTTAAAATTTACTACGATGGTATAAAAGTAATAAAATGAATTAAATAGTCGTAACAATATTTATGTATGCTACGTAATGTGTGTATGCAACATATTTAAATATATTATTGCTCATAAAAAAATAAACACTTCCTAAGGGTAGTTGCACATTATATAGCCCAGCTCCGTTACAAGTCGAACTATCTAATAGGGTCGTCGACTAGGCGATCAACTCGTCGGTTACCAGTGGACAACTTGGCGTCACCACCTGATTCAGTTTGTCAAGCAAAGGTAGTTTTAAAAAGATATGATGTTCTCTATGTTTTGTGCCTAGCACATACAAATTAACATAGACATTGAAGGCTAGACATACTCGTAGCGCTCTAAAAGTAAATTGTAACGTCATATTTTTCCTATGTTCTACAAATAAATGATTAAGAGGAACATACATAAGAATTAATTAAATTTTAAAATGTTAAATTAAATCGAATATTAAAATAATGTTATATCACATAATATAATATAATGATGTTTAAATTGATTTGTCGTCAAGAAATGCACTTAGCGTATAATCACATTTACTACTAATAAAGTGTAAAGATCCTTTTTATTATGGTGTTTGTACGTAATACATGGCGAATTACAGTTTACCCGTAGAAAACGAAATTGAGAGTGTTCCTATTGCATTTTTCTCTATTACTTACTCAGTTCGGGTCAAAATTAATAAATTAGTATCGACTACTTGATTTATTCTGAGTATTTCATACTTAAATAACCTAGTTGAAAACAAGAAAACCCTAACCCTCATCAACTCATCATCATCAGCTTTAGGCCGTGAGGCCATGGTTTAAGAATACGACTCATGACTAACATCCGTAAACATCAGATTCGTTACATTCATATTGCAGTATCCTATCAAAAACTCGACAGGGCACATAGTGTGAAGAACTGACAGCAGGCTGTTGCGACAGAAAAGTTGGAACTTCGACTGTGTACCGGACGACGCAGATTCAGGACACCTCTCACAAGGCGGACTGACGACCTAGTTCGAACGGCAGAAATATGATGGATTAGAGAGGCACAAGACCTCGCAGATTGGATATATTCAAAGGAGGCCTAAGTTGAGCAGTGGACAACCTTTGGTTTAATTGTGATAATAAAACACTTACAGAAACCGTAGAAGCAATACCTTAGCAGATAAAAAAGATAGCCACCTATCGGTTCACCGAACGACTTAGGTGCAAGTCGTTCGGTGAACCGATAGCTGGCTATACCAACGAATAGGTGGAACAGGATACCGTGGACTTTAGTTATGGTAGACTTGACCCATAATAGTTAGACACGTCTGGAAAGCTTCGTATAAAAGATCAAGTTTCTCTCCATCGTCGCACGGGAAAAACCTGATACAATGTTTACTCAGAAAATTATAAGTTATATTCTTCGAAACAACGTTTCTAAAAGATGATAATACTCGATATCAGTAAATAATTCCATTTAATGAAACAAGTGATCAACGTTATCTCATTTCGGGTTTATACTTGATTGATATGCGATGGAAGAATTTATTTTTAACAACTTAATTGGTTAGCAAGTAACTAAAAACAATAAAACCTATAGAGTTAACTGTCGTTGTGGTTATTAATTACATCTCGAACGATTGGTGAAACCGCACAAGAAATTTCTTGTGACGTCAACAAATCGAATAGGAAATAGCAATTTCTGAACAAATACTTACGTAGGTTAGGTATTGTGAGTTGTAATTAAAACATTGTGTTTTGAATTAGGTTATATAAACTTAGTTTATGTAAAAAATATGTTATCGTTACATAACTGTTTTTGTGACCCTTATCGGGCACAGCTATTTAAAATAATAATTCTTTAAAATGTAGATAATAATATAGGAGACATTATCGGAATTCCTTTCTCAGGTGGCATTCTATGTGTGTTAATTTCAACTTCTTCCTATGGTACTATAGCATTTTATTCACGCATTTCTTTCTCCTCTCCTATTGATGAGGAGTTACTAGATATACTCACACAATGGTAGCTAATTAGTTAATAAATTAGTTAATTAGGGTTTATTTCGAGTTATGTGTTTCAAGTATTAATCGCGTCTCTTTCTTAGCGTGTCCTATCGGATGTATCAAGAACTACTTTATTTCGTATACCCCTTTCCTTTTCAAAAACATTATGGGCAAGGTAGAAAGTATTGTTAACAAGGGTAAATAGTATAATATTATTAGCCATCCTGACAGGTCAATTGAACAGCATTGTATTGTGACATTAAAAAGTACTTAAAAATAACATTTACTACGATTTTCGGGTGGCGAATACTCAGAAGCCGTAGATTTGATCACTGTCTCAAGTATCAAACTTAATAGTCTCAAGTATAAATAATACAAACATTTTACCCATAGAATTTTAATCGTAACATTGAAAGTTTACTCTCATTTTAACTAGATGGCGTTTTATTGAATTAAATACTGAGGAGGAAAAAAAGTAAAGGCCTTTTTACGTTTTTTGTTCGAATATGCATGTATGTGTGGACTGAGGGCCCATTTTTTTTTTTGCGGTTTTTTGCAGATTAATCAACAAAAGTGCTTAGTTAAAGTTGTTAAAGAGTTTGTTAAACGATTATCAGAGTTTGTTAAGACTTCATTCAAAAGATATATCGCTTTAAGTGGGTCCCTCAGTTCAAACACAAAATCTCCCATAATTAGATAGGTAATGAATTAAACAACAATTTTTTGGTAAAAATCCTTAGTTAAACATGTATAAAAGTATAAAAAGCATTGAAAAGCCTAATATGAGTAGCTAATAAAAAATAACAAACGTTTTAAAAGGTCCCCGAGGGCCCACTTGAATTTATCTCATAATTAATCAATTATAGCATGAACATTAAATATTCCTAAGCCAAACATTTGTTAAAAGGGCAAGGATAAATTTAAAATTAAAGAAAGATCACAAACAGTGATAACTATTGTTATTTTTAAGTTTTTAAGTGGTCCCTCAGTCCACACACTATGCAAATGCTAATTGTTAAATATATAATTAAATACAACAATTACGAAAATGGGGAGCCTTTCAGTGCATAGTTAATTTTGTATTTTATCGATCTGTATTTATCTTGTGTCTGGTTTATTTATATTTTTTGTCATTTTAACTGTTTTATTAATTTTCATACTAAGTCTGGTGTGGGGTGTCCACGTTTTAAGAAAACGACTGTATATTTGTTTTTAATGTCATTTATTATTAATTTAGATATTTATTTATGTATAATTAGGATAACCCACGAAACATACACAAAGTCAATCAGAAATAATACAATACTTAAGTAGCTCAAGCAACAGTGCTGATTCCATTACAAGTTGCCACGGCAAGCAAAACATTACACAATATTAATATTAATCAATTAAATCTAAATTGCAATCATTTTTTAAATGTAAAAAATAATACAATAAAATTTGCAATACAGTAAAATTAAAATGTAATAAAATTTTAAGTTTTAGACAAGTGTCAGGTTATATTATTAATTAGCTACAATCGTAATACATATCTGTATGTCTATACATATAAATAAAATTGGACTGTCTGTTTGTAACATGAAATCCACAGTTTTTAAGGTTCCGTACTCAAAGGGTAAAAACGGAACCCCAATTACTAAAGCTGCGCTGTCCGTCCGTCCATCTGTATGTCACGAGGCTGTATCTCATGAACCATGGCAGCTAGAAAGGGCCTAATTAGTCAAGGCGCTGGACGCGTTTAGTCCAGACACGCGGGTTTGAGTCCGGCTTCGAGTACCATTTTTTTCCACTGTCTTTCTTCTTTTCGGATTTTTCTAGTTATACCTAAGTTTTATAGGTAAAAAAATATTTGTAATTTAATACTAGGATACTTTAGATTTTGAAAAATATTTAGGATCTCCAGGAAAAAGAATAGGCGAGAGTTAGTACTACATAAATTATTTTATCGTGATGAAGTTGCGGGCTACAGCAAGTTGAAAATAAAACTAAATTAATTATAACTTATTGTTCTAAAATCACAGACAGAACGACTGAGATTTGTCATCAATGAGACCATATGAAATTACATGTAAAAACATTTTCTCCTTACTGCTTTCCGAAATTCTACTAGAGTTATCATCGTAACATTGATTTTTTTCATTTGCTAATGAGTGGCATTTGTAATGTCCGATGCCACCCTCAAGCAAGGGAGGGACAAATTCGATTGCTCCTATACATGCATAAATTTTGCCTTTAACTATAATTGAACGAGGGACATCACATAAAAACTGTTCACTAGTACCGTTTAAATCAAAGGATAGGAATACTGACAAGTCATGTTTAAAATATACTATACTTTTGCAATACACACATTCTCTCGTTTCTTCGTCAAATACGATTGCTTGCTCCAAACAACTTATACCGAAGGTCTGAATAGTATTAAAATTTAAGCATAAAAACATAATATCTCGTTTGATGGAAGGCAATGAACAAATCAAGTTGGAACATTGTTTTGTAAAAACTGCACTACTGAAATTTTGAAGTGGAAACCGTTCAATAATATTTGTGGCATTGCATTCACAATGATATATTAAATGATCTCCAACTTTGGAAGGCGGTGTTTGCAAATATACTAAAATAATTTTTGCCCTTAACATATATATCTCATGGTCTTCACAATCTATTTCTGATAACTTTTTTAAGTATTGTGGAATTATTTCATTTTGTGAAGCATCGATCAAATTTTTAATATAAATGTTTTCCTTGTACCCTAAGCTTAGCATGTACATAACGGAATCGAAGGCACAAGTATTTCTAATTTCTACGCAATAAGAATTAACGTTCACATAGTCACAAAGATTTCCATTTTTTAAAAACTTTAACTTAGACACTGATATTTGTTCTGATAGTCTTCCCTGTCCCCTCCAATTTTCTATAAAGGAAGGGTTATCTGCAAAAATGGAGTCCTTATTAAAAACTTTCATTTTTGGATTTTTTAGAATTTTCGTTTTTTTTTGACATTTTGTTTTCTTCACCACTATTTTTCTTTTCCTTTTTTTTTTGTCGACCGTACATCTATTACCAATATCATGATGCAGATCATCCAAAGCCAATTTTATTTCTCCGTCAGTATAGTCGGCATGAAGTTTTAGGAATTCATCCACTCTGGATTTTTGTACTTTTGATTTAAATACGAGATGTTTCAAAGTCTTAAAATGGCTTTCAATTCCGGATGAAGATGGGGCTTTATTATCGGACTCGAAAAATGAACATGCTAAATTAGACCACAGCGGAAGTTTCCATAATATTCTTTTGAAAGTAGAAATAAACGGAGGGTAGTAAAATTTATTCTTGTTATTTGATATTATGTTTTTATTTTGTCTTTTTACGTCTTCAACAACAGTATCAAACCAAACAGTAAATTCTAAATCATCACCGTTGAATGCGTGGGCATCATGCGATTCATTTTGTTTGACATTTCCTGTACCAAAATTAGGATGTTATTCAATTTTATGTATTAACTTATTAAGACGACTTTTTGCGGTTTCGTCTTTAATGTCCTTACTATAGTCGCCATCGTACTGGGTGAGCGCAACACTAATAATATCAATAATAGTATTTTTAATTAATTGATAATTTTCACATTTTTTTAAAAATAATACGCACTTAATGTAAAAATATTTCAAACCTAAATCAACTTCATTATCAAAACTGCGATGAAGATTCTTGACGAAATGACTAGTATCCAACCTGATAAATGCTTTGGGTTTATCAATGTTACATACTTTACCTTCAAAAACTGAAAATAAATATTTGATATATTGTTTTGTGCAAGAAAATAACGCGAATGCTTGAATGCATGCAGAAATCAAAGCTGCAGAATCATCTATGATTACTTCTTGTGGTGGATTATTTACAAAAGTTAACCATTTATTTAAGCAAAATATTATGGTATCCTGGGAATGTGAATCAGTTACCATCTGAAATGAGGGAACAGATTTCAATTTTTCATTTCCTGTTATAAGTCCTGCATAAAGAAACATTTTTTTTGTAAGAGGAATCCGACCAGGAAGATATATAGTTTCGAAAAAAGACCCAGTAGCATCAACTGTCAAGGTAACTTTTGAAAATTTTTCTTGGTATTATAATACTCGATTTGATTATCAGACCAAAACAACAAACGAAAATTTGGAAAAACACATATTTCGCGTATTTCTTTTTTGTCGTCATCGGTGGATTTAGCCATTATTATCAGTGACAAAATTTGATCAGAATGAGGCAATGGTTCCATTTTACACTCAGACTTAATTTTACGGAAAGCTGCAGATGAAGGGAGTATTGGTGAAGGTATATTTTCGTTGGTGATTAATTTTGATGCCAAAATGTTGCGGACCAATACCGCTGGTTTATATTGTAACTCTTTAGCCAGTTGTCGTCTCCTGTAAGGCGTTAATTTTGATTTAATATTTTTCTTGTGTTCATATAATTCATCAAAATTATCAATTCTACACACAATTTTAAAAAGTTTTTCGGTAGTAGTTTCGCTTTTTATAACAATCTGTGCACTGCACTGGGAGCATTTACCAAATAATTTTATAAAATTGTGACGAATACAACCTTTTCTTAAAGTTAATGTACAGGGTAATTTGGAATTTAACCATATTTTTTCTTTTAACATACAGCTCCATTTAAATTTTGGTAATGTTTTGTATCTTCTGAATGATGATGATGAACCAGACCTTTTCTTAATCCCTATCATTGGCTGAATTTTATTCCAGTCATATATGTCTAGGTAAAAAGAAAATGTTTTTGAAATAATATTTTCTTTCTTAATTCCTAAATCTGTTGAAAATGTTGGGCTATTACACGACGTTAATGGTAAAGTTTTGTTAGACTGCTCGTATTTTGAGGCAAAAATATTTTCTTTTTGTCGTTTGAATGACATAAATAATCCTATGGGTGAAATTTTGTACTCTAGTTCTTGAGACATTACTGTAAAAATGTGGTCATTGTATTTGATATTTGAATTTTCTAAGTATTTGGCATGTTTTAAAAATATTTCTTTTTGACGTTCGTAGCGTACATTCGGTGGCCGACCCGCAGAACATTTGTCACTGCAAAATACATATATATTATTGTTAGTTTTCAATCCTACTAACACGAAAATAAATAATAATCAAATTGTTTGTTGTATCAAATAGAAACACTTACCAGATAAACAACAGAGAAAACAGTAATATAAATAACAAGTTCATTTTCGCTGCTAAAATAATAAATATGGGTAGAATAATAGTACAATTTTATTTTATTTTAATTTAAAATTAATACTCGTAACTGAACGAATTCACGATAATCAACAAGCTGACAGTTTCCCACAGATTTGAGAGTTCTTCTTTCTTTTATATGGTTCTTCTTTTTATGGATTTGAGAGTTACTATGTAAATAAATAATTTAGAATAAAACGGTCAATATCTACTGCTATGAAAAGAGGTCAGAGTGTAAGTAAAATAAAAAAAATATTTCAAAAGTTATGTAGACTAAATTATTATGTTTTTTAACATTTTTATCAATTTATTATTAACTGCAATACGGGACCATAAGAATTCTATGACAATATTTTGGAAAATTTAAAGATTAGGTACTTCGTAATATATATTTTTTTAAATCATTAATTTAACAGGAACATGTATTTTTTTATTGTTTGTTTACGTTTGCATCAAATAGCATTTAATTCGGTCCGCATACGGCCCAACACAATTACAACTATTTACTTTTATCTCACACTTTATGACTATGCAGAAACTTTAAAACGTAATGTAACATCATTACATTGTATGTAATGGTTCTTGATTATCTCTTGACTGCATGGACACTCTACTTGTACGAAAAACATATTTTGTAAATTTTTCGTAAAAGAATTATAAAACCAGTGATATGATAAATACAGATCGATAAAATACAAAATTAACTATGCACTGAAAGGCTCCCCATTTTCGTAATTGTTGTATTTAATTATATATTTAACAATTAGCATTTGCATAGTGTGTGGACTGAGGGACCACTTAAAAACTTAAAAATAACAATAATTATCACTGTTTGTGATCTTTCTTTAATTTTAAATTTATCCTTGCCCTTTTAACAAATGTTTGGCTTAGGAATATTTAATGTTCATGCTATAATTGATTAATTATGAGATAAATTCAAGTGGG
Organism: Schrankia costaestrigalis; assembly: GCA_905475405.1. Classification (NCBI taxonomy): domain Eukaryota; kingdom Metazoa; phylum Arthropoda; class Insecta; order Lepidoptera; family Erebidae; genus Schrankia; species Schrankia costaestrigalis. Next base: position 11,598,568 of record FR997829.1, on the reverse strand, counting down.
CCCTCGGGGACCTTTTAAAACGTTTGTTATTTTTTATTAGCTACTCATATTAGGCTTTTCAATGCTTTTTATACTTTTATACATGTTTAACTAAGGATTTTTACCAAAAAATTGTTGTTTAATTCATTACCTATCTAATTATGGGAGATTTTGTGTTTGAGCTGAGGGACCCACTTAAAGCGATATATCTTTTGAATGAAGTCTTAACAAACTCTGATAATCGTTTAACAAACTCTTTAACAACTTTAACTAAGCACTTTTGTTGATTAATCTGCAAAAAACCGCAAAAAAAAAAATGGGCCCTCAGTCCACACATACATGAATATGCAAAAAAATATATAAGTAGTAGGCGATATGTATGTGAAACATAAATCATAAATTCAATTTCATAGCTTTATGAGTTTTTCTAACAAATTTCTTATCTAGAAATTGAAAATCGTACGTAGCCAATCGATCATTTATATTTTCTATTATTTTTTTTTTACATTTGTTCTTGATAAAACACCATTAGCGTATACATGTTAACTGTACATACGGATTTGTTTAGAGTTTATTACGTGTTTTCCTGCCATGCTTGTCCGACCTCCTGTTTTACGAAGGGCAGCCAGGCTGTGACAAACCATGATTCTTTCGCAGTCCTCGACTTGTGTTAAGTACTTACATAAAATACACCTGGATCATAATAATATTAAATCTATAGGTATATTACGTGCACCTTCTTTCTAGACTTCTAGTAAATAAAATTTTTTAAATTTAAATTCTGAATTTAAATGGAATGAACAAAACCAAACACCTCCACAAAAGAGTAAATCTTGATATTTTCTGCGGGTATAGACCGCTTATAAATGTCACTGCGATTTTATTCTCAGGGTGACAGTGATAAAACCCTACTTTTATGGGGCGAAAGTAAGTAAATATGGCAGTGCTCACAGGGCAGCAAGTTGTGAGGTTCATACAAATACTAGAGATTCTCCAGCGCTTACCTACAGTAGGTCAGCGCAGGCGCTGACAACAGTACACTGACTGATAAAATAAAATAGCAATCATCTGATTAAAGTCACAACATTTTATGGAGTCTATGCAATAGTTAAGGTGCTATGCTTGTGTCATTAGAAATAATATTATATTCTACTAAATTAACATTTTGTGAATTCCTTCTTTAATGTAAACTTATTGGATTAGTGGATTACATACAAAGTAGTAGTGCTGATATTGTAACTACTAGAAACGAATATCATGTGTTTGATAACATTGTGACATTTTAATTATAATTTTGCACATAGGTACATTACATTGCATTACTATGTTGAATTTAAACTGTACCTAATCGTTTACCTATAAGCCTTACTGTAGGCCTAGTAATACATAGCATACAATAAGAAGCACGGAGTACTAGCTATTTAGTAGCTAACAATTATAAGAAATGACAAAACCGTTAAGAAAATTGTAAAGGAAAATGTTTTGAAATTAGTATTACTGTTAAATCTGTTAGAAAAACCCTGGCTTTGTTTGGTAAGAAATTCTAAGAATTCGTTTACTTACCTACTATAAAACATTCATGCTTACATGTACAACGGAAGAGTGATCATGTAACAAATAACTACTTGCTTTGCCGTATTTCGTATTAATTTATTAACTGCCTCAGTGCTGCGGTAGCAATTGCCGTGGCATAAAGTCGAGGGTTCCGATCCCACGCCGGACAATTTATTTGTACGAACTACGAATAATTGTTCTGAGTCTGAATGTTTACTGTTTTTTCTTACATGGCACTCAGATGCAATACCACTGTGCGTTCTTTCATATAAGGAGCAGCGTTTTTCTAGCTAGCTGTGAGCTCAATCAAAAATATTATATTTCGTCACTTATGTAAAGACTTATACGAGTATAAACTCAAGTTCAAGGATAGGTATACCCCGCACTTTCATGGTTATTACGACATAAGGTCCAACAACAAGAAGTCAACGCACGTGTAGTGTTTTTACTGCAGGCAACGTCAGCAAAGCTCAGTTGCTATTTATATAACTATAGTTAAATTATAAGAAATAATTAGATACCTACTCAATACGTCAGGTTTTTTTTAATCATCGAACATAAATTATTCGTAGTTCTATGCTTCGATCAATTAATCTATTATGTAAATAACATAAACAATGTTCTACGTATCGTTGGAATCCCAATTATCGTCACCAGACCTTATAAGTCATAAATAGCTACACGTCAATTGGAAAATCCCCACATGCCTCAGGGATTTATCAAACATTCGAATCACATTCGCATAGTAAATCCCAATTCAACTGTTCTTTATGAGATTTGAATCCACAACACGTTTTGAAGGAAGACTAGTTTTCCAATTCGCTAGGCGAACAGTTAGTAACTGGTATTAGTTCCACAGTTCTATAATACCTGCAAGTAGTGCGATTATTCAAGGACAGTTATAAGAAGTCAATTAGCATAGTACAAAATAGATTCGAGTCGCAGAGGTTTCAGGTTCAATTCCTGCTTAATGCAAATGTTAGTGTACATTAACATGACATACTTAGTCTGGATGTTTTTTAAGTTTATCCATTTATTTATCCATTGTTTAGTATCCACATTACAAGCTTTGGTTAGTATAAGATTAGTAGTGTGCCTATTCAATTGTAGGTAATTATACGCAGTAAATGAAATGATATGGAAAAAATCAACCTTACTCTTAACCAAAGGATTCGTCATGCGCAGTAACAATCATGTGCGTATACAATCATGTAAGTATTTACTTACACCCATACGCACCTAATATTATTAGCTAAGGTATTATTTAAGTATGTACTTTTTGAATAAATAAATAAATAAATAAATATTCCTTACATTTTCACACACCGCCATCTAGTCCCAAACTAAGCAGAGCTTGTACTATGGGTACTCGGACAACGGATAAACATACTTAAATACTTTTTTTTTGTAAATACATACATTTATTGTACATAGAAAACACCCAGTACAATGCAAACAATCATGTTCATGCACACAAAGATTTGCATTGAGCGGGAATCGAACCCGAGACCTCTGCGTAGCAGTCATGTTATATAACCACTACGCCAAGGAAGTCGAGGTCGTCTGTTTACGTATAAAGGTCGGGTTACGTGTAGCTACTAAGAAAACATAAATAACATTATTTATTGTCTATCTGTCAATAATATTATAAAATTATGTCAGTTTTAATTACCTACAGATTACACACATTTTAATAAACGTACTTACATACAGATTAAGGATTTTATTGTATTGTATAGAGTGAAACTTTTTAGTTGATCCGCCTTGGACCCAGGCCTTTGTGTACCGAGTCTCGAAAACATGATGTAAAAAATAAAATATTGCTTAAACTATAAATAGAAGGGCCACAATACTCACTATTTTTTTGATGAAAAACATAGAAACGTTTTATTATTTTAAGCGCCATTTCGAAATATGGAATTAGTGGTTTCAATTGAAACCATAATTCTGCCATTTGACAACAGATATTATTTGTGCATTTCAGATAGAATACCACAGATACTAAAGGTTAATTTTTTAATTCGTGTGATAATAGTTAATAAATTAATAGAATCATTAATAATAAATAAGTAATACTTATAATTCCTTATTAGGGTAGATCTCCAGAGGCATTTTTTATCGTGTCGGTCTGGAGAATCCCATTTTGAAATCGATAAACGTTTTCATTACATTTTTTTATGTACAGTTTGGTGTCTAATCTATGTGGTGCAGGGCTGAAATTATGAATTAGTTTATTATAAATATTTAAAAAAAAATCATAAACCCTAAAATCCTGATTGCTCTGGGTTGACCTAACTCCCGATTGAATGAGAAAACATTGTGTAACTTTTTATTGAGAAGGTTCATATGTCCGATGTTATTTTATATTACATAACAAATAGTTAATCTTCAATGTAATATTTTTGTTTAAATTATATTAACAATATTTTTGGCACAATTTAAATTTACCTTCATGACCTGGCATTTTATCTCATTGCTCTGCGCTGGAATAAAACATCGGGCTCATCCCTCATTTTACGAAATAGAAACTCTATTCCCCTCCCCCGGGGTAGTGACTGTAGTGGTCTAACCGCCGAGGAAGATAAGTGTGTGCCACAGCCCCGGGCTCCAACATTACGAAGGTAAGTTTATGATTTATCTGGGTTTGGTTCTCGAATTTGATGATTGATATGACATGTTTTTTAAATTAAGTAGTAAGGTTGTGAAAGTGCTTATTAAGTGAATTAAGTGATATTAATGATGTTCTTTATGAGACCTAAACACAACTTTCTACTGTTTTTATTTTGGGCTATATTAATGCTTTTACGACTTTTTTTGATCGCTATGCCTATGATTGCTCTGTCCAAAAGACCAGAGCGATGATATTTTGCAATAATTGTACGTTATAAAACTACTTTTAGTAATAATTTTGATGATACATGCACTATAAGACCTTGCTTCATGCCAAATTTCAAGTTTGTATGTAGACTGGAAGTACCCTGTAGGTTTTTGCCCTTTGCTCATCGAAAATTTGCGACATAAACGGCTATATCTCTTGATTCCGTTGGATTAGAAGTTTGATTTTTTTACAGCACTAAAAGGCAACAGACCTTAGTATTTAGTAAAAAATTCAGCTTGATACCTCTACGCGTTCCTGAGATAAATGGTCTTGACAGAGAGACGGACAACAAAGTGATCCTATAAGGGTTCCGTTTTTCCAAAATCGGAACCCTTATAAAACCGGTCAAGTACGTGTTTCACTCGCGCATCGAGGGTTCCGTACAAACGTATTTACTTTCTCGCCAAATTGTGATGACGTCAGGATTCAGCTGTCTAAATATTATTTTTCTCGCCAAAATTCTATGAAGTCACGACTCATCTGTTAAAAATACTGTGATGTCAAAAATTTAATGACGTCACGACTCAGCTGTAAAAAAATAATTTTCTGCCAAAATTATGTGACTTCACGACTTACTTATCTGCCAAAAAATCTATGACGTCACGACTCATCACTAATAATATTTGGAGAAAATTTTAGCTAGATACCTCCACGCGTTGCTAAGGTAAATGGTCTTGACAGACAGACAGACAGACGGACAATGAAGTGATCCGATAAGGGGTCCGTTTTTTCAAAATCGGTACGCGCTAAGTTTCCCACTGATGAGCTCTCAAAAAGCTCTAAATATATCCCTTAAACATAAAATCATATAATCTTGTAACATGCAAGACTAAAAATGACTAAATAAATAACATATTAACAATTTTATTATTTTTGTTTCACCATTTATGATCGCTCTAGCGCCTATCATGATTGCTCTGGACGCGAAAATGTTTGAACTTAAATATTTCCATAACTGTTTGTCAAAAATGAAGGCCAATAGTAAAAATGTAGTATTTTAATATCATTATTTTCAATGAGATACATAATTACCAAAAAATATCAAGATCTGAAAAGCACCAGAGCGATCACACGAATACGCCCGATTTGGAGATCGACCCATTAAAGAAAGCAATTAAATTACAATTTTTTTTGAAATACATATAATTATATGTACCTACGTTTCTTAAGTGTAGGAAAACGGTGCCAGACGTAAATGTTCCGACTTGACAATTATTGACACCCGCAGAGTACATGGAACGCCAAGACTAAATAAATATGTGTTACGGCTCGTTTACAAAAATAAAGTCATTCGATGTTTAACTGCGACTGATTTCAGCAAAGTAAAAGGAAGAAAATCGCACAACCGCTCAAGGCGTTTGGAGGAAAGTGAATTTTGTTTGTCTTCACGTGTTTTTAAATCTGTACATTGTTGATAGGATTTTAACGCAAGAAATCGGAAAAACAAGTGATGGAAAGTGCTTACCGAGGTCTGAAATTGGAAACGCGTTCGTCAGAGTCCGGAAATTGTTGGTTCGTAGACGGGGGCTGAAGCTGACGGGTCACGTGAGCTCATTATCCTGTCACGTGGCAAGTTCCAATTGCTCCCCGCAAGATGTCTTGCTATGTTGTCGTGTCGTACAATGCAATCATATTATATACTGACACGTGGAATGGAAAAAATTCTAAATAGTGCAATTGTTAAAGTTTAGTATAGTTAAAGGAAGTTGGTAGGAAGAATTGTATACAATAAAAAATATAACAGCTAAACCTGCCTTATCATCAATGCTTGCTGACGACTTGTTTCGTCCAGTGGTGAAATGTTGTGATCGCACACGATACATAGGTTCATACACAACTACGGTTCACAAGACTTCGCCAGCAACGACTACAGTTTCTATAGCTTAGGCCATTTCGTTGAGATACAATATTTTACCATTCCTAATGAGCAAAGTAGTACAAGGTTAAGTTTCTTCAGGTCAGATATTATTGGCAGCCTGTTCCTACAGAAAGTGCATAGTTAGCAAAATTATAATAAAACTGTTACTTTAAAAGTTGTTAGCTTTTTATCTGCAGCTAACGAGATAACAAGCTTTTAGACTTAGACGGATAAAACAATAACGGATAGTTTTAGACAAAGATCAAACAACATTTTCATTACTAATTGAAATGGATATTAGTTATTAAACTAACTTAGATCAAATGGTAAACAACATCCCTTTGTATATAAACTAGGTACAGACAAATAGGATTAAACAAAATATGTAATTAAACCCAAGAACCCAAACAATACCTAAAACAATTGAGTGAAGACATATAAAAGACGCCGATCTTGAATTTCATTACTTTAATGGAATTAATAAGGTGCACGATTTGCATTTTTTTCAATTTATTTGGGAAAATAATGTATTATCAGACAATTCTAATTGAAAAGTAGTAAGTAGGTACATCTTTATTGATAAGTACCGATCCAGCACACGCGAGGTGCAACTTTTGGCGCGAAAGAGTGTCACTACCTGAACGGTTTGTGCCGCTCTCTGAGAGGCTTCCGCCCGGACATGAGTTGCCATGGGCTAACAGATTGCGAACCCCGGTAGGACGAAGCCATCTATCCATCCATCCATACTCCGGTGGGGACTCACGGACAGTGCTGGACTGGGTTGCCTGAGCAGCGCTCCACACACTAGGGCTCACCTCTCATCATGTCCTGGATGCCCTTACACCTGCACTCAGGAAGACCTACTGATTGCCAGCGATAACGCAGTCAGTGTCGCAGAGTTTTGGGCTACATCAATTTAGTCCTGTATCGTTTTGCCATCGATACGCTAAGAAGAAGATTGATAAGAAGTCAATAAGTACATAGATATCATAATTATTATCATACAGGAGTTATTTAATACTATTTACTACTGGACAATTTGCAAGGTCTGTGTTTGTTGTGCCAGTTCATTAAAAATATTTTCTTGATAACGCGTAGGTACCGGTAAATATTTTAATTTGGAAAAGATATAACTCTATTATGGAGATAATAGGGAGGGATATCTTAGCATAATTTCCTAATTAAAAAACCGACGCCAACTTTTGTTCATACCGATTATATTACTTACACAATTTCATATAAATATGAAATATAAATGGAAGATAATATTTCATCTCTGATATAAATTCAATATTTTTCAAGATAAAATCTTATTAATTAACGTATTCTCCGTGTGGTGACGGAGTGAGAATACAATATGTCACCACCCTATCTCATCCCATGGGTGTCGGAAAAACCGGCTAAGGGACTATCCGTGAATATTATCTTTACGAAATAAAAAGAAGGAACACTTGAAATTAAACCATGTAATCAGTCTGGCCAGCGTAGTATTAATGAGCCAAGAACCCTTTCGTCACGGGAGGAGGCACATCCCTGCAGTGGGACATTAATGGGCTGTTATGATGAATTAACGTATTTTCATGAAATTTCTATTGGACAAACTTGAAATAGAACCATTGCCAACAAAAATGTGTCAGAATTGGTTAAAATATTACTAGAAGATAAAGAAAACAATATTTGTACGGAAATACCTGTATAAGCTTTTTTAAACAATAGATTCATATTGGAACTTGTTATTCGAATATCACAAATATTTCATAATATGTCAAAATAAAAAGAAATGAACAACAAACCATGTATAAAGTTCATCATCCGAAAACATCTCTTTATTGATTTTATTAATCTGTCTCTACCTAATTAACTGAGTAGGAAATTTAATTAATCCTTTTGTATTATTAATAAGATAAGCCATTTTGAACAAGTTTTGGATAGGATGACCCTTTAGCTGACGATTGAAGTAAGTTCTACCAAGCTCGGATTTCTTAATGTATTTAGATGTTGATTTTCACTTAAACTGGTTAGCAAAGGGTCTTTTCTGGCCAATCGTGAGAGAAGAGGGGCCTGTAAAAGAGTTAGGTTAGTCAGTTTTTTGTAACTTATTTTTTGTGTTCTGCCATTAAACGCGATGCTGTAGGAATCGAGCTTCTCCAGAAATGTATAGTAAGAGTACCTATACTTGACCGCAAACCACGTTGGCTAGTCAGTTGTATTGTTTGTATTTAGATTTCCTTTTTTAGAAACAAATTACTTATGGCACTTTTTTCTCTTTTTAAGATATCGACAAAGAGGTTGTTTTAGTAGATAAAAAGTACGTACTACTTTGTTTTGCAAGCAAATTGTATGTTTATTTTACTCTAACAAACAAAAATCAACGCATAATAGATAAATAACAATCCCTGTCTCAAACTAGCTCACTTCACCAACTTGCACAGAGCATGTGAATACAACCACTGTACGAAAACAATTCTCATATATCTAAGTCGCAATTAATCCATCAGAACAGATGTTGAGTGAGAACTGGTTTAACAGCTCTGTCGCTGGCATCAGTTGAACACTCAGTTGGTCTAACGCAGCGGGCAATAACAGGCGACCGTCACTTGCATGTGCCATCGTATTACAAGAGATTACAATTTGAAGACGCGATGTTAGGTAGCTACTGATTTGAAGAACATTCAAAAATAATTAGCCTGTCTTTTGTAATAAGTTTTTATTAAACTTGTATACTATTTTCGTTTGCCCTTGTCAGTTTTGTACTTATGTGTGTTATTTTTGGTATCATACTATACTCTTAATTTTTCACTATTTTTTCTCACACACAGTCATTTGATTCATTGATTGTTGTACTCTTTCTTTCAAAGTATCCTTTACAGTGAAATTTGAATTAAATAAATACATTTCTTTAGCTAAAGTTCAGACATGACATGAAGATATGATAAACGGTTCGGACTAAGAGTAATTAGTTTCACTCGCTTAATGAAACATGAGACATGTTTTTTCCTGAAAGGAGACAAACAAGAATAAGAAAATTGTAATGAACGTAGGAGAAATAGGTAACATACTCATTGATAAGTCTAGTTTTGATCTTTGACTAAATAAATACGACTGACTAACAACATGTTGACGGCCCAGACAGCCGACGTTGATGTACAAGTCATCTGCAGTTTATTACAAATACCATTTTGTTAACGACTCATGCATAACATTATTTGGTTTTAGTTGAATAATAGCTAAACATAAACTAGTACAGCGAGTAAGGTAGTAAGTTGTTGATTAAGTTGATTTAACTACTCTTCTCCTGTACTTGTCGATGTGTAAATCGGGCTTTCTTCTTTTCTCTAAATCTTCATATCGGCTAGTTAAAAAGTATATAATTCAATTTATTATTCTTACTTTTAATGACACCATTTACTGACTATCATACTACCCTGGTTATAGTGTACTCATATTTCATTTATTAGTAGAATTATTACTACGACAGTCAGTTATGTGAGAAGCGTCAAACAAAAATTTATAAAATGACGATTATAACATTTCTTATCATCCAAGGAAAATCCTTAAGATCCGCATTAAAGTCTGAATTACATTGTTTATACATTAGAATAATAATGGTAGTAGAATTGGCTAGAATGCCATTGAGAAAAGATTTGTTCTGATCCACTCCTTTAACTTATTACGTTTGTTAGCAGATAGACAATGTGTGTGAAGAATGTGAAATGTTAGATACCAACATAGCACATACCTACATAAATATTTTAAAACAATAACCTTTTTTTTAAAGCGTACGTAAGTCCTTTAATAAAAGAGTCTATTTATTCAGGAGTTTATTTTTAAATTTATATCTTGGTTGAATATTATTAAAGAGAACGTAAGTATTTGAACAGAGCGTGGAAGGGAACGTGAACGGGCGCGACAGCGACCACTCGGCGGATAAGCTTATAAAACGTTGAATAAAATTTTTCCCCACTCTCCAAATAAAAAAGCTAAGAGTTCATAAGCGATTACGTCATAACGGTTGAAAAATGACTTTTGAAATCCAACCACTTCACCGTCGCCGCTTTACTCAAGATGACTTGTTAAAAATTGACGTCGAGATTAGGAATGGTTTTTATTGTTAAGTATACCGTATAACTTTGTCGTTTTACTTATTAAAAAATGTAATTTTAAATGTCATACCAAATTATTTTTGATAAGTACCTTGTCATCTGTTTTTCCTCGCTAATGCATTTTCTCTGTTTGTAATATTTATGTTGAAAAATAATTTAATATTAAACAAATTAAAGAAAGTCATGTTATGACTACCGTCACGTTGTCCTCCTAGACTGTATTCAGCGTTCTATTAGATTTGCTGTCATTATATTAGCTACTCAAATAATAAGTTCACAATGTGTGTGTAAGTGATCACAATGTCAAAGTCACAGTCCATAGTTGCAGTTGTCCTAATGTGACGGCCTGTTGTTGCTATGTCACGCTAGACTCCTACAACTGTTAACACCAGATAGATCAATATGCAGCACACAATTGTAATATGTGTCAAAGCGCCAATCACGTGACATCTCAAGTTGTATGTAGTGCCCAGTACTAGTATTTTGATAATTAAATAGCATCTGAATCGGTTTCAAACGGCAAGTCAACTGGTGCTAGATAAGAGTAGAACTATACTGTATTACTGTAGAAAGTTTCATCGTCTTGGTCAAGTTTGGTTGCATGCGGGCGTGTACTTACTAACTATATTCTAGTGTAACTGTATTGTACTCTTAGGTATAGTTTCTGCATAGCTTTGTTGATGCAATCAAGTAAAACTCTAAGTTCTACTGGAATCTACTAGCTATAATATATTAAGAGTTTAATCGTCTTAAATATCTGCCTACTGCTAATCAAAAGATATTAAAACAAGTTTATGCTTATTAGAACTCTTTTTATCAGACCAAACCATCTTCTAATAGATTTTTTGGCTCTGATTATAAGCAGACCGAGATTGGTTTTTTAATAGCACCATTTCATTAACGAAAAAGATTATAGTGACAAAGTCTAAAGTTTATAGGTCAAATGCCAAAAAAGAGCTTAACTGCTGATGCCATTTACGCTAAATAAACTTATTGAAAAACAGAAAATTACTTAAGTTTCTTTTATTTACAGCATAGTTTAATGGTAAAGAATATTTTTCATTAAATCGTTTGCAAATTTTACCTGGCTAAGTGTATTCTATTATACATATATAGTACAGTTGCTAATACATGCGTTGACTATGTAATAGCTTGGCGTAATATATCTTAATGACCAAGTCAGTGTTCTATATTATTAAAGTTACGACGTCCCATGTGGTATGTTACTATCGCATTCGCTCAGCCATTAGTGCGGCCACAAATCATCAATAGATTGGACGCATTTATCATATGTAAATAGAGCTATACAAGATACTATACATCTGTACTTAATAACAGTTTAGATTATTACAACAAAATTGAAATAAATATTTCTGCATAAAAATGCGATTAATTACTTTTTAGAAGGCTTACATTTTGTACCACATTCACCCATAACATTGACCCAGGGATTGAAAAATAGGGCTCTTTTGTCTTTGACAAGACAAGCCCTGCGACGATTTTTAGGGCTAAATACCACCAAGCATCAACCTTTCAGCTCAGTCTTCCGGAGTTTGGTGATATGTGCTCCTACTTTTTTTGACAACCACATATCTTAGTCGTGTTTTACCATAAGCACGGGGCAAGATAAAAAAGCAGTTAGTATTAGGAAGGTCTTAGAAGGTACAGGACCACGCAAGACCTATGTTCAGCAGTGGAAGTCCATTGAATGATATGATATAATAGGTCTTAAAAGTAAAGAATACATCTAGATTGACGATTTGAACATAGAAATTTGTTTCCCTAAAGTAGAATGCAAAGAAAATTATTGTGCGACGCTTAATACTACTAACCTCATTATTTAATGCTGTCGCTAATATACAAAGGTCAAGTAGAAAATCAGCTGGAGCGCCAATTTACACGCTCCACTTCTTTTAACTTTATAAAAGTATTTACTACGGTATGTGAAGTCTTAGCAGGTGATAATCCCGATAAGTTGGTTAAGTATTTAATGACATGGTGATACATAAATTAAAATGTAATTCTAATCTAACTGAATTTGACACCTTGTTGTAGTCAAAACTTAATTTAATATTAGATGTTCTTTTTTAGATTTAAGGACGTTATTGTAAAGTGATAAAACTGTAACTTCAATTCTATTTTTTTTTCTTTGAACAATTTGAAATCTTTATCTTCTGAGTGCTTTAAAGAACGTGTGCATAGACTTTCTTTAAATAATCTGATTATCTTTTCGATACATTCTCAGTCGTTTCCTTTAATTTCCTTGATTGTAAGCCGACTTGATATAAATATGTTTATCTATTTAATCAAAATATTTTATGTGACAATTTTTACAAAATTTAGTTTAATATGAAACTGATATCAAATCAGCCTGACGAGTATTTGAATTTAAAGTAAAGTATTGCACAGTATAATACAAAAATATAAAGCTTTATATACATAGTCACTTTATGCTCAATTTAGATTAACGTCACAGCAATCTCTATCTTTCTAGTGCAGTTTAATACAATGATAAATTAAGAATATTTTGTTGCTCTCTCATATATTTATTTAATAATAAAACTCCTCTATTAGGGCTGTATTTAACGAACAACGAGTACTTATACGGGCTTATTAGAATATTTCACGAATCTTACAAATAATAGTAAGTACTGAATGAGATTGATTAGCATGGACTTGAGATCTTGTTGACGCTTATCGCAACTGTTATGTGCTACTGAAGTAGTCAATTATTAACTTTGAAATTAAAATAAAGAGAAATAATAAATAATTAGGATGTTTTTAAAGTCTTTGTTATTTCGTAGAAACACAAAAACGATGTCCATTTTTAATGTAAACTCATTAGCCACGTTTCGTTGTACCAATTATATTTATGTTACAACGCCTAATCTATCTTCATTACCATCAACATATTTATTCTGTGTGCAGGTTCATTTTTCGAGATGATTCATAAGTTCCCACTTTGACAGTACCTGTCAAAATTGTAACGTATCGTGTTGGAGGGTCTTTTTGTGAAGAATATTAACAATGTTATTGGAATTTAGTCCGAATCAAAATAATACTATCTTCAAAATATACATGAGGATATTATATAAATGAGTAACTTTAATATATTTAAAAAACTAAAACTTGACATTAGTACGAATTTGTATCTGTAACAGTTTTTATTATATTTTTAATATTATGACAGATTGTCGAATACAAAATGACACCACTTCTTCTCGTCCTGTAATTGTCGAAACAGTCAACTTTTAGAGCTTGACAGACCTTACTGTCTTTGCAACAAAAGGTAACCTATATACGAAATCTGTCAGTAGGCCATAGCATGACGAGTAGGTCATGACAATGGTAGTAAAACATAAAATATCAGTGGCATATTATGCAAGTAACCTTTAGTTGAATTCTTACATATAATATTAACCAGTATTCCGTTATAAATATTATTTTATATAACTTACAATAATAGCCCAACAACTCAAAAACATTGTTGTAGCTGCATTGTAAAGGAAATTACTTAAAGTTGAGTACAAGATAACGTTAAATTACAAGGTTTCTACCTCATAGTTGAAAGGAAACTCGAAGCGCTTCGATGCCTCGCATTATAGTTTGTACAAATTATCTAAGTTTCATGATTTTACCAAGATTTCAGTATCGTGTGTTCACGATCTTACTATAGTTACTGAGCAAAACACTAATCATCTGACTATTTCGTATTGAGCTCACGTAGCCTCGGTGCTAGCGCTGATGCAGCTAAAAGGAATAAAAATATGCACCAAACGATTTGCACGATATACCTGAAATTGAAATAAATTTTATAACTTATGATTTCTTGAATTTATGAAAGCGCTTTGTTGGAAAATGAATACGTAATGGCTAAAGACTTTGTTTTGATAGTTAAGTAATTTGTTCTCTACCTATTTTATTAAATTTTCCACTGCAACTTCTCTTCTGACGTAGGGAAAGTTAGTCCTCTGGAAATAATATCACGTTGGTCAGAAGAAATTGATAGTGTTTGTTTCGAAATTATCTTCTTTTGCTATATTACTTTGTCATCCATCTCTTGGCTTTGTAATACCTACTTTTAAGTCCTTCGCCGCACCAAATTAGTTTTCACAATCTTCTTATTTGTTAAAATAGGTTGACAATATTAACTGTTTTACCTATTTTACGTATCACGCGTACACAATTTTAAAATAACAATCCGTAAAATTATAATAGAAAAAAAAAATGCGTACCTATAATGCACTTAATAAAAAAAGGACTTTCTTTTTATAGTGATTACTAAACCACTTCCATGAGCACGTGGGGTTAACTTTGCGCCAAAGACACATAACATAAATGATGAAACGGGCTTTATCTTCTCTAAAGAGCACTCATGTATCCTGTCTACCTATACACTAACTTTATATAGGGGAGACCGGGTCAAAGCCGTATAGCTAAGGGTCTCTGGCTCTGGATGATACAAATAAAAACATTTTTGTTTCCAATCAACAATTTTAATTAGTCAGTCTCTTAAGGTATAATATCAGGTAAACATATTTCAAAAAATCACAATATAAGCAGAAAAAAATCATAAAAAATAGAACCTCTGCCTTTTCCGGTTTTGCCCCGACACATGGACAAAACCGTATACTGTATACGCCCCGATATCTAACTTGCAGCGACACACTCCATGCACATGAAGTCATCCAAGTCTTCTAAGTTATGACTCAGACTCATACCCTGTACAGCCTTCATGGGCCCAGCCTTTGCACCTCTTACATCGAACCCAGCCTTCATTCATGCCACGTTTACTGTATTCTTCAAGACAGTATAAGCAATTGTTATCATTAATGTTTTAAGCATATTGGGTGTTGGTTTTTGGTGGCTGGCTTAATTTTAATTTCGTCCTTTTATAACTACGTGGCATCTTTGTTATATCTGTAATTATAAAAAATAACTTTGTAAGAAAATCAAATAACCGAGTCAAAATCGTATATACAGTTTTACCCCGTACGGTTTTGACCCAAAGTACACATGTGTAAACATTTTACTCACAACTACATAAACAAAGTTAATCTCGTAGAATTAAATATCGTATTATTCATGCAAATACATAACTTTAGACAAAATAGCTATTAGACTTACCTATATTAGATGCAAACTTTACTGTAACACAATAAATTTTCATGAAAAATAGATAATTGTCACTAAAAAACAATAAAATAAAATATTTTGGTTGACAACTAGTTCTGATTGGTAAACGACCGCAGAGCATAACAAACGCGGTAAATTTCAACTATTTCAAAAAATAGATGGGGCATACTGTTTTACCCCGGTATACGGTTTTGTACAGGTTTCCCCTATTACTATTAAGTGTATCAACCTGTTATTAAGCTCAGACTGGATCCATCTGTTAATACGGTAACATTGTTAACCCTGACTCTTCACCCCTCGTTTTTCACTCCTAAGAAACCATGGAATTAGGTATACATTAAAATAATCTTAATTTAAGTTACGATTGTAATAAACAGGGTTCCTTGATATTTACAAAAATAATATTTCACTGTGTCTACTGACTGACACAGTATTATCCGAAACTATATCATAACCCAGTAATGTAATCCTCTTCAAAGAATAATACGACAGTAGTATTAAAAAAACCTTTTTGTAATACAATAGCCAACATCATTACAAGCGCTTATTCGCTGCAAGAATCTAGAATTACTCTCTGATATTACCGACGTGAAATGCAATTACTGTTGGCGCATAACAAGATTTTCACTCTAGAGTTTGCAAAACAGCATTTTAAGCATGTCTACAAACAATAAGAAAACCCTTAATTCAGATGAAAAGCAACTAATTGGTTATCGTGTTTTGTAATTACGAAAGTATGGAATGTTTTCGTGGAATATTTTATGGCATTTAGGTAAGTATGGTCCTATTTGGAAACTTAACGCCGTACTATTACTTAACTGATCTAACACGGGACCCAAGGGATCTGCAAGACACATGCAGGGGCTATGATGCTTCATGGTTGTGCCAAATGCGCCCAACACGCGCCACAGAGCACGGTCATGCACCTTCTGCATTATATACTTCAAAGCTATTTTATTTTTATGGTTTGTATGGTTTTCAATTTTGCAAGTTTGTGATGCAAAACCATCATCTAGGTAAAATAAGATTTGCCTAAAACGATGAAACAGTGTATAATGATCTATCTGTCACCAAACTCGACGAATATTATCGAGTTATTGACGTGATTCATCGTCGTACTTGCACTTTCCTCGGGACCTGGCATTAATGCATTAATAATTACAAACAAGGGACCTCCTTGTCCCCGTCCATTAGAAGGATGTCATTCTGCCATTAACGTGAGATGATTGAGTCCCGCCGTTCAAACACTAATGCAGTGATAATTTTTAGAATTTCTAAAGTGCTTCGCAAAATATCTATTGGATTTTCTACTTCACATTTTTGCTATCGTGGCTTTTTACTTTAACGAGGTATACTTAATTCTTATCATTATTAAACATGTATCAAGAGTATTCAAGCAGTTTTGGAGAAATACGTACTAATCTTCCTTATCCCTATTTAAGTAAATATGTATAAATATTCATGTCTGTTTAAAGTCTGCGCAATAATATATTTTTTGTTAGTTGTATTTTAAAAAGCAAAGTTCTTGCTAAACAATCCGAAACATACTTTAAAGAGACATATTAAATTTTTCACAATGTTTGCGTGATGGAAACATTAAACAAAAAGAAGAGTTTTTTGTAAGCTTAAGCTGATCTCGTTCATTATTCTTATTTTAATAAAAACCTTAAAATGAATAAAACATAAAAATCGTAGAGGAACCCGCTCTCATCGTTGAAGATTTGTAAATATGCAAAGTGTTCGGGCGAAACTAATTTGTTTTCCTCTGAATGAAATTAAAAAGTATGACAAGAGATACAAATTGCTTCGCCCTCAATTTGCTCGTGTCTTGACTTCAGTATTTTGTTTGTTTTTATAACGGCTCATTTATTAGTAAAACCGCAACGTGCTGTGCTTTATGAATTTTCTTTTGTTTCAGCGCAATGAAATCTTGAGGTTGAAACATAATTTTGGTTCTATTGTTAACTAAAGTGCTTCTTTTGTAGATTTCTTTATAAGATAAAATGTTTGTTTACGGTGTCTTTTAAAATAATCCTACCAAAAACATAAATGTAAAACAGGAAAGCCAAGTTCAATACAAATACTATGCTTGGCTGAGGGCTTCGCACTTAAAAGAATACAATATTAAATGAGCACCAAGTGCAAAATCGTAATAATGTAACATTAGGAATAAGTATTTCACTCTATTTTTTTTGTTTTTCTATAACAATTGCTGTTATTTAAAAATGTGAGATATTCAAGCAGGTTAAATTTGACTTAGTTGATTAATTACAGAAGGGTCAGAAATAGCACCAAGTAGTTGTATAATATTACAATCGGCGCCGGCTAGCAAGTTTCTTTGCTTGAACTTGGCTTGACATGCTGCCGCGTGTTTTGATTCAAGACAATGAAAATAAGCGCTGCTCAGTAAAATATTATCCTCATTTGTAACGTTTTAATTTTAACTGATTATTAGTTTTAGAGGATTTGTTCACTAAAGCCCGATTTACACATAAACAAGTACAGTAGCGAGTTAAGTAGTAAGTTGTTGATTAAGTTGATTTAAATAGATCTCCATTCTATTTATTGGCGAGTTAAGTTGGCGAGACGCGAGAGAGGGGGCGGGCTACTTTGTACTTAAATCGCCATAAAATAGGATGGAGATCTATTTAAATCAACTTAACCAACAACTTACTACTTAACTCGCTACTGTACTTGTCGATGTGTAAATCGGGCATAAGCGTGTACGTTACAGTCCTCGGCGCATTTGGATCACGTCATTTAGTTTTTATTTAAATATTTATAGTTACTTACATAAATAATTTACAAATAAAACAACAATTAAACTAATTCTACAAATTTTTATTAACTTTTATTTTTAATAACACTTTAATCATTTAAGTCGTGGCTTCGAAAAATCCGCGTATGGACTCTCAATGTGACAGTCCACACAGGTGGTGAAAGTGTACTTACCCTTTTTTTTACCTTAGCAGACATAGGGAGAGGTTTTATAGGCAGATATCCAACCTTCATACTCACACGATTAAGAAGAAGAATAACACAATAAACAAGTTAAAAAATGAATATGTTAAAAACAATGAACTTCATTTAAATGCTTCCACTTCTTCTAGGAGGAGGACTTAGCTTTGAAAATGAAATCGTACCATTGGTCTCGGGTTATATCATTACACAAAGTACGGTTTGTTATCTATATTTATACATAATTCTTCGTTCAGTTGGTGACACAATAGCTACCAAACTGGAAGCGAGTTCACCAAAACTCTATTTCAACATTAATCATAGTACGTCCCTTTAGATTTGACTTTCGGTGGACAAGTATTCCAAAATAACTTATTTGTTTGTTTTGTCAACTTTATTATATAACATTATTTGTTGTTGGCTTATATTAAAATGTACAGAATTAGATCGTGACAACTTAATGTTGTATTTTCGCTAGCAATGTTGGAAACAAATCCCGACACTAATTACTATTATTATCATGGTATATTACGCCAAATTACCATGAGTACAAAAAGTTTTTCATAAAAGGGGTACTGGTACTAATACAGGAAGTGTTTCCTTCTTCCCTGAATCTAAAAATTGGATTAATATGTACCTATACCGACTTAAAACTTATAGAATTTCTTCAGGATTGAGAATGTCTCTGAACTTACAAGATTTTTTTTACATAGGCTTTACTGGAAAACTACAGTGTGTTGTTCAAAGTGAATAAATAAGAATAAGAACAAAACATTCTAAGATATTTATTCATTGTGTAACACCCTGTTCCACCATAGATCTGTGCCGTCTTGAATAAAGTTTGCATTATTATGCAAACTCAAGTGTTGGAGACTGTGGTGTGTGAATAAGGCAACGCTATGAGATATACGTATGCTTTTTGAAAAATAAACTAGTTGCACTTACTGTTTTATCTCATTGATGAGATAATTATCACACTAATATATCATGCTAAAATACAAAATGCTGCCTCAGTGGCATACCTCAGGGACTTACAAACATGAATTTTACGGACACAGAAAAAACTCAAGACAATATTTGTGTGGTCGCACAAAGAATTGTCGTTCCCAGGTTTCGAACACGCGACCTCCTGGACTCCATCCAGGCTGCCGCAACCGCCGCCGCCGTGCCACAAGCAGTGTATTGAATGTACCTCTGTCATACAAATCGTAATCCCAGCTAATAGACAATTAAGGAATACCGTTGGTTATACATGGTTGACCGGTTTCTTTAAGAATCCCAACAAACATTTTTGAAGTCACTACAACGTCTCCATTTGAACTTTTGGTTCTAAAAGCTGGTTGTAAGAACGTTGTATTAACGTTGAGGCGACCGAAAATAGGCCCATTTTATACGAATCAGAGTTATAATATAGTCGCGTAAACGTTGTATAAATGAAATTTTAGTTCTGTAGTCGTCGTGTAGATGTTGCAAAATCTATTTTTATCGCTGTTTTACGGCATTTTGCGACATGACAGTGTTAATTACGATTTTTATGTAACATTTTTGTTGCAAAGTGAATTGAAGTGTCAAAACTGAGACTTAAACTATAACGAGGTAACTTTTTCTTGTATCATCGATCGAGTCTTTGAAGTTTATACAGGAAGTAGCCATTTTTAATTAGAAACGAAATATGTGTAACATCTTTAGCTCGTGATAAAGTGGTTGTAGTGCATATATCTGATGGGAAATTAATGTTATCGTGTAATATGCGTTAGTTTTGGCAATAAAACAAACGCGCCCTACTAATTCTTATAAATAAACATAAATTATCCATACATTTTTAGCGAACGTACAAATATTTACCTTTACACAACATATGGTTCTGATTACAACAGTAAGACAACATCAAAACGACTTTTCGTTTTGTACATTTATTTTTTATCAGTTTAGTATCAGCCATATTAACAAAATTAGGGTTCTTTGAATAAATTAGAGTACATTAGTAGTCGTATATATAAGATGATAATTCTTTTTTGTATATTTTCAATGATTAGGCATGAAATCTGTTTAATGCTTGTGATTGTATAAAATTTTTGTTTTTAGTGAAAAATGTGAATAAAGATAATAAAACCAATCTGATTAATTTATTTTTATTTACACCTTTCACACTAGAGTATGAATGAGTGGAGTAAAATAAATATTTAAGCCATGTTTTATAGACACTAGCTTACACTTTAGTAGCACTTTAGTAGGCCAGTAATATTAACTGTAGCTTCTTATCTTCTCATACCGATACAATTTATCATAAATATATTTAAAAATGATGACTAGGCATTTCAAAAACATTCGGTGACATTTTCTATAATATTCCCTAACAAATTTATGTAAGTGTCGTTATCTATACTAATATTATAAAGAGGTAAAGTTTGTGTGTTTGTATGTTTGTGAAGTTGTAGGAGGTAATCTCTGGATCTTCTGAACCGTTTTTAAAAAATCTTTCTGTGTTGAATAGTCCATTTATCGGGGAGTGTCACATAGCCTATATAGTATCACGCTATGACTACTAGGAGTGGAGCAGTAATTAAATATGTTTAAAAAAGTGCGCGCTTTACGCGTTTTTTATGCCGCCTAACGAAGTGGGCACGGGTCACCTAGTTTGATATAAATGTTATTTCGAAACCCTCATTCTTGTTCCACTTATTATTTTTATTTATTTTTCATTTTCTTCGTCTTCTTTTTCCTCTACTAATGCAAAAGCGCTGGAACCACTTTCCACACTTTGCGCAATATGATAGATACTCTGCGCTGAACTTGTGGGGATTGAAGAGTTGTAGGAATTCCAAATAATAATGCAGGTGAATAATAAATAGACTATATTTTATTTCCTGGTACCAGATTAATAATGTGTCCCTACAAACTAAATTTCATTGATTTTGAAATTAATTTTTGTACGGAACCAACTCTAGTTTGGTTAATATTTAGTTACAATATCACTTATACTGCACTTATGAAGCATTTAGTTGTTCAATTGTTGCAAAATAGTATAAGATTTGACTGAGAGTCGTGTAAGAGTGCAATTGGTAACTCTTTTGCTACTGTCACGTAAGAGTAGTTCTCACGGCTTCTTTACGAATAACGTTTGTGTAAAAGTCGTAAAGACGTTACTAGTACGACTTCATTGGATATCCCAACAAACATTTTAGTCTGTTAATTGGAACGTATACGGCTCAAAGTACTTTAAACATCGTATTCAAGTAATTTCAGCGTATAATACAACTTAATGCCCCCTTATCTGAATAGAACTCAGAGTTGTATAAAGTCGTTGTATAAACGTGCATTCACGTTTATACAACTATTTGAAATTACCATTATACAACTTTCACTGGTATAGCCAATGAAGTCGTACTAGGAACGTCTTTACGACTTTTACACAAACGTTATTTGTAAAGAAGCCGTGAGAACTACTCTTACGTGACAATAGCAAAAGAGTTACCAATTGCACTCTTACACGACTCTCAGTCAAATTCTTATACTATTATGTAACAATTATACAACTAAATGTTTTATAAGTGCAGTATAAGTGACATTGTAACTAAGAAATGTTTTTCTATGTTTGTTGAAACGAATACTTGTACAGGGCAAGTTAATATTAACCAAACTAGAGTTGGTTCCGTACAAAAATTAATTTTAAATGCAATGAAATTTAGATTAGCGCAGAGTATGTATCATATTGCGCAAAGTGTGAAAAGTGGTCCTAGTGCTTTTGCATTAGTAGAGGAAAAGGAAGACGAAGAAAATGAAAAATAATAAGTGGTTTTTGACTGACAAGCATGAGGGTTTCGAAATAACATTTATATAAAATACTTAACGACACTTATATAAATTTGAAATAGAAATAGAAATTTGTTAGGGAATATTATAGAAAATGTCACCGAATGTTTTTGAAAAGCCTAGTCATCATTTTTAAATATATTTATGATAAATTTTATCAGTATGAGAAGATTAGAAGCTACATTTAATATAACTGACCTAAAGTATAAGCTAGTGTCCCTAGAACATGGCTCAAATATTTATTTTACTCCACTCATTCATACTCTAGTGTGAAAGGTGTAAATAAAAATAAATTAATCAAATTGGTTTTATTTATTATTAACATTCCAATAAAATAAAATATTTTTTTTTAGCAATCACAAGCATTAAACAGATTTCATGCCTTAACATTGAAAATATACAAAAAAAATTATCATCTTATTATATCCGACTACTTATGTATGTACTCTAATTTATTCAAAGAACCCTAATTTTGTTAATATGGCTGATACTAAACTGATAAAAAATAAATGCACAAAATGAAAAGTCGTTTTGATGTTGTCTTACTGTTGTAATCAGAACCATATGTTGTGTAAAGGTAAATATTTGTACGTTCGCTAAAAATGTATGGATAATTGTCCGTCTTTATGCTAAAAGGAACCACTCGACAAATTTAGTTATTATTAAAAAAAAAAAAAAACTAAATTTGTCGAGTGGTTCCTTTTAGCATAAAGACGGTCAATTTATGTTTATTTATAAGAATTAGTAGGGCGCGTTTGTTTTATTGCCAAAACTAACGCATATTATACGATAACATTAATTTCCCATCAGATATATGCACTACAACCACTTTATCACGAGCTAAAGATGTTACACATATTTCGTTTCTAATTAAAAATGGCTACTTCCTGTATAAACTTCAAAGACTCGATCGATGACACAAGAAAAAGTTACCTCGTTATAGTTTAAGTCTCAGTTTTGACACTTCAATTCACTTTGCAACAAAAATGTTACATAAAAATCGTAATTAACACTGTCATGTCGCAAAATGCCGTGAAACAGCGATAAAAATAGATTTTGCAACATCTACACGACGACTACAGAACTAAAATTTCATTTATACAACGTTTACGCGACTATATTACAACTCTGATTCGTATAAAATGGGCCTATTTTCGGTCGCCTCAACGTTACTAAAACGTTCTTGCAACCAGCTTTTAGAACCAAAAGTTCAAATGGAGACGTTGTAGTGACTTCAAAAATGTTTGTTGGGATACCAGTGAAAGTTGTATAATGGTAATTTCAAATAGTTGCATTGACGTTTATACAACGACTTTATACAGCTCTGAGTTCTATTCAGACAAGGGGGCATGAAGTTGTATTATACGCTAAAATTACTTCAATACGATGTTTAAAGTACTTTGAGCCGTATTCGTTCCTATTAACAGACTGAAATGTTTGTTGAGATTCCGACAGTGATTATGTGGTAACGACGCAAACTTGTAATAAAATCAATACAAATTGTAAAATAAAGATTTATTTGCAACTTAAAAATCAAAAGATCTTCATAGCTTCTTATTTTTTGTTTCCGTCAATTGAGTAATTTGTCTGAAAATAAAACAAAAAGAAAATTAATTAAGTTCTTGTGTATTTGTGATCGATTAATGTCTCCTTCTCGAAACGAAAGGTAATTAGTATTTAACTATTAGTAAGTATTAAGTTTCATGGCTGGCCATCAAAATGTCAAATGTCAATATTTTCAAAATAACGAAGTAAAAAATGTTAATTCGACAGGTTGTGTTACTGCCGAAAGTTTTTGCAATTCTATTTGTTTATGTTTGCATGTTTTGTATTGTTTACACCAATTAAAAGGTAAAACAATTAATTAAAACTTACTTAAGATCTAAAGACTCCATTAAAAAGTATGTTATCTTTTTCCATTAAGAAGAATAAAAATGGATGATCTGCTTCGAATGTTTGCGTCTCACGAATGATCAAGGAAGTGGCAAATGCAACGCCAAATTCTGAAACAAAAAAATATTTTAATAATTAGATATTTGATTTCAAAATAATACAATTAATAGTCAATTAAACATAAAAGTCATTGATACTTTTTGAAAAATCGTATAAAACACATACGATTGTTAGTGATGTCTACTTATTTCTTTTTCTATTATTTTTTGTATTTCTACTAAAACAAAATCTTGTTAATATGGGATTGTTTTTTTAAAATAAAACTTAAGTTTTTACCGATTGTCTTACTTAGCAAAAGCAAATACTTAATATAATTATATGGCTAATATGCCAAAATAACTTGGTGTTAATTTCACTATCATTTAACAACACCTACAGCATATTGTAAATTTACAAACAATATTATTTTTTATACTAACTGTTAGCAGCAGCTGCTTCAGCACCTTCTTCATTAACTTCTATGAAAGCTTTTTGGATAGCATCGCTTATATACAAATTGTCTTCTCCTTTTAATAAATTATTAATACGTGCCTCTTTTTCGTTGAACAACCTTGTAATTTCGATCTGAAAACAATAAATTGTCATTCCCCATTCATAATAAATGTTCCTATTCGAAAAAAATCATGTGAAGTATTTTTCCTTTTTTGCTCCCTCATAAACTGTGGTTAGGTTTTAATAAAGCATGCAATAGTAGAACTAATAATAATAAAAAGTTAAGACTGTGAGACATCGATGGAAGAGGTAGGCACAGGATTGCGAAATGTGGCGATATTTGGATGAGGCCTATGTCTAGCAGAGGATATTCATTGGCTGTCGCATGATGTCTCACGTTATATGATGATGATAATGAATAAGAGAACGAGATCTCGTAAAGAAAACTTTTTTACACATAAGTAAATAATTTGATACTGATAATTACTATTTTGATACTTACTTTTTGAAGAACTTCTTTAAGGTCAGTTTTAGTCTCAATTTTGAATTTGGGCAGAGCAACATTGACTTCATTAAAATACATTCCCTGAATTCCCTTAGTAAATACTTCAGGTGTTTTGAACTTCTCAATTAGTTCATTAATGCCGTCTTTCTTATTCGGAAGTACTACAATAAAAGATGTCTCATCTCCAACGTACGGCAGTTCTAGGAACTAAAACAGAACAACATCTACTTAAACAATTAAATTTTATGTAATAATTTTAAAATTAACTTAGCAAGAAATAAAGAATGTTAAAAGAAAATTATAAAGTTATACCAATGTTTAAGGAAATCATTCTTTTATTTGTTTTTGACACCTGATAGGCGAAAATTTCTACGATTCTTATTTACGGCAATATAATTATAAACTTTAAGAGCAATAATTATGTGCGATATTTACCTTGGCATCCAGTTCTTCGTTTGAAGCAAATTTAAATTCACCGGTTTGATGCATCATAGGAATTTGTTTCTTACTGTCTTTAGTTGCAAAGAAATCTTGGTCTCGTGTACTTGTTTTTTCAAAAGGATTCTTCCAGCTGCCCTAAAATTTATAAATCCTGATTAGTATTTAAAATGTAACGAAAGGAATTGTATCTTCTTCTATTGTCACTAATATAAAACTTATGATAAAAAAAATTGTGACTTACTTTGAAGTAAATTGCGTTGACTAGAATTGCAGCTGTGTCTTTCTTAATACTATCCGGAGTAACTAAATTTTTGATGCGTTTGTTGGTGTGATCTTCAACCTAAATCGAATAACAATTATATACTTAATAGAGATTATTATCGTTAAAGAAATAGAAAATAACACTTCAATATGTACAGGAATTTTATTATATTTCGTATTTTTGTTAAATTTAAGAATTGTTAAAAACAAAAATATTTTCGTGAACCATACAATCGAAAAATCATACAATACATACCCATGCATTTATTTCATCAGCAGCTGCATTTTGATTTACAAAGTTGATGTTTTGGACTTCAGAGTTGAAGACATTTTTTGATACGACAGCAAATTCATCATTTAAAGAATAACCAGAACGTACGTATACTTTGTTTGCTTGTTTTAATTCAACGCCTTTTACTGCTCTTATTCTTGTATTTAAGTCAGTAAACACTTCCTTAGTCTGTAAGAAATAATGATAGTTTTTAATTATCTTAAGTACTACTAAAACATTCTTCTATACTTAGGGTTGCAGTAAGATATCATCAAGATAATGATATTTCAAACGCTAATTGTAAATATACTTACCACATTATCGTTAGGCATTCCTATTGCTTTATATATTTCATCATGAGATTCTCCCACAGATGCCAGTGCAAGCTGACCAAGAGGAGAAAGTACAGAGAACGCAGAAAGAACAACGCTTTTATCTGGTTGACTTTTGACAACTTCCTGTAAATTAACAATTTAAAATTTAGTTTGTACAATATTAACCTGATCGAGACGATAATTAGTAAGTTGTAGTTATAGCAATATTATAAGTAGTTAAACGTACAAAAAAAACTTACATTGAACATTTTAGTCGTAAATTGGTCATTTCCTGCCTTCAAAACCTGCTGGATATTTGAATCCGCCATTGCTAATGCCGCGACGGCCAAAACTGTTTAAAATACAATTATAATTATTAAAAAAGAATGTTATAGAAACATCTGCAAAAGATTACGGAGGGTGATTAATTTAATACAATTGCAAATTATGTTAGGGCTTTTAAAATTTTTTGTTATTTTGTTTACATTCTTTAAATGACAACTCATTGTTAACATGAATGTTTTTCGGTTAACTTATTAAAAATTAATTAATTTTTTTTTTATTGGGTATTATTTAAAGTAGAATTCGTTGAAAATCTTATTAAGGAGGTCTATGTCCAGCTATTTACTATCCGTGAATATTATCTTTACGAAATAAAAGGAAGGAAAACTTAAAATTAAACCCTATACTGTAAGGATGGGATTAGGGGAGACAAGTGATAGACACGAGTGACGTTATAAGATTCCTTTATTAATAACAGTGCATGTACTTATATTGTACATGCACACATACACCACTACAATACCAATCCGTCTGGCCAGCTTGGTATAAGTAGGCCAAGTATCCCTCCGTCACGGGAGGAGGCCCGTTCCTGCAGTGGGACATTAAAGGTCTGTTATGATATATCCAACAGTGAACCTGTTTTGGCTTAGATAGAGATAGATAGATTAATGCTGTATGAAATTAGTCTGGATGTTTTGTACCGTTTTTTATCTACTTTCTATCACACCTAATCTCAAAGTCTATACTTAAATTTTGAAGTTATTACATTACTCCATGGTCATATTAAGATCTGTTCAATATCCATTAAACGTGGTAAATAACTTTATAAGTTGCTACCTAAAGAAAAAAACTCACTTCGAAATTAATGCTTAAAATGCTTTATTATGTTCTGCACTTAAATATAATGCAAATGTTTTAGCAAAGTTGAAAGTAAAGAATGCATGTTCTTAGTATTTACTTGGTAAATCCACTTACTTATAGTAAACAAAATATGCGGAAATTTTATAAGAGGATAAATTTACTAATAACTACCAACTATTATATCGAGACGTTGTTATCACGATTGAATCATAACATAATATTTGATTATAGCTTTTTATATTTAGATATAATAACATAGATTGTAGATTTCCGAAGATAGATGTCGGAGTAATAATTACGACTGGTATAACATTATTTAATCAATTTTATAGTGTTAAACCAATTTTAGTAAAACTAAAAAACTTATCAACATTATAATGGTTTTCCCTCATAGGCACTCTTCTCCATACTGAAGTCGAAAATTTTCTCTTAGTACTACGCTGAAATGTTACCCAATGTCAACCCTGATAATATTATGATCAACGTTAAAAAACCTACAACAAAAATGCAGCAATTCAAAAGACTAACAGTTTAAAACGATTCGACAGATCAAAATATTAGCAATTTAAAATATCAACACTTCAAAAGATCGACGGTGCATTTCATCTATAGGCAAAATGACCACAATCATTTAAGTATAATATAAAAATTGATTTTTTATAATTACTATAGTAATTTTAATAGTAAAGTCATGTCATAAGCAAAAAAAAAACAATTACCATACTAAATGTCGATTAACCTATTCATTTGAAGACGAATGCCCTACCTACGTTATTGAGAAATATAAAAACAAGTATTACATTTGGTAGTATTTTTGTTTTGCACCTAGTTATTTAATTATATGCCCGAACCCATTTTAAATTTTGTCCTTATTAAAAAAAACTATATTTTTTTGATCTACACTCAGTAGAAACGGGAGAATTTTTTCTCCCAAATATTACGGGTATCATTTAAGTTAAGGTTATCGATGACCGACAGATAACCTTGTAACCGTTTGTTACAAGGTTATTATCTTCTTTAAAAATAAAACAACGTGTTGAAATTATAATGCATTATAAAAAGTATTTTATTATTATTAAACGTGCCACCTTAATAGAGTTATACCATGTTCAATAAATACAAAAACATAGTTTTGATGTCATGGTTCACGTTGCGATTATCAATTACATGGCAAATTAGAAGATCGATTTCTATTTCTATTAAATTTAATTGAGTGTATGCTTATTCATCACTAGTTGGTGCCTGCGACTTCGTCTGTACATTTTATTGTAAAGTTTCATTAAAATCCAATTAGTAGTTTTTATGTGAAAGTGTATCAAACATCAACTTGTATTCAATTTACAATCTTTCGCGTTTGTAATATTAGTAGGATTTCGCTGTATACAATAGTTTAAAATCTTTATGTTCTACGCCCATAAACTTCAAAAGTAACCGACAAAATGATAGTTCTTTTTTTTAAATAATAAAAGTAAAGTAATAACCAACAATCATTCAAATTTTGTCATTAAGAAACAGAGAAATGGTTCAAATTATAGATACGTAAATTAATATTATTGAAATACTTACTGGCTATAAAAATCTTCATTGTCACGGATGCGTGTCGAGTCTAGCAGGGTTCAAGATCAACACTGAGACATACGATCATTACCGGTTCTTTTAAAGTAAACGATTTGTGTTTGTTTCAGAAACTGGTTTCTGGGAACTACAATAGTATAAACACCCGCATAAAAAATTGTTGTTATGAGAAATGGGGGATTTTGCTAAGATAGAATTATGACTTACCTTAAATTCATTACTATTTAAATATACTTCATTATCCGCCTGTTATTTATGTATTTATATGGTAATACAATTATATGGTAATATAAATACAGTAGGTATACTGAAAACTATATTGTACGAGTATTATCAATAGTCGCAAAACTTCAATTAGTATAAAATTAGATCAGAGTCTAAATTGTAATGAATAAGCTACAATGATTGTAGGTACTATTTTTACTCTTTACTTGAAATAGTAAATTGTAAAGTGTAGATAGGTATGTTTTATTTTTTAAATATCTGCATAAAGTAAGATTATTATAAATGCCAAGCTTTTGCAAAGTTGTGCTATTTAGACGTAAAGCTTGAAAAAAAAATTATTGGTATAATAACTATGATGTCTTAAATGATATTTTTATAACAAAAACAAGGCGTTCTAAGATTCGTAAAAATAATACAAAAAAAAGTAAATAAACCATCTTGTTTCCCATATAGCTTTTCCCATAGCAATGAAACAATTTTAAATATACGAGTATTTTTTATATCTGTCATCGCATCCGTATATCAATCAATGGACGTCCACTCCTAGATATAGACCTCCTTCATACATTTCCAACCTTCGGGGTACTATGCATCTCTCATCCACCGGCTCCCCGCCGTCCACTCCTAACTAGGGTGTCGGTCGACCGGTGTAAGGGGTCTCCTTACCCTATAAACTAAAACTATACTTACTCAAAATTAATAATTTATAATAATTATTATCTAATATCAGATCAGCTGATCTCTGACTCAGTCTTACATTTTTGGGATAGAATGTTCTAAACAAGTATGTTACTATTAATAAATAACGATAATTTATTTTTATACAAAGCTACCTATGATGATTTAATCTTATAGTTTGGTAGCCTAAACAGGTTTAAGCTAAAGCAACAATTTCACATCTTACCTCCTTGCTTAGTAACTATGTATGTTGCTATTGATTAACGAGTTTGTGAGATTCTGACCTTGAATGTGTTTGTTTTATAAAATTTCCAGTTTTGAATTTATCAATATGTTTACATCTTGTTGTTATGGGCATATAGAAAGAACAAAATAGTTCGTTGGATGATTATGTTTATTATTGATACTTTTTGGTTTTTTTTCAAATGTCCTTTGTCGCTAATGCAAGCATGTTGTGTGATGTTGGCCTTAATTGATACTTTATTCATATTGATAGTTTTGTATAGCAACCTGCAACACCATGGTTACGTAATGATTTTTATTTAGTAAATATGATAATAATATTGTATTCGTCATTATCTAGTATTGGTGCTTGTTCCTAGCTCTTAGCTCTGTTACAAGCTGGAATCAGCAGACATACCTCAGAGATCCTAAAAAAAATATGAACAAGGAGGTTTTATCAAAATTTTGAAAATTGTTTATCATGTATGGTGAATCCATACAAAAATCAAAATCAAAATCATTTATTATTTGTAAAACATAGGTGATCAATACAATTCAGTTCTTATAAATACATAAGTGTGCGCTATGTTTTGTCTATGGTAAGATATACAAATATAGACATACATGATAAACAATTTTCAAAATTTTGATAAAACCTCCTTGTTCATATTTTTTTTAGGATCTCTGAGGTATGTCTGCTTTATTTCTCTTAATTTTTAAAAATATAAATACTTCTACAGGTAGAGGCTGTTATACCCCTTCCAGCGTAAGTTTAGCTTTTTGACAGTTCACGTCCATGAAGTTTCGTAATACTTCCGCTTATTTTTCGCACAAATTATATTGTATTTCATGGACGTACCCATGTTTTTTTCAGTTACCATGGTTACTTAGTGATGGACACTCATAACGATTACCACCATTATGAAACAAATTACAAATAATCGGTAGAAATAAATGCTATGAATAAACTTGAACTCTTCATAATACGTTTATAAAATGTAATATGATATTTTAGATTAGCTATAACCCGCGAATGTGTCACGATAAATTATGTATTTTAAATAATACCTAAGCTAACTATAATTTTATCATTTTGAGCTATAGGCTAATTCTCTTAACATAGAAGAAAGAAACACTAATAAAATGATAATGTAAGTTGATGTAAGGATCCAAATGTGTAAAATAAAGTAATTTGAAAAATCGCGAAATCGCTTACAATCGAATGGCATTACATTCGAGATATTACTGAACGTCACTAACGTCAATCTGTCAAATATCGTATCGTAGTGGAAAGGGTATAGTATAAAATATTTAGTTAGTTATTAGTTTTGAAAGTTTTAGATGTAATTACACAAAGCCAAAGTGCAGTACTAAGAGAATCCCCCAAAAACTTGTAGTTTGGTCTAATCAAGTCTTATAACAACGGTGCTTCGTTTTTGTATTTTAAAACTGTGGACATTTTGAATTAAGCTACAATTTTTGTTATTTAATTTTTCAAAGTCAATGAACTTGGTAAGCCAAATCAGTAGCTACAATGTTAGAGGTGTTGAAATTAACACATCGCTGTAAATAGCGTAATGATAATACAGCTTTTTTTCTCAATTATTTATGGAAGAAAAAAAATGTCATAAATATAATATTATTTCTTTTCATATAAATTTCAGTTAAATCGAAAACACCAGTAAAAATAATCTTATCCTTTACCACTAGCAAAAGTATAATAAAAACTAATTTCTCATTTTATTAAATTATCGAGATGTGCAAAATTCTCTTGGAATAAAATTGTAATATACATCTGTTTAAGTGATAGGTACCTGGTGTTATTTGCAAACCTTTGTTTATCTATTTACTATATTTAGGTATAATGTTTAGTAGTAAGTTAAGTAATAATCATTCTGCAACATATTTTGTCGTCATACTTATAAAATCAAATCATTTTTTCTATCACATGCAAGAAATATTCATTTTTCTCTAAAAAACATTATTTTATAGAAGATGCATGTTGTTTGGAGATTCGAGGAAATAGATTTGTTATTTAAAAATATAATTCACTATGTAGATTGAAAGAAAATGATCAAGGTATATTCTGAATAGGAAGAAAACTGTGTATCCATTTTATATAATCATCATAACAGCCCATTAATGTCCCACTGCAGGGACGGGCCTCCTCCCGTGACGGAGGGATACTTGGCCTACTAATACCACGCTGGCCAGACGGATTGGTATAGGGTTTAATTACAAGTTTTCCTTCTTTTCATATCGTAAAGATAATATTCAAGGTTAGTCCCTTAGTCGGTTATTACGACACGCATGGGATGAGATGGGGTGGTGACATATTGTAATCTTACTCCGTCACCACACGGACATATTTTATATAATGACCTGGCCTTATTGAGTTATTTAAAGCCTTTTACTGTAAACCACGTACATACCTACTTCTTCTATTCTATTGTATTGTTGCATCTAGATGGCAATTGTTGTTCGTAAATAACGTAACTCTGATTAAGGGAATTTTATTATTTATGTATATGAATTTATTATTGGAGCCTTTTTTAACTCAGCGGCTGATTCTGCAGGCTATGTACACTACACACATTATATTATCAACCTTGACTCATGTAATTTAAGCTCATTGGAAAATGACATTTTTTAACGTAAATGTTTTAAGTGTTCCTGTGGGTGCTATCCACAAATTGGAATCATGACCACTATAAACATAAGCATATTTTCTATATATTTATACTCCTATTATACATTGAAATCAATTGTCAATATTCGCGCTAACATACGTTGGTATGGTAACGATTTTGTGAGGTGGCATTTAATTACATAATTATGATTGTCTGGAGGCAGTCTTTGTATTTGTTAAACCTAATGGGTATTTAAAAAGTCATAAGTGCAGCGTGTACAATAAAGTAGTTGTTACTAACTAAGTGCGACAGTGCTAAGCGCTACGTCATGCAACATTATGGATGCGAATACGTTATTTTATTATGTCGAGATATCTATACTAATATTATAAAGAGGTAAAGTTTGTGTGCTTGTGAGTTTGTAACGTTGTAGGGGGTAATCTCTCGATCTACTGAACCGATTTAAAAAAAAAACTGTGTTGAATATTTCACTCCCCGATAAGGGAGTGTCATAGGCTGTAAGTATTACGCTATGACTAATAGGAGTGGAGCAGTAATGAAATATGTTTAAAAAAGGACTATTGTTTTTCGCCGCCCAACGAAGTGGGCACGGGTCAGCTAGTATGCTATATGGGAAAAGGGAAAGGATAAAATAAACAATTGATTGTTGTTAATATATTATTGTTTATTATTATTTTGTAGCTTTATCTCTTGTAATGTTTCGACCATTTTATTATCTGCAATCATAAACAAGCAGAATATCAATAAACATTGTTATTTTACAGTTCTAATATCAATATTGTGGTGAATTTTCAACCTTTTACTTTAAAACCTAATACTACAAAGGATTTAGTACATACCACGATCTAAATACTCCATTAAATAGAATGTTTTCGCCTTCCATTAAGAAGAACAAGAACGGATGGTCAGCCTTGAAGTTTTGTATTATTGGACGTGCACCAACAGATGTAGGAAACGATATGCCAAATTCTGAAAAAAAAAAATTAACATGACATGCCAGAACATAATGACAGAGTAAAAACTTTTTTCACAGATTCTTTGATTTCTCTTAACTGCCACGGTAACACGCAGAATACATCGCAAGCAGGACAATATTATGTGCGATTTACTAACTGTTCAGAGTTGGAATGTTCTACGAGTATGTGTTAAATTGTTGGTTCAATAACTAACTTCCAACAACTCTCGGCCCAATACAGGGCATAACCACTAGTGCGATGGACGTCTTAAAAATACTCACTGTTAGCAGCGGCTGCTTCAGCACCCTCTTCATTTACTTCTATGAATGCTTTTTGAACAGCGTCACTGACGAATAAATTACCCTCCCCTTCTATTAGATTGTCCAAACGAGCAAGGTTTTCAACAAACAACTTTTCGATACTAATCTGAAATATTATAATCATATTATTCATCTATTTACTTGTGCTCAACATTGCCCTCTAACATTATAAGTAAGAATACTTAGAAAATATCACTCTCTTAAAACACTTGAAACCGTTGAAGTGTGTTGTGAATCTGAAACTTAATCGGATTAAACTTATGTTTTATCGATACTCTTGTGATAGAGGGAAATTACACCTAGTGATTATATACAGGATCCCTCAAGCAATCAGCCTAGCCTATCGCAGTTCACTGCTGGGCATAGGCCTCTCCCAAAATATGCGCCTCAGAACACAGTCCTGGGCATTCCACATCCAGTCTGATCCAGAGACCCTTTTGACCGGCTCATCTAATTAAACCAGGATAATAGTTTTGCCTCCATGCCGGTTTCATTAAGCTTGCTTTTTTGATGCATAATTTGTTTTCTACTTACTTTTGTAAGAACTTTTTTCAAGTCAGTTGTTGTTTCAATTTTGAACTTAGGCAGTGTTACTTCAACTGTAGTAAAATCCATAGTTTCAAGTCCCTTAGAAAAAGCTTCAGGATTTTTGAATTTTTCAATAAGTGCATCGACACCATCGTTGTTATTTGGGAGCACGACTACAAAAGATGTCTCTTCACCTTCATAATACATTTCTAGAAACTGAAATATTTTTTTTAAATTTATTTAAATATTTTATGAAGATTTCATTGTATGACAATCTTCTTGTCATTAGGGATATAATATTTAAATATAAACCACAATCTATCAAGGTCTTCAGTTCTATTACCGCTCAAGGCTAATATTAATGTGCGTTTTCTGGGTGAGATGGGTATTTTTTTTGTTCGTTGCCGTACAAGAAGAGTAGTTATAAACAAACAATAAATTTACCTTTGCATCCAATTCATGACTCTCTCCATATTTGAAAGCGTCGGTTTGATGCATCATTGGTATACGGGCGGTACTATCTTTACTCGTAAAAAATTCACGATCTCGTGTGCTGTCCTTGTCAAAAGGAATATCCCACTTTCCCTATAAAATAAAAATTCTAATTTGTATTAAACTGGAATAAACTAGAATGGTCTGTCTATTATGACTAAATTTTTATTGTTTTGGGAAAAATAACCCTTACGATGAAGTGACTTTGATGATTAAGATTTTGTAGAAGAGGAGAATGTTAAAATATAAAATCAATTACTACGCAATGTGGAGTTTGATACTGGTACATTTTAAGCATACTTGTCATTATGAAATATTTCAGCGTCAAATGATAATATTATAATTTGTTTTATTAAATAGATTTATAACACATATTTATAATTAAAGCTAGGAGACGACACTGTGTACGCAGTAAATAAAAAAGCATATATATGAACGTACCTTGAAGTAAATAGCGTTGACAAGAATGGCTGCTGTTAGGTCGGTGATAGTGTCAGGAGCTACCAAATTCTTAATACGTTTGTTTGTGTGATCTTCAACCTGGAAACCATAAATAATTACAATCATTAAATTTTTTTCAGTGCCTTCGCAACCATGGCTCTTGTAAGTCGGCCGAAACATCGGAGAATAAATTAAATTAAAACGGAATTAATTAAATTAATGCATCAAGTAAGAAGAAACCTATGTGTATACAATCATTTCTATACAAACCCATGCATTTATTTCATCAGCAGCTTCTTGGTTTTTCTTAAAATCAATGTTTTGCACTTCTGAATTGAAGACATCTCTCGATACGACAGCAAACTCGTCATTCAAAGAATAACCAGAACGTACGTATACTTTGTTCGCTTGTTTTAATTCAACACC
Source organism: Schrankia costaestrigalis (assembly GCA_905475405.1). Taxonomy (NCBI): domain Eukaryota; kingdom Metazoa; phylum Arthropoda; class Insecta; order Lepidoptera; family Erebidae; genus Schrankia; species Schrankia costaestrigalis. The sequence continues at coordinate 11,562,455 of FR997829.1, read as the reverse complement.
TTTCACTGCTTTAATTCTTGTGTTCAAGTCGAAAAATACTTGTTTTGTCTGTAATATTAATAAATCTCTTAATTTCTGTTCTTTAACCATAAAATTGTATTTTTACTGAGAATCTTAATTATTTTATCAATGAATAATCTTTAATTATAAAAGTAAAAGAGTGAAATTCGGCAAAAGATTATTATTGATCATAGCGCTAAAGGAGGGGGCATAATGTCCAGCAGTGGACGTCGATTGGCTGATATGATGATGATGATAGTGCTAATATATATATATGATACAGTAAGATTCAGAAGTGATAAGAATAGGTACACTGAATTAATACAGAATGCCAGGTTTGAGGGGATAATAATGTGAAAGTATGCTCTTTTATCAAAAATATTAAGTATAGTTACAAGACATTGTTTCATTTTTTTAAAATAATTATGCTAACAACTCACCACATTATCATTGGGCATTCCTATTGCTTTATATATTTCATCATGCGATTCTCCCACAGATGCCAGAGCCAGCTGTGCTAAAGGAGACAGTACAGAGAACGCCGACAGCACAGCGCTCTTTTTTGGCTGGGTCTTTACTACTTCCTATAATTGGGCACCAAAAAACAATGAAATCTCGTTAATTCACCAATAAAACATTACAATAAAACCAAGAGACCTAAAGGTACCATCAGAATTGCTTAATTTTATTGGACCCACCAATGAAGGCATGCAAACTTAAGAATCCGATAGGACTCATCAATGCAAAGAACATTGCAATAAAACTAACAATATAAAAGAAACTAAAAAAAATCAATTAAAATGCATTTTAATATTTTATTACTAATTTTGTTGATAATAGAGACATTAACTTACATTGAACAGTTTGGCGGTAAACCTGTCGTTTCCCGCTTTCAATATTTTCTGTACATCGGAGTCTGACATCGCCGAAGACATGACGGCTAATACTAGAATAAGTAAATAGTGTTTATTTATGGATACGTTACTTGTTATTAGCTGTAAAACATAATAACAATACTCCTCTCGCATTAACACAAGGCCGCAAGCACGCAAGTTTTGAAATCTAAAACTAAAAAGAACTTGCACTGTGAGCACAAAAAAATGTAGCGGTATACCAGTCTAAAGACGTCCCCTGGTGGTCTTCTCCAAGTGTAATTTATCAAATTATATGATCTTGGGCATCCTTCTTTCGTAAAAGTAAGGGTTTGCACTTAATAAAAATAATATACTTATTTTTAATTGTACGATCTTAGAACCCAAAACACCACCATGACAACATTTTCGCGAAGCGGTATGAGTTATTTAATTAAAAACAGTCTACATCAAGCGTCGTACTCGATCGGTTAACCTAACAAGTGTGCTAATCAATACCTATCAATTATCGTAATTATCGTTACTTATGTCATGATTATGTGTCATATACATCATATTATATTATCATATTTATCATGTGCATTATTGTGATAGTGTCTATCAAGTAACAGCTAATAACAAGAAAAACTATCTTCTATTTCTTGATATATTTACCGTTTTTTTATAAAATTCGTATATTTTTCAAAAGGACGTAATTTATATATATTATTTAAATCAGTATTAAATTGTATTACTTACTTAATACGACTATCTTCATTGCGCGTGTTTGTCTAAACAAGGACGTGATGAACACTGATGTTCGATTTAACTATCCGCTTATATAATGTACCTACTTTTTTGTTTAACAAACTGGTTTGCAGGAAAAAGACTAAGGAAAAAAGGTAATCTATATTGTGTATCTGTATGGGTACTTACTTTACCATACTTTAATAACCAATGCTACCTACTGTACACAATTTTGTTTATAGCATACGTGTACGACATCGTCTCGTGTTTTAAAAATTTTACTATTTTGTTTCCGTCATCAAAGACTGCTCTAATTAATTTGCTTAATTTGTCTACACCTTCGATTAAATGTTGCAATCATGTTTTCATGTTAATAAAGTTGTTATTAATATTAAAACGGTTAATTTATCTTTAATAACAAATGGGTAATCCTAACTGATAAGATTCTGTATCCCAAGAGTTTTGGCCTTTGTCTTGTTTAAGATTAATCAGTGAGAAGTGTAGAAGAGTCACAGCAGGTTTGTAAAAAAAAGTCTCTTTCTTCCTTCATAGGTACAAGGGGTGAGTTTATGAAGGACAATTATTATTATTAATCGTTTTCCGGTCCTATGATACAGGATCATATTATTATGTGATACTTAAGCATTGTTTTATCTTTATGTGTACTGAGGGGACAGGATAGGACACAATTACTAATACGTACATTTCATCCAGTAATCAAAGAACGTTGCATTTTATACCAATAGCATTTACGAGTACATTTTCCTCTACATTGAAGGAAAATGATATCGGCTACTTTACTGTGACGTTAGAAGGGTAACAGGTGTCATTCACTGCATTATTGAACGTAATCCACGTGGAAATTCCATATACCCTTGCATGTTATAGTAGTCTTCTTTACACTACTGGTATTATACGGGCTTTCGTCTATCACAGGAATGGAAACTTGATTTACTGTTACGTTGCTGTTTGGCAAACAGATTTGTATATATAGTTTAGTTAACAGTTTTTATGACCACAATATAAGATTGCAGTGTCATTATGAAGTATTTTTGCGATGAATGTCCGGCAAAATTCTGAAGGATTATTCCTGCTTCTGTCAGCCTCCGATACATCATGATAACTGGGAAGAACACCGGTTACCATTAGTCGAAACGAGTATGACATGTTTTTGTCAATGGTATGAATAGTTTATTTTATTCATTCTATTTTTGCCGTTCTACAGACGTTGGGGCAGATAAGTTCTGGAATGGCAACCGCGTACCGGAAAGCGCAGGGTGGGGAGACCCCTCACACGGTGGACCGACGACCTGGTTAGGACAGCGGGGAACCAATGGTTTGGGAGACCCAGGACCGCACAAGGTGGAGGAGGTCTATGTGCAGCAGTGGACGTCGATTGGCTGATATGATGACGGGGAAATAAAATAGTAGTGAGATGAGAGTAACTTGCATGTTCAAATATAAATCAACAAGAGTAAGTTCATACCTTACTAGTTGATAGAAACTATTCAACTAATTTATTACCTACCACACACTCGCTACATCAAAGAAGGAAGGTCGTACCTAGAGTGACTCATGGTAGGTAAGTAATTACACGGTTAATTATGAAAAATCCAAATTAGCCGTGTAACAAATATTATCCAAGGTTTTATATTTTATTTATTATGAATTATTATTATAGTACTTTTGTTAGTGTTTTTTTCTACGTTGTCATCATTGTAACATATTAAGCCAGGATTTACAGTGACTTCGCGACTAGCATCGAACAGGACACACAACGAGAACTGGGGAAAAAACTAAAATGATTTATGACTCGCATTGATACCTTACTTAAAAAATACAAAAGGCATCAATGGTTTGTACTTTTACAAAGACCTATTTAAAAAATAACTACACCTTATGTAAGTAGGTACTTTGATTCTATCGACTACGACATCAGCTAAAAAGAGTTAATAATCCAGATGTTATTGTCATCAACAATTCCTATACCTACATACAAAAAGAAACAAGGAAATCGACAAAAACAATGTAAATAAGTCCGTGACTACAGAGTTTTATTTTCAACGACAATATGACATCATAGCTGTTATTACAAGAGTATTTTAAAGTGGTACACGGTTCTGTCCCGAGTACTAGAATAAAAACATTATGTTTGCATGTACTTCTTCGTTATTGTTGACGTAAAAATCAATAGCTTCTCTCATCATTCTGTATATTATCATATTTGATTAAAGTCTTGTTTTGATCTATCCGTGTGGTGACGGAGTAAGAATACAATATGTCACCACCCCATCTCATCCCATTGGTGTCGTAAAAACCGACTAAGGGACTAGCCGTAAATATTATCTTTACGAAGTAAAAAGAAGGAAAATTTGAAATTAAACCCTATACCAATCCGTCTGGCCAGCGTGGTATTAGTAGGCCAAGTATCTGTCCGTCACGGGATGAGGCCCGTCCCTGCAGTGGGACATTAATGGGCTGTTATGATGAAGGCCTTGATTCCCTAGAGACATTGACTACCTTTGGATTTCAGGTTCGAGAAATTTCAGAAATATTTTTTAACGCGACAAGTGGCATTATCATAACAGCTCTTTGTTGTAGTTGTCCTTTGAAGTGCAAGAGACCTCTCCGTGATGAAAGGAATCTTGGTCTACAAATACCAGAATGATGAGTGTTAGATGAGTTACATAGTGTTTTAGGTCAAGTTTAAAGTACGAGTAAGTTTAATAAAGTTTTTTTCTATGAATAATAGAATTTACAAAAAAAAAGTATTTATGTAAGTATATCCTTTTTTTAGTTACAAGCTTTGCTTAGTTTAGGACTAGATGGCGTTGGGTGAAAGTGGGAGGAGGAGAATATATTATTATTAAATGTTTTTCATTTTAATATTATCCATTTGGTGACAAATTGAGAAATTAAAGTCTCAAAATATATTATGATATCACTATTCCCTTTCGTCTTGAGTAAGTCTTATGAGAAAGTCGTCTCTACTTTATCTTCACTTAAACACACAAGTCAAAGAGCCTCGTACGTAAGCACCGCGGCGCACGTTGGTTCAGGGGCGGAAAAAAGTCTTTTTTATCAACTTTGTTTAAAATGTCTACAATTTGGTACACATATACTAGAGTCTTATTAGAAACGAGATATACAAAAAATATGACTACATTATCAGTTTTTTTAATTTTATGATGCAAAGAAGTAGAGTGTTCGACAATTAACAAATTTCGTGCAAAAAATTGTCTTGTTTCAAGTATGAATAAAACCGAAATATTGTTATACTTAGCTTTTATTCTTTGTTAGATTGTAGCTCTAATGTGTGTCATTAAATAAAACGTATAAATTTCAATTGATATTATGACTATTTACTTGTCTTTACACTTCTAACAAAGTAGAGAATTTGGAACCATTTCTTTTTAATTATGAGGCCATAACTAGTTTCCGTTACCGACCGTTAGATAATGATATACATAAGGAGATTCATTAGACCCTATAGATCATAAATACATCAATTTTAGCTGCGACCATCTGCGACCTTGGAAATACCAAGTCATTACTTACATGCAGTTCCTTGTAAAAAAACTATCCACTTCATGATGATGCCAAAGCTCTATTAGTGGATAGCACCCATCTATAAATATATTTTCTGTATTATTAATCAATTTATAATGTTTATTTATAATTCTGCTTAAATGTATCTTGTTTTTCGTAATGCAATTCATTGGAATATGAGTTTGAAGTAATTATATATTATATTGTGTCACAAAAAACCATGTTAAAAAAATTAGTAATGTGTATTATTATATCTTTGTCTTTATACACTTGATAAATTCGTTTTATCATTTTATTAAAGTTTTATAGTTATATGCAACGTATTATCAGATAAAAATAATATTTTCCGCATTCCCGTACAACCTGAACCACTGTGCGGGCGGTAATGTGGCCGAAAATAAATGTTTTATTTTCAAAATTGTGTCCAGTCGCATTGAAATCGACTAGTGACCTCTTTTTCGAACATAGATTTATCTAGCTAGACTAACTTTTTATCCCAGGGAAAGAATTTGATAATTTCTAGTGTAGTTTTTAGATGTGATAAAATATTTTGTTCTATTGTAAATGAGGAAATTTATAAAACCTAATCTTAGCATTCCATGGATTCTCCGTACGGGTGTCGGGTCCATCGCGTGATAGAGGACGGAACACTTGCATAACAGCGTCTGGGACTTACGACTCAGATGTAGGTTTAAGGAGGCACTCTTACAACGCGTTAGCGGTCACCTTCACTGTCTGCTATGCCCCGTCCAGTAAAATACTTTATTTTTAATTTCGTAAGCATGCATTGTTTTTCGTATTGAATAAGATTACTTAAATATTCTTGAAGTTGTAGTCGTTGGTTATAAAACCCGTGTAAAAGTATTAAAGGAACAAAAATATGTTGTAAGTACCAATAAGAATTTATTAGATTGTCAAAACCACACAACTTGAATCTGAATAGGTACGCTATAATATTCTTGCTTTGTTTGTTAAAATCAGTAGGTATTAACATATTATCCTAAATCACAAAGCTTAAATAACAAATAATTATTTTTAATATTTGCTGACTTATCTAATTAATTTAATTACAATAGCTTTATGCTATCAATTTGGCAATATTCCAATTGCATGTGAAAATCAAAACAAACAGTTTAATATTCAGAAATACAATAATGTTGCACCGTAGATGTCCTTGACAGTATTAATTAAATTGTTCTGCCATTTACGTAGATTAAATAAATATACGAGATTACAATTTCACGTTTTACTGTGTTTATAGCATTCTAGTGTAAAAACGACCTAAGTGCTATTAGTGTGCCTACACGCGATTGACCGATTAGTAGTTTATTAAACGCATGCCTAAACATTAGTCGATCGATGTACGATCAATGGGAAATGATTAATGGCATATTGTCACGTGACACATATAACCTTTTTGTATAGAAACTGTATTAGTTGGAGCAACGTCGTCGCAATGAATTTAATTAAAACCAGCAAAAGTTTTTCCAGACGTTTTCTTTTTTCATTCCATTACCAGTGACACTACTTACGTTAGAGTTGATTTTTTGTTTAAAATTGCTATTATTAGCTGCGATTGAACTTTTAGATGTGTTGCATTAGCATATATTAAACAGAAGAAGTGGTATAGGTTAAGGTTATAAGGTATATATTATAAGGATTGACGCTTTAAATGTATGAGGTTTACATCGAATTAGATTTAGCGGGATAAAATGTGTACTCCACACATAACACTACTAAAGTCCGTTTTAAATTAAACTTCCTACTTTAGTTTTAACATAGGCAAGCTTTGTCAACTAAACAGTTCATCCAGCTTTATTTATGCCTCTTTAAAGCCTGATTGATTACGTAGAAGCAAAGATTTGTGCGTAAAATGGATAATATATCACGCAAATGCAATCCAATTGGATTCGTGTCACGTATACGAAGGTGGATCGTGGATCTTATGGGCTCGTAGTCATTATAGTGAGCTGGTTTTTGCATGCGGTTCTGTCTACGGGGATTATGAGAGTCTCTAGGGAACTATGCGAACGAAATTGTGAGAGGAATATTAAGGAATGTAGGCGGTTTATGGCTTTACAATGTGGACGTCTCGATTATCTTAATGTTAATATTTTTTTGATGTCGTCATGTATGTTGGTAAAAGCTTTCACGTTAAAAACAATTGATATAAATAAAATTTAAATTGTTGATAATGTAATAACATCATTCTGTAAAAAAAAATTTAGTGTAGTAAGTGGTTTTGGAATTTAAGTCTAATAGGCTAAATAACATAGCTACTTTAGTATTTATAATATTCATTAGTAGAGATCAAATGATGGAGTATATTATCCTACTTAACATTAAAAACGTTATTCAAATAAACTTCCGCGTAATCATCTAAGACCGGTCTGACAAATATTGAACTTCATTTATTTTATTCAATTACCTTTCTTCAAATTTCATTAAGTGATTTTCATTAAATTTTCGTCACTGTAGTCAAGCGATTTTAGCTTCATAATAATTTATTATTACATATCTGCGAATGCCGTCAGCTATCTAGCAGTCGCGTGGGCTCTGTGAAAGGGAAATTCAAATAAAGATTATTTACATTACAGTGGGAATGAGATTCTGCTATTTCCTTTGATACACTGAAACAAGGAAAACTCAAACGTGAAATTTGACGTTGTGTTCGTTTGAATCGGTATCAAAAAATGTGTTTAGAGGGTCTCTAAAACGTAAGAACGAACTTTTTGCTTCGTAGAATAGGAAGAGTAAGAACAATAAAAGTAAATTGAACTTGGATAGAATTTTCGCTTCGCGAGTTTTAGTGGCCGATTTGGCGTAACGAGTTTTTACCGCCTTTACAACTTTGCAAGTTTTCACACCAAAGTTTACTACGTACAGTTTTTGTACCGACTGAGGCGATTGCAGGCTTGTCGAACTTTGCACACTGCCTCTGTAATCTAGCACTAAATGTTACTTGCTTACCATTTCAAATAGTTTCTTATTATTTCTTAATGGTCACTTTAATGAAATTTACGACTTAAGATTTTGATTGAATACTTTTCTAGTTATGCTTATTGAATTATGAAAAACAAAATGTTTGCGTTGTCACAAAGTTAGAACTTGTATTATCATTATTTAAACCACGTTTAAAGTTTTAAGATTTGTTTTATGGTAGTGTATTTTATCTCTTTTTATGCAAATGTATTCAGGTGGACTTAGTGCCTAAGACTTTCTCTGCTAGTCTAATCTAATTATCATTGCAAAATCAACTCTACGCGCACAGCTCAGACTCGAGAAATGTTCGAACACAAAACTCTTTAAATCGCTTCTTAACTATTAAAAATAAAGTCTTTAGGTCACTGTTGATAGTAAATCCATGGTAAACATACCCTTTTGGAGTAATTAATATGAACAATAAAACAAAAATTTCTCTTTTAATTAATCTAATAGCCTTGTTTTAACTAGGTATAGTAGTTACAAATAAACGCAAATTAGTTATTATTGTATTTGTTGTTACGCTACAATTACATACATGTTAAGCCATGGGCTATAATTATAAAGCCACTATAATAACAGTTTTCCAGGTATTAATTATCGTACAAAATATTTAAATTAAATGGTGAAATCAGTTACCGAATAACGCAATGTATGGTATAATACTATAGCAAAATAGTAAAAGTTTGAAAAAATTGGTATACTCGTAATACAAATAGATTATCAAGCGATTGGTGGATTAAGGTTTCCTCCAAATATTTCGACCTTGCATGGTCTTGTCCTATATTACTATCTATATAATTAAAATATATAGTATACAATATAAAAAAATATTAAACTTATAAAGTCATCTATGCGTCTGCCGTATGAGTATGCCACACGAGGTGATTTCTTTCGAATTTCACGCAGAACAGTTATGTGTGGGATTTGTCTTCCACAAATTGTTGCCCTGAACCTTAATATTCTTGAGTATCCGTTAAAATTAAATGTATGTTTATTAAAGTAACTACGAGATAAACACATCTTTAGTACTTAAGTTGTCTTTTCAAAATAGTAGCTAAAAATATACTGTGAATCTACTAATGATGATAAATAAACTTTGCTGTGCAAACGTGATTCTAAATAATAAATAGTTTCTGAGTATTTCTCAAACATTTTAGATTTTAGAGAAGCTGCAGAACTGCGTTCATGAGATTTCGGGAAACAAAGAATGTATACAGTCTAAGCAAACAGCACGTTTGTGGACCAAGCAGTGTCATAATATGGAACGCGTTTTACTGTTTTGTGTCGAGTGTAAATTATGTTAAAGTTTCTCGTAAAGCAATCTAAAATTTACTGAATTATTTCAATGCATAAATAATATTATTTTATAGAAATTAAGACTGAACATTTTGTTCTCATAATATTGGAAACATTATAATAAGTTCAATATAATTATTTAAACTGTCATGGTCACAATCATTATTAATAAACGAACTATCGGGATATTTGCCATGTTTAGGGTTTTTGAGTTTCCGATATTCCGACGCTGTTACAAGCGCCATGATCACGGAGAACTGAGTTCCTCCTTATTAGTTTATAATAAGTTAACCGTTATGCACCTAGATGCCGTTGTTACAGGTGGGTGATAATAACGAGTCTAATGGCTCTGTGGATAGCTATGGACTAATATGAGGAAAAAAACTGGGATTCGATTGGCATAGTGGTCATATACCTTCGGAGGCGTATTCACCGAAGATTAAGGTCCAATCCATTGTTGAGTATCAAATATATATCATGCTTTTCGTTCTTCTTTTTAAAAATTTTTAGAAGATTGTAAAAACGATTTTTAAACGTCTTAATTGGCGCTTAGACGTATGTAATGTTATTTATAGGAACCTATTGTACACTTAGTTGTAAAGAAACGTTTAAGTTTGAAATAAACATATTACATAATCTGGCCAGACTCAGAAGCTTACTTCTTCAGAAAAGAATAATGTATCATGATTGCATAAAGTAATTTAGTGCATGCTTGCTTCCCAATCGTAGGTAGGTAGGATGTACCGAGGGCAATTCCATCTCGTGGCAACAGTCGTCCCGAACCAACCGCAAACTCCGGTAATTGGTAGCACTGCGCGCGGATATTGCTTTTTGATGTTATGAAACAACAAATTTCACTAAAATCAGGGCAAATTTTTATCAATATCATGATCGTTCATTTAAATTCAAGGACAAACTGTACCAAAATCGTTAATTAAATTAAAAGTTTATTTATGAAAGACTTGTACCTTGTGGTCAAAGGTGTTGTTTAATATTTACCAAGTTACAAGTATAATTTTATTGATTTTAAATCAGCTTTTGGAAAGTAAACTTGACATTGTTTTCTGTAATTGTACCTGCAAAGTTTGATCTTCGTATTTATTTAAAACTTATTATAGAACAAATATGTTTTATGATGATTTTTTAAGAATGAATTTGAAAACATTGATTGAACAGATATTTATTATAATGGTAGATTGTGTATATTCCGTACGGGCTAGGGTCACTCCACATCAGCGCCCCATTATCAGGAAATACACAGGGATATGGACTATTTCCTACTAGATACTGCGTTGGGTAGAAAGGTCGTCAGCTACCACACAAACAGGAGTCCTACGCAGACGTCTTCTTTTAGCAGTGATGGATAAATTTGGCTGCGAGTATCATTAATAATATGTAACTTCGATTTTAGTTTTTTTTAATAAAAAAAATAAGTGGCTTTTGGGTCATTTATAAGTAGAAAAAAATGTATAGCCATGCTGTCATACGTAAATTAATCTCCTTATGTAACTTTGCGTAGAACTTAGTAACTAAACATTTTTTTACAGGGGTGTAAAGTAAAAATTCATACAGAACGTAATTAAAGTTATGCATAAAAATAATTATAGGAATCCAACAAAAAATACTTAAAACATTATAAAAGGTATTCAACTAAAACACAAACTAAACATAATTTATATTGAAGTTAAAAGGTTGACGTACACTTAATTCGACATTGTTTCAACTCGAGTCGATCAGTATCTTTGTTTGTAACTCCCTATTGCAATGCACACTAATTAGTACTGTAACGGCATCACGCTCGATACGTTACTTTACGTGATAGTATAATGTATTGTTAACTAACAAATAAAATTTATCGATATAAACATCAATGTTTAAACTGTGAACAATGTAGTTGTCGAGCAATTATGACTTTATAAAAACTGATAGCAGATAGTATAATTTGATTGCAATATTTACTTTTTTATGATAAGTTTATATCAGGAGGTATACAGGTATTAAACTAAACTTCGTGAGTTATCTCCTACATAGAGTTCGTTGTGCTAAGATGCAGTCATTTTACAGAATATAACACCAATGAGACTGCAGGTACTTTACTGATATTGATGGAAGCGACTGAAGCAAAAAAATTAAATGATCGAACAGTCTGTTTTACTAAATAAAATAGAAAAGGTTCTAAATAAAATAAAGCAGTCTTTTTTTAAACATTTCTGCTCCGATGGAGCCGGCTTTGCGTTGAAAATGAAAAGGCTACATAATCTGCAATTATTTTGAAATCATAACTTTAAACAAGATTCTGAATACAATTTAAAAACCTATAGGTAAATGAAAAAGCTAACGTTATTTTCCATGCTTATAATACGAGTAATTAACTTTACATAACAAATTAAGCGCTATTTTAAAAATAAAACGTACTAAAAGATAGCATGTTTACTTTATTTAACTTAAATTTAATATTGATAAGTTTTCGGATTAAATTCAACTCAGTTTCTGAAACTCAAACAGGTAACAATATGAAAGCTTTCTCAGAATTTTGATATTAACTTCTTCTAAATTAGTTGAAACCTTTTTTCTTCTTTTACTTGTCGTTGGAATACACTGTACGTTATGGTATTGTTCAGGACATCTTTTATTTTTTTAAATAATACAACTGCCAATTTATCATTTTTGTTAGATCTCTCGGATAATATCCGGAGAGAAATTGCATGTTTTGTCTTGATGGCTTTATAAGTATCATCTCCGTTATCTCTGAAAAAAGAAAAACATATCCACGTGGATAATAGCAAACAAACATATTTGGTACTTAGAAGAGGATAGGCTACATTGCGACTTTATGTGTTTTATGGAAACAAAATACTTTCTGACGGGCACTAGCACATTTTGTCACGTGGAGATTATGTCACAGCGAACTTGTGACCTTGTTTACTCTAAAATATTCAAACCATATTGGTATATTAAGCTAAAAATATGTAAAGTAATTAGTTTGTAACAATATTATCAAACTACACCAATACTACTAAACTAAAATGCAATGAAATGTTAGGTTAGGTTAGTTACCTTAACATAGGGGTCACTTTGATAGTAATGCAGAATGTTTACTTAAGAATATTTTGATAACAGCACCTCCGAAGGATTCACTGGGGCCTCAATAGAGAAATTATATACCTTCACCGTTAGAATAAAACCACTTAGCGACAGTAAGAGCCACAAATAAGTACAATAAAAACAATGCAAATTTTATATTCATGATTAAGACGTACGCACTGAGCAAGATAACTACTGAGTGTAATGCTGTAATCTATAATATTTACGATTGCAATTTTGTATTTGTGTTATATAACTAAACTTAACTATCAACGTAAAGTTGACAGGTTAAAGTTGTTTTGGTTTACTTTGTAAGCAAATAAAATATTTATTTTGACTTCTTTAAATCTTTAATCATATTTTTGTGGTAAAACGTTGATTCTGACGGAATGGAACATCAAAAATTACGTATTACACAAAATACAACACATTACGCATAATTAAATATAACGCATAAATACAACGCATTATATATAAGATAAAATGCAAGTATAGAATCCATTAACCTAACCCACATGGAAAAACAAACACACATACCCAGCAGCTTAATGAATCAAGAGTAAGAAATAAATGAGCTAAATGAAATTAGAACTGAAAACAAAGCAAAACTTTCATTAGTAACCCAGTTGCCCGCTACCAATTTAAAAGCGTTAGCTTGAGTTATTATAAAATATCTTAAAGCTATTCTAGAATAACCCTGCCTAATTAAATTGTAGTGAGAGCTATTTTGGTTAAGTAAGTTGTTCAAAAGGAATTATTTAGTGAAATATAATACTGTTACGTTACATTTGAGTATTAAATAGCGCTTGTTATTTCATGTCTTATTTTCTTGTTAACAGCGGCGTGCTTATGTTAGTTCTACTATAACTAAGCTTGAAAATAATATACCTTGACGCCAAAAACTGTCATGAAATAATTTTCAGCGGCTCGAATGGTTTGCTGGTAAGGGATTTTTTATAATAATAATTGCAATCAGTGACAATGGTGTGTCCATGTTCTCTTTTGCAGTGAAACTAACTTAAAGAGGTTAATACTTTTTATCGCTCCGATCATTGGTTTATAAGGAAAACCATGCTTTTTAATCGTTTGACCGTTATCATAGAGGACCTTATCCGACACGTCCGCGAGGGACCGAATCGAAGGGTACGTAGGTCGGTATGGTTTTCCTTCGTAATAAACGGTTTATGCCCTCTTACGTGGCAAAAACGTAAAGTTGTTTCAAGCTACGAGTACGTTAAGTTAGATTTGTAAACCCTCCTTAGAAAAATAAAGTTTTAAATTCAGCTTATCAATAATATAAAGTGTTTTTATTAAAAAGTTTACATATTGCATGACAAAAATATCTATAATTAAAAAGCTCTTTAATTGTAGCTAAACATGCTCCTGTTACTATTTATAAAATAATATTTTTTTACATTTGTAACAAAGCGAGAAACGTCAGATTCACTCGCCACGATAACCCTTTGAAACGTATTCCCTACTTTTTTACACTTTTACTTCATTAATGTCTTTGACAATTTGTAGGGTTGATAACGAACGTTTGACACGAATATTTTTTTTTCAATTTTTCCATTGTGTTTGTTTAAAATAATACTTTTTTACATAAATGAAATATCATTTCCATTAAATGCGATAAGGATCACGTACAAAAGTCGTCTTCATCCTTTTAAAACTGAATTACGTACTTTTACGTAAGTTACTTAGCTATTGAGATAGCTATTCAGTATGGAATCAGGGCAGGCTCGAGCGATTGTGTTTCACCCGATAACAAGCTGACCTCGCCTGACCTCACTCTAAATGTAATTTGAGTCGATGCGCTAAATTCAATTCCAAGCTTTTATTTGCATATTTCCCTTATATAACAGAAACGATTGAGAAACTTTATTACTTTCTAGTTCTACGCATAAAATAATGTTGTAATAACCAAGTTTCTGACCATTATAACAGCTAGAAAGTTTCGGGTTTTATGTTTAGATTACCTTTAAGATAGGCGAACTTATTCATATAAATCATGAAGTTTTTGTATTATTTTATTTTTTCTTGTCTCCTATGTTTAAGTCTGGTACTTTGTATGCGATCGTAAGTACTGTTTTTATATAACTTCAGATATTTATGTAGTAAGGATCAAGTTCAGGACTAAGTAATTCGATTAAAAACTTCTATCGATTATTTAAATTTGGTATTTGTATTCTATCCTTATTTACTTATGTCTTGATTTGTGCGCGTTGCTACTACCGCGACTCACCTGTTGGGCCTATGAGTAACCCAATCCTTCTTGTAATCCCAAAGCGGTGGAGGAAATATCTCGTAGGTGGTAAATAAACTGAATAAATTTGGAACTCTTACATGTTCTAGCAAATTGTTGGTGTCTAAATTCTAGAATCGACATTTGAATTTAAGATTAAAAATGTTTGTTTTTTTTTCTCTACAATTCATTTAATCAAAAAATGTTCTAAGAAATAAATAAAATCAATGGAAAGATTTGAAACCAAAATTTGACCTAGCCAGGTCAAATTGTACCTCCATGTAGAGAGAAGGCTCGTCTATAAGTACATTCATTTATTGTTTAGATGTTTTACCTATGACATGGTCAAAATATATAATATTATATTCCTGTTGCAAAAGATAATTGCTACAAATATTTATAGGCATGATTCTTACCGGATAAAGGAGACATGTGTAGTGAAATTTATAGACATTTAGAATTATAGATATTGTGATTTTGTATAGTACCGGCCAGTTTTATGTCAAAAAATGGCAAGCAATTGTTCGTAATAATCTGCAAAGAGGCTTTATTTAGTTTCCATTGAGAAAGATAGAGAATAATATTAATAATCTTTTAAAAAGTATCTCGTATGTCGATTTAAAAATGTTGCACTTAATTAGCATGCCGTAATAAATATTGCTTCGGAGATTAACCTTGTTTCCATGAACTGAATAATAACTTTCTAAGACAACGAGCGTTTTTAACGTTGGCATGTGCTTTATTTTATAAATTTATTATATTTAGAAGTTCTTGGATTTAACCTAAGTTATTTTATTAATAATTACCCAACTTGGCCTTTATAATAATATGTTCTCGGCTAAAATTACAGGTATTTTAAAAACCCATACAAAATGATAATTGCGTAATTCCAGGGATAGAAGAATGTTCCGCACTAATTAAATGTTGCTAAAGAACTTGTTACTATTAGGAATTTAAGTATAAAATAATAATATTTAAACAGTCACAACACATTCATAGTTAATATTAAAGAAACCTTACAGTCCACAAAATATAGTGATATTTTGTATTCTTAGTCCGTCACAGGACATACATCTCTACAAGGCACATTGCGTAGCACATAGAATCACTGGAGGTTTAACATGGAGACAAAGTAAACCAGGTCTGAAAGGATCCTAGTTCCTGGCGTTCTATAGTTCCAAGCTTTCCACATGCGTATGTATATTTCTATTGCATAATACAGTTCTCCAAAACAAATCGCAACCACGTTGTCATCCTACATACAAGCTCTAGTTGAACCAAGCAGTTAATAATAATGTCTTTGTTACCAACTTATTTGCCATTATATGTAAGTAATAGCTACAAGGTGAGAGTTACCAACGTGCCGTACAAAGTGTACGTACCTTATTAAGATTCATTGCAAGTAGTTACTTGGAACTTTCCGTGTTAACCTGGCTTCGAGTTAATGTTATTAATTAATTACTGTTCTTATCTCAACTGCAGTGTTCTGTTCTCTTATTCAATATTAAACTGTGTATTAAACATTATAATTGGTGTAATGAGTATTACAATTTGGTGAACACGTCGTCAATGACACGTAGAGAGTTAGCTAAGAAACGGCTAATCAATGCTGAAGTTTTAGCGTGTAGAATGATTCTAATCTGCTTTAATGTAAGCAATGAATGACATCTTCATTCATTTACTCTACTGCATGAGTTAATAAATGAAGATGTCAGAGTCATATATTTCTGCATGCTGAACGGGAGCCAAGACGCGAAAAAACGACCAAGCTTACATTTCTAGCTGTCTATAAAACCAATGACTATATTTAGAGACTATTCTCGCTTTCGATATTAAAAAATAATAACATTGTAGTACATTTTGTATATGTTTATCTTCGTTTACAATGTAAGGACTGTTGCTCCAAGATTTGACAAAATCCGTTTAAAGATGTCCAAGTAACAAGACATACTTTTAAGCTTTTTATCGTAGTTCGGCAGTAAGGCAACTGAAATACGACAATGTCACGCGCCGGCTCGCGGAGATAGTACGGCTAGTTAATATTTTACTTAAGTTTATTTTACTACTGGATATTTGTCAACATAACAATCGATGAATGGGACAGGCAAAGGCAGCCTACATCTAGCAAGCAATGAACGTCCATAAACTGGTATGATAATGATGATGATAATAACCCAATTATGTCCTAATTTAGGGACAAAGTAAACGAGGGAATCTTGGCCAAATAATGTTACGTTGGCCAGGCGGATGGATATTTTTGTCCAGTTTTCCTTGGAATGTTGTTGTACAGATAATATTAGCAATAAAAAAATCAGAAGTCGATTTTATTGGCATTTATGGCATGCGGTGAAATGGCACTATGTGTGATTGTTCCAACATCATACAGACAAAACATTACCAGACCTTAAACATACCACTCCGTAAAATTAAAGTTGATGGTTTCGATTATAATTTTGGCGTACACCTATTGGTTCAAAAATATAAAATATTTTATTATACGAGTAATGAGCGTAATATGAAATGGTAGCGCATACTCGTAAAAAATACTTCAGTATTCTCCGATTAAATTATTCCACTCGTCGGTCATTCATTTGTCGGTTATAATGAGCCAACTGTAAACCAGAACCTTCGGGCGGACCCTTTGACCAATCAGCTTTTCTGACGGATTAGCAATCAATTAGTGGATGTATGCAATCAAATTGGATTGCTATTTGTATTCAATCCTTCTACGTTTCACAGATAATTAACCGTATCTCCACATTGTACAGTACTTTAGACTCATTGCTTTGGTTAACCTACCCTCTTCCAGAAGTTTACTTGTTATGTCATTCATTTTGACAGATCATTAATGTTCTACTGCTGCAGGCATGGTGGAAGACACGGCTTGCAGCTGCTACCACGCTACCATTTAACCTACTCATCTGAAATTAGTTTCTTGACTTTTGCGCCGTTTGACGTTCGCCGCCCACGCAGGACACCAGGAAATCGATAAATTTCGTACTTACGTTTAATGGTAAATGAACACAAAACTGATACCATACAATTCTCACTAAACGCAATGTTCAAAGAAGAATTAAGAGCAGTACTGTGTAGCTAAGCCTAGCTGCATTAGGTCAACCCTCAAACACACTAGTCAGACACTCTAACTCCAATGAATAAGCAGATCTAGCAAAACCGCCTCGTTGTGTGAACGCACCGTTAACTATGACTAAATCCAACCCGGTTTCTCCACAATGGCCTTTTATTTATAGCGTTTTAGGCGATTGGATTTTGAGATAATTATGCTCTAATGTTCACGCAGATAGAAATACGATTGTTTATAGCGGTTTTAGCCAGATAAGTGAGGGAGATTAAGCTGTTTATCTGGTTTAGTATGATTAGAATTTTCAATCGTGAGGAATTCAATTACGCTTTTTAAGGTTCCGCCATAAATACGTGGAGATTGTATTTTCCGATTGTAATTGAGCTTAATAAGCTCATATTATCTTTCTTTTAAAAATACTTTTACAATTTAAGGAAGACCTGATTTGAAAATCTTGATCTCATTATTATACGGAATCAACAAAATTCAATTTTATTTTTGTTGAAAAATGTAGATTATATTGGAGGATAATGATATTTGTCGAGTTCTTATTTAATCGAAAGTTACTTTAACATTTAAGATACAGTACTTAGTTCTCAAGATTTTAAAATTATAAATAAATATTACAATCAAAAAGTTAACTGTACTTAACACTACAAATACGTACCCAGTGAAACACAACCCTAAAGTTTCATTAGGATATTGCGATACTAAACAAATATTCCATTTCCCACAAAAGAGTTAACAGAGGGTAACAGAGCTAAAAGAAGTCCATTGGGAAGTGTCGAATGTATTAGTTCGAGCCTAGAGCTTGCATGTACATTCCCTCGTAAAACTGTGACCGGACATATCCTGTTATAAAGAACGCTTTCAATTGCAAATGGGTCGTGGGGGCAGAGACGCCGAATTTATGACCCTGGATGCCAAACGAGCACGTTATTTGGAATCCGATGGAGGAAAAAATAGGGATAAAGGAATTGAGCCATTCATTTTTCATAGTTTTATTTATGTAAGTCCATTCGGTGGAGTTACGATTCTATAAAACGTTAAGCGCCATTATATGTCACTGGACCAAATTTGTGGTTAGTTATTATATAATAACTCATGTATTATTTTGAAATTGAAATGTAGAAATAAAATATTACCAAACCAATATTGTATGGGATATATTTTATTTACTTTTTTACTAAGTAAATACATTTTGTCAATTTATTGTAGTGCGTCAGTGCATCACATAAATTTAGAACAACGCACGTCGTGAACTTGTATTCAGCATAAAAGTAGAACGCTTTTATTAGCGGATGAACAGAAGTAAGAAGAAGTAGACATTAGATTCATAATATTTCAGAATGTTGTTTTTGTTTGATTTTTATTACTTGTTTATTACGAACTTAGTATATACGGTAAAATGACACCAAGATATTTTCTTCTACTAACATAGATATTCAATTCTAATGTTTGGTTTCATGTACGAGTATTTCGTATACCATACGTACAAGAGGATCTATATGTAAAGATTCTAATGTAATAGACTGAAAAGTTAAAAATAGGCCATACATCAGTCAAGGAGTTCTAAGTCCAGGAGTAGATGATAAATAACCTGGAATAATAATACGTTCTATTGCGTAGTCTACTCTGATTGTGAGCACAATCCTTTGAAAAAAAGAAAATTCAAGATAGAGTTCGCTATTGCGGTGTCTATTTGTTGAGTATTAAAGGAGTGTAAATAGATTAGCTTGCCACTTAAAGATATTAAACTTTTTATCTCTCTTTTGTTTTATTTAGAAAGTAAATATTTCTTTTAACAAAAACTCTTTTGTAAGTAGATTGTTATCAAAAAGTATTAATTACTTGTTTTATTTTCCGTTCAATACTGTTTTATATCGGGGAATCTGAATGACAAGTTACATAAATAATCCTATTATAAAGCAATCACCGTATTTGGAATGAAAACAAAAGTTGAGCGTACCATTGTTGTTTTTTTACAGGAAACATGGTATCAATAGTGATGAATGTAAAATAAGGAATAAAATCCCATCAGTAATGTAACGTGGATCTATAAAATATTCAACTGTCGATCCGGACACTAATTGGATGGCTAACGAGGTGTGTTCTGAAGCACCCACTCTTTGATGTTGTATCTCTTTCCGTCTAGTTATATCGACTGGCTACATTATTGTTTTAGTCATACTTTATACTGATATGTGTGATATTACTTTCATTGATAATTTCTACGGTGTACTAGTTATAATAATTGCTACGCAGTTACAGGGTTTGATTCCCGCTCAATGCATATCTTAACGTGAATGAACATAAAATATTAAGTACTTTGGTTTTGGCGTTTTTTATGTGGGAATGTATATATTTTTTTGTATTTACAAAAAATAAATCAGTAAATACTAATGTTTATCTGTTGTCTAGAAACTATAATACAGGCTCTTCTTAGTTTGTGAATAGATGCCGTAGAGTGAATATTATTTCACTAAAGTGATATCAACGATAGTTTAGGTGTTAAACTTGCTAGTTTAGGTTAGGACTCAAATTTAGTACAGATAGTTACAGACTTGAATGTGTTTAAACTGAGAGCATCAAAATGGCGGGATCAAGTCTCCAATTCAAAATATAGCACTTTAAGGTATGAAACATCAAAGTGGCGGGACCAATGTTTTAATCGCATAACTTTTATTCGGCACTTACAATTGTAATGAAAATTGAGTACATGTATGTACATATATAGTATTAAACCTTCGTGTGTGAATTTCCAGCCTCTGAGCAGCGCTGCATTAGGTCCAGCCACTTTGACATCAAAGTAGCGGGTCAAGGTAAGTTTAGGCATACTTCCTTTACCCTAAGAGGTACAAATGTGTGGTTTAGGGTACAATAAGTACATGTAGTACAAAAACCTTAAAGTGCTACATTTTGATTTGGAGACTTGATCCCGCCATCTTGATGCTCTCGTTTAAACTTACGTTACAAACTTACCTAGAGGGTGGAGGGGTTATTAGAATAGTCGAGCTTACCACATTGGTTGTAATCTATGTTAACATACACGCTTCACACAGCGATTGCGTTTGTAACTGCGGTGCACAAGCTTACGGGAATGCATTATTTGGGGTATACACATTCTTTTTGCTATTTAAAACGAAAATAAACATAATGCAAAGTGAATTATTCCATTTTATTTCCACTTACCTTAAAAATAAATAATATTTTACAACTAAAACTCTACAATATTTTTAAGTTTTTAAGAACTCGGAGAACAGTTTCCTTTACATTTTGTTGTAATAAGTATAATAAATAAATAAACATTCCTCACTCTTTCACACAACTTGCTAGTTTAGGTTAGGACTCAAATTTAGTACAGATAGTTACAGACTTGAATGTGTTTAAACTGAGAGCATCAAAATGGCGGGATCAAGTCTCCAATTCAAAATATAGCACTTTAAGGTATGAAACATCAAAGTGGCGGGACCAATGTTTTAATCGCATAACTTTTATTCGGCACTTACAATTGTAATGAAAATTGAGTACATGTATGTACATATATAGTATTAAACCTTCGTGTGTGAATTTCCAGCCTCTGAGCAGCGCTGCATTAGGTCCAGCCACTTTGACATCAAAGTAGCGGGTCAAGGTAAGTTTAGGCATACTTCCTTTACCCTAAGAGGTACAAATGTGTGGTTTAGGGTACAATAAGTACATGTAGTACAAAAACCTTAAAGTGCTACATTTTGATTTGGAGACTTGATCCCGCCATCTTGATGCTCTCGTTTAAACTTACGTTACAAACTTACCTAGAGGGTGGAGGGGTTATTAGAATAGTCGAGCTTACCACATTGGTTGTAATCTATGTTAACATACACGCTTCACACAGCGATTGCGTTTGTAACTGCGGTGCACAAGCTTACGGGAATGCATTATTTGGGGTATACACATTCTTTTTGCTATTTAAAACGAAAATAAACATAATGCAAAGTGAATTATTCCATTTTATTTCCACTTACCTTAAAAATAAATAATATTTTACAACTAAAACTCTACAATATTTTTAAGTTTTTAAGAACTCGGAGAACAGTTTCCTTTACATTTTGTTGTAATAAGTATAATAAATAAATAAACATTCCTCACTCTTTCACACAACACCATCTAGTCACAAACTAAGCAGAGCTTGTACTATGGGTATAAATAATGTATAATATATTATAATGTCAGATATACGATGAGATATGTACTTATAAAAATACAATGTTAAATATTTATAGTATAATCTTTAGACTGTAAAATCTATCTAAGTTCATAAATTTAAAGTACAGTCAGCTCCAATAATCGCTTAACGTGTTTAAATTTACAAAACTTCTTAACATTCAAAGTACCATAAGTCAGTGGCGTAACAAGATATCAAAATAAACTAAACATCACAAATGGTAATAAAACGATGATAGGACGTCTTTAATTTGTCCCTATACATCTTAAATATCAAAAGTCGCACCATACGTCGTTGATAGTCGTTGGTTACAAAAGTAGATTAACAAGTTATTATTTGCAATGTTCTTCCGTGTGAATCTTTTTTTTTTGTTTTCGCTGGGGTAAAATGCC
Organism: Schrankia costaestrigalis; assembly: GCA_905475405.1. Classification (NCBI taxonomy): domain Eukaryota; kingdom Metazoa; phylum Arthropoda; class Insecta; order Lepidoptera; family Erebidae; genus Schrankia; species Schrankia costaestrigalis. Next base: position 11,540,020 of record FR997829.1, on the reverse strand, counting down.
AAATGGGGCACGATGGTGCCCTTCCGATCCAGTGCAGGTATGAGCCGAAGCACTCGACATTATCTGCACCATCCGGAAGGAGAGGAAGCCATGCTGCTGCTCCAGCCAGTCTTAAAGGACAGGTCCAAGAGCGTCCAACGTCCATCGGCCGAACACGGTGGAGGCAAGGTCCTCCGTCCAGTGAAGGACGGTAGCATTCCTCGACCCCTGCCGGATGACCTCCCACTCTTCCGGAGCTGGACGCTCTTCGCACACCTTCAATTTGTACACTCTGGTGAGCACCCATCCCTCGAGCTCCCAAGGAGGGGTGCCCGCCAGAGCGCACGCCGCCGCAACACCCACTGTGCGGTAGGCCTGCACTACCCGCTGAGCAATGGCCCTTTGGGGCGCCCGAAGGACGGATAAATTCTCCCTCCTTTCGAGTTCATATAGGCGCACCGTACAGGGCCATGCTACGCAGTATGCCGGCGTATAATAGCAGGAAACGTGTGCTGGCCCCCCCCAGGTTAGGCATTAACCACGAGAGGGCGCCCGCGATCCTCAGCAGACGCGTCGACAGCTCACTAAAATGTGGGCTGAAGCGCCATCTGCTGTCCAGGACAAGGCCCAGATACTTCACCTGGGCCTTTACCACGATCCGGGCGCCATCAACGCAGATCTGGGCATTTCGTCCATGGTGACGCAGACAGACAGATATCGCAATACCTCGTGTCACAAACAATAAAATACAATATCATGTAACATTCCAATCGCCCAAAGTAGATTCACACGACAGAACCACAGTCAAAACTTTCCAAATATGATTTGTTAATCTAATTTTGTATTAAAGAACTATCAGCGACTTATGACACATTGAGATGTTAAGTGACAATTGAAAAATGTCTGTTACTGTTTTATGGAAATATGTGATGATGAGTTTATTTTGAAATTTTGTTGCATCACTGACTTAAGGCATGTTTAATGTTCAGACTAATATGTATATTTCAATGTACAAGCGATTTTAGGGGCTGACTGTACCTAGACAGAATAGTACAAAACAGTTTTAAAACAGTGTCCAAACTCCAACTACGTTGACCAATAATTTTTAAATCAGTTTCGATACAAGATAATTGAATGAAGTTCCCGTACATTCCTTTTTTCAAGGAGTTTGTGAGCGAGCGGGTTCATTAATTACGTGGGCGTATTTTTGTCGCTGTCCATTAGAGATACGTCGTGCCGCCATTAACCTGAGATTAATGACGTGGCAAGTGAAAATCTAACGATTTTTTAAACATTGTAACTTGATGCAATTACATATTCTTAAACATCAGTGTGTATTTTATAAGTTTGTGATATCATATGTTTCGTAATAGTAGCTTTCAAATATAAGTGTTAGTAATGAACTAAATTGAAATGTCATAAAACCGTTCATATCCCGCGAGGGTCATAAATTTATAAAACTGGTACAGAGGTATTTATTGAAAAGTGAAAATGATTTTTCCCACACACGCAGTCCTTATGAAGGTTATATGCTGAAGGTTTAACAGATGAGTAAAATTTAAAACAATTCCATCAAATTCGATTTTTGACTTTGACTTTAAATGCCAGTATCATGCAGTATTACGGTGAGTTCCTCCATATCACACGCACAAACACATTCCAACCTCTGAACCATACATGCAGTATTACTATTAAGAGTGGATAAATAAAGATAAGAGTGGATATTATGTCTTTAAAAAAATTAACTAATACCGTGAATATAGATAATTCGCCATCCCTATTGTTCTCTTCTAAAACTCTAAAAAAATCTATTTTCTTCTAAATGCGATTCGAGCATCCATTCGATAAGGCACAATTACACTTAACCTACGAACTTCAGATCTTAAAAGCATTTACGGTCGATGCCTTACTACAAGACAATTGAGGCTAAAATATTAATAATCTCTTATCATTTAATATGTATCGTGTAATTGGTTAGACAGGGTTCCAAAACAATAGTACAAGATAGGGTTTACGTGCCATTAGACTTGATTATTGTTATTACTAAATGTTTAAGATGTCTCCGTACATAACAAATGTAATTACTAGTTGTAATGGATTAAATACATCTTAACAGCTAAGCCATTTAATGTCCTAAGTACAAGAAAACTTGGTCTATTAATTATGTGGTTTCCGGACGAATTGGTTTATGGTTTTTTGTTAAGCTTTTCTTTTTAAGCCATAGCTTGTTCAGTTCAGTTTCATTTATTTCTCAATGTAATGTTACAAAATAACAACATAATGACGTCACTTTAAATCTACTTAATCTAAGTTTACATATTAACAATTTTCAAATTTTACTATCGCTTCCAAGGCGCTAGTAAAGAAGAAACGGCGCGGGCGGCGCGCGTAACAAACTCTATAGCAGCATTTTTTAGACGTCTCTATAATTTTACAAAATTGTAACTGTAATAAGGTGCTGCAACCATTGTATACCATATAAAAACTAAGAACTATACTAAATGATAAAAAAAAAAAATCTTTAATATCTTAAACGAGAAAGAATCGTCCTCTAGGTAGTACATAAAAGTGGGAGCACCAAATCACATAATATAAAGTATCGTTTATAGTAACGTAGTAGTTTTTATTAGTAGTAGATATCGCGTGGTGACAAAGAGTTGTAAGACGCTGTCGTTCGTACACACATACATAAACTCACGCCATATTAAGTCCGGAGTAGGCAGAGACGACAGAACGCCACTTGTTACGATCCTGGCAAACAGATTCAGCCTCGTTTACATTCTTTAAGCAAGTCATACATGCGCGTCGGTTACGAGTGCTCGTCTTGTTTTTAAATGCTTTGAATTTTTTTTTCTCTTATTACAAAATTCTGTAAACAGTTTTCTCACCAATTTATTTCCAGTCTTCATTTTACGCTTATACTTAATATGTAACGTGACTTGTCTTCTAGATCTTAATAGTTAATTGCATTTACTAAAAACATTCTTATTAATTTAAACTTTAAGCTCTGTACTCGAGGTATTATTGTTATTATACAACAGTTACAAAATACGTCCCATTTTCTATTCCATCAAGATAAATAAAAAAATAATAAAATAAAATCATGATCGTTTATATCTTGTATAAAATAAACTGCCACTCGTTTGCCCAACTAATTGTTTATTAATGTGGGACAATTTTGTAGGATAATTAATCAGAAGCGCCACCTGGCGACAATGAAGCGACTGACACATCGCGTGTTACTAGATTAATTGTCCGGTCATTTGGTGACGAAGATAACACGGTACCTAGTCTGCGAGTAGACGTGTTCTTACTTTAATTTTGTAGTTAATTATGTAGCTCAATGTATGGCGTTGTAGTTTCAGTAGAGTAACCTATGACTGAACTTTGTCCACTACCCTAAATAATCTAGCAATAGGAGGATATTAAGAAACATTTCTAACAATCTTAGAAAATAATTTTTAGACGACTTTTGCCGTTTTGTGTGTCAAGTATGGTTTTAGTAAGTTAAGGATACCTCTACCAGGGTTTGAACTTTTATTGAACGAGGTTTTAAAGGCAGATGAAGAACATTTCTCCATTCCAGCATCCTGTTTGGTGCTGTTTTAAGCTTTTCTTCTCTCATAAATGTCTTTTCTCTTACAGTTCTTAAATGGATGGGTATGCTGGGTATTTCTTAACTCTTGCAGGAAAACTAAACTGGTGTAATTACACAAAATGTAGAACTGTAAAAGTGTAAACATTACAATTAATAGTCATTTTTATAATACAGTTGACAAAATTGTACAACTGTTTATATTTAACACAAAACGGAATTATACCGCCTGCGCAAACCACGGGCTTCAAATTTCGCTCTTCGTAAAATGTTACAAATTACACCTTTATGAAGGAATTTCTTAAACAAGGCTATGAGAATTATACTAAGCAGCCGGATTGGTACAAAGTACAGTCTTAAGTGCTTAAAATATAAATCCCCGATTTCAAAAAGGTGTTACTAAATAATAAACACGAAAATGTTTCAACAAAATACTCGTAAATAAAATTAGCACCTCCAACGATTTAAATCTTAAACAAGTAATAAAGCATCACTTCTATTTGTAAAAGTAATGTCTGCCATTTCCACTCAAACAACATTAAATCGGTTCCATCGAGTCTATCAACGTTAGATTACAATGATTCGTCTTCAAGACATAAAAGATGAAATATAATTACGCTAAATTAAATTTTATTAAAACAAAGGGCCGAACCACATTTCGCTTCAAAATTATTGTTTGACTTATTTCATCACATTGTAAGGTAGTCTCCTTTGTTCTAAAATACGCTTTCGTAGGAATCTTATTAAAATTTTAATTAATGCCTACTATAAATTGCAAGCAATTGTTGTTGTATACTGACAGAAAATGTTGAGGTTTTACAACTAGATGCATTTATTTTTAATTACATAAATCATTCACAAGCCTTCACTCTAAGAGAAAAGAAAAATCGCTGGTACATTAGCCGCTATATTTTAATTTTCTTTAACCTTAAATTTTTGGAGTTAGACTTAAGAAAGGCTTTAGAAATAGATATTACAACAGTCCTACGTAAAAATAATAAATTAAAATAGTATAAATAAATAAACTAAAATAGTAAACATGTTCACTAATGTCGTTGTATGAAAAGAACTGTACCTAAAACATGGTCTCGTTTTGATAGGCCAAGTTTACGTTAATCCCTGGAATCATCTTCTTGCATTTATTAGTCTGGCGTAACTGCACAACGCACAGCAATTTACATTTTTTTTACCATATGCGATTGATATGTACAAGGTAACAGTTTTGGTAATATAATATTGCACCTAACTCTACTTAAGTCAAGCATACTGACGAATGTAAACGTACAATTAAATCCAGTGTACCGTTAAGTACACCCTCTAGCGTATAAGGTACGTTTTAATAATGAGTATTTTGATAACGTGTGTGGGTGGATGGGGATGTATTACCCGCCACTTCCCGTGGGAGTAGCTCTTATGTTCCCGTGGGTTTATACATTAAAATATTTAGTATAATTAAAATAATAGTTGTGTTTAAAGATTTGCTTCGTACGAGTTTTTTTTGAAGAAGTATAAACTTCATAAAATAACTTAACACGCCGAGATTTAGGAATTTATAATGAAATCAGTATCAAAATTTTTTAAATATTTATGTCTTAGTACTAATTTACTATAATAACATTTTATAAATACGTTTGTATGAAATTCACTGCCTGTCGTAAAAGATGACTCCGTACTATGCAGAAACTCTATACGATACAAAATCCTATACTAATCTGTTTGCCTAACGTGGTATAAATCAACAACCAGGTCAATCATAAAACCTTATAATCAAAGTCGGAAGTCGGGCTTGAGGCTGTTATGGACTGCAGTGGTTTATTACGAGTGGTATACCACTAGGATTGTTTGCTTACTAGTAATCCTTTCGTCGGGCTTGTAACATAAGGCAGTAGCTTATGTGCCTTATAGCCTCAGGGATAGTATTTGGTTATGGTGTGTTATTTATTAAGATATAAAAGAAAAAATATCATATTGTAATAAATATAACGGGAGATTACCGCGATATGCTTTTTTTTATTTTTACTCGAAGATTCATCTTAGGTTGCACTTGGTCAGTGCAACCTAAGATGAATCTCGAAAAATGGTTTAAAAGTTATGATATCTTAATTAAAAGTTATAGTAAACTAGAAGGTACCCGCAACTTTGTCTGCGCAGAATTAGTATTTCAGTAGCTTAAATTATAAACACATTATCTTAATAAATTGTAGTCTATGTATTATTCGTATGTATCTACGCTAAGCTATTGTAATGTTTCATTGAAATCTATGTACTAGTAGTTTTTACAGGAAAGAGTAACAAACATCCACTCATACTTACAAACTTTCCCGTTTATAATATTGGTAGGATGTATGCAGCAAGCGTTCAATACCTTTTTGTTTATGATTAAGTAAGTAAAAAAAAAACTATTTCATTCATAGGACAAAAGCAAACTAGTATTGAACGAGATTCATTGTGTTGTTAGCGTGTGGCTTGCTAAAGTTTTTGTTATTTGTGCTATACCCGGCTCCTATAAAAAAAAACACGCCACTTTTAACTTTACCTACATTATTGTACCGAGTTTCAAACTTCAGAAAATGCACTCGAGCACCGCAATGCTTACATTATCAACTATTTTTAGAGATCCTTTGGAGTTAATTAGAGTTATTTGTTTTAATTTATACTTATGAGTTAAAACTCTTATGATATCACTTATGGCTATTGTTTCAATATTACTATTATATATTAAAGAATCAATTATGGAAATCGATTTTCTTTGTAACACAAACCAATATCAAATATTTATGTATGTTGTTACTAAACATATCAATAATGAGTATAATTTCTTAATAGTACATGGGTACAAACACTGCTGATTGAAAATACGATTACATGATGATATTGTTAACGTTATAATCCTAACTATTAAAATATCTAATATAACAGCTACGAGGCTACTGCGGTAAAGGAAACAACTTGACCAACAGATGGTTTTTGGTAACGCGAAATAAGAAAAACTTCTCAAACTCTTTATTGATGTTTTTTTATTATAATAATAACAATATGAATATGTATTTTAGAAAATGTCCTAAAATTTAAAACTAATTTTTAGTTACTTAGTGGAAAGTAAAAACAGGAATAGGTAACCAAGAATAAAAGATAAGGTTTTATAAATAAACTACGCTATTCGAAACAATGACGCTTAAGAAACATCACTCTTACATCCGCATATATTGCAATAACAAAATAATTGCTCTTGGAGTTTATCCAATTCCTATCGTCCCCAAGTGAAGATTTCTAAAACGTCAAGGAATGTCGAAGTCATGTAAAATACGGTTATTTTTCATGTTGATATAGAAAGGGTTCAAGTATATTTCATCATAAAGAATACACATTTTTTATACCAATAAATCTAAATGTATCGTTGCTAGGAATGGATCGAGCAGTCTCCAGGGCATTGTAAGAGGCGACCATTGCATGTGAAACAAAAACTCTCCTATTTTCCTTATACTGAAAGCAATTGCCCTTTTCCAATTACAATAGAAAAGAACTTCATTTTAAATAACGTGGGCTGCAAAAGTGGAAACATTTTGAAATTATTTCTGTCAATTCATTTTTTAAAGTACTGACATGTAGTTTCCTTTGTTTTAGTTTACTTGTTGTGTGTAGAAGCGATTATTTTAAAGTCAAAATGTAATTTAAACAACAAAATATTCTTGTTTTTTGTTCACTGTTTTATTCAAAACCCAGTTTATCACAACCGTGACTGCTGTAATCGAAAATCAACAGCATGATCTTACAAAATCAGCGATAATACGGTGATGATTGGGGAAAACAAGCGGGTTTATTTAGATGACTTGCCTGTAGCAAACCCAAATAAGGTGAAGTATAAAAAAAGTATGTTTATTTTTATATTTGAAATAAGTAGTTAATTACGCAGGAGTTACTCGAAAAAAGAACAAAAACAAAAACACATTTATAGTCTAAAACCACAAAGTAATAATACGTGTACCTATGGTTTTCAAATCGAGTATGTAACAGAGAACAGTGCAATCTGCGCGTTGAGCGTGCCGAGGGAAACGAGCTAATTATCTGTCACAACTGACTTCGACCACTGATGTCTTCGTAATTGTATATGTAAACATTGCATCTCTGATATTTTATATGCGTTAGTCTCCTCTTTGCCTTTGTTCGTATTCATTCGTGTATTTCTTTCTTTTTTAACTTTTTCATCCGTTCCTCTATAAAAAAGTAAATATTCGTTTACCACGGTACTGATATTCTCTCCCTAGGCATTATGACGTTTGCTTGATTTTCTAGTATTTTGTGTACTTATTTTGAAATGTTTAAATTACTTATTGAAATTAAATACAGTTTTGTTTAGAGCATACAGCTGGAGAAGTTAGGTACTCTTATTTGTTGGGGTACAAACCCATATGCATCTTTAAAAAAATATCAAATTTTAAACGCAAACCTGAGATTAAGGCAGTGTGCTATTTACCTACGTTTATTTCACTTGACGTTTCATTACAAGTTACACTGACCGCGATATCAAGGTATATAGGTAATAATGCAACACGACAATTTAAAAAAATAAATGAAATAACAAACTTCTTTTATCCTGATAAAGCTCGAATAAGTTATTCTTTGAAATTACACTAAATATTTATGTAATGATTGCAATTCAAAATAAAATATAAAATGAAGAATGCAAATATGAGTATATTTTTTTTTGTTAGGACCGAGTTCTGTGGCGCGTGTTGGGAGATGGCTATGTCCAGCAGTGGACTGCAATAGGCTAGTTGATAGATTGATATGAGTATATTTACAAGTATATATCTTGCTTTGTATGATTTCACGTTGATTACAAATACTCCTTGCATTATTTATACATTTACAACTGTAAATCTTCAAGTAGCTTTGAGGTGAAATTGTGCGAATGTGGAGTATGTAAATATTTTTTGTGAATTTACGAACGTTTTATTTATGTAAATATTTGAATCTTATTCATTGAACCGTTTTGCATAACTTTTAACATGAATGTTTCGATGAAAACCAATCAACTAAAGTAAATAGGTGAAATCTTTTGTACCAAAATTATTAAAGTAGTCTGGATTATATTTTTTTGAACTATTATTTCTTGTTTCTTCTACGCCAAATTGAGAACTAATTATATTAATTAATCTAAGTTATTAAAATTTTGTTAAGTAATAATTTATTTTAGTATAGAACAATATTCCTTTGAGAATGAATTATTTTAAATCAAAAAGAAATCTTGTAGTATATTTTTCTCTATTTTTGACAAAATATTTACAGGCTTAAGGCTTTATGGTAAGAATTTTTGAATAAAGGCTTTGGTTTATGTGTACTATTCTTAACGATGATTATGTTATTCTGCCTACTTTGTCATTTTGTCAAAGTCCACCCACCGAATGTACAGAACATAAAATATGTAAGTATTCATTTGTTTCGTTGAGTTCTCTTCTATCATTGCGACAGAGCATAAATGTTTGCTCAGTAGCGTTAGTTCATGACACATGAAATTGTGAAACTAAAACTGCTAGCTGTAAACCTCACATACTGACATATGTACCAAATAACATTGCTTCCTATTTGACGTTATGCGCTGACAGCTTTTCAACTATGCAACATTTGAAGCGCGGTTAAATAGCACTGGTTCCGTATTCATTTAAACATAACTAGCTTTTGGCAACTAGGACTTTAATTATTATGGCTATTTTATTCAGAGAATAAGCGGATTTTTTTCTGTATTAAGTTAAAAATGCTGGTAGTTGCCATTTAGCAAGCTTTTATAACCAGATTTGCGAGTTGAGATAGAAGATTGATACCTTTAAATCTTTTTTTCTGTTACTTTCTTGTCTTACAGAACCATCACTGGTATCCCAAACACTTTTAAAAACTATATAGTTGACGTAGATAAATTGTTTGCAAAAAAGTTTATTCCAAATACAAGAATGAGTGAATACTTTTTTACTCTAAAAGTTTTTATCCTTATTTCTTTAAAGTATATTCTTATACACAACATACTTTAAACATTAATGTTGTACATCATCCTAATAAAGTTAGATCAGATCAGGAACAAACCGAAATAATATCAAAATTGAGTTACGTACTCTTTCATATTTCGGTCAAATCTTTTGATACCTCTAATAGAAGGCTAATGCATCAGACGTCCAATCGATACATTGAACTTTTACCCAAAACCGAATGTGAATGTACAAACCACAGAGAGAATTTTTTAATACATTTGAAAACCGAAGATTAATTCCGTGCTTATTTTCTTAATTTATTATTGAAAGCTTTGAGAATCATTCTTCTATTAGCTATCATCACTCTTTCATCAGCTATAGTTTCATATAATAGCTCTCTTTTTCTATTGGCAATCATTCTTCTATTATTACTTTATAGAGGTTTAATAACAATGCGTGTGCAAAGCGACGATTGTGTTCGTACTGCAAATCGTACAGTAGAGTGAACTCGCACAGTAATACTAAATCAGAAATTGAATACAATGCAGGTCGAATAGGAAAAAAAGTAAACATAGTTTTTCATTTATTAACTACTACACAACAATTGGAACCAGTAATTCTCGTTTTAATCGCAATCAATGGTTAGTGGAACAAAGGGGACAATTAAACTTATAGTAAAGTGGTTTGCTAATGTAAGTACGGTTAATTAATCGTATTGGTTTTAATGTTATTGCATAATTGCGACGTTTGAAGCTAAATTTGTTAATTAGATAAACATGTTAGTTTTATTGCGTAGGGATAATGTTCTATTAGACTAATTTTCAGCAAAATAAATTTTATTTACGTTTCACTAAAGTTGGGATTTTGTTTTGACGGACTTATTACTACTCAAGGTATTTAAGGGCAAAGAAGTTTTGCAGGGAGTGTCATAACGCAGCAGAGAAAATAAGAAATAAAATATAACATTAATCTGGGTATTAGTCAGACTTTTTCAATTAACTTCCTGAGCCACTTGCTATGGGACGTGAAAGCTGATTAGATTGTATGATGGCAGGGTTAATATCTCACTTACTATTTGAATGTAAGCCTTCATTTTTTTATGCCTCCCTATATTATTTATTACTAATTAGTATTTATTTAATGTATATAATTCAAATGCTTTTTTGAAAATAATTATTTTACATTTTGCTGCCTGTGTTATTATAATCATGTATATTTACTTTAATCAGTACTTCGAACCCGCATATTCTGACTGCATATTTTTAAATCCATTATAAAGGTTGTCTGGAAGAGATCGTCGAGGGCGGTAAGACCGCCTTTTGTAATAATGTGTTCCCTATGCAGCTTTTTTATAATGGTTGTCAATAAAAAATAATACTTAAATAGGATATCTAAATAAACTAAACTGCGAATCATTGCAATCCCACGTAGTAAGCGAGTGTGGTAAAGCTTGATAAAGGAAAAATTACTATTCTAACATAAAAGGAAACTTGTAATAAGCCTTGAATCACTAGTGCAGTTTGGTATTAGTAAAAAAAGTTAATGTTTAGCGAACTTATGCTTCTTTTCCTATATTATTTCAATACTTTGTCACTTTATCGGTTCAATGTGACAAGCAATCTGTAGTTAAAATATCTTTGGTAAACATTTACAGCACCGTGACTGCCCAAAGCCGGCGAGCGGTCGGGTGATAAATACATCAGTGAATCGATGATCCAATCAAGAGGGATCAGTCGTGAACCGGGTCTGACGTGTAGACTTATACCCTGAGTTATTGCACGTGGGGATCATACAGCTGTGGCTTGACCCAATCACTTGTTATTAAAAGTATATCACAACAAATTACTAAGCAGTGGAGATATTAGTAACATAAAGTTTAGGGACTGTGTTGGCACTAAAGCCAAATATACAATCTGATTCCGAAAAGAGATGTTGTAAAGCCAAAGGAGATTAAGTAAGTACAAAAGAGCAAAATTATTTAGTAAAAATCTTTGTCTTAAATTCAACTTTAATTTATGTTTTCGGATCAGAGATAAGTCTATGTAAATACATTTGAAATACATCTAAAACTAGATCTGATGCAATGAAAATTCCGTGCTTGAGAATATTTTGTACAATCTCCAAAAATGATTGTTATAAGCCTGTATCCTATAAAAAGTTTGCTTAAAAAAATCCTTACAGCGGAAGTTTTCTTAGAAATAGTATTCATAACCATAACAAGAATAATTTGTAACTTCTTAGCATTGTTAAGTAAATTCTTAAACAAAAATTGTTACCAAACTGATCTTTTAAGAATTCTTTTACAGAGTATATGCGTCGTATTCCTAGGTGGTTTACTTTTCAGTTACACTTGAATTCAGTAAATATATTTGGGCAAATTTTCGCTCCAATTCTAACCAAACTTTTGGACGTTCACCGCATTACTAAACCTCAAGAGACCACAGTTTTTGGAACAATGAAAGTCTAAACTTGAAAAGTATTGCGTTATTTGTATAAACATCCCTATAAAAAACATATATAAAACAAGAAAGATTAGAGTATTCAGTTAAAAAAGCAGTCATCGTTTCGGATTTGTTTTTCCTGGAGTAGCTTTAGAATACGTAAAAGGGCGACCGTGGGACTAAAGGACATTTTTTACTTAGTTGTAGATCTAGTAATGACCGCTAGGGTTCTGATTCAGTGCATATCGCGTTAGTTTAGGATCAGCTGGCTTTCATTCAGCGCACACGTTTGTTCAGACCGGGAAAATGATAGCGACGGACTGAAGTCATTACATGCCTACCAAACTTCGCGTTATCTATCAGGTTCGATTCAGATATATTGCAGTTGTTGATAAATAAAACCGGTCAAGTGCGAGTCTGACTCGCGCACCGAGGATTCCGTACAAACCTATTTATTTTCCCGCCAAATTGTGATAACGTCAGGATTCAGCTGTTGAAATACTATTTTTCCCGCCAAAATTCAATGACGGCACGACTAAGCTGTCAAAAAATATTTTCCCGCCAAAATACTATGACGTCAAAACTGATCTGTCAAAAATGATGTGACGTCACGACTCATCTGTAAAAAATTCAATGACGTCACGACTTGACGTCAAAATATATTTTCCCGTCAAAATTCTGTGATGTCACGACTCATCTGTCAAAAATTCTATGACGTCACGACTCATCTGTCAAAAATTCAAAAACGTCACGGCTCAGCTGTCAAAATATATTTTCCCGCCAAAACTCTGTGAAGTCACGAATCATCTGTTAAAAATTCTGTGACGTCACGACTCATCTGTCAAAAATTCAAAAACGTCACGGCTCAACTGTCAAAAATTATTTTCCCGCCAAAATTCTGTGACGTCACGACTCATCTGTCAAAATTTTATGACGGTCACGTGACCTAAATTCTATGACGTCACAGGTCACGTGACTCAGCTTTCCCGCCAAAATTCAATGAAATCAAAATATAATATGATTGAAGTAAAAATTTAAGGTTTTCGGAATTTTCCCATTTCATGTATGGTCGAAAACTAAATGGCTTTATCACCTCTGGAGCTAATGTTAGTTGCATGTCAGAAAACTATTAGGTTCAATATCGCACAACAAAATATCAGCTAAATCATGACGCTACTTTGACATATCAGTTCTCTTGTATTAGCAAATTGTCGTTAGGTATTTATAAAAACAAATAGTAAAGTCAACGTTATTGACTGTTACTAGAGCATATTTTCGGTAAAACGTTATAATCTAATGAATTTATCTCTTTTTTCCTTCTATGTCCATCCCTATCATTTCTTGTATGACGTCATTGGCGCATATTTCAATTTAAAGTTTTCGTAATTTTATAATATAAAACAAATTAGGGTAAATCACCTAATCGTTAGAAGTCCTACAATTATTGGCACTTAAGAGTTAAAAGTGAGTAAAAGAAAGAAAACACTACCTATAGATTATTCAAGTTCAGTATGATTATTCAAGTTCAAATATTATTTATTTAATATTTTTATCATATTTTATTTATTTCATGTGTCAACATAGCAACAATTTAACCACATAATAATAATTAAGTTTAAGCAAAGATTAAAGTATTGTATCATTTTATGATATTTTATATTTAAGTCTGACACGAAGTCCACTCTTAAGGTGCCAATAATTGGGTGGCTTACCAGCCAATATTTAAATTCTACATTTTCAGTTTTTCTGAAATGACAAGCTTAAATGATGAGCGTAATGTCACAAGTAACAAGTTGACTTTAGTTTTAAATTATTTAATGGTTTTTCATATACAAACTCTACAGTTTAATATAGTGACATTTGTATTGTGTTAGTAGATTTTATTATTTATTGCGTTGAAGTGAAAGTTTAAAATAGATTGCACTTTTAATCTAAGCATAGTTTTGATTACGGTCAACCAATGACATCAAGCTCATGCATAAACATTAAATAACGATCTTAATGAATTTGAATTATGATAGAATTTTTTGTCAAAACTGATAAAGCCATTTCGTTTTCAGCTATACAATAAGACCTTGCTTCATGCCAAATTTCAAGTTTGTAGGTAGACTGGAAGTACCCTGTAGGTTTTTGCCTTTACCCCTCTAAATTTGCGACAAAAACGGATATATCTCTTGATTGCGTTGGATTAGCAGTTTGATTTTTTTACGGCACTAAGAGGCAACAAGCCTTAGTATTTGGTGAAAATTTCAACTTGATACCTCCACGCGTTCCTGAGATAAATGGTCTTGACAGACAGACGGACAGACGGACAACAAAGTGATCCTATAAGGGTTCCGTTTTTTCAAAACTGGTACGGAACCCTAAAAAAAGTTCTTTATCAATAAACTGTGAATATGGATACCTAAACGGTTCAGTAATATTTGAGAACATAGAATGTAAAATATTATTGTGGCATTCAACAAATATTGATTATGAACGTCATTTTATAAATTATAACAAACAATTTATACAAGTTAATTTTAACTTAAATTAATAATTATGTTTGCAAAGAATAATTCAATATTACAGTAATTCTTGTTGACCAACTGACTTGTTGTAGTTATAAATATCCATCTACGTACGCCGCTGACCATATACAAAGCTATATTTTATGATTGATGGTACCATTAACTACGTGGCTTGCTGTATTTAGCCACAAAATGCTAGCAATAAATTTCAATTTTTTCTACTACGAATTTATTATGAGAACAAAACATTTTTAGGACTATTTAGATAGGCACAGGCAGCGTAAAACATTGGCGTGACGTCAAATAAAAGGAAGGGGGAAATAAAACGAAGTCAATTCTGAAATAAGTGGAACACATCTTTTACTCCCGAGGGATCTATCGGCGTATCGACAGGGGACTTGGCGGCGGATCCCGTTCAGTCAAGTTTATTGGCCGAATTTCAATGCTTTGTCGTCTGCGATGTAATGGCAATTTATAACTGAACGATACGCGTGATTTCATGCGAATTTTCTAAAGGGAAAGGATGAGATCAACATTTCAATAGCTATCTAATCAACATCGCCCGTAGGGCTCACGAAATTGATTGTCAATGTGTTGGTTATCATTTCACAGATGGCTTCCTTTACCTTTCTTTTTCGAATAAAGCGTTTTGTTAAAACAATCGAATTACCACGACTATAATTTAACGTATTAAGTCATTCGGTACGCAAAAATAAAATAAAATATCTATTAAAACGAACTTCATTGAAAGGTTTGATGTAAATAGGAATGTTAAAGAATTTTTCTTTTAAACTTCTATGCTCTCTTTGTTGAAAATTTTCTTTATTCCCGCGTAAACACATGTGCACACGTTAAAAGTTTTCCTAACTAAAGAGCATATCAAAAAGCTTTTCATGTATGCAATATTTATACTTACAACGTTAAGGGAGTATTGATTTTTTCGCCAGTAACTGAGCAATAACTTTATTATGTCATTGGTTCGAGGAAAAATATCGTTTTATAGGTTCGGTCTTTAACTGCCTTGAAGCCAAAGTGAGGTCAATTTATAAATGAGTGGGAGACATCAGTCACGGGGGACGTGGTCGCGAGGCACGAACGTTTGATATATTAGTTCAGTTTCACCTCCTTGACGTTTTTGAAAACGCTATTTTCAGTAATGGATAGTCGCGGATTCAAAGTAATTTGATGGGAGCCTCCAAAAAGTTCACCAATGATTGGCTTTTAATGGTTTTCAATTTAACTTTTCAGATACGATGCGAAGTTTGATAACTCAATTTTAAATAAGTATCGACCGGCAGTAAGCTATACAAAGTACTTTAAACTAACTACCTGTTTTGTAAAACTAACGTTATAATGTAATTAGGAAGATGGATCAACAAATTCACTCTCGGTTTAGTTTAAATCTCGGTTTAATAAATGTCAAAACTAAGTTAACAATATGGGTTAGCTAATATTATACGGAGTTGAAATTTGATCTATTTATAACATTGTTCCCTCAAAAAGTTTTGTCCCCTATTACAGTATTCAGAGTGAGGGAAACTATTTAACTATAGATTAGCTTTTGCTCGAGAATTTGTCCACGTAGTAAAGTTATTTTGAGTATTTCATTTTTTCCCTTTACTTTTTAAGTTCTTGACTATTATTGATACATTTTTTCCTCAGGAAGGTTTGTACACTAGGTATTGTAGTTTTTTATGTTTACTGATTTGCAATAGAGTGCATTTTGACCGCGTCCTTGTAAACTTACTTTTGGTAGGTTAACTTATAACCTAGTCTACACTATTTTCAAATTCTAACAAATTATTAAAACCAAATTTTAAGAGAATAAGGAATTTCTTTTACACCGTTTTCCCAAAAATCCTAAATAAATGTAACATTTTATTCCGTATATAAAGTACCTATCGTTATACGAAGGAGGTAAAAGCCGTGAAAGGCCTCTATTATCGCCATCGGCACTTTGGGAACAGTCATCGCGCCTCTTACTTTAGATTAAAAACATAAATAGCAGTTCCACAGGTCTGGCTAACTACGCCTTCTTATCGAATAAGCACCTAAGTAAAGAGCACAACGTTGTTTTCAACTCACGCGAACAGACGATTAAAATACTTTTTATTCTTAAACACGGGTTTCGTAATTATTTGCTTACTAACTTTAAATATGTGAAAGAAATGGGTTGTATATATTTTTGTTAAACATTTTATTTCGAATAAGTAGTTACTAACGAGATAGAATGTTTGAAACTCGTGTTTGCGTTTGTACGTCGCTTGGTGACCGAAAAGAATTTTGTTTCCGTTCTTAATGTGTTTTAATTAAATCTTTAGTTACTGGTTAATTATGGTTTCAGCTTCATTTAATGTTAAGTATGTAAACAAGGGTTAGTTTAGTGAGATGCTACGAATTCCAAAGTATAAATATTTTAAAATTCATTAAGTGTAAATACTGTGCGACGTGCAATTTGCCTAATAAGGGGTATTTCGACTATTTATAATGTTTTGTCATTATTTAGTTATTTAATATATTACTACAGAAACAGACATTCATAAGTAACTATTACTTATAACAGCCCATTAATGTCCCACTGCAGGAACGGGCTGATACGGAGTGATACTGTGACGGAGAGATACTTGGCCTACTAATACCACGCTGGCCAAACGGATTGGTATAGGTTTTAATTTCAATAATTAATTCGTTAAGATAATATTCACGAATAGTCCCTTATTCGGTTTTTACGACACCCATGGGATGAGATGGGGTGGTGACATATTGTTGACACACGGAGAGTAACTATTACTCACTAGACCTAATTCCTAATCATATCACGCTAGCTAGATGGGTTAGCACCAGATTTTCTGTCAAGATTCTGTAAAAAAAAAGGATTATGTACCTATATCAAGAACTTTATGCCTTAGTGAGAATTAAATTAATTACTCGACTCATAAAAACCTTTTTATAACTTCTCTTACTCGTGTTGTAACATGCTAAAACATTAATCGTCTTTGATATTTTTTAAATACTTAGTTGAAAGGTCGTCAATACTGACGTCGGTAAGTCTGCATGTGATGGGGTTCGCGGTTGCGTCAGAAATGTAATGAGTAAAGTACTCTTTGAGATAACTTTATTACCAGCTTTAATAGAATCTTTTGAAAAATGTAGGTCGATTACTGTTTAAATTGTTTATGTTTTAAAACATGCACCTAACTGTGACTGTGATGTATTGTTAATAAGCCCAGTCCTTAGTATTATTCAGTTTAATAAGCAGTAAGCTCAAAACGAAAAAAAGTAATACCTACATAAAAAGAGAGAAATTGTACTCACTGAGTGACCGACTTAGATTACTTGCTAATATGACTTTTCTTAAACACAATCTATTGAAATATAAATTACTCCAAACCTTTTTTGTTCAATAAAACACAATCGTAATAGCAACGCAATGTAACTTTGTTTATTTATAAGCTTATTTGCATTTACTTTTCCGCAAATATTGATGAAAATAATCAAGCTACGTTCAAGAATAGACATCTATGAGCGCGAATTCCGGGAATTATAAACAAATATTATTACCGAACGAGTATGGGGAGGTGAAACACCCTTTTGTTTACTTAATATGAGTGTAGCTTTTACATACTACGTTATATGATATCAACTGTCACTATCTGTAGCAGTGACGAGGGATAATAAGTACTATTCGTATCATCATACATGAGTGCCGCTGTGTACTGCGGCTTTATTTATTTGTGTTGTTTAATTTTATTCGTAAAAAGGAAGAATGTTATTTGTTAGTTGTCGGATTTTCTGTTTGTAAAATTTTGCTTGATGTCACTTTTTAATAATAAGAATTTAAGTTAGAGTTAAATAAAACAACGAAATATGTTTATTATCTTTATCAGTAATGGGTTCTTAAATGCATGTAGGTTAGATATACCTATGGCTGGGGTCGGGTAGGCCACCTTATGGTTAGACCATGGTGCGACTCATGTAAACGATAAAAAGCTTCAACTTTAATCGAAAAGACATTAATTTAAAACAAGTTTCGAATAAGGGTAAAAACTTTTTCGTAAGATATGAAAGTCAAGGCGAACGGTTTTCCTTTATATTATCCGCAATTATTTTCCTATTATTAATCGTATGAATATATTAATATTGTCTTAGCATTGTTAAAGATGTAACAGCGTTAAACAAGCTCTTATTTTTTCATGTCAAGCTTTGTCGTTAGCGTGCACGATTATTTTGTCTGCCTTAGCAATGTTTAGAATTTAATTTATAGAGCATAATGCTAATACTGCATGTTAATAAATTCATAGCTGAAAAAAATACGTATCTCTAATAAAACTCAGTGTTCGTAAGTTATTAAAACACAGTAGTCACATTAAATACTTTCTTGTTCATGATTTAAATAAAACATAACAGAAGCTACGGCACTTGGATTCGTAACTAAAAGTATACAAAGAGGATTTGTTTTCTTAAACTAATTTTGAAGTACAATAAAATTTTGCTCAGTTATTACCATAAAACCGAGAAAGAATACATACTCCTAAAAATTACTTTAACATCTGTAAGTTCTTAGTTTATTTCTTTAATTCAAAATCAACATTGTAGAACGTGCACTTTGTTAAGAGATTTTCTTTACAATCATTTTCTTTTAAACATACGGCAAGTCAAACATGAAAAGATTAACACACAAGCTAAATGAAAAGTTTTCGTTCAACGAATACATTCAAAACCTTTTATTAATGAGGGCGCGGTAAACGTTTTCCATAATATTGTTATTCTATAGTTTATTATGTTGGAATGAAAATCGTTTTATATTTCTATATGAACGTAGGTTGTATACAAAGTTTCCGTTTGGTAAAACACATTTGTACAAGTTGGCCATTCGTGAATGTTGTTGGAGGGAGGAAATTACTGAATAAATTCGATTGACTCCGGCACTCGAGGTGTGCGACCTATTGGCGCTTGATCGACGGTTCGCGTGATACTTTCTACCGATCTTTTGAAATACGCTGAGGAAGTTTTTTATTTAATAAGTAAAACTAGCACAAGGGTACTGCAAATCACGTTCGTACGTAGATGTTATGGATAAAACACTGCAGTATAATTTGCATATTTATTGGTTTAGTAGCAATAAATAAAACTGTTAGTTTTTTAAGTTGTTTGCTTATTTAATACATTGCACACTAAATTTAAAGAGGGCGTTTCTAATATAACTTATGTTATTAACCCTAATGATAAGTTAATTAAATATGTTATTATTATCATAATTTTGACACTATGTAGTTGCAGTAGGTACATATATACGCATAAACGTCAGATGGTTTTATCTTCAAGCTACCGAAATGATAAATATACGCATAATAATATGGTGTTGTAATGAGATGAATTAAAACGTCACTTTTTGAAATACCTAGTTTACAATTTGTCGCGTGGTGTTTCATAGTCATTAAATTTTAAACTGACACAAATAAGATTTATATTTAAGTTTAGTAAAGTGTTTTAGGTTTACCAAAAACATTTCTACAAAAGCAAAAGATGTTACTATAAATAGAAAATCAGTACGAAGA
Source organism: Schrankia costaestrigalis (assembly GCA_905475405.1). Lineage (NCBI taxonomy): Eukaryota > Metazoa > Arthropoda > Insecta > Lepidoptera > Erebidae > Schrankia > Schrankia costaestrigalis. Next base: position 11,519,974 of record FR997829.1, on the reverse strand, counting down.
AAGCAAGAAATAAATCAAAAATATATGACGTGGTTCGTAGGAAAATTTTGGCAAGTAAGCGAGCTCAACATAAATATTATGTTACTTATAAAAGTCAGGAAGACACATCACATTATTTCATACCCTCTTACGACGCTTCCATTCATTAAGATCCATTAGGGAACAGCAATGTAAGTGGCCGGACTCTTCAGTGAATCAAATGTTTATAAGTAGCTATATGCTATAGTTATCTTTTGCTCATAAAACATATAGCGGGTATAGTTATAGCTTCGTTTTTGGTATTTTGTGTTACTTTCTATCTAGGGATTGTGTTGATTTTATATAGATGTAGGAATAAGTGATGTGCAAAGAGGACCTTTGTCTATAATTTTTGGTGAGTGATCGGATATAGGGAATGATGTACTAAATGAAGGATATACTTGGGTGAAAAATGAAGTGGTATGTAAATGCTAACAACGATCTGAACAGGATCCAGTTTCTCCATCACTAACACTAGTAGACCCGTGTATATTATGGTTAAATACATTTATTTTATTTTCCAAATAATATGATTATCGTTCATTTAACGCACCAGGAGAACGATTGCCGATATGCCCTCTACTTATCAGACACTCTATTTTAAAACGCTAAAATGATATGAATGATATTACTAGTATATCCGCATATTTTTTCATGAACACCTTTTTATTTTGAGTGCGGTTAATTATTTTTACCGTAATGTGAAAGTAGTATACTTCCAGACAATATCTTAATGACACACAAAAAAAGCCTTTATGATCACAATGTCTACACTGTAAAATGACTTTGAAGCAAAATGCCTCAAATCAATATCTCTAAAGTGTTTTGACTAATTTGCAATACATCTGTAATGTTTCTTGCCTATGCAGCATAATGTCTCAAAATTGAAAACGACTTTAAAGGACAATACACAATACGCCATTAGGACTAAGAATCAAAACGACGATAAATCAAATAATCATTATTTTTATTTGCGAATTATTATAAATGAAATAAAATGTTACTTTAATTATTACTGCTTATTTATTTCCTAAAGTAGACGAGTAACAGGTTTCTTCCAATAAATGAAATAGTAGATAAACTCCGTTTTCAAACAGCCCTTTTTGCAGACGATACAGCTATTTAAGCCTCTGGCACCTCCCCTTCGATATTTAGGCGCCTGTAATCTGCGTCCAACGCCCTTAGCGATTGGTTCCAGAAATGGAGGATAACAGTCAACCCCGAAAAGAGTCAAGCGGTAATGTTTAACAAGAAATAAAGCCACAAGACCCTCTCGACAGAGACACCAAAAGTCAAGATGTTCGGTTCCCTGATCCCTTGGGCGAGGGAAGTCAAATATCTTGGACTCATACTCGACGATAAACTCTCCTTCCGTCCCCACATAAACATGGTTCGCAAGCTGGGCTCGTTTGTGATGGGACGGCTGCACATGCTCCTCCGGAAGGAATCTAAGATGTCGATCCAGAACAAGTTTAGGTTATACACGACTTGTATTAGACCAATTATGACGTATGCGTGCATAGTTTTCGTCAGCTTAGGCCACACAGGGTCCATAGGTTACAAACACTTCAGAATAGGTTAATGCGCAAAGCGACGGGAGCACCGTGGTTCATGCGTAAGGAGGATCTTCACATAGAACTCGAGTTGCCGACTATCCAGCAACACATGGAACTCTGTTCCCGTCGCTACTTTGAAACGGCTGCCACTCACCCCAACCAACTAGTGGTTGAGGCGTCCGGGTACATCCTGTCGTCGCCGTCGAGCCCGGAATACGCGCCGCGCCGCGTTCGCTCCTAGAGGGCGTGCCTTCCGCACGTCCTGTTGGTCAGTGACAGTCCAGGCCGAGGTTCGTGCCCCACAGGGGGTGCATTTTCGTGTTCTGGTCGTAAAACTACCTACTGAGATGTTTTGCATTTTAGGTATTTTGGATTTCAAGTCATCTTCACTTAAGACGTTTGTCTTTAAAGTCATTTTACTACAAAGTCATTTTCATTTAAAGGTGTATTAGTACTAAGTCGTTATGATTTGAGGCATTTTGCTACTTAGTCAATATGCATTTTATGCGTAATCCTTTAAAGTCATTTTACAGTGTAGACATTGTGATCAAAAAGGAAAAAAAGCCTTTCAATCAATCAATCAACAAGCCTATTGGAGTCCACTGCTGGACATAGGCCTAAAAAGCCTTTACAATAATGCAATCCACGATGGTCTACGGCGGTATTAGGTATTCGTAGTAGATACATTTTACTATTTTTCTTCACGAGAATTTCTCTCATAAACTTAATAGGATATTATAATTTTGATTGAACATTCCAACTTTACTTTCAGGAAAAGTAAATGCTAACAGTTTTTACCGTTTAGAGCTAAGGGTCAAAGTCAAATGAAAAAAGAGAGCATAAGATATCGACTTCGACATGACTCATCTAATTGTGTTTGAATTCAAGGTTCGGACAACGTGACCTTGTACAAGCCGGGCAAGGTTGAGTAAAGGATGTCACAATTTATTTATGAACGTCAACAAACGCTATGAAACTTTTAAATATTACAAAATTTAAAAAAAAACTTTATAGCTCCGGTAAATAGTCTGGTAGTCATAATTTGTACATTTTGCCAAGTTTCTTTGAATCTGGAGTATGTATGTCAATAAAAAATGTAATTAATCATTTTAATTATTATTCTTAGAAAAACTCTGTAGTTATACACAGTTTTACGGAGAACAATTAATTATTTTAAACATTTCAAACTTATGTCACGTTTACTTTTTTATAGAAAAAAATGTGCTCTACTACGTTACTGCCTAAAGGTAAACAATAAATCACAATTAAAACAAAATAACGTCGCACATCGTAGAAAAAAATGATTTTATCGATAAACACAGACCTAAAGAAACACTTTAATTTAACATTGTCTATTCAAGACTTACCTTAAAGCGTTCGTTGTACAAGTCCAATCCACACACAGTAGGTGTTAAAACTAACTGGTGGGAATATTTGTGAACAAAAAGTCGTACCTACTATTCATTTTATTTTTGATGATGATTGGTTTAAAATTACTCACGAAAATTTACAACATGTGACTTCGATTTCCATTCTATTTGTAGATACTGTTTTCATTCAATGGAAATTGCATAAATGTTGTTTATCCTGATAAATATGCGTACAAAACAATGTACGGGCTTTGCATGGCAATTTATCAACATATATTTTGTTAGCCTAAAAATTCAATAGTGTGATTGATTACTTCCGTAGTTTGTGCATACAAATTTTTAATAAATAATACAGTGGCCGATAAGAGTTAACGTTTGAATCTTATTTTACATTGTAATTTTTTGTTTGAAATTCTATAATTTAATAAAATATAATGCAATATGGAAAACAAGATAACGGCTGCCATGACGACAACGGTTGCATAGTAGCAAGGTTGAATAAGAATTTTTGATTAATTAGGGACTAGATGGCGTAGAATTGATTGAGTAAATATTATACACAATATTAAAACCTCTTTTAGGAAAATTGTAATAATATGTAGGTTCGAAACTAAAAAAGAACTTAAAACCTGAGTTGTAAGTAATTTACTTATTGACATTAACAATTTATAAAAGCACATAAAATGTAAAATATTTTATTGCTCGAAAATTCATTCAAATGTAACATCTTCATATTATAACCAACGATGTTGGTATCAAATATCAAATTCTCCAAACCTTCCCGATATTCAAGTTTTGCGAAAATTGTAACCATTGCTTTCCCGCTACGTTATAAATGTACGAACATTACTGGAAGCATCAGGGATCACTGCTCTAGGCTTGGATTTATCAAAAGGGTTACGAAAACATTTGGCGTGTGAAACTGGAAGGTCGAATGTCCTGGTTTGCACTCAATCTAAATTTTGAGAGAAATGTACGGTCACTGCCGGATCTATACAATGACTTTACGGCTTTTCAGAAAATTGTAGAAATGGAAAAATGTTGTCGGGTGATGAAAGTAGAATTGCGTTCGAATAATAATTTAATTTTAAACTGAAGGAAATTACTACTAGTGCAAGAATTATACCACAGCAAAATGAGAATTTGACGAGATTGAGCATACTATTGCATCAACCCATAGTATCTGTATCTGCAGTATGGTTTCCCAACGTTCTTTAATACGAAAAGAAGAAAGACAATGGAATTTTTTTTCTAGTTATACCTAAGCTTTATAGGTAAAAAATATATGTAGTTCTTTAATACTTTAATACTATGTCTATTAGTGACAAAATACTCTTTTCTTTAAGTTTTTGCAACACCTGTGTTAAATTCAAGTTAAACATCTTTATTACACCCGCGAAAAAAAGAAATTAAACTTAACATTAAACTCTATAGCAATCTGACCAGATTGCCTTAAGGTTTAATGTAACGTTTATTTTATTTATTTATTTTATAAGGAACATTTATAAGTTTAACGTTTAGTTTGACTAATCAGTCAGCGTGATATAAGTAGGCTAAGTTTATCTCCCTTTACCGAGGAGCCTCATTCCAGCAATAGACCATTTATGAATTGTTATGATCTATGATTATGTATTTACAGTTTACTTCAACCAATTATTTTCATTCAAATAATCAGTCAGAAATAAGTTTCGCTCATATACTTTTTCATTTGAAAAGGTTGAGTAATAATATTTCCAAGTAAACAGAATATAATATGCTATAAAACCTCTTTTTGACAAGAGATACAAGAAAAATACATGTAACCTCAAACCATTCGTTTTATTGGTTGTAATGTCAATAAAATTGAGAGTGATATACGACAGCATTTATAACTTTTTTGAGTAATAAAAATTATTCGACGTTGAAATGCCTTTCAGAAATAATATATTTTATGTTGACATTGAATTATTGTATTTATTTTAAAACGTTTGGCATTCGATAATGGTGTTCATCATAATAGCCCATTAATGCCCCACTGCAGGGAAGGGCCTCCTCCCGTGACGGAGGGATACTTGGCCTACTAATACCACGCTGGCCAGACGGATTGGTATAGGGTTTTAAAGTTTTCCTTCTTTTTATTTTGTAAAAATAATATTCACGGAAAGTCCCTTAGTCGGTTTTTACGACACCCATGGGATAAGATGGGGTGGTGACTTATTGTATTCTAACTCCGTCACCCACCACACGGAGAGCTGTAATAAAGTAAGTATTCTACTGCAAAATAAGGCTTGCTATGCTTTGGACGTTATGTAAAACTGTTTCTTTTCATCATGATCTTACATACTTACTATACTGATGTACTAAACAGTATTTTTATTCATAAAATAATGGGAACTGGTCATGAACTTTCTAGTACTATACTTATTCTAGAAATACTTTATTTAATGCTAACTAGTGCAAAGCTTGTATTCATTGTCGTTTACAAGAAGACAATTATTTTGTTTCACTGTAATTCCATTTTAAAGGTTTATTCTAAGGATAATTAGAATAAACCTTTTACTACTATTGACTATTACCTGACAGCGACTACAAGTCAATACATTGTGTTTTCAAAAAAATTTGAAAGGGTTAAGGAGTTAGTATTTCGAAATTGTCAGTAAAAATTCCTGACAACACTCATTTTTTAATACAGTTCTCTAAAATATAAATAGATTACTTATTTTTTTACAGTTTTAGTGATGTGATATTCGTTGTTTGGGTGGCAGGGTATTTGTGCAATCTACAAATGACTCTCTTTATGTATTTTGAAATTATGTGTTTGTTAAAATCTCCGCGATCCTCCTGACTTATAGCTAGAACTCCAGCAATCACAAATTATAATGTAGTTTAATAAAGTAGCTATTATTTTTTAATGAAAGATGATTAAAATGAAACAGCTACGTTAGAATCACTTACGATAATTTGAGCTTATAATATAATAGCGTTGTATTCAAGTTTGAAAATAGAATCAATGACAAAACACATATAATATTATCAATACATACGTACTTAAATAAACATATTTACTTACCAATTACAAATAAAATATCAATTATTATAGATTTAAGTATAACCCACACTGTTTCGGAACTCTATCGCGCAAATTGTCTCTTAGTAAACAGAAAAAGGTAGGAAGAAATGACGTCGTTTTATATTGTTTGTTGCCATAACATGTGTTAACATTTTCTGTGATTTTCTTTTAGAGATAGAATGGAGGGAATGAAGAAAAAGGAATGACTTTTTATAGCAAATATAATGTTTATTTTTAATGGGCACGTGGAGTTCTATGTTATTGAATCCATGTAATGAAAATAATAATGATGCAAATAAAATCCTAGATTATCTTTGTATTAAACACAACGAAGCAATATTAAAAAATAATCGTTTAATCGAATTTTCAATTCTATACTAAGTATGTTAACAAAAAATAGAGGAGAACCTTTTTAAAATGCAAAAATTCTTTGAAAAGATGAGACGGTGATGAAGCGATACGTACATTCAGTTAGCCTCTCGGTAATTACGTTGAAGAGGGTAGACCATTTTACTGGGAAATTAAACGAAAACACTCCACCTCCGTCCGCTTGCTTCTGTAACGTTTGCTACAAAAAAAGTATATAATACTTATGCTTCGAAATTTTTTATACTAATAAAACCGCCATAAGTCCACAATGTGTGTCTGCTTGAATAGCTAGATTATGTTAATTTACTCTTTTTGAGATTTTTATGTTCGTATGACTAAGGTCTTTTTTTCTCATTTAAAATATGTATCAGCTACTCTTGAATCAGAATATTTTTCAGTACAACGTAGTGAGAATTGAGTGTTATGATTGAAAAATACTATTCAAAACAAAAGCTATATGTTTGACATACGGTACGGTCAGCGTGATGCTATAAAACCGAGTAGCTTTCCATCACCAAAAGCGCATCTCAACCGTCGAAAACAAAAGCATGTTAGTAAGTGTCAGCACAATAAGAACCTTTGACGTAAGAACTTGTTTTTTAAAGTTATTTCTGTAATTTATTTTTTATGTGATTGTTGTACAGTAACAGTTTGGCGTGATTAGGTAGGTGCGGCACAGGAATACTGCTCTTCATTGATCATACACCGAAACTTGTTCAAGTCATCGGGAGAAGCCTTTACCCAGTTAATAGAGACTGTAACTAACACTAACACACTTACTCATAAACGCCTTTTAAATTTAATCACTGTTTAGCTAGAGCAAAATCGTAAGAATTTAGCTAAGCAATTGACTAAAAAGGCGTTTATGAGTAAGGAGGTAAGTTTTACAGTCAAAAATTTTGTACTACTTAACATAAAATTACTATCACCTACTTAGAAACAAAAGTACATAATTATATCCTTTTATAATAATATGGCGGTCACGTAAGTCGTAATCGAAGTGAGAGGAGTGCATTTTACTGCTACATTACTGTGAGTGCGGTAAGACGATATTCAGAGAATACTACTGGTTTCCTTGAGATTTTAAGTTTCTTGCGTAATAAGCAGTTGAGTTAAAGAAAATAAAATTCATTTTTAGGTCAGCAGTGTTTCTTATATTTCTAACTTAGATACCTCATAATAATCACACTCAGCATTTGCATTCTGTTCGTTTAATTTTTATTATTATACATCTAACCGTAAGGGCGCTTGTCCACGCTAAGAAAATTTACCGTGTCTGCGACAGACAAGACAAATCTTCGTGTAGACGTTAAGAATTTTGTTTGATCCACAAGTAATAACAAGTGTGATAATCAGTGTGAGTTTCCTTTAGTAAAAATGTTAACTAGAAAGCAAAACAGTATGTTACCCTACTAACTACGCCCCTCCGCAACAACGTTCGCCGTGTCTTGTCTTGCGTAGACAAGATTATTTTCTTATACATCGCCGGCGCAGTGTACACAGGTCGTGCTTAGAAACGACACGAATTCTTGCGTAGTAGGCCCCGCGAATTTTCTTAGCGTGTACAAGCGCCGTAAAAGTAAGTTTAAGTATAAAAACTTATAGTATTAAATATACGACGAGTACTTTTTTGTATCTACTAATATTTGACGACCTCTGTGGCGTAGTGGTTATATAACATGACTACTACGCAGAGCTCTCGGGTTCGATTCCCGTTCAATGCAAATCTTTGTGTGCATGAACATGATTGTTTGCTTAACGTGTCTACTTATGAAATAGTCTGGATGTTTTCTATGTATAATATGTATGTATTTACAACCAAAAAAAAAAGTATTTAAGTATATTTATCCGTTGTCTAGTACCCATAGTACAAGCTTTGCTTAGTTTGGGACTAAACGGCGTTGTGTGAATGTATGAGGAATATTTATTATAACAATAGCTAGTATAAACATGAACTTCTTAGGTGTCTTAATACTAATATCTATATTATATTTCTAATCACGTCACCTAGGGTACATTTTGTTATCGCACCAACGCGCGTAACTGCAGAGATCAGCAACAGGATTTTGCGTAAAAGCCCTGCAGAGCTTCAGTGACCCACTTTAGTACATGGATTACGTACAATTGCCCCTTTTCATACGTACAAATTGTACGTTTTACACGATTTCTTACATTTTTATCTATTCAATTTTAGTTTGTTTTTACAGTTCCCACCGACGCATAAGCGGAACTTGCATAGAGCATTAATAAATTCATCTGACAGCCGAGAATTTGAAAATTATGCTAACTACACCCAACGCTTTCTTCCTAATCCCATTTCAATGTTAAAATATCACGCTGCAGTTAAATCTAATGCCGTAGTAACTATCTGAGGCGAGGCACAAGTATTTTATACGGTAGCTTAAGGTGTTAAGGAATTATTAATAATTTCAAACATAATATCTTCCAATATAAATAAATTATAATTAAAACCAGTTTCATAAGTAGACACGTTAAGCCAAATTTAAGATTCACGGCAACAAGTGACTGTTTAATTAAAAATGTAAACAAAATTAAAAATCTTTGGACAGTTTTACGGCTAAGGCTTGGTAAATGGGATAGTATAAAACACAGACAGAATACTTTTAGCTTAACATGAAAACTAAATGAATCATTATATTTAATTAGTTTTCTGATTTTTAATAATACCGATGGCATTCTCTAAGAGTCAACATAGGCTGATGTACATATTACCTAATAACATCAGAAAGTAGATATTAGCACTACCATTTATAATTCCATTCTTAGTAGTACGTTGTAATAGCTCAAGACCGATGACTATTTTTTAAAATAAAGTTACGTTCAAAAAGACTATATTCGCTGGGAAATTAACAGCTAGGTATGATATAAGCTAAGTCATGACTAGTATCTACCCCAAGACATAAAATGTACAATGCTTCTCACACACAGCCCCTAGCTCTGCACATAGCCTGGCATTATAATGATTCTAAATGCAGATAGATGAGGTTCACACTCACTAGTACTAAGTACTCCTTAAACGCTGTTAGTATTCCCGAGAAAATGGAATTTTAAGTAACTCTTTCTTTGTACAAGCAATGTATTAACCCATACCAGTTCGATAATACAAGAAATCTAAAACTATTTTCTAGATGAAATGAAATTTCCTTAATGCATACTTTCTTTCTAGATTGAAGAAGATAACTCCAAGAGTTCATAAAATAATTTTATTTGCACTGCGGTTATTTGATACCAGCTTATGCCCGCGACTTCGTCTGCACAGGATTACTATTTCGAGTAACCTATATCATAAATACATTATCTTTTTAAGTTGTAGCCTAGGTGTAATTCTAACGTATAAGCTACAATATTGTAAAGATTCATTATAATCAATTTAGTAGTTTTTAGTGAAAAAGAAACAAACATCTTTTTTCTATTTAAAAAAGAAACAAACATTTCTGTTAGATTGCTCTAACAACTATGTACAATGATTACAAAAGGTAGTATTCAATCGTTTAGCAACTACACCACGGCAGACATCAAATAAAGAACTTTTATAATGCTGCATAAGTAATATTTCTGCTAAGTTAAATAGATCGAGTTAACGTCTTTATAACAAATTAAAACATAAAACAAAAAAGGAAATCAGTCCAGCTGTCCCCTGATTAAACTGTGAAAGAAAACAAGACTTGAAATTTGTCTCTCAGCGAAAAGAAATACCGAGTGACTTGTATTTTTTAAGCTGGCGGTAAAATTCTATAATTGAAACTTTGCTTTTCTTATTCTTATTTTATAAGAAACAATACAAAATTGATTCTTTAATGGCAATATATTGGAAGTTATTCTTAAAACATTAATAATTCATTGAATTGACGGGAAATTGACTTTAGTCTTTAGTTCATTATTAAAATCTTACAGCTAGTAAATTACTTTTTCTTTTAAGGCTTGTGTTGTCGACTAATAATTAATTACTTAACTCTTAATTCTTTCAGACAAAAACATAACTAGAATTATAGGTAGTAGCGTAAAAGTGAATTAAATGGGTAGAAGTAGGGTAGATCGAACTATCTATTCTAAACGGTCGAAGTAAAAATAAAGCTTAATATAAGCAGATTATGTATCAGTATTATAAATGATATCTTTGTTCTTCTCTCCGAAAACTTTAGAATTTAAGGTTTACGAATCTGTTTGATAATAAGTCGGTCAGTTTTACGACAGTCTACCTATGATAACAATTTCACTCGTATTCTTGCTCCATCACCACACGAGACGTGTTTTATTTTAGATTTAGAACAGGTCACACATGATCTATCCAATAATAGTGATTGAAGTATTATTGTGGAATAAAACAAAATAGATAAATCAAAGTTGATCATCATAAATTTTTATACAAATATTTTTTTAACATAATAAAAGCTTTTTAATATAAAATTAATTAAAAAGTTTTGAATTAAACAAAAGTAATAAACAAGTGAGTTCGTCTTCATATTTTAATATTGTAATTAGATAACATAGAATGGCTTTTAATTAAAACTCAGTTTAATTTCAACAAACACTTTAAGGTAGACAGAAGGCTTTACTAGACATGAATCAGGTGTTTCATTATAATATTACGATGAGTGAATTGGTTCAAGTTGTGAGATATCAGCGGCGTCTGACAACCACAAACACGAACTGAATTATTATTTGATACTCTCGTTAATAATGCAGATCTTTGGATCTAAAGGAGATAATAGGCCTTTAGATACTACAGAAGCCAAGAGCGTTGTAATCGGGTTTTGTGTAAAATAGGTATTTTTTTTTTGCTGACTGACTAAAAGTCGGAGTTCATTAGTTAATAAGATGTGGTAGTGTTTTTTAGTTCGTTCCTATAAAAATTTAAAACCCAATAAATGTAGAAATATCTTTTAAAATAAGTATTTTATACTACGGCTTCTGTATCTAGAGTATCTAACATATTCGAGTAAATAAATTTTAAAGAAAATTTCAGGGTGCATTATGTAGGGAATTATTTATTTTATTGAATGTGCCCTAAAAATCGACTTTATGAGAAAATGAGTTTGGGAAAAGATGAAAATAATTACCTATAATATTAAAACATTTATATCTATCATATTTAAATAAATTTTACCTATGAAATCAAAGACTCCTATCTATATCACACGTCAGTTCTATAATAACTGCTACTAAACGTGACTATAAATGGTTTTGCCAGAATGCAAAATTCCTGCTTTCAGAATTATTTCTCTATCTAATGAATGTAAATATTTCCTTAAATAACAATGTTTCTTTAGGCCAAGTTTCTGACATATTGCATCGAGTGTTGGATATCATCTAAACGATCTATCCGTCATATCAGCGAATAGTTAAGCAATGCTCTTTGACTAGTGTAACATAAACCATTAACATCACTAAACGTACTCCTTTCTTACCTTTGAAGTATTCGTATTTAATATTTATATTTTCTTCAAACCTACATAATATTTCTCTCTTGGCTTAAGTTCTATGCAACTAGGGGGGTACCGTTATAAATTAAAAGAAGACCATTGGAAGCCGCCCTACACTTTATGAAGCGGGGTGCGTTCATTTAAAAACTTCATTATAACTTCACGGGTGGCCTCCTACAGCATCACTGTGAGATTCAATGTTCCTTGTGTTCATTGCAATTTGGTTTTTATGCTAATATACAATAGGTTTAGCCGTTTAATTAAATTATTAGAGATGAATATTTTGCGTAGACATTTGCTACGGTTGAACTCGTAGTATAAGTGTAGCCTCGTAGCAGCCAGTTAAACTGCTACACGACTGCAAGTAAACTCTTATAAGAACTTGCCTTAAGCCCGATTTACACATCGACAATTACAGTAGCGAGTTAACTTGCATCATTGGCGAGTTAAATCACTTTTTGCGTTTAAACAGCAAAAGCGAGTTAAGTAGTAGTGTGATTTGAACTCGCCAAAAATAAGATCATCAAATCAACTTAATTAACAACTTACTATTTAACTCGCTGCTGTACTTGTCGATGAGTAAATCGGACTTTAAGTAAATTAGTTATGTTTAACTTGCCGATCTAACAAAAATTTAAAGTACGTAATAATATCATAGCAGCCTGGGATAAGGTCAGACAGGCTTTCTCTAGAGAAATCACTAGTGATGTAGACTTAGCTAAATTATAAAAAGATTAATCTTTCTTGTCCATCCCAATATTTTATTTTAAGTTAAAATCGATTTGTAATATCTGCATATATCAAAGTTGAAAAGCTAGGGCTTTAATATCGTTGTATTTACGAGTACATTCGACATTGTATACTTGCAAAATACAATAAATTAATTTACATTATTCTAATTTCATTTCTCGCAAAAGGTGGCTATGTCCAGCAGTGGACATTTGTATAATAATTATGATGATAATGATGATGATTCTATTTTCAAATTATAGTATGCTTTTTCTAGCATTTTATCTTATTTTAAACGACTGATTTCTATCCATTCTAAAAACTAATTTTGAAACGTTTTAGATTTTATTCGAAAATCTATTTTAATTTGACAAACCTAAATATTGTTATACTTATAATATTCAAAAACCCCTACATTGATGAAAATTCGTATAGTAAATTTCATTATTTCGTTCGTCTCTGACTTGGTAAGTACAGAGCGCATGCAACTCCATTATACAGAAACTAGGCGAAGATACGGTTATTGCTCTATTATGTGCAGTGCGGTAACTATTTCATTTCTATGATCTGATAGTTTAGACTTAACATTTCTAATGTAAACTGAATGTTGATACTGTAGTGTACACTACTGTAGGAAAAAAATAGTAAACAGTTGCTTGTGAAACATAAAGTATTTATCATAGTCGTAATTGCATGTATAAAGATTGTGAAAATATTTTTTATAAATTTTGAGTTGCATAATTATTGTAAATATCAAACGTAAACTGGAGGTCAATGTGTCACGCTATTTATCTTTATTTTGCTTGACGTTTTCTCTCAGGGTTTGGCTGAGGTATGAAGCGGACTCAGCTTAGTCAGAGTCGTCAAGTAAATAAAAGGTAAGTAAATAGTATACCGCGTTAATTTCCCGCTTACGTTTAATATACACAGTCGTAATTATTTATCGGTAATTAAATATTAATTAGGTAGTAAACTCAACTAATAAATTTATTCGTAAAATACTCTAATTAATATAATATTAAATGTCACTAAAAGTCAACAACCTACGCTAAATAAATTTAATCGTATGTAATTTATATAGTTTTTATTTAATGTTAGAAAGATAAGTTCTATTTGAATATCAAACATGAAATGTAGCAAAAAATTATTTTTTTGATTGCATTAGATATATATAAAGTAAAACTAATGCACAACATATTTCTTTCAATAGCTAGCATAAACCCAACCAATATTAAATGGTTGACGTTTATGAGTATTAATCCAAGTCAAGTAACCCGTTGTGACGTGCGAAGTAGACGCTTGAATTCTAAATGACATAATATCGATCCCATCGCGAGATGTTATCCACGTCAAAGTCACTCAACGACAAACGTGGAAACAATGTCTCTCGGCAAAGTTCTTAGTGAAGTCTCAAACAAAATGCTGAATACAAAATTTGTTATTATTCATATGAACATAAAGGGGAATTCGATATGCGCAAAACGTCTGTGGGGTCCCACTCATCTTTATTTGTTTTAGATTACTTTGGGCTCTGGGAAAGTTAGGGAGTGCGGACCGTGAACACACAAGCAGATTTATAAAAGGATTTGCTCATAACGAGCTTTATGCACTTATGTTGAAAAATATAATCACTAAGTTTTTCAATTTACATTAAAAAAGTTTTTATCTAATTTAAGGTTTTATGAGACGCGAGTAGAAGATTTCATTAAAATCATTTTTATATTTCTTTCAATCTTTTCGTATTTATTTAAATGTTGTTTTGATTAATAAAAATGAATGTTTTCATAATGTTATAAGTTTTTATTATTTTAATCACAAACACTTGTACAATAACAATCACATTTTATGCACAGGTTCTTTAGAAAACAATTCATTTCTTTTCTATTTTAAATCAAGTAGACATTCATTGTTTAACGTAAAAACTTAAGTTAAATATTTCAGATGTTTGCTTCAACAGAAATATTTAAAGAATGGTCATAATATCCAAGGGACTTTTTCAAGTCAAGTAAGTAATAATAATTAATACTTTTGCTCTAGGAAACCGACAAATACTATTTGAAAACGTCACTGTGGTAATACGGACATTATCGCTTTTGACAAGAAATTAGGTTATATCTTAATTATTATAAGACATTGAACCGTTATTATATTAAGAAAAAAATACAATGGTTAATTTTTAATATTATTCAGAATAATAAAATCTGTTAAACAAAAAATTCAACCATTTCCTCATTTTGTATACCCAGATTATACGAAAGGGTATATTATAAAATGTTACGGTAGCCTAAATATAAAACAACCGCCGGCGGCCAAGAATCAACGGTGCGAAACACCAAGATTATATCCGATTGGTTGCCTAAGTCCGTCCGTATGGTAACATGAAACCACCACAGCCTTTTTAAATATATATCAACATCTCCCTTCCGGAGGCCTCGTAAAATCCGAGTGCGGATTGTTGCGCTTAAACTACCCTTCTACTGAAATATGTACGCTCAATTCCCAATGCCAGAATATCTAGTAACAAACGTGAAAATATCTCGGAGCGTTCCTGACCTCTACTAGTTTATTTCCCCCAGCTCTAACCAGCTTACCCATCGATCTGGATCTAGCGTAATTCACTTCCCTAACCAGTGTTGACTGGTTTAGTATGTACGTGGAAATTTAGGCCCTTCAGACTAGACAATGTGTTCATAAATTGTAGACTAGTGGAGTAATATTTGCCATCTAATATCGTATTGAGTGTAAATAGTGTCTTGAGCAAATATTGTATTGTAATAGATATCAGATAACATTTACTTATCAATGATTTAGTTGGTATACGCTGTAACAGGCGTATATACTTGTACGTACAAGTATGAGTATATACGCCAGTAACAACCTGTTATATACGAAATAGATTGTGTTATAAGTCGATCATAAGGTTTACTTAGCTTTTAGCAACGCTTTTTGGGAATAAAAGGAGTATCTTGTTATTTTTTGTTGTTTCTTTGTCTCTAAGTCACACGACATGATAAGCAAAGGCTTATAAATAAATAAACTTTCATAACCGACTTCAAAAATATTTGGTATAAACGTAACTATAGTTTTGGAATGGGTTTTAATTATAAAATGATTTTCATATTTATAGTTTAGGGAAATACTGATTTGTAGAACGTCTATTGGATTAGGCGTCACACTTCAGAAATCTTTGTTTTATATGGGTTACTTTTCTTTAGCAATATTGTTAAATACTTTCAAAGTACAGCTGACAGATGTTACTTGCGGAAATAATTAATTAAATCTTGAAATCCAACAGATCGCTTTTCCTTAATTCGTAAGGAAATGTAAAGCATTTTATTCACATACCATTAATTTAAAATTGTTTATTGAGGAAAAGCGTCTCACATTTCTATTTCAAATTACCCAAATTTTTGGTATTGAATTACAGAATTAGCTGAAAAATTATAACCAATTTATCGATAAGCAAAACATTCAGTATTTTATTGTAGTGATGAACTAATACAAAATGTTAATTGTTTGCTGGTATCGTGAGAAAAGTATAATAATTAATTTGAGTAACGATTGTAGGGAAAATCGAACTAAATCCTATACAAATCCCTGTGCAAGTACTGCTTTAGTCATTGTTGTTTAATATAAAAATATAATATAAAAGAATTTAGACAATTAAATGTAATCGTTGCTAATATGATTTCATGAAAAGAAATGAAGGTAATAAATAAGATTAAATTTATTTTTAAAATGGTTTTTCGAATAGCAAAAGTTATATTGAATTCCATTCAAGTACGACCATTCCCCTGTGACTACGGTGTGGTGCAATAAATAGAATATATACAAAGTAATACAATGGTCCGAAAGCTGACACAATTGTGGCATCCAGTGTTGATAGTTTTAGATAAACACGCTTTGTACTATTTTGTTGCTTTTTGTAAACAAAATATATATTGCACTGTGAAAAAAAATGTATTAAAAAAATATTTTATAGACATATATTTCAAAAAGATTACTCGTAAATATTATGTGCTATTTTGAAAACAGGTTTGGAGAAAACTTCTTAACCAGTAAACCCCTATTGTATATTTTTACTTAATCTTTCAAAAGCAAGGTGTTATTCAGAGTTCCTTGAGTTAAATCTTAATCGTAGTTTTTCTTTCAAGCCTTTCACAGGTACATTTATCGTAGGTTATTTAATTTCCCTCCATTTACATGAGTGCTTGAGCATTAAACAATACTATTTAATTGGTTACATGAAATTTCAATCATGTAACTTCTTTTTTCATTGTATTCAATTCAAAATAAAAGTTTTTCCGTGTTTTTATTGACAAGAAATGTTTGGAGAGCACTTTTCGAGTATTTTTTTTAATTTTTGGAATGATTACGACCAAACTGACGTTATTTGGTACCTATAAATGAATATGCTCTCAGTCCTCATATTATTTTCAAACTTCATGAAATATACTAATTTTTAAATTATTTAGTATACTCTTCCTAAAATTTATAAATTATTATAAAATAGTTACTCTTCCTATACAGCAAAGCATTTCCTTTTCATTCAGTTTCCTTTAAATGGTCGACTGGCTATTAGCCTAACAGGGCAGGTATGTCAAAATCTCAAAAAGATAAGGCTTATTAACTTAATATAGTGTTCCTGCCTCACCCTTGGAGAGTCAAGATTGCAAGGTATAAGTCGAACAGCCCCAGTGGGAAGTAATACAAAAATGTAATAAGCACGTCTAACCATAATAATCAGCTTAGCTTTTCTTCGCTGAGAAAATTACTACGTTATTACACAATTATATTTTTTTACCTCGTTACAACAAGTATCATATTAGCCCTATACAACTCAGTAAAATTGTATGAGCTCATCTAACGAGCAATAGAAACCTATTTCCTTGGAATTTACTGGAAAATGTACTCTATTTACGTATCATTAACTGGACAAATATAATAGTTCCTTCGTTCTCCTGGGGTTCACCTTTATTGATCGTAGGATAACTGATATTTCATTGCGTTAGTAAGTTCGAGTGTAATGGAAGTGAAATATAAATGGTGTAGCAGGTGTATTCTTTTTATAACCGACAATAAAGTTAATTAGACGGGAATTACTTTTTCTGTTGTCTTCCTTTCCGTTAATTAATTAGTTTTATTTATCTTATAAATAGAAATATATTGAAATCATTACATAAAAATTGTAGCTAATGAGTTAATGTCGATAACGGCTCTGTGTGGTGACGGATTGCCAATGCAAAACACAAAAATACAGTATATAGTTATCTCTAGCTGGAAGAAGCTACGAAGCAGCTAGCTTGTACTTGTTACTTTTTGTAAAATCATTTCAGTTTATTTATAAGTTTTTGACAATAAACATAGTCAATTCTACAAAAACACATTCATGCATAACTCAAACATCGAAATAGGATGTTCCACTTTTACTTTTCGGATAATCCGAATTTCGGTTCTCATTCGCTCCTATCCAACGTATCTCCTAGCTTACACACACTCAGCCAAGCAGAACAGCTTTGAATAATAATCGTGATCGTCACAAGAAGCTATTGGCCTCCGAGGAGATCCGAATTATGCGACAAATGTGCCAACTGCTAAAGCGTTTTACGACCGAAATGACGCGTCGAATCGGATTTGGATCACGTCCTCTAGCGAAGACAGTTTGACGTGTTGTCGTCGACTTGCATAAATTTGCAAGATTAAGCAGGGCTTCTAGCACCGGCACTCACCCTGGATGCGGTCTGTACCTATTTACATAAATGTATTCCCTTTCTGGCAACGGACGTTTCTAACCGCAAATATTTACGCCGTCCTTGACTCCAAATAATGCTACATACTTGTTACTAACGTGCGACATTACGTTTAACTTCATGAATATGTGTGGGATATTCGCATAAAGTTTTCATCAACGTTAAATAATAAATGGAATCAATATAATACATAAACTTTATGTATATCTAATAATATAATATATACAATAACTAAAAGGTTAAAATTATTCAAAAAGTTCAAAAACATGTAAAGAATGAAAGCATGTTCATCAAGTTTACTTAGTTGATTTACGAGTGTAAGCTAATTAATTGTCTTTAATTTCAAATATTTGTTCCAACTTAATTTTTTGTGCAGACTAAATAAACTAACAAACAATTGCATTTTCCCGATACACAACATCATCAGTTCCCTAAAGAATAACGTATTATCTTACTTTAAATTTTTTTAACGTTCTTTTGAGCGTCCTTAACCTGCTTCACGACACAGAGGGCTGGCAATGTCATGGGCATGTTTAATTCAAACCGACTAAAAACATTTGTTAAAACTTGAGAGACAAAAGTTCAAAACAGATGTAGCGTCTATATCCATTAACAAATGCAGATGAAAATGGTCCATTGTGAATTTACGATGCTTAATAAACTTCAACAATGAATGAAGGCTCTGTAATTCTTCAGCGATGTTGAAAATACAGTGCTGATATAAATACAAAAAAAAATGCTTACAAAATTGTACACGACAGCCTGAGTATAAAATTTCTTATTTTGGTCTCTTATAGAGGAATACCTGAGGTGTCAATTGGAACAGTGTTTGACATTTTTCTGAAATTCGGAACACCCAGGGCTCATGTGAAGATCATTGTAAATTGTTACGTTTTTAAGTGTGTTAAATAACTGTACTATTGTGCACATCAAAATGCAAAATAAATACAAGCTAAGGGAAATACTAAAGTACAGTGTTCTAAATAATCTGGGATGTGAGAAACCTCGTAAACATTTTTATCCTCATCATAGCAATTCATGCACACGATAACAAATCATGCAATTGTTGTTCGAATGAGTGAATGAGTAACTTATTACACGAAATAAAGAAAACCTTTTTCTTCTAAGGCTTATAATTACAACAATTTTATATAACCATCTTCAATAGTTTCGTTACAAAAGAACACGCACACGTGCAACTGTAGGTAAGTGAGTTAAGAAACTCACAACGTTTTCACAAGGGATTCAGGTTATAAAACCTGTAGGAACATCTTTATTGTTTTATGAGCTTACCGCACGATGTACGCACGTAGACGATTCATTTATACTTATGTTAGAATATAACCTTCTATTGACTTTATGTTTGGAATTAGATTTCTTCTGTATTAAAGTTATTTTCTCTGTCTAACTAATTTAGTGAAATTGTTATTTTTTATAATGCCGCGACGATGATGGGACGACGCACGTAAACTTTATAAAGACTGTCGTGCCGTAGGTCAGAGTTAAAATCCCACGCAATTGTTTATGCAATATACAGTTGTAGTGAGTCTAATTGTTCTGTGTGTCCTCGCGACACAGGAAGTCATAATCTATTCCCTGCTCGAGAAAAGGCAATAAAGTATTTGTTTAACACACTCTCAACACTTTCAATGTTTTTCAATTAAATAAATATTGCATTATAAACAAAAAGGGCTGTTTTTTTTTAATGCGAAATTGAACTACTTACTTAATTAATTACATTTTTACGCGAAGGGCCTTCGGTAAAATAGAAAATAACCAATGAAATTTGAAGCGATTGTTGACATAATTCAGTGATTATTTCAAAATAAGTCAATCAATGAAAGTATTTTAATAATTCGTTTTTACCTATATAAGCACTTAGTGGACTTTATCCTATATTCAGTAATTCTATTGGAAAATGGTACATAAATAATAAATTGCCGTTTTCATTGCTTTCAACAAAGAAGATAGGTACATTTTACTCTAAGTGTATTAAAGACACTCGGGGAAACGTTCAGACATTTACAAATTTTAATATTTAATTTTGTGAAGGTGAATTCTTTTCGTGAATATGAATGGGGGAGAATCGTCTTTATCGGACTGTGCCTGGGAGCGACACGGCTTTTAATACGTGATCGGAATGCTTCCCAATTACGCCAGCTTAAGAAGTAACGCCCACCCGCCAAGTCTGAGTAAAGAGATTTCAGCGATTGTTTTCTTAAGAACATTCACTGATTAGGTACACTGAATTGAATATTGGCATTGATTTTTAAACTTTAAATTCGATTTAGAAAATGTTTTAGGAAGAACGTAATTAGATATATTATACGAGTATAGAGTTACATCAAAGTTGTTAAGGATTGAAAGTGATTAATTATATTCTATTGAACAGAAGGCTAACGTCAAATTAATTTCTGGGGTAAAGTTAATCTTGTAAAAATCGAAACTAAAATATAATTTCAAAATAAAATAAATATAAAAATATTCCTCACATTTCACACAACGCTATTTAGTCCCAAACTAAGAAGATCTTGCACTAAGGGTACTAGACAACGGATAAATATACTTCAATACTTAAAAAAAACATTTTACATAGAAAAACGTCTATTTATTAATTAAAGTTGTAAAATTTTGAACTTACTCGTACTTCAATTTAGTATTTAAAGTAAGTTATTTTGATTAATATATCTTCTGTTTGTTACGATTTAAATATTTATAATAATAATCATGTTTTACTAGTTTGTTAAAAAACTGAATGAAAGAAATAGGCAAAAGAAAATAGACAAAAAATATGATTTATTCAACAAGTTTAGATATTCTTGAAACATTATTTCTGAAAAGTAACTGACACGTAAAATTTGTAAATGTAAATTATTATCTTGCAAATATTATAAAACTAAGCAGAAAATAAAATAACTCAACGTAAATTAAGTATACAATAAATGTGCAAAATAAATTAGAAGACATTTTTTATTTACAAAGCAAGACATATTTTATTGACCTGAATATTTTATATCACTCACAATTTCGTTGGAAAGTCATTGAATATCAAATCTTCTATGTATTGTACCAAAATATGATTTAAATATGAAAATGTATTCAGTTCGCTTCAGTAACAATCGGTGACAGATGCATTAGCGTTGGGAATTTGACAATTTATCGGCGACATTCGTATCTCAACGGATTGCAAATATTTGCCGTAACAACGACATCGGATATGCGTCTAAACCCAGTGTATAATACTAACATTTGTTAATAAATGTTTGCATTTGTATTGATATTTAGTTTTCCTATTAGATATTGCATCCATGTTAGATGACTATAGGTAAATATGTAACATCCTATGCATTATATTGTACATTGTTAAATATAGATTTTGTGTAGTTGGATTTTGTTGTACACGACAAGGCGATATTTAAGTGGACTAAACGGAATGGAAAGCGCGTATAAGTCCAAGAATCAAAGCAACGACTGGCTTGATCACACTTACTTAATATCATATAGTTTTCTTGATACCTAACAAAATTACTGTAAGTATTGTCAATACTCTAAAAGGCCACGTTACATCACAGCTGATACTTATAAATTTTCTTAAAGTAGTTTCATGTCTATAAACAATGTCCGTGCCGTGTCCGGACCATGTTAGGACAGTCAGGGAACGTTGAATTTCGTTGCTTACATTTTTAATGAAACCCTACACAAACGTCTATGCTCAAGCCTCTGCCTACCATAAATATTGTAAATAAGGTTGCATTTATAACAAAAATTAAATAAATTATGTCAAACTTTATGAAAGTAACAGTATGCAAGGCCTGTCTGTTACAGTATTGCAATACATATAAACAAGCAAACAAAATATGCTCTATATTTTGTTTTCAAGTAGGGATTTCGGTGATAGTCCTAGCATATAGCTACCCTCCGTATGGGGACGGAGTAAGAATAAAAATCCCCCCCATCTCATCCCATGGGTGTCGTAAAAACCGACTAAGGGACTATCCGTGAATATTATCTTTACGAAATTAATAGGAAGAACGATAAGAAGGAAAACTTGAAATTAAACCCTGTGCCAATCCGTCTGGCCAGCGTGGTATTAGTAGGCCAAGTATCCTCCGTCACGGGAGGAGGCCTGTCCCTGCAGTGGGACATTAATGGGATGTTATGATGATGATAGCTAGCTTCCTCATACAAATCCACAATGTTATTAGACTAACGTATCTTAAAACAAAAGATACGTAATATAATGCATACTTTGCAGACACAATTCTATTTATGTTGACAATATAATTTAAAACCAATAACCGCTAAGACGCAAGGCAAAATTGAGAATATTTTTCTCTAAAAACCGAGATTTACTAGGGCATCCTGCCATGAAGAATTATAACTAGAACGCAGCGGTCAGCAGCATACAGAAAATAACCGGCCATGACCGGAATACGGTATCTATCGCAAGTACGTAAGAGATTTATTGTTGCATCCAACTTAAAATGTTATACGACTATGTATTTTCTCTAAATGTATCGTTGTTGGCAAGCAATGTAGATGTTTACGTAGATTTATTTGGTAACTGGGAAATTGAGGATTGACAAGTAATACATTAAGGTTTCTAAGAGTTACTGTTGCTTAAGAATAGTATATTATACTTTATGTTTCTGTAACAAATTAATTTAAGAACACGATTTGTCTAAAACTTTGAGACATCATTTAAAAAATAAAAAGGCAGAACTTGTTATAACAGTGCCAAAAGAAGGAAAACTTTAAAAAACAAACATTGTAATCAATACTTTTTGATGGTGGTTGGTGTGATTTAAATGGTTCTCTATCTAATATTTTTATTAATTCGAAATTTACAGCGCCATAAAGTATCGTCTGTGAGTGTTGTAAACGAGTCTGTAGAACAGAAAGCGTAGTCTCTACTTACCCCATGAAAACAAGACGTAAATTTAAAGGCCTATGCAGGTATTCAATTTTGTTATTTAAAACATTGAAAATACAGACATTAAAATAAAACAAAACAGTACTTTTCATAGAAGTAAACTTTATCAGTAAACAACACGATTCAATACGTTTTATTACGATAGTAATAGCGTTAAATCAGAAAGTGATTTATAGTTATCTCAATACAACAGAACAACAGATAAGTCAAATCAATATAATTATGTCACGATGTATGACGACTGGTTGTAATCAATGTTAATTAATATAGTTAGAGTAGTCAATTGAACTAACAGATGCGTTGGACGTAAATTCAGTACAATTTCTCAATATGTAATTTCGAACGCAATTATTGATGGTAAACATTTCTATAAGCGAAAATAGCCTGATACTGTGCTAGAGAAATTGTTTAGATAGTTCAGACGAACTAATAATATACATAGCTAAATATGTATTTGGTTGAATGTTGAATATTTGTACAAGTAAATAGGTATTAATGTTTGTAAGCTAATCACACCGAAGCGCCTTTAATTTGTCGGTGCTTCATTGCAGTTAATTGACATATTTTAACTGATTATATAATAATATATATCATGTATTATAGTAAGTGATACAGTTACAATATGGCTTTCGTGTACAAGGTTGTGGATTCATACCCCATCCCGGACTGTTGTAGGTGCAATCCACAAAATATTGTGCTGAAGCTAAATATTAAGTACTATTAAAGTCCCGCTGTCATAGGCTATGATTCTTAGTCTTGCAGTTGTATTCTTTTAAAATATAAAAATGGTAGGATATAGCTTTGAAGCTCATAGTTAACAATTATATAAAAAATATTATACAATGGAACTATTTATCTCTCTTATATATCGCCTAAACTCAATTATAGGGTAAATTAAAAATTCAAATATTTACCACCATCAATCCGTAAATAAAACATAGAGTGCCCCAGTTACTAATAATTTTCTCAAATCAAGTCTTAATGAAGTGAATAGAGTTCAAGTAGTACCCTAATACTGGCCAATAGATTTGTGCAGTCATATAAAATGAAATACAACTTTACGTGTATTTCAAGCATTAAGGTATTCGTTCACTGTGGTTCTGATATTTGGAAAAATCAAAACAATGTTTTATCTGATAAATTAATATGTATAATACTAATAAATATTTAGATCACACTTATGTTTATTGAATTAAACAAAAAAAGGAAATTTCATAAATTAAATTTTACATTCACTAATAAATTATAGCTCTAAAATTGATCACGGAAATATATTTTATAAAAGAATGGCTCTAAATTATTTTTGTCCAAGAGAAATCTTTTCAAAGATACGTTTGCCGACAATGTGTACACGCTGCTTTAGACAAGATGCGGAGCGGGTCCCGGACAGTCACAAGAGAGGTTTTCAAATAATACTTATAAAACCTTTTAATACTGCACTTTTCCATCCGTGGCAGGTGCACCGGATTTATCTAAAATGATTTCGATAAGACTTATATTTAGCAGTTAGAATGCTCGAGAGGATTAAAATTATTATTCTATTACCGTTTGTCATAAAATATGGATAACATCTTTTAATAAAAGATTCACCGATAATATGTGATAATTGAAATAGCTCATACAGTTTATCCATATTATACAGTCCATGTTGCACTCACTACAATTTCGGTTAAAAGCTGTATACCTAGGCAGAGCAATGGTTAGGTATTCTTGCCTGATCCGGTTGGTATGTAACTGACAAAAATATATTAGTGTGAGATTAATTGCGATTACGATAATTTTGGCTTTGTTTAGATCTATTATCTCCAACATTCTTTCAAAAATGGTTGTGCTCAATTGAGCACCATTTTTGAATTTTTTTAAGAACATTTCATTATGTAGAATTCTACATATTGAAATGTCGAAAAAGCTAGGTATAATAGGTATATTTAGCAATAAAGTTTACTTCAATGGTGAAGGCGTGCCTAGTCTTGTATTTATGTCATGTCTGATGTTGCATAGAAAGCTTTAGGTAGACGTATTGCGCACTACAGCGTAGATAGCAGCTGGTTGAAGAAAAGCAACATAAAGTAGAGCACCGCTTATACATACTTATAGCTTAGTAAAAATATACTAAGGGATATTATGATAATGGATCTAAACAATTTATTTTTAACGTATTGAAAGCGAAAAGTCTTATATAAGAGTCGACAAGTTCCTAATATAAAAGGATATCAATCACAGAAGTATATTATAATGCTGGTCGTTTGTAGACGGTGGCTTGTGAACCGCAGGCACGTTGCACTGGCAGTATTCTCACGTGAGGCATACATTGCACATTTGTTGCACACTGCGTTGAGTGTTGTGTGGACCCAACATAATACGTCACGTCTCACCCGTGTTACCGCTAAGGCCTGCACACAGAATGGAAGCCTCTCCAATATTACGTATAACGTTCAGAATACTGCATTACTGGATGTGATCCTTTATACAAACATAATGGAGAACATCAGTTTAGCATAAACACAGATTGTAATGTGTTAGTTGAAGCCTTAAGTTTTACTCGTCTCCTAATTTTTATGCATAAGCAGTAAGCTTCTGGAAAAATAGAAAAGTAATTTGAAAAATCTAAGGGTGTACGCGGGGTATAAAGGCGCAAGATAAATATTTGTACTTCAGTGCTATTGAAGACGGACTCTTTTAATTACACATAAAATAATATGTTTTACCTATTATAATATGTTTAGCAAGTATGCTTTAGAAATAATAAAGAAGAGAACAGAAAAAGTATGGAATGCTAAAAGCTTTATTAACCTCTCTGTTAGTGCATATGAACAATGCGACATTATTAGGAATTTATCAAACATTACAGAAATAGGTAAAAACAAGGCGGCCATTAGAGGAAACCGATCCTCTGTTGCATTCCTTACCATCATTTAATTTGGGAGAGAATTGAAGTATTAATTAAATTACTATTACAAAATATTTATTCATAAAATCTGCATTTCAATAGTAACATTCAAATATATTGGTGAACTTTTCACTGTAAATGCTTTAAACATGAAAACCAACATTTCCACACAGTTATTTTGGTTAGTTATTTAACTGTAGACTCAATTAATAAAATAGTTGAAAGTCCACCATACTTCAAACGTTTCAAGTAGAGGCTGGCAAGTAATTTGAATTCTAAATCGTTATGGATATCTGCCAACAGTATGCATAATTTCTAAAGTAACTGTTATGACAAAGACGAGATAGGTACTGTGATTTTGATCTGTTACAAATTGTGCTCTATACTCAAACCCTCGGCTGAAGATTTCTGGTCAACCTTATGATGTATTTACGCGAAACCATGATTCTGTACTTGCGTTTACGTGTGGTGACGGAGTAAGAATACAATATGTTCACACCCCATCTCATCCCATGGGTGTCGTAGGAACCGACTAAGGGACTATCCGTGAATATTATATTTACGAAATGAAAAGAAGGAAAACTTGAAATTAAATCCTATACCAATTCTTCTGGCCTCCGTGGTACTAGTAGACCAAGTATCTCACCATTACGGGAGGAGGCCCGTCCCTGCAGTGGGACAGTAATGGGCTGTGATAATCACAACGTCAAAATTGAACATAATCTGATAGTCAGATCAAATTTTAGGAGTCTTGTCATGAACTCATCACGATGGCGTTCCAATTATAAATGTTATATAGTTTGAAACTCCTTAAATTATCGCGTTGGAATCTCTGTTTCAAACGGTTAATACTTACTCGAACCTTCATGTGAGTAGCTCATTAGGCTCACATTCAAAGTGATTCATCATAACAACCCATTAATGTTCTACTGCAGGGACGGACTTCCTCCCGTGACAGAGGGATACTTGGCTTACTAATACCACGCTAGCCAGACGGATTGGTATAGGGTTTAATTTCAAGTTTTCCTTCTTTTTATTTCGTAAAGATAATATTCACAGATAGTCCCTTAGTCAATTTTTACGACACCCATGGGGTGTGATGGGGTGGTGACATATTGTATTCTTACTCCCTCTCCACACGGAAAAGATTAAGACAAAGTGATAAATGAAATAAATATCAATAATTTTTTCTGCCAATCTCTATTTTCTTACATAATGTTTGTACCGTGCAGCGAAAAAATATTGTTTTCAGTTTAAAAATTCAGCCATTAAGCTCAAATACAAAAATTTTTTTGTAACTCATTAGTAACTAATTGATCATTTATCACATTGTCTTATTTGTTAACTCTATATCTTTTGTAATGGGAGCAGAAAGGCTAGTCGTCGTTGGCACGTGCCACCAAGCTCAATGTTTATTGCATTGAGATTGCGGCATAACTCGCTCCAGTTATAATAAGTGCGAATATGAACGTCTCGGCACATTTGAGTAGCTAAGATTAAAAGGCTAAGTAGCTCGATTTGTAGTATCATAACAGCCTATTAATGTCCCACTGCAGGAACGAGCCTCCTCCCGTGACGGAGGGATACTTAGTCTACTAATACCACGCTGGCCAGACGGATTGGTATAGGGTTTAATTTCAAGTTTTCCTTCTTTTTACTTCGTAAAGATAATATTTACGGTTAGTAGTCACTTTAGTCGGTTTTTACTTTAGTCGGTTTTTAGTTACTTTAGTCGGTTTTTACGACACCCATGGGATGAGATGGGGTGGTAACATATTTTATTCTTACTCCGTCACCACACGGACATGATTTGTAGTAATTGTCGCTAATGATTTTGTTTTCATCAGATAGTTGATTATCAGAGAATTTAGCGTACGTAATATTCTTGTCATCAGTAGGTCAAAGTTAATATTATTATTTATTTAAACTACTTTTAAACCTTTTTGCTCGGATAATTTGACTAGCTTTTGACAAGCTTAATTTATTTTGAAGTGTAAAGAATATTACATAATATTTTTGTATTAACATGCCAACGATGAATATGCAATTCCAGACATTGTATAGATTCATCTTTGCCATGTGTTAAGTTTTTATCTTTTCAAGGTACGTAGAGATATATAACAAGGATCCATTTATTATCATACCAAACAAATATATTTATATTTGTTTGGTATGATAATAAATGGAGAGTTGTAACTTTTAAACTATCGCGTTTCATTATTATAAATATTATATAAACGGGATATTAACGCGCATTTAATTTACCTTTATTTTACTTGACGTTTCGGCACAGGTTGCACTGGCCGTGGTCGCAGTTGTCAACTTGCGACCACGGCAGACCAAAAATGGAGAGTTATAGGTATATTTATTATATATGTACGCGTCTTAGCGCGAAGTAGAGCGGTGACCTAATTACTTGATTGTCTATACTCGTAATAAATAATTACATTTTACATAACAGTTTATTGTTTATTAAAGCTATTAAAACAATAGTTATTTTTTTTATTTTCATAAGGGTTGAAGAGAGAAAATGAATATTAAAAAATGAAACATGAATTATCGTGTTGTCATAAATAACATTAAATGGTCGCAGTGATTAGATACAACCCGATAATGAAGCTAAGTAAAGTGAGAGCTCTTAATCAAACAGTCATTCGTCGATTAATACGTTAAACGTTATGCTTCACCCAAATACGAGTGTGTCGATTTAACTGACTTAGGAACATCAACTTTAACGCAAGGTGTTACAGTAGTTAATCGAGATTTGATTGGGATTAGTGACCGATCCTTTTAAACATATTTTCAACTTCAATATTGGTTTATTTTTTAATTTGAAGGGTGAACTGTAATTGATACTGATTCTACATCAAAAAGACACATTTTTGAATAAGTTCTTTTGATAAGCACACAAACATTAAAAAAAACAATAAACAACTATGATTTAAAACACCACATTGTAAAACAAATTATGCATTCACCTCAATATTTCATAGCAACGTGTCGCATACAAAGAATAATCGGCTTATGTTATTTTTGTAAGAGTTGTAAAGCAAATGTTGGCCATTACGATGAGCACTTTAGCCTTTTCTTCCGGCTTAGCAGGCACTTTTGCGGCTAACCTTGTATATCAAACGGACTAAGCTCATGATAATGTTTGAGTAGCTGCTGGCTAGTCGTGTATGTTTACACCTAATTCCACGCAAAGGGGCAACTACTAATGAATACATAAAATAACAATCACTATTTCCAACAGTCTACGCAGTTTGTGTAATGTTAGTAATTAGTGCCAATGTAGTGTTTGAGCCAACGCGCTTGGCATGAATATAACGGATTATGGGTTTAAGCAATGAAAATTTTAAAATCTCTTTTGGTCAGTATAAAACCTCATTTTTGTGTGAATAATAATTTGAAAGTTAGTAGAGAATTTTTGTAGCGAACGGTTTTTATTTAACTGTACGATGTCGCGTTATTCAGAAAATACTATCAATTACGATTCAGAGGTGTCCCAATATTTGTAAACAAAACGTAATATTAAAAAAACCTGACAATAGGTATGTTCATCTCATTGATACAAGCTTTAAAAGCTTTTTTTTTTTTTTTTTTTTTTTTTTAACGCCACGAATGACGCCGCCTGGGCAGAACTCGCCCAGACTACCTCCGGTCTATACTTGGGAGGGGGTGGAAAACTCTCATGAGTACACCGAGGGAGGCCCTATGTCCCTGCGGGTTATGCCGAGACTCATACCGGCTAAAAACCACCAGACCTACTGCTCTGTTGCCCTATGGGCTGCTAAGCGAATCGGAACGTCCCCCCCAGACTGGGGTCCGGGGAAGCGTTTCTTAGATAAGCGTCGCCCCATTGAAGGGACGCCCACTTGATTTTCCCTAAGAGAATCCTACTTAGAGAGTCATGATTGGGCGCGCACTGCGTTCAGGTCATGTATAAACTAACAGAGATCTTAGGGGGGACCTACGGGATCTGAGCTTTGACAAGCCTTTCCAGATCGGAGGACAGTGTGTCCGGTGAGTCCAGTAGGACATTTCGAGGCCTTCGTATGACGTGAGGAGTGGTGGGGTTAGGGAGAGCGGGGGTGTAGGCCACCGCCTCCCTAATGAGGTGATTTGTGTGCTCCTCTGCAGATTTGAAGAATCTATCAGAGGCCTGTTTTATGAATGTCTGTATAGTGGGCATTCCGATGTCCCGGTGCAGGTCCGCGTTGCGAACATACCACGGTGCGTCGGCCGCCCGGCGTATGAATATGTTTTGTACTGTCTGGAGCTTCTCCATAAGGATTGGGCTCGCGTGTGCGAATACAGGTGATGCGTATGTGAGTACTGGGCGTATGCAAACCTTGAAGATAGTTCGCTTGTTTCGTAGTGACATTCTACTGTGCCTGCCAACCATGTGGTGTAGCCGGCCGAGATATGAGCGTGCGTTCCTGGTCACTCGCCGTATGTGCGGCCTGAACGAGAGGGTTTCGTCCAGTGTGACTCCAAGATACTTGACTTCGCGCCGCCAGGGTATACGTGAACCTAGCAGTCGCGGGGGGTCGTCGGGCCTACGTAATAGTGAATTCCGCCGTTTCACATCGAAGCGAACCGCAGCGCTCTTGTCTGCATTCACATCTATGCGCCACTTGCGAAACCACGCGCCCAATCTGTTGATAGATGGTTGAAGCTTACGCACCGCCGCTGCAATAGTAACACTATTACAGTACAAGGCGGTGTCGTCTGCGAATAACGACATCTGTACCCCGCTTCTGAGCGAAGGTACTGGTATATCATTTGTGTATGATATGTATAAGAGGGGGGACAGGGGGGAGCCCTGAGGTACGCCGGCCGTGATAGACCGAGATGTCGATAGGGTACCTTCGTGCCTGAAACGAAAGGTCCTACCGCTAAGGAAGGAGGTAATTAATCGAACCATCCGATCGGGCAGGCCTAACAAGTATAACTTGTATACCAGCCCGTCGTGCCAGACCTTGTCAAAGGCCTTGGCGACATCAAAAAAGACTGCCACTGTCTTCCTCCTTTTGGGGTAGAATCCGTCTAGTGTGTATTCCACTATACGGTGTACCTGTTGAGTACATGAGTGGGCGGGTCGGAAGCCGAATTGATGGGGGATAGCTATGCCGCTGTCGAACAGATGATCTCTCAAACGAGATTGCATCGTTCGCTCGAATAGCTTGCCCATTGCCTTGAGTAGGCTAATTGGTCTGTGGCTACTAGGGACGTTGAGGGGTTTGCCAGGCTTTGGTATGCCTATTACGATAGCCTCTTTCCACGCAGTGGGAAAGTGACATAGATCGTAACAAGCGTTGAAGATGACTGTGAGAACGGTTAGCACTTGGATGGGAAAGTGCTTGAGCGTCTTGTTAGTAATGCCATCGGAACCCGCGGCCTTTCTAACCTGTAGCTTCTTGACGTGCGAAACAAGTTCGTCCGTCGTAACCGTTATGGGAGGGGCCGTGAGAGGGAGAGAGTTCCTGTTACGGAGTTCTTTCTCTACTGACCGGAGATGCGCTGGGTCGCATGGTTGTTTAGAGGGGGAGCACTGATCAGAGATGCTGTCAGCGAAACATTCGGCTTTTTCCTCGTCTTCGAAGGCTATAGTGCCATCTGGACGAGATAAGGGAGGGATTGTTTGCACTACGTCACTACGAAGGGCTTTCGCCACTTTGTAAAACGCTTGGTGCGACGGAGTTATGTCTTGCATGAGATTGCCCCATTTAGCGTTCCTCAGGTCTGAGAGTTTGGATCTAACCAGCCTCTGCAGATAGTTCGCGTCGGCTCGGTTAGAGGGAGTGGGGTAACGCGCAGCCCTTCTAAGCGCTGCGTTCTTAGCCTTTATCGTGTTTCGGATATCCGCCGGCAGCTGTGCCCGCCTAGGCAGGTTGACCACCTTCGTATTATCTTCCACAGACTTGGTGACTAAGCGTGTGAATGAATTTACTGCTTCGTCGATCTTCTCCCCGCTATCCAGCGAGTCAGGAGAGAAAGCAAAAGGAGAGTCGGGCTCGTCAATCGCAGAGGCGAGAGACCTAGTGACCTTATCCCAGTTAACAAAAGACTTGGTGGGAGGGGCTGACGGTTCGAGCGGGCCTAATACTATGTGTACAGGTCGGTGGTCTGAGCCCAGGTCGTGTAGGGTTTCTACAGACCTTAAAGGTAGATAAACACCTTTCGCCATAGCGAAATCTAAGACGTCGGGTGCGTGAGCGTTAGCGCTGGGATAGTGCGTGCAGTCATATGGGCTGATAACCTCCAGCTCAAATGCTTCCGCAATCTCTAATAAGGCTCGACCGTTTGTGTTGGTGGTCCTACAATTAAAATCTTTGTGTTTAGAGTTGAAATCTCCAAACAAGATAACGTGATTACCTAGCGAGAGGAGTGCTTCAAAATCACTTCTCAGGGGGAGGTTACCCGACGGTATATAAACGGACGCTATGACTAGAGTCCCGTGACCTATCATAGACAACCTACATATAGTTGCCTCCATGTTGGTGAGTGACGGAGTGTCCATGGGTGAACAGTGTAGCTCCCTTCGGAAATAAATAGCTGTGCCACCGCCGTTAAGGCCTGTGGCTCTATCATTTCTGAGTAAGGAGTACTTGGGAATTGACAATCCTTTCAGGTTAGTGGGTTTGAGCCACGTTTCCTGGATAAGGAGCAGGTCAACCCCAAGATTCTTGACGAACTCTCTGAGCTCGTTGACCTGTGGTCTGAGGCTTCGGGCGTTGAAAGAAACCAACGACAGTCCCTTAGGCTTGATGCGCCCCGTGGTGAGTGCGAGTGTAGCTGGCGTGTTATGTGCGTGTGATGTGTGTGTATTGGTGTCCATGTTAGTGTTAGTATGTGTGTGTACCTAACTACCTAATGAAAACCTAACTTGTAGAGTAGAGTTGCGTGCTCGTCTAGCAAGAGCGCCAGAGCGAGTGGGTCTGTGATCTCGCGGTACTTGCGTGCAAATATTTGCACCTCCGCGATGCTGATGCCGCTGAGTGCACTACGGATTGCACCTAGTGGGTTGGAGGGGCCTCCTGAGCCTAAGCCGGGCTGGGAGGATGGGATGGGAGTGGGGAGGAGCGCCGGTTTGGGCGGCACTGGTGCCACCTTCTTCGGGCCCCATGCTAAGGCGGGCCTAGTACCCGCAGCGGCAGGGGTGCTTTCCTTTGCCGGGAGGCTCGGAAAGTTCCTTTCCGTCGCGGGGGGAGGGACGGGTTTGGACCTAGATGCCCTAGGTTTCCTAGTGGGGGTCTTGCGCTGGGGGGCGCGGGGGCAGCCCTTGTAGTTAGCTGTGTGCCCGGTTTGGACACATAGCACACAGGCGGGGGGAGAGGAAGAGTCCCTTGTGCGGGAGCACTCCTTTGTGAAGTGCGGGTCTAGGCACTTCACACACCTAGGGGGAGCCGTACAGTTAGCCGAAGCATGCCCGTACATTTGGCATCGGTGGCACTGCCCCGGGGAGCCGCGTCGGTGTGGTACCTCGACCTTGAGGCCGGAGAGTCCGCACACGACTAATGATTTTTCAAGGCGGAAGATGTCTCGCGCCTTGTGCTCGATGCCACTTGTCATGATAACCATGACGAGCGAAACGGGACGGCCGGAGCGGCTCTGCATTTTATGCACAGCCTCGACGGGAAAACCTTGGTTAACGAGGTCGTTGAGGACGGCCTCATTAGCCAGTTCTTGCGGGATACCGCGAATGACTGCCCTCACTTTACGCTCCTCAGGGAGGGCGTATGTGTGATACGGCATGTGGGAAACAGCCAGATGCTGAGTGAGACGACGGAAGTCGTCGACTGTGGGGACGTCGATTTTTATAGCCACCCCTGTGTTGGTGGCGCGGGAGAAGTTAATTTTCTTCTCCGCGAGGGTGCGGGAGAGCGCATCCCACTTGGTCTTGTCCCTGTGGAAGACCGGTGGGGGGGGCTTGACCTTTGTCGGGAGGGGGGCACAGCGTGTGGCTGGCTTCCCTGAAGTGGAGGGCGCTGCAAGGGCGGGTGTCGGCGGGGCGACGGTGTCCTGCGCGGGCTGAGAAGATTGCGAGAGTTGCATAAATGCAGCAATCACAGGGGGCGGGGTGGGCTTAGTCCCAGATGGGGGGGAGGTCGTGGGCTCCTCTCCAGAGCTGGCGGCCCTGGCAGATTTGCGTCCTTTACGACGCGCCTTCCTGCTTTTCTTCACTGTTGTGAAGAGTCCGTCGCTGTCGCTGTCGACGAGCGTGGACGCGGGAGAGGGGGAGGCGGAGCGCTGCGAAGCGGTCCTTTTAGCGGAGGGGACGATGGACTCGAAGTCCATGTCATCCTCGGAGAGTGTGAGTGTGGTCGTGGGAGTGTGTACGGGCGCGGGTGTGTGTGCGCGCGCGGGTGTGAGTGCGGGTGTCGCGGGTGCAGGTGCCACGGTCGCGGGTGAGTGGGTCACGGGCGCGGGTGTGGACACGAGTGCGGGTGTCGCGGGTGTTGAGGATTGTGTACCTGGGTTGAGTTGTGCGAGTAGTTCATCTGTTGAGCGCTTGATCATGATGTTTATCAATGGTGTGATTTCGTTTAGAAAGAGTGAACGGTCCTCAGACATACTAATGCCTAGTTTGTTTACCTCAGTGGCCAACCACAAAGTGCGGTCGGCCATGCTGTAAACCTGCGTCCCCCTGCGCGAGCAGGGAGCGCTTACGGGGAGAAACAAAGGGAACGAACAATGACCGGCGCCCTATTGGTCGCGGGCCTTCCTTCCCCCTGGGCGAGTCCCAGTGCAGTGGGGTCCGGACTTTCGGTATTAGTCCCAGACCTGAGGGGCCGGGGACGAGCTACCTGGGGCTCAATCGGCTTCGTTGGCACCGTTAGGTTTCCACCAATTACCCAGAAGGGGCCAAACACTTCTTAAAATTTACCGTTTAAACGTTAGTCTGCGTTCTTAAAAGAACACAGACGCTAAACGTTTAAATGATAACACACGGAAATGTGCAAAGTGTACTTACCGCCCAAGCGGCGGTCCGACGAAACAGCCTCGACCGATGCGCCACGAAGTCGCGACGGCAGTTCGGTAAAACGGGCACGAAGGCAGCGCGACAGGGGCGACGCGGACACTTCGCGAAACTCGAAAACTTTGAAAAATGCGTGAGCGATGCGAGCGCCGAGACATGCGTCTCAGGCGAAATGACAAAGCGGAATGTGTGCTTTAAAAGCTTAACTACATATTTTATATACTTAAGCACGGGTCTGCACGGGTCAGCTAGTATCTAGTAAGGTAAAGTATTCGACAGTCTCTGTGTATTGTAGTTACCCTACTGCTTAATAAAAAAAGGATCAAAGATATCTTTTATTTTTGAAGAAGGTTTTACTTTGCTTTATGAAGTTTCTAAATTGACTAATGACCCATAATAAACATGTATATAAATCTTCCATTTGAATCACTCTATACATTTAAAAATCCGCATAAAAATCCGTTGTGTAATTTCATTGATTTAAGCATAATAAATAGGGACGGACAGACATCGACTTTGTATATTACTATGTTGTGATAAGAAGATACAATAATGCTTACACAGCATAGGCGTTGCTATTGGCTACGATTGTACAATGGGACACCACATAGGCTATCTGCGGTAGTGTTAAATCTAAATTAGTGGGGACAAGCGTAGCGGTTTATGGTTACACGCATTGCCATCGTACTGTGCTACAGGGTGATGCATCTTGTGAAGTTACAAGAAAGCTTGTATTTTTGAATAGATCGACAGATTAGATGAGATATTATGTTGGGTTTCTTATATTTGAACTCTAAAACAATAAACATTTACTGTTCTTAGAATGTTTACTTCCAATGCCGTTCCTATGGGTTTTAATTTAACTAAACATAGCCTATAGCCTTTCTGAAATTACAACACAAAATGATTTGTTTAATGTAGGTCAGTAATTTTCAATAATAGCTCGTTTAATTATTAAACAAATATTTTTTTGCATAGTTATCGTAAAGTTGTTGTCAGTTAATAGAGAATTCATGGAACTTTTTTAATTTTTTATATAATTTGACTAACCTCTAGATACGAGTACTTCATCCATAAATACTTTACAACTCACTAGTAATAATAGAACGTTATTTTTAGCTCGTCAACAATTGTCTAAATTAGAACTCTCTTTTTATAATGGCGGAACAATATCACGAATGTATAATTAATTCAACAGAAGCAATTAAGAAATAAAATGAAACCTACAAAGCAGTTAATTATCAGGAAACAAACAAGAACAGGGACCATCCAAATTAAATACCAGTAAAATTACTTATTAGGTACTTGAAGTACAGTCAGCATAATGCATTTTAAATTTGAATAAGTTTAAAAACGCAAGAGGGTTACATGACAACGTGTAATACATTTAAAGTGACATTCTTCGGCATTTTTTGCACCCCAAATGTGTTAGGCAAGTTTTCTTGTTGTTCACTTGATTAATAAAACCTCAAAAAAGTTAAAACATACATACTTTAACACATGTAAAATAAATCACAAAAGGTCATTACTACCCATATCCTTCAAAATGGTACAAAAAGAAAATACAGAAGAGGAACCTCTTCTTTTACCACTCTAGTTGTTAACAAATACCGACACTGGCCGATTTTCAGTTACTTTTACCTTGTTTTAGCTAATACTAACATTGATAGCGATTGAAGTGTTTTATTGTAAGTTTTTTAAACATTGTACTTAATACCTACTTAAATTTTCGTAGCTTTTGCGTATAATGTGGGACAAGGTGTTAATTTGTTAATTGAATTACATACATTACGCATGTAACTAGTATATGAAACTAAAAGGATGTATTTTTTGAGAACAAAAATAAAATAGAAAAAATTAACATGACAAAACAATTTTTAAGACAATAAATCTCAGAAACCTGATATACCTGTTTGCTGACTGTACTAACCAGCAACGTATTGAAAAATTCAACTGGAACGTAGGTGCGTCGTCCGGTAGGAATTTGTATCCGCGCCTATTAATTCTCGTTGGGAAATTCAAGCAGCATTTCGCTTGATTTTCTCTTACAAGTTGCGGAGCGTTTTTTTCCTTTCCCTTCTTTGCACAACAAAGGAAACGGAGTTTTTTGTAACCTACAGCGGGCTTGCTACACGGCCGGGTTTTAATCCAAGATGTCGCCTTTTACGTGACGCTTGTGTCAATATAATTTAAAAATGTACGTGGTAACAAACATTAGTAAACAAATGCGAGGTAGCCCTAATACTTCAATAATGAAGGTTATTTGTAGTGACGTATACGTTTTGAATGGTGAAGTTTTAGTTTGTAGCAAGTATCGACAGTTACTTGACCTCTAATTGACGTTATTATCTTGATGATGGGTAATTTTGTGAGCTATTGTTTGTGTTTTATAATCATACAGTAGTGTTTGGATGTCAACAAACTAGAGTGTTGATTTTCAGGTTGTAATATTTACAATACGTTATAAGTTGTTATAATCTAATAATAGTTCCATGAATACTACGACTATTGAATTTTATTTGAAGTTTTATTTATCTTTTCAAAGCCTCATAACACATATAGTTACTTATATGTCTAATTGCATACATAATTGTATACTTTGATTAAGTACATTGTTTCTCGTATTCGCGTTTACATTTCTGAAACTTCATGTGTATGGAAGTTTATTGTCAGTTGTTTATTGTCTAGTAAGAAGCCGTCGAGGTGGCTATCACTGCCGTAAAGAAAAGTAACAGTTTAAATCGGCGTTAGTATCCATTCATCTTACTGAAAATTACAATAAATATAAACCAACAAAGTTTCAATCGATTACCTCATTATACGAATGTCCAACGAGTATAAAACCGATTTCGGCTAACTCAATCCATTTGTGAAAGAAGATCGTTATTTGCACTAGATATTTCCAGATCATTTATTTTGATTTAATGAGTCAGTTTGCAAGTAATCCTTTGTCTACGATGCACCATTGCAAAGCTCCTTTCTGTAAGCTATTACAATATGCATGAGATAAGCAGTCTCTTAAGCTCTGTTTCTTTTGTTCCTATATTTAGTAGAGAATATAAAATTGCTCTTCGACTAGGAACTGTTTTACAACATGTTTGTAACTAAGAATTAATAATGGCTTTCTCGTAGTTAAAGATACAATGGCAAATGTTTTTTTTACCTACTTTTTTTTCTGTTTTTTATTTGATAGAATCTTTATACTGCGTTAATATCTATATTTTTATTATAATATTACATGTATTTAATGTACCTTGATTAGCTACTTCATGACACATCCTTGTTCTCAGAATAAAGCTTATATCACACAGATTGGGTGTGTCGGAATCTCAAAAGATTGGTCTATTCACTAAATCTCACGGTGTTCTTCACGTACCTGTTTGTCGTGGTTATAAGGGGCAGTTGTATTACCCTATACCCTTTCTGGTAAATTAAATAATCCTCACACATTCACACAGAACCACATCGTCCCAAACTAAGCAAAGCTTGTACTATGAGTACTAGACAACGGATAAACATACTTAAATACTTCTTTTTTTTTCGGTATAATTAAGGATAGATTATGTAGAGAGACGCAGAATACAAGGTGTCACGCAATACCCTATTTAATCAGGGTATCGTAAACAGCAACCAAAAGATTGACGTTAAGAATTTAATATCTCAAGCAAAGAAGAAAACTAAATTAAATAGCAACCCATCTGGGTCACGTAGTATCTTGATGCAAAGTGTTCAGTGTACCTCTATTCCCCTAGAAAAATAGAGTAAAAAACATAATCCTTGGGACACAAAATCAGCTTCGCAATATGTTATTCAACATTAAAGTATTTATAAATCATGATTAAAATTAAAACATTTTTATAATAAATTTTGTTAAGCGATCTTTCGGTAACATTTTCCAGTTTTACTCAAATGTCCATTAGTCGCGGTTGTTTTTGTATGCAGCACTGAAATGCACATTACTGATGAAAGTGCCCGCGTCCTGACATTTAGGTACCGCACACATAAGCGATACAAATTGCCGTTATAATGCAATGCGATTTAACGACAACAAAGGTAAATAATAGTTTTAACTGTCTAGGTGAAGTTATGGTCGTAATCAGAATTTCTAGAATGTGGGTTAGAGTCTTACCCACCACAATTTTTTGAGCGATTTAATTCTACTTCATCATCATAACAGCCCATTACCTAATGTCCCACTGCAGGGACGGGCCTCCTCCAGTGACGGAAGGATACTTGGCCCTTTTCCTTGTTTTTATTTCGTAAAGATAATATTTACGGACAGTCCCTTAGTCGGTTTTTACGACACACATGGGATGAGATGGTGAGGTCCCTGCAGTGGGACTATAATGGGCTGATATGAATTTACAAACGCTACATTTTTTATTATAATTATCCGTATCTTGTCTATTTTACTATTTATGTTATTATATCTTCTATTTTCTACTATCGTAAACGTATACGTTTTATGTGATTTTACGCTTGTACTTATACTGATTTTTTTTAATGATATTTATTCATACAAAGCTACACTATAATTTCACTACAGTAAGATACCTAAAGTAAGGGTTCCACTGCATTTGTCAAAAACTAGTTAAAATAATAATTATTTTAATATTTATTTTAGTTATATTCAAGTGTAAGTTATCGCGTCCATTTATAATTTTTGGCATTTCTGAAGCTTTAGCGACAAGGTACAAAATTATATTAAAGGTATTTAAAATAGAAAGAATAATGTTCCATAATGGTATTATTTAAAAAAATCTAAATATAAATAAATAAAGTATATTTAGATACTAATTTTGATAGATAAATTTGATAATAAAGGTCGATTCTAAATATAAAGTCATACCCTTAAATAAATCAATCTATTTTAAAATATCAGTAAATAAAAAACCTCTGTCATTATAAAACATTTATAGACGCGACAATTAAGTCCCTTGCCTAAAAATAAGTTCCACGCGAAACCAAACTAAAAGCAACGTTTTTAAAACTTCATAACAGCCCATTAATGTCCCACTGCAGGGACGGGCCTCCTCCCATGACGGAGGGATACTTGGCCTACGAATACTATGCTGGCCAGACGGATTGGTATAGGGTTTAATTTCAAGTTTTCCTTCTTTTTATTACGTAAAGATATTATTCACGGATAGTCCCTTAGATGGTTTTTACGACACTCATGGGATGAGATGGGGTGGTGATACACTGTATTCTTACTCCGTCACCACACGGAGACTAGGTGGCGATGTTTTAATGTGTAAGGATTAAAACATGTATTCCTGTAATTTTTAAAGCTGTTATACTTTTTGATATTAAGGTTTAGATTCTACCGCTGCGTAGGTAGACTAACAGGTAACAGGGCACAGTTATGGTCTCTTCCTACAGAGCTAGTCGGATAACTTTTCGCTTTGCTGAAAAATTTTTGCTTAATCGGTACATGTTTCCGCTGTCAAGGACTATATATTATCACGCTATGACTAATAGGAGTGGAGCAGTAATGAAATATGTTTAAAAAAGGGACGGGTTATTTTCGCCGCCCAACGAAGTGGGCACGGGTCAGCTAGTTGGTTAATAAAACACCACTACACAACCTCTACCAAACTACTGTAGCTTTAAGTACTACTCTATTGAGTAGTAGTTAGCTTTAAGTACCACTTTAACTGTTTTTGTTTCATAAAAGTATTATTAGCACAAACAAACACACAGTTGAAAGCAATTGTAGCGTAAACTATCTCATGTGTCGCCAAGATAATGAAATGAACCAAATCGCCTGCAATACAAGTTCTTATCTAACGCAGATTATTTTAAACACGATCTCATAGTGCACATAGAAACAGAGCTTAGCATTATTGTCTCATATTAAAACCGCATTTATGTGATGGCATCCTTAGCTCGCGGAGCAGCGGGTTGACATAATAGTCTGAATTTCTCTCACGTACTGCACGACCGTTCCAGACAAAGCCAGATATCTGTCTGCACTATGAATTTATTTTAAAGCTAACTAGACGGTGATGTCAGCTTCTTGTTTGCGATGTCATTTTGTGAAGTAATTAGTGGGATGAAAGGTTTATAGTAAGAGGAAAGTTTATGTTTTGTTGTACTGTTATTCCGAATATGACGTGGGTTACTGGGTTTTATCTCATAAATAAATGTTTGAATTTATAAAGTTAGATGTATTGTAACAATATTTAAGGAACCTTATATTATGTTGTTTATTCAACTTACGTGTACAATGATCGTTACTTATAGAAATCAGTAGGGCTTTTACAAGTTTCTCCTGATAGAGCGGCTGATATTGTGCTATTGTTGTACAGAATAGTGATCTCTGCAATATGACACTGTAGAGAATGTAAAATTGTGATTTCGAAGTGTTTCACGTAATAAAATGGACAAAATTTGACGACCTCTGTGGCGTAGTGGTTATTTAACATGACTGTTACGCAGAGGTTTCGAGTTCGATTCCCGCTCAATGCAAATCTTTGTGTGCGTGAATATGATTGTTTGCATTGGTCTGGGTGTTTTCTATGTATAATATTATGTATGTATTTACAAAAAAAAGTATCTAGGTATGTTTATCTGTTGTCTAGTACCCATAGTACAAGCTCAGCTTAATTTGGGACTAGATGGCGTAGTGTGAAAGTGTGAGGAATATTAAAATTATAATATTTCCTAGAGGTAAGGGGAATGTAATGAACCCACCTCCGTTGACGGCATCTATTATCTTCAAGACTGTTGTACGTGGCAGGAACTCTCGCTTATCCTTTGTAAGTGAGGTGTTATTTTATGGCATATAGGTCTATTTAAATGTACTATGTTTTTTACACATATTATAACAATTGTAATTGCAGTGAAAGTGCTTTAAAAGATGTCTTTTTTAATTATTGATAAGGAAAACAAAGAAACATTGAATGAAACAATGATGTTACTAATTTTTCAAAGTTGAATTTTCCGTTGACATTAGCGTTCCTACATAGTTTTGGTATAATACAAACATTGAGGTAATATGTACTACGTTACATATTACCTCAATGAATACAAATCATAGTAATAAAAGTCTAAGGACAGAAGTTATCTTTTATTTTTTTTATACTATTATCGAATATTGCTTCAAAAATCAATTTAGTATCGTATTTATCAAAAACTGTTGGCGCTGATATTTCCCCAAGAGACATTAAAGATATCTTCAGACTCAAGGGAAGAAACGATACAGAAAAAAACCCGCCGATTATCGTAGAACTGGGGACTATTATATTAAAAACGGATCTCTTAAAAAAGACTAAGGAGTTCAACATAAAAAACAAAATGAAACTTCAGGCAAAACACATAGGGATGACAACTTCTGAAGATACCCCAATTTTCGTTTCGGAGCAGCTGACCGCAAAAGGAGCACGTCTGTTTTTCCTAGCTCGGGACCTCAGTAAGTCAAAACAGTATAAATATTGTTGGACTGCCTTTGGCAAAGTCTTCGTGCGAAAAGACGACGCCTCCAAAATTATCTGCATCCAAAATGAAGCTCAGGTTAACTTATTAATGCAAAAATGACTACCTGTTTGTAGGTCTTATTTGTTTTTGAATTACTTTTCATATATATATTATATAGAAAAATATTGTAAGCAAAAAATTGTTACACTAACAACTACCATACATTTTAACACTCTTTCACAATTCATTTATACACTACTACATAAAATTACACAACACATTCCAATATTCATCCATACTCACCCACCTATTTATAGGTACAACATCATCGAACACACACTTAAACTTCATACTTGTTTTATACCAATATTACACTACCTACAGATTCATTGTAAAACTAACCCTAAAACATCTAAAACTATTTTACATACCAAAAAAGGCTCAATTGTCAGTCATCAGGACTAATCTATTATTTGCAATTACAAAAAACTTATTTATTAGGATAACCACATCTTATAACAGTTACCACAATACCTCATACCATGTAAGTCTTCACTCGGCTTCATATCTAGAACAAACTAGGATAGCATTATCTATGATTATGTCAAAACTTACAACCAATACGTATACTTATTTCAAATTAAATATATTGCTTTATGTCATGTCCTTATATATTGTTAATATTTCTATCACAATTGTTATTATAAATTTTCATTATGGATAGTATTCATACTCTACAGGAATTAGACTCTTTACAAATATCTAAGT
Organism: Schrankia costaestrigalis; assembly: GCA_905475405.1. Classification (NCBI taxonomy): domain Eukaryota; kingdom Metazoa; phylum Arthropoda; class Insecta; order Lepidoptera; family Erebidae; genus Schrankia; species Schrankia costaestrigalis. Next base: position 11,476,696 of record FR997829.1, on the reverse strand, counting down.
CTTATAAATGTAAAATACAAGATCTCGATCAACATGTTTCGAGTAGTACTAAAAACGATTTATTTGTTATCACTCAAAATATGAGGAGTATCTATAAGAATCTCGATGATCTGCAAATAACGCTTTCGCAATTAAACTCTGAAGTGGACATTCTGATCCTAACAGAGTGTAGACTGAACTCAAACAAACAGTTACCATCAATTAACATGTATACTTCTTATCAGACAACAAATATTCTAAATCAGAATGATGGAGTCGTGATATATGTAAAGAACCATCATCAAGTTAAAGTTACTCAGCTCAGTATTACCAATGCTTCTGGTCTACAAATTGCGATTGCCAACTATGTAATTTTTGCTATATACCGTTCTCCATCTCATCTATATGCTAACAACTTTATAGATTCACTTAATGAAAACCTTGAGAAAGTATCGTATTCTAAACATATTTTAGTGATAGGGGACATAAACATTGATTTAATCATTTCTGAAAATGAAAAGTCACATGAACGAAGCAATCGGCTCAAGTACTTAAACGTTTTATCCCTACATGGTCTATTGCCTGGTCACACCTTTTCAACCAGGGGTGATTCATGTCTAGACCACACTATGCTCAAATTAGACACAAACTCAAGCATTGCTTCTGTTGCTGTTTTAGACACAACTGTCACGGATCATAATTTAGTATTAATAAAATTTTCCAACATATATAAAAAGGCCACTTCCAATAAAACTAAAATTATTATAGATTATGAAAATGCGTACCAGACTCTCTGTGAATCTGACGTGTCACTTCTTAATATATACAACGACCCAGATACTTTTGCTAATTCTTTTATAGGCATTATCAAAGCAGCCATCCAGGCCAATTCCAAAACTGTAAATATATCAAGTAGTAAAAGAATTTTAAAACCTTGGATTACTTTAGGCATTCTCAAATGTATCAAACTAAGAAATAGCATGCAAACCAAGCTTATTAAGGAACCCTTTAATCTCATTTTGAAAATCACCTATAAACGTTTTAGAAATTTCTGTTCTAATCTAATAAATAAACAAAAGAGAAAGTATAATAGACAGGAAATCAATAATTCAGTTAATCATCCTAAAAAATTATGGTCCACAATAAATGAAATTACTCACTACAAACCACCTAAGACCAAAAACGTTGATCTACTTAATATAAAACCAAATCCAATAAGCTCTGTAAATCATGTAAATAATGATTTTGTTAACATTGGATCTAACTTAGCTGACCTCATAATTAAGCAGCCAGGGACCAACGACCATAACCCAGATGTCACACCGTTTGCCAATCACCCTAGCTCTTTTGTAATGCTGGAGACAGATCCTAATGAAGTAAATACAATACTCATGAGCCTGGACTCGGGTAGTGCACCTGGCTGGGATGGGATAACCACTGCTTTTTTGAAACGTTCTCGAGACTTTGTTGTTCCATATATTAGTAAGTTAGCGAACCTCTGTTTTAGTACAGGAGTTTTCCCTGAATGTCTTAAGAGATCTGTCGTAACGCCTGTTTTTAAGAGCGGAGATGGATCTGATGTTAACAATTACAGGCCAATATCTGTTTTGACTTCGATTTCAAAAATAATTGAAAAACTAATTAATAATAGACTAATAAATTACTTAAATAAATATAATATTTTGTCCCAATTTCAATATGGCTTTCGCAAAGGAGTATCAACTCAAGACGCGATTCTCGAATTAATCTCGACTATAACTGAAGAAGATAAGAGAAATAAATGCCTTACGGTATTTCTGGATCTTAAAAAGGCCTTCGACACTGTTTCCATCTCGGTTCTTTTAGACAGGCTACAGACTATAGGCGTAAGAGGTTTACCTCTCTCCCTTTTTGCTAGCTACCTTAGTGACCGCACCCAAGCTGTAAAAATAGGAAGCTATGTCAGCGATGAGCTTGTCGTCAAATTTGGTGTACCACAGGGTAGTGTTCTTGGCCCGACGCTCTTTTTGGTTTATATTAACGAATTATGTAACCTACGGGGCATCGGGGGAAGGATTTTATCTTATGCCGACGACACTGCCATCGTTTTCTCTGCCAAAACTTGGGATAACGTGCACGAGTTGGCGACAAAGGGTTTGGAACGAGTATCAAATTGGCTTAAAGAAAGCCTATTAACTTTAAATTTACAAAAAACTTGCTACATCTGTTTTTCGCCATACATATCTTCTCAACCAGATACGCATTTATACGTAAAGATACACAGCTCTGTTTGCCCCAATGCCGCTCTATGCGACTGCCCGGGCATTACCAAATTAAACCAAACAAGATATTTAGGTATTATTGTTGACCAGAGGTTGAGTTGGCATTCACAGCTTGAAACAGTCATAAGTCGCATCCGAAAACTAATATGGGTTTTTAACTTACTTAGGGGCGTCATGTCTAGTAGTCTTCTAAATAGAATTTACATTGCACTAGCCCAATCTATAATTTCGTATTGTATCCCTATTTGGGGGGGAGCCAATAAGACAAATTTCCTAGATCTCGAAAGGGCTCAAAGATCTCTTCTCAAGGTCATGTATTTCAAACCTTATAAATTTTCAACAGACAGTCTATATCGCATAAGTAAACTTCTAACAGTCCGAAAGCTTTACATCCTTAACTTGGCCCTAAAATGTCACAAATCGTTACCATTTAGAGAACACCTTCAAAGAAAGAGAAGAAAAGATATTGTTGCTTCAACACCACGGGTACGTACTGTCTTTGCTAGAAGACAGTACCCGTGCCAATCGGCCTTTATATACAATAAGCTTAATAGAATACTAAGTATATATCCTAAGCCACTACACAACTGCAAAGAAGATCTCATACAATTTTTAACGACTCTTGATTATGATGCAGTTGAAAATCTGTTAATAAGAATTGTCTGACAAGGACCTCGCTAAAGCTTAAACCAGAATCTCATATGAATACACAACACGCTAACCAACGAACATCTTCACATACACTTACAAACAATCACCTTCACAACACACACAAACACACACACATCACACAAGCACATCACACACACATACACTTCACATACGCACACACTGCCACAGATGCTATTTAATTTGTTATTAACTATGTAATTTAATTTAAGGTAAATGAGCGGGTCATTCCCAACACGAGTATCATGTGATTACTCACTGGGAAGACTCAGCATTGTTTAGTTATAAGATTACTGAAATAAAGAGAAAAAAAAAAAAAAAAAAAAAATTGAGTTCTTATTGTAATTATTTGAGATTTAACAAAAATATTCATTGTGTAAGTGGACGACATTTTGCAATAACATGTTAACCGACAAAATTGCAAAAAAATAGATTTTAATGACAATATATAGTTTAGATCGTTTTCACCATTCTGCAATTTCATTTTAAGTCAGTTGATCTAGTTTTTTATGAAAAAATAGCGTTTAAAATTTTGTTCTAAGTACTTGTAGCGATACGATGTTTTACAATAATAAGGTAAAGCACTTAAAATGAAAGTGACACACCATTACTGATTACGACATTTTTCAATAATATTTCAACTGACTTGACTTGTTATTGCAAAATAGAGCGTACTTTATTCTTTTCGCCGGTTGAACTTAATACGAAGTTGTTTTCCTAGTAAATAAGTAATATTTTTAATGTTTAGTGTATAAACCGTAAGTTGGACTGTTTAATACTCGACCTGGATATGGTACACATGATAAACTACTATTGGATTAAAATAGGTAAGTGCAAATTATTAATTTTATTAAGAGTAATATTACTTGGTAATGTTTTAGCTTAGTTTTTTCGCTGAAGTGAATTTGATTGTTGTTTTGTTGCAATAATTATAGTTTATAACTTTGTGTATGTGTTACTTAGAACATTAAAGTCAATATTTAGTAGATTTAGTTAATTTTGATACACTTATGGGTAATTTTGTAAATTGTGGCACTTGAGACATTATTGTAAAATGTGTTATTAACTGTTGATAAAGATATGGTCTAACATTAAATCATTTGAACTATTATTGCAAAATTTAAGAAATAAGGTGTTATATTGATTAATACTTACACTATTTGTGTTAAGTAACTTGAAACGTTATTGCAAATTATTTGAAACTATTTTATTCATTATTATTGGGGGTGTATTTTGATTTCAGTTTTAGAAGTAATGAATAATATATCTATAACAAGGCTGGCTACTACTTTACTGCGTACATTTGTAGGTACTTTTAGAAATGATTTTGTTTATTTTCAGAATGGCTGTCAAAGCAAGAGTTCGCAAACTTCTCCAAATGTGTGACGAAGACAACATTATTAATGAAGACATTATTAATGAAAAGTTAAATATTATAAATTAAAATGGTGTTGAAAACATTTATATTACCGATTGCTCCGTACAATTTGAAGAATCAAGATGTAGTCACATATTTTCTAACATAATTATCTCTGCCGGAGGTAGAGGAACTATATTTCCTACCAGCAGACCATACACTGGAAAATTTCATGACAGAATCATCATTGCCCTAACAGTCGATAAATTACATCTCACATCAGGTGATAAGGATTGAAAATGTGGATGTACCACAAGATATGACAGTAATTGAAACAAATTCAACTGTCCCAATGAAAAGAGGAGAATCAGTCGAAATTATTTTACCAGCAGAAAATGTATACGAATTTAATGCACAGACATCTAGTTCATCTACCAATTACAGAATTGAACATATTCAGGGAGAAGGAGTAAACTCTTTACCACAATCATTAGCAGAAGATGTCAATTTGATATCTGTAGACAACGAAATTGCTTCGAACACACAGTCATCTAGTCTAGCCGCCAATACAGGTAATTTCGAAGGTACTCAGGAACAAGAAATGAACTTTCTACCGCAATCATTTGAGGATGTGGATTCAATATCTATAGACAAAGAAACAGCTTCAAACACAGTTAAAAGACCAAAGCGTGGCAGAAAGAGAAAAGTTGAACACCAAAGTAGAGAAATTAAAAAGAAACGAGTTAAGAATAATGAACAGTAGGTATGTAAGTGAAAGCGGAAAAGACGTAGCACCTAGAGTATTTTCAGGCAGGCTGAGTTCAATAAATTTTGGTCTTCAGGGTATTACGAAGCAAGATTTGCAATGTTACAAGGATATGTTAAAGAGGTTCATAAAAAGCTATGTTTTTCTACTAATTAAAAGCGAACTTTTACTAGGCAATATAATTTATGTAGCGTAAAAGTATGCAAAAAGACATTTTTGAGTACGTTTCGAATAGGTCAATCCTGAATTGATTCGGCGCTAAAGAAGTTTAGGGGACAAGAGTCTCTGGGAGGCAAAAGGGGACAAAAATGTAAAGATAAAGAATTTAAAAGAAATGCTGAAACGCATTCCATCTGACTCCAAACCATTTTACAATTTCTTAAAGAATACCAGAGAAAACACTTGGTTTTTATCGATAATACTGAAGGTTTTGGTGCGGATGTTGATTTTGATATAATAGGAAAAGATTTTGTTTTGTATTATGTAGGTAGGTATGTCGGAAAGAATTTTTATTTCAAAGTTTATTTTATTTGATTTTTTTATTTTTATACAGAGTCAACTCTTTTATTTGTACTAGGATAGTTACCACGTTCTATTTAAGTAATAAACTGTTACAGTGATTTACCATAACACACTAAGTGCCTTAACCTATGTCCAATGCGTGATTTAATTACAATATGACATTTTACAATAATATGTTAAATTACTTGATAGATTGTTGTAAATTTCTTAATGCTATTGAGTATTTCATATTTTATAATTTTCGATATTTTTCAAAATAAACGCCTTAATTCTGACTTGTTTTTAATTAGAACCATTAGGGAACCCAATTTTCATTCAAGCGACTAACAATTAAAAGTATAAAATGTTCAGAAAAATAATAATGAGATGAAATGTAACTGAAAGTTATTTTTACGTTTTTCTCGTCATTAACTTTTTGTTGATTGATTGGCTATTGTAAAATATTATCCAAGTAATCTGTGTCAGCCTGAGAAACAATGCTTTTTTTTCGAGGAATGTTGACATCAAATACTTACACTGCTTCGCAATTAAAGTAGCACTAACAGGTAACAGTAGATGGTTAATTCAACAAAATAATTGGAATGTTTGAAAAACATACAGATTATTAGCGAACCGAATAAATTGAGGAACGAACTGAAAACTTTCTATTTGCCTAATTAACTACATCAGAGGACCTTTTCTTGATTAGATCACGTATTAAAAGGATCAGATCGGATCTCTCTGTAAATAGAAACTTTCGTTTTATTGTTGTTTGACGTCAATAAACGCTGACTACGCGACGAAAATGTCTATGCTAATGGCTACCGTGAAATGATATCCATGTTGCTGTTGGTTTTGTATTTTTAAATGTAGTTTTTGTTTTCTTATTCAATAATTTTCATACAAACTAACCGTATTTTATATATTGTGCCAGTTCAGTTGACTTGATTACGGTTCTCTATTTTGTCTCATAATTTTTTTATCCATAATCTAAGGTGTCATAACATTTTGTGTCCGAATCATCATGTGTCCGAATGGTAGCTAGCCCTAAATTCATGTCTTATAATATCACTTGCCCGAAAACCTAAATTCCTAAACATAACATGACCTAATTTTTTTTTGCTATAACCATCACAATCTATAATATTTAAAAATCATAAATACTATATTCTAGTTTTACATAAAAAAAATGTTTCTGGCACCATACTAACCTTTACTAAACGCGTTGTGGTCACCATACTAACCTAACCTAACCAACTGTTTCTGACTTTTGCCCTAATATTTTATTTTAGGGAATGTGACTTTATAGCAAGGAAAAATAGGATATGTTATAATTATAGTACCCAATTTTATGACTCACAAGTATTATAGGTAAAGACGATTAGGTAATATACGATTTCGTATACGCGAACATTATGGAAAGTGATGATTATAGTAAACTTGTTTGGGATTATGATTTTCGGACGATCGATATTCGGAGAAGAAAGGGACTACCACTTGATTACAGCCAGTTTTCCAACATATATAATAGATATCTGTTTCTATGGCTCGAACTATATGAATTACATATTATTATCCTCCTGTCGGACTTTACGTCATACATACTCACTTTCACAAGAAACCCTTTTATCTATAATACTTTTTTTATAACAATCGTTTCATAGGGAAAGTTGTTGCAAGTACCTTAAAAGAGAGCATGCATCACACGCCCATTATCTACTTGATACGACCTCCTCAAGAAGTGCTCATCACGGAGGGCGTGGCCGCACGCGGAATCGACATCAACTTAAAGATAGCGACCTTTATACAACCGTTTTAATTACTCGCGATAATACAATGGCAATGAAATAAATGTTCTAGCATATAGCACGCAGTCGCAAGGCTTCTTATAATAGCTAATTATAACGTAACGCGCACTGATCAGCCGAATATAAAGCGATTCGTCGAACACGTGTTGCGCCTGCGGCTCCCGTACGAACAATGTCGAAAACGAGATGGCCGCCCCGCTAACATCGATACGACGCTCCGCTAGAGGGACAGTGACAGCTGCTGTCCCTCTTAAATTGACTTTGACTATTTCCGGTAATACGCGGAAGCAGAAGCGCCGTCACGGCCGGACTGACATTCGACCGTCCTCGGGCGATTAATCTAATAATGACTAAGCTATCGTCATTTCACAATTTCGTTCGTTCATCCATTCCTGACTCTAAGGTAACAGTACTTAGAGTTGTAAACGCTAGACAAGCAAATCCTTGATAGGATGTGACCCGGACGACATATTTTCGTCTTAGCGGTATGGAGAAGCGCTAGACAAGCCAATCCTTGATAGGATGTGGCCCGGACGATATATTTTCGTCTTAGCGGTATGGAGAAGCGCTAGACAAGCCAATTCTTGATAGGATGTGGCCCGGACGACATATTTTCGTCTTAGCGGTATGGACAAGCGAACCCTAGGGCCTAACTCGGACGACACATTTCGTCTTGGACAAGCGAGCCCTAGGGTCTAACTCGGACGACCCTTTTCGTCTTAACTGTATGGACAAGCGAACCCTAGGGCCTAACTCGGACGACACATTTCGTCTTAGACAAGCGAGCCCTAGGGTCTAACTCGGACGACCCTTTTCGTCTTAACTGTATGGACAAGCGAACCCTAGGGTCTAACTCGGACGACTCATTTCGTCTTAGACAAGCGACCCCCAGGGTTGACTCGGACGACATATTTCGTCTCAACCACACGGACAAGCCAGCATTAATAAAACGTCTAGCTCGGACGACTTGTATCGTCTTATTTTATCAACATAACACACGATAACGCGGACGGGTATGATGCGTCCCCTTAACCAACCCACATGGGTGTGGTCAGGGTGGCACATCTCCGTTCAGCATTATACGAATAATTACCAAGTACAAGTACAAATTTCTTTATACTCGATAAATAGGGTATAGACATAAAATGTAGGAGACTTAATGAGAAATACCCGACAAATTAGAAGTGTCTGTAGTTGCTATAGTTACCCAGAATTGCAAATTGTCTTGTTCTGTGTGCATTTCAAAGTAGTCTTCCTATGTGTCGAGTCTGAATGTACAAACCAGCTGTGAGCGTACAGGAATCTGCAGAACAGTGTCGGAGCATAAGGTCAAAGTATCAGAATTATTCATCAATTCATGATGCATGATTTGATCTGGGCGGGAGCGTTTCAACATCCTCCGACGCCGTCACGGACATCCTCCGACGACGTCGTCATATGCCCATAGGCCTCGGTATGGTATGCTATGGTATTTATCGACGCACATGGTCATGTGCATATTTGTACTACCTACTTCCAACTCTGCGCTAAACAAGTCTTCGTGTGCCTATCCCGAGATTAAAGGTTATATTAGTTAAAGGTGAAAGATAAAATAGAACAAAGTACAAACCGGTCGTTCCCGGCTTAATTCTTTTAGAACTAACTAGGGGTAGAATTCTATTAAACTATCCTGCCTATAGACCATAGACTTGCTTGTATTTCCTACAATACTACATTTAATGCAAATCATTACTCTTAGCATTACTAAACCAAAGCAAATCAAAACACTACTAATAATAACTAAATTAAGATTTCTAAACTAGGTCATGTGGATCGCCCGTGTGGATCACCGACTGACCTCACACTAAGGTCTTTCCCAACCACGACCTCTGGTACGATCGAACACAATACGACGATACGAGATCCACTGGCATTTTCTACATCACGAGCTTCTTATGCACAGCACAACGCACTGGACCTATCACTTTGTTTAAAAAGAGCCGGTCGCAAAACGTCGTTATTAATCTGAGATTATACACGTCATTGTTTGTGTACATTGGTTTTAGTGTCTACATATACCTCAGAACAGTGAACATAATTTTACGTAAATCCATCAATCTAAACTAAGTATATGATTAAACCTTAAGTGAATTTATTTCATCCACTAATCGACTTCTCTAGTCTTAATTATTCTGAATATTATAATACAGAGAGTCATGTACCATTGTCATAGTTAACAACATTTTAATTCAACTTAAAAATCAGTAATGCAAGATTTAAGTTATCCGCTTATAGAACTCATATCGCGAATCGCGACGGCCTTCAAGACGCGCATTTACGAAATCAACGTAAATCGCAGTCCGTGCAGAACACTACTCACCACCACTAGAGCCACTCTTCCATAGAACACCCACTCTTGTCCTAAGAGATACGGGGATAAATACGATTACGCACTATCTATCCCTGCACATTAACGACATCGAATTTATCTTCTACTTTCAAACAAAGAAATTAAAAGACGATGTACAAAATTATAATTTGTGTAACACTTAAAATATAATTACAGTAAGTTTTTAACGGAAGTATGTACTAGTCAGTATCACCACAATTCATTGATATCTAAATCGTAGAACAGAACTGGTCCTGCGTCCTCACACGACATGGATAATGTCCTATCATCGGACACACCAAGATACTTTGATATTTGAATTTTAACCCGGTAAAGTAAGGGTCCTATTTTACTTAGAAAACACTTAAAGTCTTTATTATATTAAGCCATGTATATCATAGACACTTGCACGTATGCCGAGTTCATTTTCGCACTTTCATTCACTTAATAGACAACTATTAGTTAGCTCAGTTATGACATACTGATTCCCTACTAATTTTGGGTATCTCTTGTACATCATCATCAAGACGCACCACGTAAACGTACGTACGTTGTGAAGTCACAAAAAGTTACAAAAACAAACAGAAAACGACACTTAAACATTCAGCCACTTCTTTTTTTTTCGAATAGTTGAGAATAATATTCAAATCTCTTTTAATTAATAATAAGGTCGAATAGAACAACGGTTTCTTTTGTTTGGAATAAAGTATCAAAGTAACATTAAACTTCAAAATGTTCACGTAAATCAATAAGTGGCGAACTGGCGACAGCCAAAGCTAGTACGCACGAACGTGCCAAAGTAATTTTGTATAGAATCAAGTATAACCTATAAAACCTTCTGATTGTTTTAACTTTAGTGTATTACTGTCAATTAGGCAGATAATATTGCCACAGTAATGTAAACCCTATTCCTTTTACTTACACTCATATGGATTAGTATATAAGCTAGTTATTAAGATAATAAAACCAGTCAATATTTAATCTCGAAACAATCGTTTCATTTGACTCACAAAGCAACTCGCTATACATTACATTAAAAAAAATGCAATGTTAAAATCATAGTATTCGATTTTTAAAACATCTAATTTTAATATTAGAAACCATCATGTTCTATTTTTTTTTTTTGAAACATATACGAATTTAATTTAAACCGTTTTGTTTTAATCAGGATAAGATGTCAGAGTAACAACAAAACTTTAAAGTGCTAATGGTAAAACATCCTCGAATGTTTTAAACCCTCATTCCAATAATTGCAAAACACATTGATATCAGTAATAGGACAATTCTTTATTCTTACCAAAATAAGAACGTTGCACCAATCCCAAAGCGTCTTGCATGTACACTTACACTGATCATATTCACAGTAATCATCTTGTCACAAGGCCGAAGACACTAATTTATCGCAAAACTAATAATTATTACTCCTCACAATTTACATAGACACTGTACATTGAATTAACTATTCAATTGTAGGTACACCGTAAAAACATAGGTATTTGTGCCTCGCGGTAATTTATACCCGTTATATTTTTTTTTTATTACAGCCATTGATGACGATTCTGCCAGTATCTCTGCCTTGTGATTTTTTTTTTCACTTCTCAAATAGAAAATAAGGATCACTAATTTTCATAGCTTTGAATAACAAATAACTGATCCCACTTCTGATGATACGACCTCCTCAAGAAGTGCTCATCACGGAGGGCGTGGCCGCACACGGAATCGACATCAACTTAAAGATAGCGACCTTTATACAACCGTTTTAATTACTCGCGATAATACAATGGCAATGAAATAAATGTTCTAGCATATAGCACGCAGTCGCAAGGCTTCTTATAATAGCTAATTATAACGTAACGCGCACTGATCAGCCGAATATAAAGCGATTCGTCGAACACGTGTTGCGCCTGCGGCTCCCGTACGAACAATGTCGAAAACGAGATGGCCGCCCCGCTAACATCGATACGACGCTCCGCTAGAGGGACAGTGACAGCTGCTGTCCCTCTTAAATTGACTTTGACTATTTCCGGTAATACGCGGAAGCAGAAGCGCCGTCATACTGATAGAAGCGTATTATAAAACCTATTTTTAAACAAACAATTTACCACAAAAACAATTAGCTATTTCTTAACTACATACTCTTTAGCTTTCGTATATATTCGGTAATTAGAAAGATTATTAAAGCTAATAACAATGTACCAGTTGTGGTCTCCTTAATATACACGACATTAGTTTTTATAGTATCTCTTACTTACATACATGTACCTAATTAAGAACATGAACATTACTATTACAAACTATTCTTCTTATCAGCGCTTATAGGACTTCTAATATATGGGCGGGATGAATCTATTGTCCGTGTGGTGACAGAGTAAGAATTTAATATGTCACCACCCCATCTCATCCTATGGGTGTCATAAAAACCGACTAAGGGACTAACCGTCAATATTATCTTTGCGAAATAAAAAGAAGGAAAACTTGAAATTAAACCCTATACCAATCCGTCTGGCCAGCCTGGTATTAGTAGGCCAAGTATCCCTCCGTCACGGGAGAAGGCCCGTCCCTGCAGTGGGACATTAATGGGCTGATATGATATGGACGGGCCTCCTGGTCATGCAGATAGGTAAACAGTTTGTCTTGAGTGAACGATGACATGATTTTTGAATCTCAGCTAGTCTTTTTTTGCAACACTTACGGGACCTACAACCTTGTCTTAGTAGCCGTATCCCTACTGCAACCGTCTAGCCATCGAGGAGAAGCATTACTATCTTATCTTTCCTCCTTCTTTTCGGGGACCCTCTAGGATGCACTTCGACCCCATCGGATCTTTTGTGCTGACCCCCCGTTCACCACCCCACAGCTTCCTCAACTACCTTCGCAAAGGAGACGAGTAACCTTAGGGGCAGCTTTTCAAAATCACTAAGAGTAGGATATCCCACTCCTGGTAGCTAAATACTATTAAATTATATAATTATTAACTGACCCGTGACCATTTTGTTGGGCGGCAAAAGAGACGCGTCCCTTTTTTAAACATATTTCATTACTGCTCCACTCCTATTAGTTATAGCGATATTATATAGCCTATGACATTCCCCGATAAATTGTCTATTCAACACAGAAAGGTTTTTTAAAATCGGTTCAGTAAATCCAGAGATTACCCCCTACAACGTCATAAACAAACTAACTTTACCTCTTTATAATATTTGTATAGATTAGCACATTAGAGTACTTACACAAAATATCTTATTCTAAATTTCTTAGTGTACGAGTAATGAGTACTTGAGCGTTATATTTTTATTATACATACACATACTCTGGTTCTCTATGGCTTTAAAGACTCGACCCTTGAGCCTGTCTGGGTTCTATAAACGAATAAAGCAAAAGTGCGTCTTGCATGCTCTCCATTAAAGTCCTTTTAACATATTCTCCTATTAAACGAGTGTATTTAAATACAGAATTAACTAACGCCATGTTTACCTTTGTGAATTATGCATGTAGGTAACGGAGTAGTACTTAAGCGTTGGTAAAAAATGTTGTTTTAATAATATTACTATACTATACAATAGTAGCTATAATTAACAGCCCAAGAATAGTCTGGCTGATTCACATTAGAATTACTCTGAGCTCTACTTTATGAAAAATCTTCTATAGATTTTGTGCAAATAATATCAACTAAATTCTTAAGTCGATGTTTACGACACCCATGGGATGAAATGATATTATAACTCTTTCGAAACATTATTTTAAAGCTTTAATTATAATTAAATTTAGTTGGTCTAGACCTTTTTATTAATTAAAACTTTATTGCTTGGTCCTAAGCGATTAGAATTAAGATCGATTTTAAGACTAATCTTGGATGCAATTAAAAAAATGATCTTTGGGTGATGATGAGAGAGCCACAGACAGAGAAAAAGCCCGCATTGAATGTCCTTTTTCTGGGATGACAATGAGTTATTTTCAAATAACCATTAAAGTTAAAGAAGTGGAAGTAAATTTCAAAAGAGAATTTTAAGTTCATACAAAAAATTGGACGAATTTAGGTCACATGTAAAACGAATTGCGGAGCTCCATCAGTTAGAACGTAGACCGCTGACACGCCGGTGAATGCTCACTAATGAACTGATGTTACACATTCAAAGAGAACTTTTTCAGCTAAGGTTTAAATATAACCATTTGCAACCAGTCGCGTCGGCTGGAAAAACTAAATTTGTTGGAAAGTTACCTGCAACAGTTTTCAAAAAACATTTTTGCATGTACAAGGCAATTGGTTGTAAACAACTAAGTAAATAAATGTGTTAAGTTTTTAGTTTTGTTTATTTAAAAGTTTTTTTTATATCTTTAAGTACGTAATAAAACTTAACGAACAGATAGCGCAAAGTCTAGATTATGGGCCTCTTAAACATATTTTGTTTTACATTGGATTAAATAGACTTTAAAAAGGGCAACTTTTCTAACAAGACAAATTAAATTTTAACTAAAGGATCAAACAACTATAACAATTAAACAAATTGATAGGAGAATATTATTAGTCAATTAATTGAGTATTTGAGTAAGCCACTAGGGCTTCTAAGGATGAAGTTGAAGGGTTTATCTGAAGGAAAGCAATTAAAGCGAAGTTTGCAGTCAATAGATTAGCGATTTGTCATCATACCAAACTGTAGTTAGAAAGTTTACTTCATTTATAGTTCACTTGCTTTTCAAAGCAATTATCGCTGAATAATATAGTGCTTATAGCGACTAGTGATAAATATACTTGCTTATGAAACTTTGACCGTTCGCCCGTAATTAGTACTTAATGATACTCCTTACACAGTCATACAATATTACCTAGTTTTAAATCTAAACTAACCTGACTTCGTATTATCTATACTGCTATACTAATATTATAAAGAAGTAAAGTTTGTGTGTTTGTGACGTTGTAGGGGTAATCTCTGGTTCTACTGAACCGATTTAAAAAAATCTTTCTGTGTTAAATAGACTCTTTATCGGGGAGTGTCATAGGCTATATAATATCACGCTGTAACTAATACTGCCGTCAATAGCATAGTTGCAGTAAGTACGCTTTATATAGTTTTGAGAAAAACGCGGTTAAAGTTTTGGGTTGAATTTTTTAAATAAATCCTTTGTTTGAAATCGGATCACAATGGTTGATACCTTAAATGATAGAAGACTTCAGCACCTATCTATAACTTATTAAAAAACTAAAACTGAGTAATTGTAAGAAAAAATAAACACATTATTGTTGTTATGCTAAGTATTTCCTAAAGGCTCTTTGATAGGGAACACTTAGCATAAGTACAGTACAAACCTTTGCCTCATTATTAGTTTGTAGGGTTACTTAGCTTAAACACAGTAAGTGAGTATTTACTGTATTTAAGCTAAGTAACCATACAAACTTATAATGATTCAAAATTTTTATATTATTAGGTTACAGTGATAATAAAACAACTAGTTAATGGTTTTAACATTGTATTTAAAATAAAGAATGTAGCATATTATACTCTCCAAGTACAACTTGAAACTTGAGCTTAAATCACTGTTTACAATATTGACAAACGAAAAGAGTTTCTAGTTCTTGTTTTGTGACGAACAATTATCTGGCCAAATCACCAAGTGACTTTTATTCCGATGGTGTATAAAAAAAGCTCTGAATGTTGAAACAATGTCATAAACATTTCGGCCTGAAATCGCTTCATGCCATAAGACAGCGTAAGGATTATTTTCTTTATTAGATTTACATAAAGGAGCAAACGTTTTATAACGTAACGCAATAATTCGAGGACAGAATATTGCTACTTTGTAGCCGTCCATGCGAGGTAGCATTACCACCTTTTGAAGATCTACACACACTTAAACGGTGTCATTATACACTTCTCATCAAAAAAATCGAAACTGTCTGCAAGTTTGTGTTTTGTATGAATTATGAGAAAAATGTGTATATTTAGGAATACGTGTTATGTCATTTAATAGGGAATTTAATGAGGTTTTCAAATAATAAAGTTAACGTTCTAAATTCAAATTTAATTTTCGTAGATTTTGTGTTTTGTTTAACAAGTCGTTTTTACCCTGTACGTAGTTTGACGGAAATTGATAAAATTATGCACATACATGAAATAAAAGCTAGGAAGCGTTTATTTAATGGCTCATATGTCCCTCCCTAAGGTCTCATTACTGCTTCTGTACGGTTCTTCATCGATCGGATGAGAGTCACGATAAAATATAGTGGCGTTCTGTTCTATTCCTCTTGGATTATATTTTACAGCTGGCTAAGTGTTTTTAAGACATGATCTCTTGCACTAATTCGTCTTTTTTACTTATTGCATAGATGGTAAATCGGATTCATGTCCGGGCTTCTTGCTGGCCAATCAATAATAGAGATATCTACTACGGTATCATAATCTCATACGACGCTCGCTGTGTTTGCCCTAGCATCCTTGTGCGTAAATGTAAAACCGCGGTCAATAAAATGTGCATAGGGTATCACATGAGCTTCAAGACACTGTTCAATGTCCCTATGACTGTTAAATAAGGGGAGACGTGACCCAAAAACAAAGACAAACTCTGTTTTGTCGTTGCCGCTAATTTTTCCCCAAATAGTCCACGAACCACCACCATGGATGACCTTTTTTTTTAATCCAGCATGGTGCAAAGTATTATCCATCTCTTCTGTAGACCTTAGTCCTTCCATCCTTACCATACAGTATAATTTAACACTCATTAGAAAGGAGAAATTTGTTCCACTAGATGTATGACCATTTTAGGTAATTGCGTGAAAAGTAAAGACACGCTTTTCGATGATCTGCAGATAATTTCTCCATATTTGCTGGCTTGTATGGTAACAGTTAACGTTCCTTCAACCTTTTTCTAATTATAGAGTCACTTATAGCTACCATAGGTTCATCATGAAGCTGCTGCTGCGGTTGAAAGACATTAATGCGTAGATTTTGTAACAAAGTTGTAACAATAAATCGATCTTTTCGGTCAGAAATCACCTGTTTTCTGCCAGATCACTAGATGCAATCTTTCAGCTGTTACACGCTGACTAAGTCCAGAATTCAGCAATGCCACCACTTGGCGGTTTTTGCGGGTGAACATCGCATGGATGCGTTAATAAGAGGCGCGAGGAACTCTGGAAGCGGGTTACGGGTTATTAAATAAACGCTTCCTAGCTTTTTTTTCATTTACCTGCGTAATTTTATCAATTTCCATCAAACTACGTACAGTGTAAAAACGACTTGTTAAACAAAACACGAAATCTACGAAAATTAAATTTAAATTTAGAACGTTAACATTATTATTTGAAAACCTTATTAAATTACCTATTATGACATATAACACGTATTCCTAAATATACACATTTTTCTCATTATCCATACAAAACACAAACTTGCAGACTGTTTCGATTTTTTTGATAAGAAGTGTATTTATGTTCTTTTAAGTTATTCTTATCTAATTTGTAAGCCTTTAAGCAGAAAGGCTTACAAATTTTGGCTATGTATAAACAGACTTTGGCGATGTATAACATAATTATTACATGTAGCACAAATTGTATTTGAAGTTTGTGACCATTGTGACCCGATTGCAAACGAAAGATTTGTGTAAAAATTTCGATCCAAAACTTTAACCACCTTTTTCTCAAAACCCCGCGCCCTCCTCGCGCCCTCGTAGTAGGGTATGTAATATTACATTATGTAGGTATTCGGGGAACAGATTATTATATAATTTATTATTCTTTACTGCTTGTAATAAAAGAGAAATTGTACGACTTTTAGTTACAATAACATATTACGTTCACATTAAAGCAACTTTACTGCAGTATATTCATGACGTGGTATAATATCGCAGCTATGTAGACATACAAGAACTAGACAAACACTTCTTATAATTAGTAGTAAGATCATATTATACATATGTTCTGCTTAGTATGAGTACAGTATAGCTAATTTACTGTTCACGTGATTTGTGCACCTGTCCGCTATCGCTACATCCTGCTGTCTAAACATGAACACAGGATGGCTACATACTGTCTGTATAATAAAAGTAACCATTACGTTAGATTTGATTACGTTACTTAACATAAAATCAATATAGTATCATACTGTCCTTGTGGTAAGTATTAAGGAACCAACGCTAAGGATCAATTACTAAGCATACATGCAGTATCGCTGCATACTGTTTGTAAGACTAGATACACACTTAGTAAATATTGGGAAGCTGCTTAAGATCAAAACAGTATATCTTCTTAAAGCTTTTATGATTGGCCTATATTCTATTTTTAAACTGTTAATGACCAAACATATTAGCAGTATATATGTCATACTGCTCTTATGCAGTGAGAATCTAAATGAAACTTTTGCCGTAAGTGTACAGACTGTAATCATGCTTTGTGATGTAAAAAAATTGGTCGACTTACTGCAAATTTCTAATTGTTAACTTTGGATCAAAACACGATACAAATAAATGAGTTAGATACAGTTGTAGATCTCGTTATCGTGATCACGGCTGTATACCTAACTCAATTTTGACAAAAACCCGACTTACTGTAACTATGCTATTGACGGCAGAATAGGAGTGGAGCAGTAATAAAATATGTTTAAAAAAGGGACGCGTTTTTTTTTTTCGCCGACCAACGAAGTGGGGCAGCTAGTGAAAAATATTTTTATGGTTTTTCTTTGTTATTACCTACTTATACTATTTTGCTTTTAATTCCTGCCTTTAAATCTATAGTGCCTATAATAAACATCTGAATAACGATCAGTAAAATATTGAAAAGCTTATTTGCACACACAATTCGAATAAGTTGCACAACTTTTACAAAGATAATAATCCTTTTAAAATTGAACAGGCTTTTTTACTTCAATTAAATGATAAAGAGAACGAAAGGGATACGTCTCAATAGACGGTTACGGCGCTTGTACACGGTAAGAAAAATCGCCGGGCCTACGCAAGAATTCGTGTCGTTTCTAAGCACGACCTGTGTACACAGCGCCGGCGATGCATAAGAAAATTTTCTTGTCTGCGCAAGACAAGACACAGCGAACGTTGTTGCGGAGGGGCGGGGAGCGGTATAGTAGGGTATCATACTTGTTTGCTTTCTAGTTAACATTATTACTAAAGGAAACTCACACTGATTATCACACTTGTTATTACTTGCGCGCCCTACGCCCGTCTGACGACTGTACGAAAAAAATCCTGGCGTGTACACGTTCCGAATTTTCTTGTCTGCGGAAGACAAGAAAAGTTTTCGTGTACGAAAAAGACAAAATTCTTGACGTCTACACGAAGATTTGTCTTGTCTGGCGTAGACACGGCAAATTTTCTTAGCGTGTACAAGCGCCGTTACGGTTCACGGTCTATCACGGAGAAGTGTGAAAAGGCAAATGTCACACGCCTATACAAACATTGTGGGTAACTGTTCGGCATACTTATTCTTTATTTTTCTTTACTTGTATGTTCTTTAAGCCCAAACTTTATCGAGACTGTAAGTTGAGGCAGGTAGTAGGAATTACTATCTTCAAGTTTTGAGCTGTAAGAAATGGTATTTTAATATAGATATTATATATTCCTCATACTTTGCCATAGCGCCATCTAGTCTTAATCTAAAAAGAGTTTGTTAAATGGGTTTTAGACAACGAATAAACATAATTGCATCCTTTTTTTGTAAAAATAAATGTAAACATTCATGTTTATGCACAGAAAGATTTCCAACGCGCAAGAATGAAACCCGAGACCTCTGCGTAGCTGCCATGGACTGCCAATACGCCGCAGATGTTGTGTTTATCGTGATCCCAGTTTTAGAAAAATTCATTCATTGCGGCCAAGCCGTTTAGGAGGAGTTCAATGACATGCACACGTACAGCAGAATTATATATAAAGATGTGTAAATACAGTGGTAATAAAAGGTACATTTAACCTTCTTACTTGATTGATGATAGTATTGTCTAGAATTCTGACATAATAAGAACAATCGATAACTTAGTCTGAATCGAAATTTATTACCTTAAAAATCGTTATTTATTATTTTTGATAAGGTAATGAGATGAAAGACGAAGTGTTGACAAACTGGTGTCACATAGAATGTATATTAACAACTCACCATACTAAGTTATTTTACTAAAAATAATAAATATAAAAAAGTCAAATTTCCTATTACAGTACAGAAGTCCCTTCACAAAACAAAACTGACGGAGGGTTGTAGTAACGTGAAAATATTTCCATTTGTAAAGGTTATTCATCTTTCCTTTACCATTATCCCATGTCATTTGAAGTAAGAGCAGTATTTTATTACCATATTGAGAGGGCAAACGAATTTTGCCGCTCACGTATTTGAAAATGTAAACGTGATGAACAAAAAGGCAACATACCCGTACGTATGTGTCAGTTTCCTTTGTCTACTTATGTCCCTCTGAGGCCAACAGCTGGGAAGCTAAGTTTCAAAGTTTTGTAACTAATTTACCTGTTAATATAGCTGTCTCTATGTTTACTGTATTACCGAGCTTAAAATATTTAATATTAGTACTCATTTCAAGGTAAGGTGAAAGGATTCTATGAAAAGCACTTGAAATAAATAATGCTGCGTATGATGACGTTTCTGTGCTGACAACGTTTCGGAATTTTATTTTTCATTAATTTCCGATTGTAATTTGTTATGTAAATTGTTTAATTATCACTTGCAACGTGATACAACGTCCATGCATACATTTGTGTGAATATAAGGTAAATACATAAAGTACAGAACGTTTGAATAACTAAAGCAGTTATGAACGCAGTTAGCGCTAACTTTAGTTTAGTACTACGTGTGCCTAATTAACATACTAATATTATGAAGAGTTTTTCGTATAAATAAAGGGAGAGCGTTGAGGTTTCAAATATTACTGCAGTATCTTATTATACTAAAACACAATGTTTATTTTAAGATAGAAGCAGTACTTTCACACGTTTTTAATGGTTGATTACTATAAGTAATAAGTTTTATATTTATATTATTCTCAATTCTGAACGCTTAACTTCTGCATATCATTATTTTATTTACTTATCTTTTCGCTTTAGCCTTTTATGGGTGAGGGAAAAATACAGTCGGTATTCCTTGGTAAACATTCGAAAGTAAAGCAGAACTGATAACCTGACCCAAAGATGAGCAGATGGACTATTAAAAGACTCCCACATTTTCTGACAAACATTTACTGTATTCGTTTTTGCCTCTTAGCAATCGCCTTATATTGATGTAAAATCTCATTAAGCAGTTAATTTTTATCGGAACATACAGCCCGTTAGCAAGCGACGCATCGACGCCAAGCATACATCATGACGATTGACATTCGATTAACTATCTCTATTTACATTGCAGCGAAGCGCGCAAAACGATCTATAAGTTAATTCAGTAAATGAAACGGATTTTCAATGTTTACATTTTTTACATGTTACAAGTCATCTATGTTATTAAGTTATAGTTATTGTTTGTGTAACTAGAATTAGCGAACTTTTGGATCAGCGGACAATGACATCAATACCCTAAGTCCGAGTTTGTCACTGCGAAAAAAGTTTTCTGCGCTTTAGTATCTATTTAATATGGCCTTTCTTTTTGAAATATTTACACATTTTCAAGACTTATCTGACAAAGGTAAAAACTGCTCATTTTTACAAATATCAAAAAGATATTCCAAGTATTTATATTTAGTACAAACACAAATACTAACAGTTTTGGAGTTACCAAAAGAAGCACAACACGATAAACTTCCTGTTGCTTATTTAAATATAAACTTCAAAGTTTATTTCGTACAAATGGCAAACTTTACTTTTCATACAGATAAATAAGTATATATTTAAAATGTAGTTCTGACATTCACTGAAAACACGGTTGAAAAGCCAGTGAACCAAACAGTGGTCGCCGCTTGAATCCTCACTAATGATGCAAAGTTTTACGTACTTTAGTTAATATAGTGCGACTGCATATCATTTATTGTTCGTGTTTGTTGTAAATATTTGATTAAATATTTTTATAATAATATGAAGGCGCAGGGTGGGGAGACCCCTCACATGGTGGACCAACGACCTGGTTAGGACGGCGGGAAGCCGATGGATGAGGGAGGCACAAGACCGCGCAGAGTGGAAACTTTTGGAGGACGCCTATGTCCAGCAGTAGACGTCCATAGGCTGATATGGAATATGTAAGAGAAGATTTTAAACTTTCGCGATTTGTATATGTCGCAGGGAAATGAGGAAACCAGGGATTTCACGAAATCACTGGGGATATCATCCTTGCACTTCGGCGGCCGCTGCCGCGGCACCCTCGCTCGCCTCGTGCATTATGGTCACAGTTCTAACCTAACCTAACCTATAAAAGTTGGAATCCTTATGTTTTTTAATCTACAAACAAAAATATAAGCATTTCTTTTCTAGTACAAACGGGATTTCGTCATATCCCTAGTGATTTCGTGAAATCCCTGATTTCCTCATGTCCCTGCGACATATACATTATTTTAATTATAATTCGGGTACTTGAACAAGGACGGCTCTCAGCTGAAACCGAAACGTCAAAGAAAAATCTAGGTATTTATTAAATTAATATCTAGATGTACCATATACCGCAAGTAAGACCTGAATTATAAGTAGTGTAATATGTAAGAGAAGTTTGTAAAAGATTAACTTATGCCAGTGTTTGTAAGGAGCTTGTGGTTCGATGGTCAACAACCGAATGTCCTGGGAGTCCTTTAAAAGTCTACGTATGCTAGCCAATGACATTGCTCCCTCTAAGATTCAATGAACACGAAAATTGTGAATCTGTTCGTACTATCTGTATTGTACTTGTATTATATCTATTTTGGTATTTTCAACAGTTTTGTAAACAAGAATATCTTGATTTTGTAAGCTACCTTCAGCTCTTTATTGATTTAGGTGTACTGTTTTATTTCAACTCGATATACAAAATATTTAGTTAACATATTTATATTCTAATTTCATCAAATAGTATTTAATTTAATATAATGGACACGAAGTTGCAGACTTTTGACAATTATTTCGGACTCCAATCAACATAGGGCTAGGCCATACATTCCTTGTAAGGAGAGGCTCCAGTTTCACGTGGTTTCAGACATTAATTTAACAAGCAAAAATAATAATATAGTGGTTCAGAATAAGCATTTGAGAATCAAACAAAAAATTATTGTTTTGCGATGGATTTTGTTTCGCAACTTTGTGATTAATAATAATAAATAATAAAAATCTTTATTTCTCCTCACAATGGTATACTTATAACTAGCCGACTTAACACAAAAATTAATATACTACACATGTAAGGAGCTGGTGTCTGTGATAGGCATGGAAATGCCTGTGTTACAAATCACCAGGTCCCGCCCCACGGACAAGTTACATTTTCGACTAGCGTTTTGTATTTCGAAATTTATACAGTTTATACTTATACTTGCGCCATTTGCGCGCACGCAGCAAGACGTCCCGCTCATCCGTTAGCATACGGGCTACTGAGTACTAAGTGGGCGAGGGAAGTTTGTGCTGTAGGCGCACGGACACGAAGTACGCTCACGACCTGTTTTGATTGACCCGCAGTCCAAGTTTCATAAGCGGAGCGTTTTACAACCGTGACCGAGGCGCATTTTAATATTTAAATTATATAATAATAAAAAGTAAAATTAGCATAATTAGTTGGTGTGTAGTTAACTAAGGTAAGTTGTTTTCGTGTGTGTGTGTGTGTGTGTGTGTGTGTGTGTGTGTGTGTGTGGGTGTGGATGTGTTTGGGTGTGTATATGGGTGTGTTTGTATTTATGTGTGTGTGTGCGCGTGCGTGTTTGTTGTGTGTGAGTGTGTGTGTGCGTATTTGCGTTTCTGAATTTGTGTTACGAATTTCTGTAGTACATTGTATAATTTAATTTGGATGTAGTAGTTTTTCTGTTAAATCATAAGTTAGCTTTTGTAACCAGTCAAAGGTTAAGGACTTACATTTTGATTTTGTTAATGGATAAATGGTAAGGATCCTATTTACTTTGTTGTAGAGTTGAGGACCCTGAAAGCTGAAAAATCGGTGCGCAAAACTAGTTTTGAACGGGGGCACAACGCAAACTTTATATTTACGACGTTTTTGTCGGTTTTTATCTGGTTCATATATGGTTAGGCTATGTTTTTTAAGTACAATATTTAAGATAAAAAGTTGTCGCACTGTCAAAACTCCCCACTCTTTATAGAGCTCAACGGTCGGGTAGTAAAAAGGTAAAAATAGGGTAACTTTCAAGAGAGCTCTTTGGGCTCTTTCAATTTTAAGAAAACTAGTTTTGCTAGCGCCTCCCCATGCTGTGATACAGTACGTAAGCTCTGACTGACAGAGGGCATAATATACCGATTCAATGACAGCTTTAGGAGCAGAATGTCTCAGAACTTTAAATAAGGCTATTAATTTACGAATCCTCCCTGCTAGAGAATTAATGTGCTCATTAAATTTCAAGTTCCTATCAATGATAACACCCAGATATTTGAGCGACGTTGTATATTTGAGGTTTGGACATTTGCATCCTGTGTTATTGTCATTTAGACACTCATGTGATTTAATACGAAGCGAGGAATCGGGTGTATCATTGGGATTGATTGAGAACGCCATTAAATTGGTCTTTGAGACATTTAATGTGAGCATATTTTTATTTAACCATTTGGAAACTGTATTCATTCCTGTCTGGGCATTTGAATAAACTTCATCCCATGAATCGCCACAGAAGAGCAGTGCAGTGTCATCCGCATAAGTGACGATCTTTGTGTTTGGGAGGTCTAACTGACAGAGATCATTGATGTATACTAGGAACAAAGTTGGTCCCAGTATACTTCCTTGAGGAACGCCAAATGTGACGGACAACTCATCACTCGTTACATTACCGACTTGCACACATTGCGTTCTGTTTGTTAAGTAATCATGGAAGAGTTTTAGTTGAAGATTCCTAATACCGATACCTTCAAGTTTGTTTACAAGGATAGGGACAGAGACTGTGTCAAATGCTTTTGCTAAATCCAAAAATATACCTAAAGTTTTTTTCTTGGCGTCTAAGTTATTAACTATATAGTTGGTAAGGTCCAGTACTGCGTCTGCAGTTGATTTTTTAGCTCTGAAACCAAATTGTGCTTTTGATAAAAGATTTTTATTATTCAAATATTTAACCAGTCTATTGTTAATAATGCGTTCTAGGATTTTGGAGATAACAGGGAGTATAGAGATAGGTCTATAATTATTGACACAGTCTCTATCCCCACTCTTGTGTATCGGATGGACACGGGATTTTTTATAAATTCTAGGAAAAACTCCAGTTGAGAGAGAAAGATTACATATGTAGGTAATTGGTGATGTTAAAAAATCAATATTATTTATTTATTTTATTTTATTTATTTATTTTTACAAGAAGCTTACAGACTAATAACATAGTAATATATTTTTAAATAAACTACATTAAATTGCCGATTACAAGCTTCTGCAAGTATAAAGCTAAATGGTGTCATAATACTAAAACTACTTAAAACACAAAATAAAAAAAAAACAAAAACTACTTACAAAACACACTAACAAAAACAAAACTAACAAATATAGGTAAAATAAATATAGGTAAAATTCCTACCTACTAATCTTCTGTCTCAAAGAATATATTAGTAAGCCGTCGTCGCAGTGTGCTAACATTGGTACAAAAGAGGTCGATGTCCATCTCGCGAGGTATTTCATTAAATGACCTTGCACTCCTTAACATAAACGTATTGCTCCTATAATTAGTACTAGCTAGGGGTACATGTAGTAGCGGTCTTTGACGGAAACTGAGTTGATTTGTACGATATGTTATTTTATTAACTAACTCGTTACTGTCTATGGTGCCGTTTGCAATCTTCATTAGCGTACATACGTCATTAATATCTCGTCTGACATGTAATGGTAGGAAATGGCATCTCATACAACGGTGACTATAGTCTACGGAAAACTGTTTCGCCCTGAAATCAAGATACCTCAAGAACTTCTTCTGTATGTTTTCAATGCGGGAAATATAAACTTCATACTGCGGGTTCCAGACTTCCGAAGCGTATTCCAAGTGCGACCTTACAAAAGAGCAATAAAGCACTTTTATAGTTTTGAGGGAGTCAAAGTTCTCCGAAGACCTTATCACAAATCCTAGAGCCTTAGACGCTTTCTTAATGATGTATTCGACATGTTGGTCATAGAGTAGTTTACTGTCTTGTACGATACCTAAGTCCCTTGTACTAAGAACGTTGGTTATAGGTTGGTTGTTTATAGTATATTCTGTATGAACGACATTCTTCCGCCTTGTGAAAACAACATGAAAGCATTTGGACACATTCAACATAAGTTTATTTACATTACAGTAAACCTCCAGCCTATCCAAATCTGACTGTAAAAGCTTAGCGTCAGATGCATTACGTACCAACTTGTGTATCTTCATATCATCAGCATAAAGCAGAATGTATGAGTGGTGAAAGCAAGTGTAAACGTCAGATATAAACAAAGTAAACAATAAGGGCCCTAAGATCGACCCTTGTGGCACACCTGAAGGGACAGAGTACCATTGAGAAGTGTACCCTAGGAGAACCACAGCCTGTGTACGGTTTTGTATATAAGAGGAAAACCACCTATATAAGTCTCCATGGATCCCACAACGTGATAATTTGGACAAAAGCACTTTATGATTAATTACATCAAAACATTTACTGTAATCAGTGAAAATTACGTCTACTTGTGCATTACCTGACATGCCCTCCGTTATAAAGTCATGTGATAGAATTAAATTAGAGGTGGTAGATCGATTACTCACAAAACCGTGTTGCTCTGTCCTCAAGTTACACTTCATAGCAGAATAAACCTCGGTGTATACCACACGTTCTAATACCTTGGAAAATAGTGAAATTTTAGATATAGGCCTGTAGCATGTAACATCGGCCTTATCACCTTTTTTAAAAATCGGGGTAACAAAAGCAGATTTCCACACATTAGGTACTATTCCCTCGGTCAATGACCTCCTAAATAATATTGATATCGGCTCAAGCAGACTTTCGGCAAGGTTAACGATAAATAGAGGAGGTATTTGGTCGGGGCCACCAGATTTAGTAAGGTCCAGCGACTTAAGCAGTTTAAGTATCGTATCGCTACATACATTAATAGAACCAATCGTGGCGGATGTACCCAGAGAACAGTCCGGCAATTGTTCGTCATCATCAGACTCAAGAAACGTGGAATGGAAATAAGTGGCAAACAAGTCAGTAATATCTTTACCGTTGTTTGCAGTCGCACTTAAGTAACGCATGGTGTTAGGAAAACCACCTGTAGATTTTTTATTCTTTATAAATGTCCAGAAAGACCTAGGATTTTTAACTATAGCAGATTCTATTTTAGTCATATAGGTTCGAAAGCATTGCCTCTCTAATTCTTTTGCTCGCTTTCTGAGTACCGAGAACGAGTGGTAGTCTGAAATGTTGCCATATGTTTTATATTTACGGTGAAATTTATGTTTTTCCTTCAAGACTTTAACAAGGGCGGAGTTGTACCAAGCAGGATGAGTTGAGCTTTTTAGTGATTTTAAAGGAATATATTTGTCGCGTAATTCGTAAAGTTTGTCATAAAACAAAGTTACAGCACAGTTAAGGGACGTATTCTGTAGTAAAACTGGCCAACTAATATTATCAAGTTCAATCCTAATACTGTCATAATCGCCCTTATGAAAAACATATTTCCGCATTAAGTTCTCAATTAACTTATGTATCTCGACTAAGCCAGTCTGTATAAACAATGGTTTATGATGCGAGTCAATTGGTTCAGCTAACGCGCCCGTGCACTCCTCAACCTCCATATAATCATTAGAAAAAACAAGATCTAAAATTCGATTATTTACATTACGTATTCCATTAAACTGCGATAGATTAGTCATGTCAACTGTGTCGAAGAAGTCCTTAATATGTGTGGTGGACACATTTATTGGTAACAATTCATTGTTGGTAGAACTAAGCTGCCATTCCACCTCATTTCCAAAATTAAAATCACCAAGAATTAAAAATTTATCCATTAAGTGGGTAAAAATTTTTTCACTAAATTTTGTTGTAAAATTTTCTAATTGAGTACTATAACTATTACCACAGTTTTCCTTACAAAGGTATAAAGCACAAATATGTAGATTATATGTTATAGCAGGTCTAGACTTCTTCAACACAATAGACACCCACAAATCCTCGGCCGAGCTAATCCAATCACGCCTCTCAATCACTGTAAATGTATTTCTTACCGCTATAAGAACACCTCCACCACGCTTCTGTCCGGTACGACAGTAATCGCGGTCCCGTCTGCACACATGATATCGATCACTAAATAGTTCACCACTATAAATACCATCATCTAACCATGTTTCGGTAAGCACTATCACGTCATAATCGTTTAAACACACATTACAGTAAAAGTTATTAGTCTTTGTGCGCAGACCACGCACATTTTGATAATATATCTTTATTTTATCCACTATTCCGATTAACAACAACTAGTTGAATCACTATTACATGATAACTATTACTAAATAACACAAAGAAATAAGTAGAATAAGACATTGAACTCAAACAAAAATAATACACGGAGGTAGATAAATAACAAATAAGTGGTCCAACGGTAGACACAGTGTCAACACAGTGCATCTCACAAAATTCACTTGGAATCCTATAGACCCGCCTCGTATGAATAGAAACTAGTATAAGAACAATAGAAAGTTCCCACGGTCGGCGAACAATCACCAACATTATGTATAGGAAAAGCGACTTTATTACTTCTTCGCTTAGGAAGCTTTTTGAATAAATGACGTAACCTATGTAGAAATAATATTTAAAATAATTGTATTTAAATTCAAAGCAACGACACATTATTAATTGAAAAACACGATCAGCACACAACGACCAACGGCTCCCAAAGTTAAATATTTTACCTGCATAATTATACTTGTATGTATATTTGTCTATAAGACGCTACTAGGGACTCCGTCTAGCCCAACTGAGCACTCACTTTTTAGGCCTCTTATTAGTATTCTTACCTCGTCCTCGTCAGTAGGAAGAAGAGTGAAAGAATGACAGCATGAATTTGAGATGGCATTTTCCATTTGAGGGTTATTTTTGCTTATGTTTTCTGCTAACGTTCTGCCTACATTCGCAAAAAAGTGGTTTATATTGTTAATTGTTTTTTTTGGGTCACTCGTATTTGTTAACTCAAATGAACTATCCTTAGATTTTTTAGAATTGGTAATTTCTTTTACGATTTTCCAGATTTTTTTACTGTCCTTACTGTCCTTATCTCGAAATTGTAACCTTTCATAATCTCTTTTTACTTTTTTCAATAGGTTAGAACAAAAATAGCGATATCGTTTGTATGTAGCTTTCAAGTCTTCATTATCTGGATTTATTTTAAGTTTTTTGTGAAGTTTGTCGCGATTTTTAATGCACCTCAAAATGCCGGGAGAAATCCAGGGCTTAAGGATTTTTTTCCTACTAGATGCTTTCACTTCCTTGGTATTATTTTGAATAGCCTTATAAAGGATATTGTGCAAGAAATTAGCAGCTTCGTTGGCATCTGTTATGGAATACAGTGCGCTGAAATCTATATTAGTTAGTTCAATGTGTAAATGGTTGTAATTAATATGTTTAGCTATTTTGATAGGTTTATTTTTAGGAAGTGTTGTTAGGTATAGGATAACACTAAAGTGATCCGTAATTGTTGTTTGGAGAATAAGACAACGAGCTGCCAATTTTGTTTTAAGAAATGTGTGATCTAAGCAAGTTTTGTTATGTGTGGGAAGAGTATAAGCTGGCAATAAACCATGAAAAGCCATCATGTCGAGATACGCGGAAAGGCTACTGTCAGAACTTAGCTCGGCTATATTAATATTAATGTCACCTAGCAAGATAATATTACGTTTAGATGAATAAGTTGTTAATACTTGATTAATAGACTGTAGGAAATTGTTGATGTTTTTATACCCGGGTGGTCTATAGATAGCTAAAGCCTCCGTGATTCCGTGTACCCCTATCCCCATGTCATTGAGGTTTCAGCTTGTTAGTTAACATTTTCTAGATACATTACACTCATTCTCGTCTTCTATTGTTACGATATCGGTATGAAAGATACGTGGGAAAGTTAATACTTTTGTTTTGTAATATTTAGGAGTGTATGTTTAACGTTTATGAGGTGTCCATAGTACAAACTTTGCTTGGTTTTAAACTATCATCATTCATAAGCAAAGCGAACTTTGAAATAAAATACAACGAAATCAATATTTTTACAACAGAGTGAAAACTGTAGTTGACCTAGTGTATTCAATTTGTCAAAGCGTATGAAATTGGTTTGCTGAATCATTGCGTAGCATTGTTGGCGTACATATTGTTACAATCATTTTGGACGTAAAATTTTCAAAAGTAAACTATTTACACATTTTTTTAAAGTAGATGTTGATATTTGAAGTCATAACTAGACCTTACGATTGTTTGTGACACACTTTTTTCGGTTCTCTATTTTGTCTCATAATTTTTTTGTCCATAATCTAAGGTGTCATAACATTTTGTGTTCGAATCATCATGTGTCCGAATGGTAGCTAGCCCTAAATTCATGTCTTATAATATCACTTGTCCGAAAACCTAAATCCCTAAACATAACATGACCTAATTTTTTTTGCTATAAACATCACAATCTATAATATTTAAAAATCATAAATACTATATTCTAGTTTTACATAAAAAAAATGTTTCTGGCACTCGCCGGCCGCTGCCGCGGGACGCTCGCTTCGCTCGCTCGGCTCGTGCGCGTTGTGGTCACCATACTAACCTAACCTAACCAACTGTTTCTGACTTTTGCCCTAATATTTTATTTTAGGGCATGTGACTTTATAGCAAGAAAAAATAGGATATGTAATAATTATAGTACCCCATTTTATGACACACAAATATTATAGGTAAAGACGGTTAGGTAATATACGATTTCGTATACGCGAACATTATGGAAAGTGATAATTATAGAAAACTTGTTTGGGATTATGATTTTCGGACGATCGATATTCGGAGAAGAAAGGGACTACCACTTTTTTCGTATTTTTATCTGGATTTCAAAATTTGTAAATAATAATACTTATATTAATTTCTCAAGAAACGACTTAGTTCTGTGGTAACATATTAAAAACGAATTGAGAACCATCACTGGATTTTTGATTAATCGATTAACAAATAAAGAATACTTTAGTCAAAAACCTATAGCTAACCGTAAGGACATAAGTATGGGCCAAGTTCCCCTCTGTCATGGCAGTCTCAGAATACTGGCAGTATAGTTGAAAAAGTTGTGCAATCAGTGATTAATATTCTTTGTAAAGCTTATTAAGTAGAAATCTAAAGGTTTTTTTAAATAGTAAACCACAATCAATATTGTATGAAAAAAATAACTAAATGTAGCCTTATTTTTTATACAACTTATGATCATAAAGGACATCTAGCTAGTGTTTATATTTGGTAAATGCAAAAATAATAACAATTGGTTTGCGTAAGCTTCGATCCTAGAGCATTGTGCGCGGCAGCTGCGCTAAAGATTATAAATATATTATACCTAAACTACTTCTCTAAATATTTTAAAAGAATTGAGAATAGATATTAGAAACCTCTCCTAACATTTTATCTAAACCAGAGCCAGTTAACTGCTGAACTATATATCATGCTGTTGTAACTGCCGTTATAACTCGAATTGGAACAGGCCCAATAATGGAGAATAGGTCGTTACGTCTCTATTACTACTGTTAACGAATCATAGATCAACGATTGTATAGATGCTGTATCATATACTGTTCTTTAGGGTAATACGATGTATACAATGAGACTCCCTACCCTACTTGACTGTTTATTTCCAAACCAAATTCCATTTACGATTATTGGCATTGTTTGTTAGCGAAGACAAGTACAGTTAACATCTCTATCTCGTTTACCTGCTCTCACATGCTGATGCGAATTGTTGCAAGGGGGCTTACAAGCCTATACTTTAGTGAAATAGAACCTACAGGTGAATAGATAAAAGAGGAACACCATGGGTTTTAGTTGGAAGACCGGCTTCTTTTGGCCATTCTTTACACACTTACATCCTGAGGCCTCGTTGACTAGTAGAGGTTTGGGCTTAGATGAAGTGGTGAAGGTGTAAGTAATAGCAATATTATATTGTTTTGATGCTTTTTATTATTTTAAATGTTTATAAATAAAATTGAACATGCGCCCATTGCGCTTACCTATATTTATTAATTGCTTTAACATTAAAGCAAACGACAGTTTGACACTTTGTTCATGTTGACTGTTTTGCATATTATTTTATCGCTATCAAAAGTAGATTATCTAAAACGTTGATGAAAAAAGTATCGTTCGATATAAAAATTGATCAAAAATTAATCTCATCAAGTGTGATGATTTCAATGTTTTCATGGAAAAATATCGGTTAGATTCTCCGGAGAATTTAGGAAAAAAGTAGAAAAAATATTCGCTTTAGCTAGTTGAAGGATTTTATACCAAAATGTTTTTAGCGCTTTATGAACGCTGACAGTGAGAGTACTTGAACACGTCATTCTAACGCAAAAATATTATATTGATAGAATAAGTGACTAGATATTTCATTATTATACATATATAAGTAATATGTATGTCGGCGCGCCGCGCCGCTAATGGATTGTTTTAATTTTAAAATAAGCAATCATTACTATACGATTTATTGTTAATTTGTTAAGAACTCTACGTTGTCTAAACTCTTTCTATACTTTTCTTTTAATCAAGAAGGTTGTCTGTAAAATAAACTTTATGAGCGGCTAACCCCGAATAGAGTAGTAGTGTCACTTCGAAGGAAGGCAGCCGTCATTCGATGGACAACTGCCCTGGCGCCGGAGGGAAGAAAACGAAGAGCAATGCTAACCTATTGGCTCGTAATCTATTTTAATCTTGCTAACTATTTGTAATTTCGCTTTAAATAGTAACATAATTAAATAATAAGACGTTGTACAATAGAAGTGTGCTTTTATTTACAAATCCCGGTCGTTACAACGCCCACGATGGTTAATAAAAACCAAGACCGCAACGAAGCCCATCTTGACGCTCCGACATCAGAAGTGGGATTACCTGTGACGATCCAGGAGCAGAATACAGGTCAGTGCGTTAATACTTCACAAGATAATGAGTGTAAACGTTGGAAACGTCTTTTTGAGATGCAGCAACAAAGTATGTTGAAAATAGTTCGTACTATACGAGAACCACGTGTTTCCAGCAAGATAACGTTACCTGAGTTTAATCCTGATACTCCAGAGCATGACGCTCGCGCTTGGTGTGAAATCGTAGACATATGTTTACAAGAAAAAGCTATTTCTGGCAGTGATTTGATTATTATAATGAGCAAGGCACTCAAGGGATCAGCATCACCATGGCTTGCCCAATCTAGTTATTCTGGGATTACGTGGCCGCAATTAAAGGACCTGTTTTTAGCTCGTTATGATACTGTTGAAACCTTAGCTGCTAGTCTATGGCGATTACTCAATAGCACTCCAAGAGAAGGCGAGTGTTTATCTGCGTACGCTGGGCGATTTATGAGCACTATATTAACGCGGTGGAAGTCTTTATTGATGGAACAGATTGCGATTGCGCTTACTCTATTCTATACTCGATTCTATATTCGCTTATATACACACATCAAAAAAGTCTAAGCAACATGCATGATATTACAAATTTACCATTTATATTAATTAATTTCTAAGTATTTACTCACTCAAAGTGTATAGGTAAGTAAACTTTTTTGTTATTGATGACATACTGGATGGTTGTAAAAAAAAAAATTCGATTATGTTTTGTTTTTTTTTCATAAAATTCAAATGACTGCGAATTTGTTTGAATTTGAGTGCATGTTAATTGCTACGTTTTAGTCTTGATTTTATAATTTTACCAACCATTTAAATACAGTTGGCGACAAAATTGAATTGTTAGATATTCTTTACGTCATGGAGCGACGTCATTTGACGGCAGATGAAATGCAAAGAGCTGTAGGGATGTTGCAAGCGGGAAGTAATCAATCTCAGGTATCTCGACATTTTGGTATTCATAGAAGTGTTATTTGTCGTCTTTGGCAGCGCTACAATAATACAGGGGAACCCGCTGAACAGCATCCAGGCCGTAAAAGGAGTACAACCACTCGGCAAGACCGGTACATACAACTGACTGCAAGACGCCAGCCGATGTTAACCGCTCGAGAGATAAGTTTGAGGCTACAAAATTCAAGTGGTGTTGATGTAAGTCCCCAAACTGTGCGAAATCGACTGCATGAGTACGGCCTACGAGCTCGACGCCCTATCAGGTGCCCACCGATACGTCACGGGAATCGCGCTCGTCGAAATGAATGGTGTAGAGAACGCATAACATGGACCCAGGAACAATGGGATAAAATTATGTTTTCCGATGAGTCGCGATTCGGGTTTAGGCCTGATACAAGAAGGGTGCGAGTGGGTGCTAGTGTACCGTCGACCCGGAAATACTGAATGACTCAGGTGCGTTCAGGAAGTTCATCCATACAGCGGCTCAACAGTTATGGTATGGGCGGGTATTATGAAGAACAGGCGAACTGAGCTCGTTTTTGTAAATGGAAACATGAACGCTGAAAATTACGTTGAGGATATTCTCAGACCGTATGTCCATCCATTTGCACAAACCTTTGGCTCCGATTTTACGTTAATGCATGACAATGCGCGTTCACATACAGCTCGGCGAACCAGTGAATACTTGGCAACGGAGAACATCCAGGTATTGCCCTGGCCTGCACAATCGCCAGACCTCAACCCCATCGAGCACGCATGGGACATGCTCCAGAGACGTGTTTTGAAGGACTTGGACGGAGTGACAACAACCCAACAGCTGAAGGATTTGCTACAATTCCATTGGGAGCGAATACCGCAAGATGACATAAACAGTCTCATTAATTCAATGAATAATCGTTGCCGACAAGTTCTGAATAGCAGAGGAGGCCATACTTTGTATTAAATTGTCCTATTCTTTCACAATAAATTCATTTTCTTAAGAAATTTCAATTTGTAAAAAAAAAGTTTAGTTTCTTATGTACCTGTATATTCTAATATTGTTAATTTCTGTTATTAAAAGAACTTATAAAGAAAACAGCTGTTATTTTTACATCATAGAACCCTAAAAATATTATTTTAAAAATAAAATACAACGTTATAATTAAAATAAATGGTAAAATAAATTAATATAAATGGTAAATTTGTAATATCATGCATGTTGCTTAGACTTTTTTGATGTGTGTATTTCAAAAATTGAGCCGCGATTACAAAGAATCACATTTACTACTGAGATTGACACGCGTAATAAATTACAACAATAGCTCATGGCTTTCAACTTCAGAAAAAGAGGACCCTCGAACAGTGAGAAGAGTACTTCGACTGTGGAAGCGAAGAAGCCAAATGTGGATGTTACGTGGCAATGCTATAAGTGTGGCAACCCAGGTCACGTATCGTATCTAGTAAATGTCAAGGCAATAGTACTCGTGACCACAATACTAATACACCCTGAGATTTCAGATACCACCTCTAGACAGTCAAAGGATACCGGCACGCAGAAGAAGACGATTACTTCAACCTGCTTCAAGGGTGGTGAACGGGGCTACAGTGCGCCGTGCTGCCCTAGTATGGATGTCAACGCCAGCGATGCACGTACCGAACGACGAGTGGATGTCTGTTCCATTCAGCCAGCTACAGAACTGCTCTTATATAAACCCGGTGAGAGGTTTTCATTTTGTTTTGACTCATGACTAGCCTGTGTGGCAATGACTAGCCTGTGTGGCAATGACTAGCCTGTGTGGCAATGACTAGCCTGTGTGGCAAGCCTGTGTGGCAATGACTAGCCTGTGTGGCAAACTAGCCTGTGTGGCAAACTAGCCTGTGTGGCAAAGACTGGCCTGTGTGTCATTGACTGGTCTGTGTGTCATTGACTGGTCTGTGTGTCATTGACTGGTCTGTGTGGCATTGACTGGTCTGTGTGGCATTGACTGGTCTGTGTGGCATTGACTGGTCTGTGTGGCATTGACTGGCCTGTGTGGCATTGACTGATGTTTGTGACATATTTTGTAGTACCCTATTGTGTTCGTTGTATTTTTTATCACTGCAATAAAAGCAGAGGGAGTCAGTTGAGGGGTCAGGGAGACCGAGCGGGATATACTGTAATGGACTATGTCTTTGGCTTACAGATGAAACCGTCACACACGAGGACGTGTGATAATGCAGGACGGCCGTGTCGGCGAGCCGCGCCGCTAATGGATTGTTTTAATTATAAAATAAGCAATCATTACTATACGATTTATTGTTAATTTGTTAAGAACTCTACGTTGTCTAAACTCTTTCTATGTTTTCTTTTAATCAAGAAGGTTGTCTGTAAAATCAACTTTATGAGCGGCTAACCCCGAATAGAGTAGTAGTGTCACTTTGAAGGAAGGCAGCCGTCATTCGATGGAGAACTGCAAGAAAACGAAGAGCAATGCTAACCTATTGGCTCGTAATCTATTTTAATCTTGCTAACTATTTGTAATTTCGCTTTAAATAGTAACATAATTAAATAATAAGACGTTGTACAATAGAAGTGTGCTTTTATTTACAAATCCCGGTCGTTAACCCCAACCCACAACCGGTTCTTCCTCGTGGTCAAACTATTTTGTCTAACTAGTTTGACCACGAGGAATTTTGACAATTCCTCGTGGTCAAACTAGCCTTTTTACAGAACATACTGTATGAACATTAAACATACTAACTTTATAGCACTACATTTTAACTTCTTTATTCATATAACTGATAGTTCTGTTCAAAGAGAGAATTAAAACGTTATTTTCTAAAGTTCCCTTTGTAAATAAAAAAAATGATCTATAATAATTAAAAACATTGCTTTTTAAAAATATTATTGTTAAATCTCCTAAATATTTCAATGAAGCTGTTACAGCTATTTCAGTTTCAGGAGCAAATTGTTATTTAAAGTGTGATAGCATTTACCTCATTGTGGTATTTGGCGGTTACCTTTAAATAACATTAGCCAGTATGCATAGCGTGACCTAATAGCTCTTGCCTTAGTGATACCTGAACTACCTATTAATGAAGGAGTTATGTGTTCATTTATTATGCTTTATAAAGTAATTTAAAACGCTTAAGCTAAAATAGGACGACCTGGTTAGGTCGGCGGGAAGCCGATGGATGATGGAGGCACAGGACCGGGCAGGCTGGAAATGTTTGGAGGAGGCCTATGTCTAGCAGTGGGCGTCTATAGGCTGATATGGATGGATGAATGGAAGCTAAAGTAAGTAATAATTCACCTA
This sequence comes from Schrankia costaestrigalis, assembly GCA_905475405.1. NCBI lineage: Eukaryota > Metazoa > Arthropoda > Insecta > Lepidoptera > Erebidae > Schrankia > Schrankia costaestrigalis. The sequence continues at coordinate 11,439,614 of FR997829.1, read as the reverse complement.
TCTTACACATTCACATAACGTCATTTATTCCCAAACTAAGCAGAGCTTATATTATGGGTAATAGAGTTACCTAATAGCTAATTGTTAAGCTATATTATGTATTCTTTTAAAATTGATACTGAAAATAAATTTCAAACGAATAGTTCTTTTAAAAATAATGAGTTGTTAGGCTTGTACATCTCTTTATTTACATACAATTTTAACCCTTAAACCCTACCCGGGGGTCCAGTAAACCCCAGTGCTTTATTTTTTTTTAATATTTTAGCAAAAACGAAAAGCAGGGTCACGTGACTCCAGGTAATCCTCGATGACACCTTTGGCTATCTTATAATTAGTCGTGCATTCGCGCTACTGCATTGTAGGCTTAATTATGGCTGTTTTGGGGTTTATCAGACCCCAGGGTAGGAATAAAGTTATATTTTTGTGGTGTACTGATAGTTATATATTGGTTTCTGCTGTTCGTTCTGGTAATAAAATAAAAAGGTAAGATACATTTCTTGGTGTTTAATAATATAGTTATTGGATTATTAGATCATTTTACAAAAATTAATCGGCATATTGTATTTTTTTTACATTTTTAATGTGTTTTACGTAATTGTTTTGGTAAAGCTAAACAAAAATGGATGATCAGATTATTGACTGACTGCACGAAGAAGATTCTAAAGAGGAAGAGGTGTTGGGTGTTAACCGACTTCTGGAGATGGTGGACTTTTATAATAAGACGAAAATTGGTGTCGATTTGGTGGACCTGCTATGTCACAAATACAGTAGGTATGTATGGTTGCCTGTGCCGCGCTCCACAAACTATGGCCCACCTCTCATCATGTCCTGGATACCCTTACACCTGCACTCAGGAAGAGCTAATGATTGCCAGCGATAACGCAGTCAGTGTCGCAGAGTTTTGGGCTACATCAATTTAGTCTAGTATCGTTTTGCCATCGATACGCTAAGAAGAAGAAGTATGTCTAGGAGGACAAAGAGATGGCTAATGGCAGTTTTTTTATGGCCTAATCAATATAGAAGGTGTTAATTTATTTATTCTACTAAAAATGGCTACAAAAAAAAACAATGAAAAAACATCTCTTTCTAAAAAAACTAGCCTTGGACCTCATCACCCGACAAATGGAGGACAGATTTACATGGCCTTCTTTGCCCTCAAATCTCCAAGACCTCCTATGAGGAATTTTAAAAAAGAAGCGTCTTTTGGTCTTCGCAACTCCTGCTCTCATAGCAAAAAAAAAGAAATGCTGTCTGCCCAAGGGGGAAAAACCGGAAAACGAAGGTTTCCTGTGGGATGTGCCGTAAACCTCTCTGTGGTGAAGATACTGTGCCATGATGTGAGGAATGTGGCATCCAAAAAATAAAATGTTGTTTATAATGCATAATTAAACTGTTTTTTGAAATAAATAATTAATACATTAAATTTGCGTTTAATTTATTATTTATTCATGATTTAAATATGGGGTCTACGAGACCCCTGGGTAGGAATAATGTTTCTCCTAGGATGGGTAGGACTTAAGGGTTAATAGTCTGGGTTTCACATACATTACTTAACAATTTACAACATTTTCGACTAAGCTCACAAATGGAAAAAGTATTTAATTTTAACTGCATCCGAATTCCCAAAAGCAAATACGACAGTGTCGTTCGAAATATTTCATTAACGTCTTTCCTTTTCCACGTATAAACTCCAAAAAGGTCAAGAAGTGGTTTTTATTGGGAAGCTTCCCGAACCTTACTCTTACATAGAGACATGGACGCGACAATTCCTTGGAGAGTTTTAATATAAAGTGAAATAGGACATTCATCGTGGTCAGTTGAAAGTTACAAGGGTTTTAAAAGTTAAACGCATTCGAATTCTATTCGTAAATACTTTATTTTTTCATAAAAAAAGACTAGGAAGTGGTCTATTTTTTAATAGAGGCTTGTCTCGCGGGTATCCAGGCTTATTATGTTTTCATTAATATTATGTTTCACATAATATAGAATTGTATTGCGTAGGATTTCTCCGTGTGGTAACGCAGTAAGAATAGAATATGTCACCACCTGATCTCATCCCATGGGTGTCGTAAAAACCGAGGGACTATCCGTGAATATTATCTTTATGAAATAAAAAGAAGGAAAACTTGAAATTTAATCCATTTATAGATTCAGAGACTAGATATTTTATAATTATATCATATATATAATTATAGAAGAAGGAAACTTGAAATAAAAACCCATACTAATCCGTCTGGCCAGCGTGGTATTAGAAGGCCGTCATGGGAGGAGGCCTGTCCCTGCGGTGGGACATTAATGGGCTGTTATGATGAATGCGTAGGGGCCCCTAACACGACTACATTGACACCAAGCTAGTTTATTTATACAAAATTCTTTATTATTAAAGCTACTATTATTTAATTACACTAAATACGCTGTACAGATAATCGATACTACCAGACGAAACGACTACATAGCCCCTCGGGTCAACCGATGCACTGAACAATGATATCCAATAATCAAAGTCAATAACAGTCTCTGAGGTCTTTATATTTGGAACACAATACGTCTATTAAAGCGTTACTTGGTTTTAATTAACGCGAATCAAGCTATGATTTAAAATTACCGATAGTTTGGAAAAGCATATAAACTGTAGGTACACAAAATTATGATGAAATCATTTAATATTATTATTTTCATCGGTTCCTGGTATTTATAAAGCTTAAATAACAGGATTTGGTTATTGTGCTGTTATGATTTAACATACTTTATTTTAATCCGTTGATTTAAGCAGATGATGTAATTGTTGTTTCGGTTTGAGGGCTTTCCAACTTCACACAATTTGTAGTGCAATACAATACATTTTCGATTCAATAAATTAAAAAAAAATCACAATTAACTAAATAACTATTTCTTTTAAACTAATAGAAGAACTGATAAAATTTAACATCCTTCGCCTTGGTAAAGTTGTCTATGAACCTGTAGAGATTATAGCGTATTAAATGTGTTAATTAATAGCTTTCCTGTGATTCTAACTTCTGATCAGGATGTCAATGAGCATTAAAATTTAATTATAAAAACATTATCTAGTTCATAAAAAACAACACAACTTATAAACATTTATAGAAACAAGTAATATACTCGTATGTACCTGCAGTATAGGCACAAAGAAATTCATAAGGAATCTTTGATTATCTAAGGGATAACATAGAACAAGCGCTACCTACCTCTATACAATAAAAGTGACCCAGAAACATTAAAAAGAACAATAAAAACTCGTCAATCTCTTACCTACTAAATAAGGCATTAAGTGCCTAGTTTTTGTCAGCATACGTTGTAGGTTTGATTAAAGTAATAAATCGAGTGCGAGCCGGTTATCTGGCTCGGGAGGGAATTAAGCGACGACAGTCCCCGTTCCCTCGTAAATTGTCCCTCAAACCTACTCCTTTATTTAACATCTCAAGTATAAGAGAAACCGACTAATTATGCCATTGTGGCGACGCTAAGGTAATTACCTTCAACTTTATAGTATCGAATGGTGTTAAGATTTTCGCGATAGTCTCTGTTTAATTTTGTTCTGTTGTTTAAAGACTTTAATAGGAATATTACGTTGAACGTTTTTTATTTGAGACCAATTATTAAGAGTTAATTTGATTAAGTATTACTATAACCCTAATAAGTTAATAGGGTTAACACCTTGGTCAGACCAGAAGGTCCTTTGATTATGCGATACATTAAAATTTACTTAAGTTGTAAATACCACTTTTTACTAATGTTGTTCTTGCGTACTTCTTAGATCATAGACTTTACTCACTGAACGGGAATGGATGAATTAAGAACTTCATCATCATCATCTCAGCCAATTGACGTCCACTGTTGGACATAGGCCTCCTCCAAATATTACCTCCTTGTGAACAAGAAAATAAAGAAAGAACCTTAAAAACTTAGCAAACAAATAATATTAATGTTTTGAAATAATAATTCCACATTTCATACTACTTAGTAAGAAACTTACACTGTGACCTACTAACTATTGTAGGCTACTTCTGTGAATTTCCTCCTTGAGAAGATAATTATTTTAACATCGACGATGATTTTATTGGCATTCTCGCTTTTATAGTTCTGTTGTACGCGTAAAAATGTCTTTTTGTCTTAAAGACCGTGTTCTTTGTAAAAGTATATCTTTTTAATAAAAATAGCTCTAAAATTCTTCGTTTGATTGTCAATTTATTTTAAACTGTTTCGTAAACATTTTATAATAGCAATTTATATTTCTTATTTTACTTTAAAATAAATTAAAATTTATGTTTAATTTATGTTTAGATTAATAATTGGACTTTATGAATAAACAAACCTGGAACAGAAGTATGTGTAAAAACACTATTAAACCCATAAATTAGCATCTCAGATTATCCTAAAATAACTAAATTACATTATAAAAGTCATATATCATATTATATGCGAAGGAAAATAGCCGATGTAACTTTACTGGTGGATATAGCTCAGTCTAAAATTGACTCGCCTCACCTACTTGAGAATATACACGTCCGAGTTCCCACCAGATCTGTGCGTATTCCCTACCCACTCTACGTTCCCCAAAGCACGACAAAATATAGAAGCGGTTCTTTCTTTATTAGATCTGCTAATTCCATCAATAAAATAGATGACTCGAGATATGACCTAGACATATTCATTTCGAGTACCTCAATATATAGACGTACGATTGCTAGCAGGTGGTTTCTCTCCAATCAACTGCTTCTGTAATATTTTTAGGTATAATTGTATATAGTTCAAGTAGTACTTAGTTATAATTTATAGTATATTTTCATATGTATTAGTTTATAAGTAAGCTCTCTGTATATCGTTTTAAGTAAGACTTTCTATCCTGTATTTGTATCTCTCTTATTCAATTTGTAATGTATATGTGAAAACATTTAGGTATAATTGTATATAGTTTAAGTAGTACTTAGTTATAATTTATAGTATATTTTCATATTAGTTTATAAGTAAGCTCTCTGTATATCGTTTTAAGTAAGACTTTCTATCCTGTACTTGTATCTCTCTTATTCAATTTGTAATGTATATGTGAAAACATGTAACTGGTTCTTTGTTATATAATTAGTTCTTTTGTATAGATGTAAATAACTGTTTGTTTTCCGAATAAAATAAAATAAATAAAATAAATATAATTAATAGAGTTACAGTACTACTAAACTGCAGCACAGTACTCGCAAACATTTTTAATTACCTAATAGTTATTCCCGTATTAAAGTTTTTGGTCATGTTATAGATTTTCATAGATTTCTCGCTAAAAATAAGTTAAAGTCACCAAAACCGTGCTTGTAAAAGAGTTACATCGCGTCATGATAAAGTGCTCTTTCTAGTTTATACGCAATAGACAGCAAATGACGCGAATGATGCGTATTTATTGTACGCCTCGTATTGAGTTTAGACTCGGATCACGTCAAGAAAAATGCTTATCCCGATATCCCTACTGAATTACGTAATGCGTTTTGAATGTTATTTCTCAGTTCCCAAGTCAAACAAAAATAAGAAGAAGATTATTGGTATTATGGAAGTCTGTTGTAGAGCTTTTCTCTTCACCTTAATCTAGGGAGGATAATTTTGTCATTCAGTGTAGTAGTAAATTAGTTCATAACATAAAAAAACTTAATTAGGTATGAACAAGTGCCAAAAGTCTGATTGCGTTCAGTATCATTTCCACTTCCCTCGTTTACAAAGTAAACCACACAAAAATATTCATACTACAATTTAAAAATTAATCTAAAATTCATTTTTACTCTTTTAGAACATTGTTTACAAAGACCTTACTAAAAAAGTGAATTTTAAAGTAACTTTTAACCTTGTTAACCAATTTTTGTGTAATAATGATTTATCAGTTGTTTTAAAGAGCCAGGTTATTGTCATGGCAACTGTTATTCAAGCTAACGTCAATTTGCGAGCTCCGTATATTAAAAATCATTAATAAAGTTTAAGTTATCGCAGCGATCTGAAAAAAGTGTCTATAAACTCAGTTTTGCGTCATCTATACGTGGAGTGCACGAGGGGGCGCCGGGCCCCCCTCCTTGGACCACCTCTGGAACAAACATGCCTTTTTGACATAACGTTTTATGTAAAATCTTATATTTTGTGCAAAAAAGTACTAAAAGTGATCGACGAACGATTGTTTTTTTTGTGTCAACATGGGGGACCATTCTGGAGGGTCTGTGGCCCCTAACGCCCCCACTCCGTCTTCTATACCATCCACCGTCAGTGAGATATCTGACGTGGAGTCATTTATGAAAGTCGTGGGGAAGCTCTCAACCTTTATCACAGAGAGAGTATCAGCGGGCCGTAGCATTACCGCTCCAAATAAAAAGCTCATCACAACTGCTGCTGAAGAAATAAATAAAGCTATATCCCTTCTATCAGGATTTGTAGACCTAACATCACCGATCTTTCAAGAGGCACAGTCATCTAATTATGATGCTGGGGACTTGAAGAATAGCATTATAGCTGCTGTTCGTCAAGAAATGACAATTTTTAAGAAAGAAATAATCAGTAAGCAATCACCCCCTACATATGCTCAAATGACATCCTCCACTATCATGAAGTCTCAACCACCTAATCCACCTTCCACTAAACCTGCCATCATTATAGCATCAAAAAAAGATAATCCCACTCATACCGATACGCTGGCCTCCTGGAGGAAGGCGATCTCTTTCAAAGACACAACTTTTACCCCAGCTGGCGTACAGAAAGTGTCCAACAATAAACTACGTATAGAATTTGATAACCCGGAACACATGAAGATCACAATGAAGAAAATTGGTGAGTCGCACCCAGACATCTCAGCAGAAGTTTCTAAAAAGCTAAATCCAATGTTCATTATTAAAGGGGTCAGCTCGGGGGTTACTCCTGAAAGCCTCAAAGACATCATTATACAACAGAATACTCACATATTTAATGCAATTAACAACTCACCAACTACTTCTTCATCTATATCTGACTTCGAATTCAAATTTACTCGCAATAATAGAAACTCTAATTTGTATAATGCTGTCTTTGTGACTAACCCTCATCTTTGGCGTATTATTATTAATTTACAAAAACTAAATATTGATCATCAGCGAGTCCATGTGGAAGAGTTTGTGCCTCTTTTACAATGTTATAAATGCCTTAAATTTGGACACACAAGAAAACACTGCGTTGAAGTAGAGACACGATGCTCTTTCTGTGCAGAGTCAACTCATGAATATAAAGACTGCCCACATAAAAAGAATCCTAGTAAGGCCTTATGCCATAATTGCTATACACACCAAGCTAATGTTAACAATAAAAATAAAAACAACAAAGAGAAATTAGACCACAGTGCTACTTCTGACCTATGTCCAAGAAAGATTTTTATGACTACACGAACAAGAAATAGGATCGACTATGGATTCTAGATCTACTCAAGACATTTCCATTCACTCATCACTATCATCCACAAACACATATATTAACACTAACACTATACAAATAAATCTTGGACGTAGTAGGAACGCATTACATGAGCTCTCATTGTATTTAGGACAACATGAACCAGACTTTGTTTTTATTACTGAACCATACACTGGTAACTCAAATCATATGAAACTCACAAATGACAATTACACTTTATATCAATTTCCCACCAATCATCCCATTCGCGCTGCTATTGCAATTAATAATAATACTTCTGCTCTTGGAATCACAAGTCATTCAAATTCTAGTTTATGCATCATACAATGTAAAGACAGTACTACCAACCATTTATATCATCTCATTTCTGTATACATAGAACCACGCAATGATACTCATAACATACTTCACACTCTTGAATCATACATTCAGACTAATAATAATTCATCTTTCCTTATTTGTGGGGACTTTAATGGATGGCACTCTTGGTGGGGCTCACACAGAAATAACCCCAGAGGTGAACTTGTTGCTGATATAATTATCAACAATAACTTCATTATAGCAAATACAGGAGTAATACCAACATTTAACGCTATAACACGTAACCAACTACGCTCATCAATCATTGACCTCACTCTTCTTAGTAATCACCCATCCTTAACCATTAATAATTGGTCTGTTCAACCATCAATCATACCCAGTTCTGATCATAACTGCATTGTATTTGAAGTCTCGTTTACTAATACACACTCACACACACGTGCACACTTTACACGCAATAAAAAACTTAGCACATTTAAATATAATACTTCATTTGTTAACTGGGCTCAGATAAGAGACCAATTTATAGATGCGATTCATCAGGAATTACCACCTATTAATAATATTAATAACACCAATGCAGAGGACATTGATAATCTTATCAATGACATGACTTCTGCTATACAGCATGCATGTGATATCACTCTCCCCAAGTCCGGTAGAGCAACGCAGAAACCACCCTTCTGGAATGATAATTTACAGGAGCTTAAGCGGAAGGTATTGATCACTCATCATAGGCTATTAAGATACAAAAGACGTGGCCTACCTCTTGATTTAGTACTTATTGAGAGAGAAACCAACAGGAAAGCATACTCAGATGCCTTTTGCACTGAAGCTACTAATAAATTTAAAGAATTCTGTCAGTTGCAAATTAAGGAAAATGAGTGGTCAATTACGAACAGAATAATTAAAACCAAACCATTGGCTCAACCACCCTGTACTTTACAATTAGATAATGGCACACACACGAACTCAACAGAAGACACTGCACATGCTTTACACAATCATTTCTTCCCATCTGACACCCCTGACATTCTCTCTTCACAGCAAAACACTAGATCCTTAATGACACAACCCATTGATACTTCTTCTGAACCTCACTTCACCTATACTGAATTGCTTAATGGCATTAAAAACATGAATCACAAAAAAACACCTGGAAAAGATCATCTCACATCTGACATCTGTCAACAATTTATTCAATTATTTCCTGATTATCTCATACAAATTTTTAATCGTTGCCTTGATATATCACACTTCCCCACTCCTTGGAAACACGCTCTTATCAAAATTATTCCAAAACCTAATAAAGCTACATACTCACAACTCACCTCATTTCGCCCCATTGGTCTCATAAATGTGTTTGGAAAATTATTTGAAAGGTTAATCATGGACCGTCTTACTTACCACATCAACATTAACAATCATAATAATAATAAGCAATACGGTTTCAAAAGTCAAATTTCCACATCACACGCAATATCAAACGTTATCAAAATCATTAAATCAAAAAAGAATGAAGGAGACCATGTTCTAGCTACCTCGCTAGACATCAAAGCAGCGTTTGACAATGCCTGGTGGCCAGCTGTATTTCTCCGCCTTCGACAATATCAATGCCCTGCAAATATTTATAATATATTAATCAGCTACTTCACTAATAGAAATGTTGAGTTGATCTTTTCTGACACAAACATCATCAAACCAATGACGCGTGGTTGCATACAAGGTTCTGTGTGTGGTCCTACTATGTGGAACCTAATTATGGATGAGCTTCTAGAGATAGCCCTTCCTGATGGGTGTCACATACAGGCCTGCGCAGATGACGTCATGCTCATTACCCATTCACGTTCACTTAGCACTCTACAAACAATCACCAATAATGCTCTCAATTCCATCGCAGAATGGGGAAACTCAGTTAAACTTACTTTTGGACCACAGAAAACTACACTCACAGGCTTTACACGTAAATCAACTAAACTTGACATACACATGCATAACAACAAAATTGCATTCACACGAGACTTCAAGTATCTTGGAGTCATCATAGATGATCAATTTAAATTCATCAAACATACAAAATATATCATTGAAAAGGCCAAAAACATATTTTATAAATTATTAATTTACATGCGCCCCACTTGGGGTATACATTCCGATAATATACGTATTATATTTAATCAAGTTATAACTCCTATTATTACATATGCATCATCTATCTGGACACGTGCATTAGATTTCAAACTCATTCAGAAAAAATTACTTTCATTTCAACGTCTATTCGCCATTAAAATCATACGTGGATTTCGCACTACAAGTACTATTGCTTCCATCACTCTTGCTCAACTCACTCCTCTCCCTGATATAATTAGAATTTCATCACAAATTGAGACATCGAGACTTACGGGCATCTCATCCCTTCTCCCCCTTGACATTCCCCTTGAACGACCTACTCCATCCTCCACTCTCTTGCATCCTTCCCTCCGTGAACCAATTACATTCACTGAATTGGACACTATAAGAGATTTTGAGAACCTCTCTACTTATCAATCTTGGTGCGTCTTTACTGATGGCAGCAAGCACGATGAGTTAGTAGGTTCGGCCTTTGTCGTGTTTGATCCCACAGGTGAATCACATATTACAAAGAAATTCAAACTTCACTCCTCATGCTCTGTATATCAAGCTGAACTGTTAGCCATACAAAATGCTTGCTTATGGATCATTAATAATACACATATTACACCTTCTTCCTCTTGCTACATCCTCTCTGACTCTAAATCTTCTCTTCAAGAACTATCTAATCCTTATTCACACAATCCTCTATCAGTTAACATATTCAGACATTTAAACACACTAAAAAACAAACAAGTTCATATACATTTCGCATGGGTAAGGGCACATATTGGCATTCCTGGAAATGAAGAGGCTGACTCTGCAGCAAAAACTGCAGCTAACATGCACAAAGCACCGGACTACTTACATACACCTTTTTCATACGTCAAACTGATACACAAAAAACAATTACACACATCCTTACAAGGGCTGTATGACAACTCTGAAGGAGCAACTTACACTAAACAACTTTTTTCTTCTTTTCAAGATATATCCAAGTTTTTATCTATCATTAAACCATCCTTTCCTATCACTCAACTACTCACCAATCATGCATACCATAAATCGTACCTTCACCGCTTTCACATAACCAATAATGATCTTTGCCCCTGTGATAACTCATCAATTCAAACATTTAGACATTTAATTCTTGAATGTCCACGCTTCCAAATTACTCGTTTACCTTTTATATATACATGTGAGAACCACGATATAGACCCATACAATCCACACTACTTAATTCATTTAATAAAATACGAAGAAACAGTTAACATATTCATCAACCATATTTCATATATTATTAAAGAATTAAAACATTTTAATCAAACTTAGCGATACAGTGAAGTATATTCACACATGCACATATAACTTGCTACATATACTTGCTGATGATTTGTATAAAGACCTGTAAATTTTGTAATTTTTATGTAAATATTGTCTTTTATTTTAGTTCACACATTTATATTTTTCTTCTTTATTGTTAATCTGTTTTGTTTAAATAAGTGTCTGTTTTGTTTGTTTTTTATCTGATTGTATAATAAAAAAAAAACATGCATTCTTTACCATACAATGAAATATGCTATACAACTAAAAAATTGCAGTTGTCAAAAAAAAAGATAAAAAAAATATAAAAAAGGATGTATGTAAATAACTTTAACTTTATTTTATATGTTAAGCATTGTTGTAATCTAGAATACTTTTGTCAATTCTTATGTTCTTCTTATTTTATTGTTAACCATTCATTTGTACTATTCACCACATTATACATTAAATAATAATACTGCAAAACGATCCTAGAAGAAGGCGTAGACCATTAGCGCCACTTCTAGGATCTTGCTCTACTAGATTAATTAAAAAAAAAAAAAAAAAAAAAAAAAAAAAAAAGCCAGGTTGACGAGAACACCAGTTTTGGTACTTACACTGAAAGAAATAGTTTAAATTTCTTTGAAATTATGAGTTTATTCGATAAAATTAAAAATGTTGTTTTATCGATGTCCTAATTTTTGATAACAATTAAATTGAAAATCCATAAGTTAGTTTATTAAAAAACGAAGACCTTTAATATGTCCATATCTCTTAAAATATTCAAACCGCAGACATTAAACATTTATTTGTGAAATAGCTGAATATTTCGAAATGTAGTAATTACAGCCGTTCGAGCGCTGATTAACGTCATTATGTTCAATTATGTTCTCATGGGTGGAACTTGAACACCTTCGTAATTGAAATGTGAAACATATTCTGTTTTTAATGCAACAAAGAGATGTTTAAGTGATACTTTGTGGTTTTCATTCTTTTATAAAATTTTATTTAAGTAGTGTTCATTGTGTAAAATTAATATTATAATGCTATTTTTTAATGGTTTTAAATTAAAAACGGCCTTGTTAGATTAGGTTAGACGTTATTAAATTTGGTTTAGTAAAGGAGGCGACATGGCGACAATAAAGAACCGCATCAAAATCCGCTGCGAAGTTTAAAAGATTTAAAGCATACAAAGGGACAGAGAAAGCGACTTTATTTTATACTATGTATATGTTACGGGCAATTTGATAAGTCCGGGCACTATTAATAATGACCGGTCTGTATTCATAATGCCCGACTCAATGTGATTAAAACAGCATAATTAATCACTTTTCCCGTCCATTATGAATAATGCCCACCCTATCTTGAGCAAAGTAATAAAATAGGCGAACTGTAGTGTTTTTGTTTATTAAATGAAATTAAACTTACAAAATTTTCATGAAAAGTTAACAAAAAATAAACTATTGGACATAGTAGTACAAAATAAACATTTTACTTAAATGTTTCTGGCACTCGCCGGCCGCTGCCGCGGCCCGCTCGCTACGCTCCACAGTGAACGATTGGACCCGATCATGCTCGACAAAAAGGGTCAACGAATTTCTTCCATTGCAATAGCTATAATGATAGCCAACACCATAACTAACATGACCTCGTATTTTTTTTTTAAAAACCTTCACATTTTTTTTATATATTTTTTTAAAGTCAGAAAATGGTTAAAAATGAAAATAAATTGTCGATTTAGTTATGCGTCTTTGTTAACATCTCTGAGTTTTATTTACAAATAAATTGAAACTATCTGTTATGAATCGTAAAGTGGTTGGTAAGTAGTATTTTATTTATATATAACAACTGTAAAAACATGTTCGGTTATTGAGATATGTACAGTGGAACCCGTTAGATACTCAATTTTTCTACATCTTCTATGTTTGTTAGAGTGAAACTTATAGATACTTTGGTACCCAGGCTGTATTTTTTATATATTATAGCCACATTAATGCTACACACATCAAAAAAGTCTAAGCAACATGCATTTACAAATTTACCATTTATATTAATTAATTTCTAAGTATTTACTCACTCAAAGTGTATAGGTAAGTAAACTTTTTTGTTATTGATGACATACAAAAAAAAAACGACGTAAAAAATGACGTAAAAAAAAAATTTCGATTATGTTTTGTTTTTTTTCATAAAATTCAAATGACTGCGAATTTGTTTGAATTTGAGTGCATGTTAATTGCTACGTTTTAGTCTTGATTTTATAATTTTACCAACCATTTAAATACAGTTGGCGACAAAATTGAATTGTTAGATATTCTTTACGTCATGGAGCGACGTCATTTGACGGCAGATGAAATGCAAAGAGCTGTAGGGATGTTGCAAGCGGGAAGTAATCAATCTCAGGTATCTCGACATTTTGGTATTCATAGAAGTGTTATTTGTCGTCTTTGGCAGCGCTACAATAATACAGGGGAACCCGCTGAACAGCATCCAGGCCGTAAAAGGAGTACAACCACTCGGCAAGACCGGTACATACAACTGACTGCAAGACGCCAGCCGATGTTAACCGCTCGAGAGATAAGTTTGAGGCTACAAAATTCAAGTGGTGTTGATGTAAGTCCCCAAACTGTGCGAAATCGACTGCATGAGTACGGCCTACGAGCTCGACGCCCTATCAGGTGCCCACCGATACGTCACGGGAATCGCGCTCGTCGAAATGAATGGTGTAGAGAACGCATAACATGGACCCAGGAACAATGGGATAAAATTATGTTTTCCGATGAGTCGCGATTCGGGTTTAGGCCTGATACAAGAAGGGTGCGAGTGTACCGTCGACCCGGAAATACTGAAAGACTCAGGTGCGTTCAGGAAGTTCATCCATACAGCGGCTCAACAGTTATGGTATGGGCGGGTATTATGAAGAACAGGCGAACTGAGCTCGTTTTTGTAAATGGAAACATGAACGCTGAAAATTACGTTGAGGATATTCTCAGACCTTATGTCCATCCATTTGCACAAACCTTTGGCTCCGATTTTACGTTAATGCATGACAATGCGCGTTCACATACAGCTCGGCGAACCAGTGAATACTTGGCAACGGAGAACATCCAGGTATTGCCCTGGCCTGCACAATCGCCAGACCTCAACCCCATCGAGCACGCATGGGACATGCTCCAGAGACGTGTTTTGAAGGACTTGGACGGAGTGACAACAACCCAACAGCTGAAGGATTTGCTACAATTCCATTGGGAGCGAATACCGCAAGATGACATAAACAGTCTCATTAATTCAATGAATAATCGTTGCCGACAAGTTCTGAATAGCAGAGGAGGCCATACTTTGTATTAAATTGTCCTATTCTTTCACAATAAATTCATTTTCTTAAGAAATTTCAATTTGTAAAAAAAAAGTTTAGTTTCTTATGTACCTGTATATTCTAATATTGTTAATTTCTGTTATTAAAAGAACTTATAAAGAAAACAGCTGTTATTTTTACATCATAGAACCCTAAAAATATTATTTTAAAAATAAAATACAACGTTATAATTAAAATAAATGGTAAAATAAATTAATATAAATGGTAAATTTGTAATATCATGCATGTTGCTTAGACTTTTTTGATGTGTGTATTTATAAAAATAATAATTTTAAGCAGCACACTGGTGTTCATTATATTTTTTTTTTCGGAACACCGTATTTAAATCTCGAAAAATATTTTTTCGATAAATGGGTGAAACACTCAAAAAATGACTAAAAAACACGGTTTTTTGATTATCTATTAATAAGGTGAGCTACTGAGGAGTCGATCAGGCGTTTAAAAATGGTGATAGCACAAAATTCCACCAAGTAAAACGAAAAATGGTTTCTAAGTGGAAAGTGATATGAACGTTTTTTTGACTTCCAAAGCAGGTTTTTACTGGTTGAACAGTGAAACCATAAAACTTACTGTAAAATGTTTATTATGATAAAACATACGTCAAGATATCTTTTACACATAATTACAAGCTCTAAATATTTTTGTCGACCATGCTTATATGGGCATCGTTCACTGTGCGCTCGCTCGGCTCGTGCGCGTTGTGGTTGCCATACTAACCTAACCTAACCAACTGTTTCTGACTTTTGTCTTAATTTTAGGATTTTAGCTTTTTTTTAAGCTATCTCAAACACTAACTTATTACATGGACCACGGACCGTCGGCCATTATTAATAATGGCCGGTCAAAGTGATAAATATATCACTTTGGCCATCGTTATTGGGCATTATTAATAAAGGCCGGTCCTTATTAATAATGTCCAGTTAATCACGTTGCCCGTATCATATAGATGTGAACCATTCATTCTGAAAACAAAAATGGTCGCAATTAATGTCTTCACAATAGAACCATGACCCGTATGTATCATGCAAATCAAAAAAGGCTTAAAAGGTAAAATAAAAAAAATAAGTTAATTAAATATACAAAGCGAAAGAAAAAAATGTTAAGCGAACATTATCTCAAAAACAGATAGGTAATTGTCTTTTAGAAGACAGCTACAAGGAAAACTATTTACACACAACTAGTTATATTATAGTTATACATTTATCATAAACGGAGCGTGGGCACAGCAAAAGTTACATAACACAGAATTTAATACATACTCCGCAAATCCCTATTGGCCCATAAAATAGAAACGAAGAAGTTTTAACAAGCACTCACCAGTCGGCGTATAGCCCGTGTGTATCCTAAACAAAGGTGTCAAGAACGTTATCTAGCTGTGTCCCCAGAATTAACGGCGGAAGAGGCCTTCGCCTCGGCTGCAATAAATTACGTCTCAAGTTGATCCCACTCACCAGATAAATCAAATGTAAAGGACCGAATGGGAATTCGATGATGCCCCTGTTTATTTCGATTTAGCAAAGACCTTTTGGCCCAAGCCCGATTTGTGGATTTTCAACGTGAGTAGCGTTATTGAAGTTGTTCTTTATTGGGGTGCGTGTGACGTTCACCACGTGTGATTTCAAGGTCGTATAGTTTTTGATTTAGCTATTTTCACACAAATAAAATACTTTGTATCGAGTCAATACGTTTTCATTCATGAATAGAATGCTTGAATATTTTAGTGAAATATTTTGTGTATGTTCTTTGTGAATGCTTAAACAAGTTTGTTAATTAATAAAGTTATGTATTCCGTTTTTTCGGTTAAAGCTATCCGGAATTTCTGTGTTAACTAAGCTGAGACACGTTATTTACAATACGAGGGAATGCGTCGACGTTCCTTGCCGTCCTGGGAATTAAGCAATAACGGAACTAGAGAATAAACACCGAAAGATAAGTATACACACACAATACACTGGGCCACATATTCAGAGGACGCGGTACTACTAAAAGTTTTCACATAAATCAGTGGGCTAACTTTATTCAAACGACTCTCTGGCGACATTCGTTCGGAATCCACGTCAAGTGAAACTTTGTGTGGAGTAGCTTCTTTGTAAAAGTGCCCAGAGTAACCCGCCTCTTCTTCACCGAGTTGGTTTGCTTCATGAACACGTATGTTACGTAGTTGAACGCGTTAGGCGTTTTGTAACAACTAACTGTTGCTTATCTTTATAACTAGATATTGAAGCCGATTTTATCAAATATAGCTTTACTCTTGGCGGAGAAGTTTTGGAAAAGTAAAGTAGGTTTTATTTCGTCGTTTGCCTTAGGGATTAGGAAAATGCTTTTCGTTTACTTTTGTAGATAAACTGTTTCGATTACAAAAAAAGTATTTTGAGACAGATTTTGTAGATTTTTTATAAAGTTCTTATTCGATTTACTTAATTATTTTAATCTACTTGACGCTGACAGTCAGTTGCTATCACTGATTCATAAACGCTACCGCTAGTTAAGGAATGACGGAAAGGTTATTAAATAGATTGGACACCGCTCAGTGTTGTCGCATCTGAGTGTCTTCGTGTTTTGGAGTGTAAAAACTCGCACCTGGCTGTGGTCGCAGTGACTCAGCTATCAGGGGACGTCGAATGCCTTGGCGTCAAGAACTTTCAACACCAAGTTTCAATAATCCAACGATTAAATATAAAGTCTCACTAAAAATCCGTTTTGTTTAACAGCCCTTTTGTTTAGCAGGAGAAATTTATACTATTTTATAATTATTAACTATAACGTAAATGCTACAGCTATAAAAAGAAACAGATTATCAAAGCAGTAACGTCAACGTCATCCTTAAAATAAATTGACTTAAAAATAACAACTTGTAGATAATATTTTAAACGTTCTAATAATATTTTTAGACTATCAACGAGACATCGATGAAGCATTATCATGTCTCATAAATAGATTACAACCGGCTTAATAATTTGGCTATAATAAGCTTAAAGGTGGAAATAAAATCGATTGATCACTTTATAGCCGTACTTGAGTTATAAATGTGTTAATTAGTTTATTTTTAGGTTATTAGTAAGGAGTAAGTATACACAGTGTCACCAACCAAACGCCTTGAGTTTACAGCTAAGAAAAAAGCCTAAGATATTACCTTTACGAAAATAAAAAAAAAACAATAATCTGTTTGTCTGGCCAGTGCAGTATATGTAGTTCAGTTTATCTTTGAGTCCTGGGCTTCTGTACTTGTAATAGAACATTAATGAACTGTTCTATTAAAATAAAAGTACTAAGTAGTCACGTACGAGCCTTGCTGCGAGAAATGTCTTTGAGAAACGAAAATATAGTCATTTTGTTTTGTGTTGTTTTATTATGGCAGCGAAGCAATCTTAGCAGCAAGATATTTAAACCAACTTTTATTTTTAAAGGTAATCTACAAGTTTTTCCAAGTTTTCCATCAGCCTACCACTTAACTAGTTCATTAAAATTCATTTAGTAGTCGACGAGTTACCCGCGAAGCTGAGAAGCGATCACGGCTCTCTAATCTGTAAGGTAGTGAGAACAGGCCGGTGGGAACAGTCCACATGTTCAATTTAATGTTATCTGCATTCACCGCAGCTTCATATTGCACTGCTACTGAAATTCGTAATCAGAAATGTATTTTCTAGTGACATTGAGATATATAAATAAAAGCTAAAGCTTCTTCATATATTTATATAAATAAGGAAACCCTGATATAAGCCCTTTACTAATCAGTTTAGCCACCTTAGTATATGTAGCCATAGGAATTATGTAGCATTAGGAATTAATCACACAAACTTTTTTTTGACTCCTGTAAGCTAGGATTACCTTAGCCACCAGCAAAGCAAGTTAACTACTTTTTTATTTTTAAAGTAATCTACAAGTTTTTCCAAGTTTTCCATCAGCCCACTTAACTAGTTCATTAAAATTCATTTAGTAGTCGACGAGTTACCCGCGAAGCTGAGAAGCGATCACCGCTCTCTAATCTGTAAGGTAGTGAGTACAGGCCTGTGGGAACAGTCCACATGTTCAATTTAATTTTATCTGCATTCACCGCAGCTTCATATTGCACTGCTTCTGAAATTCGTAATCAGAAATGTATGTTCTAGTGACATTGAGATATATAAATACGTTTAAAAGCTGTATTTGATGTTTTGCAATAGTTATGTGACATTCTGTTGTTTGCATTGGCCTGAGTTTTTTTTATTTACAATGAAAAAAAGGTGAACCTCTTTATTCGGTGAGCAAAAACTCTAGATAAAATTACGTTTAAGGAGAAAGAAACATAATTATTAATTTATCTGAATTGATCATCGTGCCAAGTAATAGGATTTATACTCTGTAAAGACCAATAACCAACAAAATCACTTTTCTTTAAATCCATTTATTTTATTAAACATCGTTTGATAACAGAAAAATTCGTTGTTTATGTCATATCTCAACAAAAACTCTTTGTTCAAATATCTGTATACTGAAACATTGCCTTTACAGATATCGAATTTACATAAAAGTAATTCACTTAATTGAGGGCAACTCCACATTTTTCAATCGATAATGTTGTTGGGGAATATCAGTTTTTATTTGTCTTTGAGTCCTGGGCTTCTGTCCTTATAATAGAACATAAATGAACTGTTATAGTTAAATAAAACTCCTAGTGACAAGCAAGTATGAGCCTTGCTGCGAGAAATGTCTTTGAGAAACGAAAATATACTCATTTTGTTTTGTTTTGTTTTATTAAGGATTACCATTCATGCAAGCCTTTTAACAACACTAGCGAAGCAATCTTAGCAGCAAGATATTTAAACCAACTTTTGTTTTTAAAGGTAATCTACAAGTTTTTCCAACTTTTCCATCAGCCCACCACTTAACTAGTTCATTAAAATTCATTTAGTAGCCAACGAGTTACCCGCGAAGCTGAGAAGCGATCACGGCTCTCTAATCTGTAAGGCAGTGAGTGAGTACGGTGGGAACAGTCCACATGTTCAATTTAATTTTATCTGCATTTACCGCAGCTTCATATTGCACCGCTACTGAAATTCGTAATCAGAAATGTATTTTCTAGTGACATTGAGATATATAAATACGTTTAAAAGCTGTATTTGATGTTTTGCAATAGTTATGTGACATTCTGTTGTTTGCATTGGCCTGAGTTTTTTTTATTTACAATGAAAAAAAGGTGAACCTTTTTATTCTGTGAGCAAAAACTCTAGATAAAATTACGTTTAAGGAGAAAGAAACATAATTATTAATTTATCTAAAGATCATCGTGCCAAGTAGATAATAGGATTTATACTCTATGAAGGCATTGGTCATGGATCAAACAAAATAACTTTTCTTTAAATCCATTTATTTTATTAAACATTGTTAATTGATAACAGAAAAATTCGTTGTTTATGTCATATCTCAAAACGTCGTCAACTGTCAAAAACTCTTTGTTCAAATATCTGTATACTAAAACATTGCCATTACAGATATCGAATTTACATAAAAGTAATTCACTTAATTGAGGGCAACTCCATATTTTTCAATCGATAATGTTGTTGGGGAATATCAGTTTTTATTTACCAAAGCGTAATCTGATTTTCAAATAAGTTGGTAAGTTTGCGCTCGCCCGGTCACAAACAGTATTTTAATAAAAGTTAATTTATTCAATAAAAGCCTCGGAGGATCTGTCCTGTTTTCTCTATGAAATTGGAATTTGATTTTGTTCAGACGTTGCCAATTGTCAGTGAATAGGTAGTTGAAGATTACAGTTTACGAAAGTAAAACTCACTTGGAAAAGGTTAAATATAGTAAAATTACGTAATACGTATGTTATAGTAAAATTAAAAGTAAATATCGTAACGTAATCAGTTGAAAATGAAAGAAAAACAGTCCCTGGATATTCGTATTAACCAGTCGTAAATACTTCTAACAAAGCAGTTATTAACCAGTAATTAAGCCCACCCACTTGTTCATAACTACAAATCCTATTTACCATGATTTAAACACGTGATGTCACAAAAAGCATACTTTTAAAATTAGGGCAAACATTAGCGAACCAATAAAATTTAATTACCTTGTCAGTTGAGTCTAAACAGCAGTATTTTACTTGACATATTTATGTACGTTGTTTTAATATTTAAGGTGTTTACGTTTTTTTTTTACCATGGCGGTTAAAAGGTTAAAATTCATTTAGTAGTCGACGAGTTACCCGCGAAGCTGAGAAGCGATCACCGCTCTCTAATCTGTAAGGTAGTGAGTACAGGCCTGTGGGAACAGTCCACATGTTCAATTTAATTTTATCTGCATTCACCGCAGCTTCATATTGCACTGCTTCTGAAATTCGTAATCAGAAATGTATGTTCTAGTGACATTGAGATATATAAATACGTTTAAAAGCTGTATTTGATGTTTTGCAATAGTTATGTGACATTCTGTTGTTTGCATTGGCCTGAGTTTTTTTTATTTACAATGAAAAAAAGGTGAACCTCTTTATTCGGTGAGCAAAAACTCTAGATAAAATTACGTTTAAGGAGAAAGAAACATAATTATTAATTTATCTGAATTGATCATCGTGCCAAGTAATAGGATTTATACTCTGTAAAGACCAATAACCAACAAAATCACTTTTCTTTAAATCCATTTATTTTATTAAACATCGTTTGATAACAGAAAAATTCGTTGTTTATGTCATATCTCAACAAAAACTCTTTGTTCAAATATCTGTATACTGAAACATTGCCTTTACAGATATCGAATTTACATAAAAGTAATTCACTTAATTGAGGGCAACTCCACATTTTTCAATCGATAATGTTGTTGGGGAATATCAGTTTTTATTTGTCTTTGAGTCCTGGGCTTCTGTCCTTATAATAGAACATAAATGAACTGTTATAGTTAAATAAAACTCCTAGTGACAAGCAAGTATGAGCCTTGCTGCGAGAAATGTCTTTGAGAAACGAAAATATACTCATTTTGTTTTGTTTTGTTTTATTAAGGATTACCATTCATGCAAGCCTTTTAACAACACTAGCGAAGCAATCTTAGCAGCAAGATATTTAAACCAACTTTTGTTTTTAAAGGTAATCTACAAGTTTTTCCAACTTTTCCATCAGCCCACCACTTAACTAGTTCATTAAAATTCATTTAGTAGCCAACGAGTTACCCGCGAAGCTGAGAAGCGATCACGGCTCTCTAATCTGTAAGGCAGTGAGTGAGTACGGTGGGAACAGTCCACATGTTCAATTTAATTTTATCTGCATTTACCGCAGCTTCATATTGCACCGCTACTGAAATTCGTAATCAGAAATGTATTTTCTAGTGACATTGAGATATATAAATACGTTTAAAAGCTGTATTTGATGTTTTGCAATAGTTATGTGACATTCTGTTGTTTGCATTGGCCTGAGTTTTTTTTATTTACAATGAAAAAAAGGTGAACCTTTTTATTCTGTGAGCAAAAACTCTAGATAAAATTACGTTTAAGGAGAAAGAAACATAATTATTAATTTATCTAAAGATCATCGTGCCAAGTAGATAATAGGATTTATACTCTATGAAGGCATTGGTCATGGATCAAACAAAATAACTTTTCTTTAAATCCATTTATTTTATTAAACATTGTTAATTGATAACAGAAAAATTCGTTGTTTATGTCATATCTCAAAACGTCGTCAACTGTCAAAAACTCTTTGTTCAAATATCTGTATACTAAAACATTGCCATTACAGATATCGAATTTACATAAAAGTAATTCACTTAATTGAGGGCAACTCCATATTTTTCAATCGATAATGTTGTTGGGGAATATCAGTTTTTATTTACCAAAGCGTAATCTGATTTTCAAATAAGTTGGTAAGTTTGCGCTCGCCCGGTCACAAACAGTATTTTAATAAAAGTTAATTTATTCAATAAAAGCCTCGGAGGATCTGTCCTGTTTTCTCTATGAAATTGGAATTTGATTTTGTTCAGACGTTGCCAATTGTCAGTGAATAGGTAGTTGAAGATTACAGTTTACGAAAGTAAAACTCACTTGGAAAAGGTTAAATATAGTAAAATTACGTAATACGTATGTTATAGTAAAATTAAAAGTAAATATCGTAACGTACTCAGTTGAAAATGAAAGAAAAACAGTCCCTGGATATTCGTATTAACCAGTCGTAAATACTTCTAACAAAGCAGTTATTAACCAGTA
Source organism: Schrankia costaestrigalis (assembly GCA_905475405.1). NCBI lineage: Eukaryota > Metazoa > Arthropoda > Insecta > Lepidoptera > Erebidae > Schrankia > Schrankia costaestrigalis. The sequence continues at coordinate 11,416,911 of FR997829.1, read as the reverse complement.
ATTAAGCCCACCCACTTGTTCATAACTACAAATCCTATTTACCATGATTTAAACACGTGATGTCACAAAAAGCATACTTTTAAAATTAGGGCAAACATTAGCGAACCAATAAAATTTAATTACCTTGTCAGTTGAGTCTAAACAGCAGTATTTTACTTGACATATTTATGTACGTTGTTTTAATATTTATCGAATGTTGAATAACTACAGAATTTAGCCGCAATTGCCAGTTGTTTATGTATTTAAGTCATTAACATCAGGGGAAAACTTTTTGCGGGTATCCGAAGATTTTTGTAGTCCCTCAATTCACCGCACTAACAGCGTGTGACTAATTTTATAGCCCTTAACGTCATTTATAACATCACATAAAAATATTAAATAAATTCCATTACATAAATCACCTAGTTTGAGTATCAGCAAATCCTTGTTTAAAATATCAAATGACAAGCGACTTAAATACTTATGTCCAAATAGTTGGACGCATATTTCAGATTCAGGTCCATTTTTTTAAATTTTAAACCATATTTTAAACATCTACCACATTTATAATTTCAACACTCAAAAGGTATATAACACATGAAGTTTAAAATAAGTCACCAAAACTTTTACCGGCAGTTCGTAGATAACAAAGAATAACTGCGAGGCCGCGGGCTCTTGCTGCAATGCCTACTGATTTATTTGAAAAGTTACTTCTTAAAAGTATTCTAAAGAAAGAAGAAACCATGTTTGGCCAGTCTCAAAACGCTCGAGGTACTGATATTTGGAAATGCAAATTCAAAAAGAAAGTTATGTTAAACTGTTACGTGGCGTGAGCCTACATTTATGGAGTAGATACCTATTTTTGATGTTGTACTTAGGAAAGTTAGGCAATGGGTTAGTGCAGTTTCCCCCAATGTTCGTTTTAACAATACTTTGGTAAAGAGATAAAGTAGTAAGAAAGCAACTAATAATGATATATTAATTATCTTTATGAGAATGAAGCCAACTCGTAAAATCTTACTTATCGAGAAATTCACGTCGCATAACTAGAGAAGTTAAGCTAAAAGACCCGTCCTAGCAATGGGTCATTATGCTTGTATGATAATAACATCGGTACCAATAGAAAACGCGTAACTTATTTAAAAATAAATCGAATAATTAATTTCTTATAAAATTAACAAGCAACCGTAATGAAACCACGCTCTGAGAAAGAAGAGTATTATTTTTATTCATAAAGTCTTCAGTAGTGTGTTTTACAAGGTTTAAAAAAATGACTTTATGATAGTAGTTACCCAAGTAGTCCACTTTTAATTTAATATATAAAATGTGGCTTTTACAAAGTACTACTATAATAATTTTCGCAGATAACTAGAGCAAAGTGTGTAGTTAAGTAATAAATAATATTTTCTTCCGTCGTCGTCTAACGAGGAAAAATGTCTCAAAGATAGAGTAATTTAACTCTGCACTTAAGGTCTGAGTGGCCTCACTGAGTACGCTGCTACTTATACATTCGCAGGAACTTTAAAGCATGTATTGTACTAGAATATTATGATGAGTATCATAGTCATAATACCGTACTACGCCTAGTGCTTTGCTGTCGAAATTGCTCTAAACACGTTCACAGTTCCCCGTTGGCGAGTACTTTATAGGTTGGTATACAGAACACTGAATAAGGATTATCTTTGAAGTCGATATACGAATATCGAGAATCAAGTTGAGCTAACATTTCTCAGATAAGTTATTGTTAGAGTGTGAATATTCCAAGATATATTCTCCGATATTATAGTTTAAAATAATAATTTATTTATTAGAAGGAAAGTTGTTAACTGGAACGGCAATCATTATTGATACTGTATGCTTCTCAATTTTGGTATACAGACAGAAAATACATTTGTAGTATTGTAACACAAACAATGTAAGTTTATAATATAAATTATATTTAAATATTTTTTAGTTTTTTATTAAATAACTTGTAACATTGAGATAACACGAACATAAAAATTTACTTACACCACATTATCAGCAGAAATTTCCTTCTTGCCATTTCGTTGTATATGACAACCTCAAGGTGAGACAGGGCTGTTGCTTTTGGTATTTTTAGTCTGCCTAAAGCACACTATACGTACTTTTAATCTTTATTAAAACAAATATCAATTTGGTCAATATTTAGGACACATAAAATACCTTTAGGCACAATGTCGTTATGTAAATGGGTATGTTTACGAAAGCGGATCATAATGTTTTCTTTGTAATGTGTGGGTTCCAACTACAAATCTTTTCCAACGAATGGTTACAAAAACTAGACCGAAAAAATCGTAACAGAATCTAAATTATTGTTCCCGAACGATTTATTGAAATAGAGTTTTACCGCCGCAATATTCAATATGGATAATAAACTACTAGGAATAGTGACACAGCTCTATCTACGAAGAAATATGGTTGGATGAGTTCTATAGGGCAAAGTTCAAACAGAACATTTGAGTCGTGTCTTGATAACGCCCTGACTCGTCGTCCGAAGATAAATACTTAGTATTTAGTTGGGAACTTAGAAATGAGGAACAAACTTTATAAGGCAGCTAAGCAGTCTCACATGTCAAGCCTGGATATAACAAGTTATTACTTAAAGTAGCTTAGTCGAATAGAATATTATTTGTTTCAACAAACTCTGCTGTTTGTCAAGCGAAGGCCTTAACAAAATGGTGTAAGGTCATAAAACAATACTTATGTATGCTATGCGCTGAGATGGTTTGACGAGCGCCACGAAGCTTAACTTGTGCCGCGATGCTCTACATGCGCCGGAATGCTTTACGTGCGTCACGACGCTTAACGACGTGCACCGAAATACTTTACATGCGCCACGACGCTTAATGTGCGCCGCTATGCTTTACATGCGCCACGACGCTTAACTTGTGCCTGAATGCTTTACATGCGCCACGACGCTTAACGTGTTCTGCGATGCTTTACATGCGCCACGACGCTTAACTTGTGCCGGAATGCTTTACCTGCGCCACGACGCTTAACGTGTTCCGTGATGCTTTACATGCGCCGCGATGCTTAATTTGTGTCAGAATGTTTTACATGCGCTACGACGAATTTCATGCGCCACGTGTATCTCAAAGATATTTTCCAGTCATGGAAAACTTAGCAAAACCCTGTAAGAACACGCTTGGGCATTGCGGTAACAAAACATTTCATTTTACGTAAAAAAGAGTCCCTACACCTTCGCTAATAATAGAATTAGTAGCAACGTGTTTCTAAGAAGTAAAAATTAATTTACTCGAGCATTGTAAAAGTAATTAACAGGTTAATTTCAGCTCTTTCATATTCATGTTCGTAGCTCCAAAAGATATTACGTAACTTGAAACATGTTGCCTATCCAACGCGTATAAAGCGGAGTATGAAGGCACTCTATTATATTTTCAGCCAAAAAGGAAAAGTCGTTTATCTTTACTTTTGGGTGCATGCCTACGTATGTATACGTCGGGTATTACTCATTTTCGCTAAGAGGAAATAGAGACCTTGTAAATGATCAGCAAAAACATTGAGTGTTTTATGAACAAGCTGAATTAATACGATGATGTCTTATCATCTCTCTAAAGTGAATGAGTACAAATTTTAAGCTTCAACGTCAAAGTGGAACAGTATGTTGGTTTCGGTGCGAAAAGTTCTGGGGCGTAGCACCCTGTAACATATTCTTCGTTTTTTGAATTCGACTTGATCCCCGCATTTGTTGGCCGATTATGGCTGTTAGATTTGGTTTGTATGTCGATGTTATGTATGTATTTACATAAATATATCTGTATTGGTATGCTTTTTGGTAGTTCAATATTGCTTTAGTGTAACCTTTGCATAATTAGGAATTAGATGGCATATTACTCTTTTTCTCCTCTTTTTCGGAATTAGAACTTGGTCACATATATTACATACTTACCACGCTGCGAGATGATAGGTATAAGTTGTATTTCGTTAACTGTTCTCGCAAGGATGTATGATAGGAATATGTAGGTAAATGTTTTTATTTATTTTTAAAATCCTTTCTCAAACTCATAGTTCTTCTCAAAGTAAATACATCAAACATCGACTACAAATAATAGTAGTAGTTCCCATCACTATCGGAAATACACTAGGGCGGTGCTTACGATAGTCATGACGTGAGCTGTCCCGGCTTTACACCTATGACTATAATATCTTTGGATTAATCTTGCCTTGGAACAACTACGGATATGCGGTAATACACTTAATACTCGACAATGACAACACGCAACGATTTGGAGTCTTGCCTTGTTGAGTTTAATACTATGTGTTGGAGTAAATAAGTTTATAATGTAGTGTAAAGATTTCTATTCCAAAACTGTTACAGCTTAAAACGTTTTGAGAAATTGTAGAATTTATTAATGGGGAAAAGTTATTACGCTATTCCCTTTAATCATAACAAACCATGAATGTTCCACTGCATGCTCCACGTTCCTCATGTTCCACGGCTCCTCCTGTGACGAAAGGATACTTGGACTACTAATACCACGCTGGCCCAAAGTATTGGTATAGTGTTTAATTTCAAGTTTTCCTTCTTTTTATTTCGTAAAGATAATATTCACGAATAGTCCCTTAGCCGGTTTTTATGACACCCATAGGATGAGATGGGGTGATGACATATTGTATTCTTACTCCGTCACCACACGGAAACGTCTTTTCCCTTTATATGACATAAATCTATAATAATTTTATAAAGACGGATGCTTTACGATTATATTCTCTTTTTTATGTATCAGTACAAAAGAAATACAAACAAACCAAAGTAGCTTAAATCACATTCTCAGAATGAACAACCGGATCGTAATATACGTAATAGGTACGTTGTTTACGTATTTTATTTATTGTAATACTTTTTGGTACTATAATATTCTCTTGTTGCCATAAAACTCAAAGAATTGGGTGCCTTTTTCATTATATGTAATAAATGTAGAAAATAAGCCTCAAAAAGCGTTTTAAGTTTGTAAACGGACTCTATTAAACACATGAGAAAACAATAAGGTAAAATTAAAAAAAACGTTCAATGTAGTTGTGGTAAATAGTTACATAATAATTTACAAAATTCTTCACACATTCACACAACGCCATCTAGTCCCAAACTAAGCAGAGCTTGTACTATAGGTACTAGACAACGGATAAACATACTTAAACACTTTTTTTTTGTAAATACGTACATATTATACATAGAAAACACCCAGACCAATGCAAACATTCATGTTCATGCACACAAAGATTTGCATTGAGCGGGAAGTGAACCCGAGACCGTAGCAGCTACGAGTATGTAATATACCGATTGTCCCACAGATGTCGTCGAAACATTATTTCAGTACTCCCTTTTTTGTATTCGATTGCAAAGCTTCAATTATAAAGTTTGTATTTAATTAGTTAGTATACAATTTATAATTGTAATTACAATTATGTTACCATAAAATAGTATTTACTTTACAATGTAAACAATGATGTAAATATTTACCTATGAAATGATTTGTTAACCACAAATTGCATAATGTTAGAGACCTCTATGGGTATATGCAATGTGGCTCTTCAGCTCATAGCTTTGCTCGCATTTAAGTCGGATTTAATGAAGAGAAGCTATGCCCGCAATTTTTCAATAGCCTCACATCAATGTAATCTCCCAAGCGTGTACACGGTTAAAACTACTTTATTAGAAGATTACCATATGAATGAATAGAGAAAAAATATCTTATTTTGAATTTTATCTATTCTTTGTATGCGTGTACCTACGTGGACATGTTTTGTATAAGTCGACTAAGCGGTTAGGAACGATGATTAGGTATATTATTCATCATCATCATAACATCCCATTAATGCCCCACTGCAGGGACGGGCCCCCTCCCATGACGGAGGGATCCTTGGCCTACTAATACCACGCAGGCCAGACGGATTGGTATAACACGTTCACTGCGGGAGCTCAAAAAGCGTCTCGAATTTGAGTGCGTTACGAGATATAATGAGCCCCGTGAAGTGTTACCTTCATAGTGCGTTACGGGTATAAAAGTGCCCCGTACACCCTTATTGCTTTTTTAATCTTTAACTTACTGAAAATTAATGTTTGGTTTTGTTTTATTTTATAGTCAGATAGATTATGAAATGGGCTATGTTATAGTCCTTTCGCCAGTAAATTTGACAAAAAATTACGAAAATACAAAGAAAACCAATTGTACGGGGCCTGGGAAACCCCGTACCGCACTTGATATAATAAAATACGGGATTTTATTGCCCCGTAACGCACAGAACTCAATTGTGTCGATAAAATTATAGTGTTGGGAAATAAGACAAACGATAATTTTTAATTTAAAATATTTATTTCGGCTTAGGAACTTTATTTAAGAACTTAGGGAGGAGAGGATCGATGATCCAAAATTACTTTTTTTTGAACATGTATGTTTTAAAACATTTTCATCTGACCTTAACGGCAATTGGGACCTTTGACAGAGATCAATTGACTTAAAATTTGCATCCGCTTATTTAGTAGTAGTTTTAGTAGTTGTGTAGTAGTAACATTGTCTAAAATTATGATCTTTGGTTTTTTCTTGTTTGAACAACTAGAAAAAATCACATGAACATTACGTAGCTCGTGATAGGTATGACTAGTACTAGGACTAGTGTTAATATCAAACTCATCTGTTGCGCGTTGCTGATGCCGTTGAAAAACCTTGCGGTGAATTGTTGAGGATGCAGACTGCCGTTGGGATGAACTTAGAGACGACGAAATTTCATCATCCTTTTTAGTATTTGACAGTTCTAACATACGTCGCGATCGCTACATTATCGATAGTTAAACACAACATCTTGCGCTACTAACAACACTAATGATAATGAGGTCACTACCCCGTACGGGAGCACAATAATTAATACGGGATTTTTTAACCCCGTATCGCACTGGAAGGTAATTTTTGTTCTCTGGTCGTAACGGGGTTTGTAAGACCCCGTATAATTTTATAATTTTAACTGTGTCTTTAATAAGCGTACATGTTAAATATATATTTATCTCCCTCATACAGTAAATAATTCCATAGATACAGCTCCCGCACCAGCGAGTATACTCTAGTTTTTTTCGTCCGCACTGAATGACGGCACTGCACGAGGTTTAAAAAACCCCGTAACGCAGTGAACGTGATAAGGTTTAATTTCAAGTTTTTCTTCTTTTTATTTCGTAAAGATTCACGGATAGTCCCTTAGTCGGTTTTTACGACACCCATGGGATGAGATGGGGTGGTGACTAATTGTATTCTTACTCCGTCACCACGCAGAGAATGTATATTATTATCTTCGCTTAGTAAAAAACACTTGAAAAACTGTCATTCTGCCTGTCCAGCGAAGTAAAAATAGCGTAGGAGCAGGCACGTAACTTTACATCGAAAAGTTTAAGGAGCTTCCCATTTTCTTAAAAACAGAATAAGTCTAAGTGTACTTCCTCGGTAATATTTTCTATGAAATAATAAACACAGTTTGACATAAGTATTACTATTTCATTGAAAAATTCAATTGGTTATATTGTTGCCAGTAAGACTAACATTTTCTTAGAAATTTTTGTAAGTTGTAAAGCTGAACTATAAAAATAAAGACTTGGCTTGTGACTAATTGCTTCATTATATTTAATAGCATATCATACTGCGTTTCGGTTTGTAATAAGGTAAACAAACAGCTGTAGTTTACTCCTTATTACTGTACTAACTATAACACCTCCTCACCAGGAAGTACAGAACTATTCAAATGACAAAAGGAACCTAATATTACCAATTTCGTACATTGTGGTTGAGTCAAATTAGTTGCGTGTATCGGATGAGTCGGTCTGATGAACGCTCCACGCGACATAAATTACCGTATCCACACCACGTCAGGCCAACAAGTAAACACTGCAATGGATTTCCACCGTGTAATACGCGCCGGTAATTGCCGGTTGCTCTTTGATTGTTGTGATACCAACTACGAAATGACAGTGGTAATACCTCACACATGTCAAGCTCGTTTGTTAATGCTGGATACGAGAATGCCTTATTACAATGTACTAGAGCGTGATTAGGTGTAATGTGTATTGTGTGGGTTAACTTAGAAACTGTTCATATTTTGTATTGAAAATTCGACTTCATTTGCGTATCTTAAACTTAATAAATTATAATTTCGTTTGTGATTGTTTTAATTTTTAAAATAAAACGATAAATAAAGGAGTTATATTATTTTGTAGTTATTAAAAACGAATGAAAAACAATCAAAAGAATTAAAATAAACTTCTACAAAATATCCAAAGCAAATCATAGTGATTAATTCGTTAATATTAAAACGAATTACTATCAAGCTTAACTGGTGGCATAAAAACAAGCCGTTAAAAAAACCATCAGTCTGAATGCAACCATTCACAAGTCATGAACTAAATGACTGAATCGTGTATACCTAAGGCTTAATGACTCTTAAGGGAATCTCAGACGACATTTACTCGCACGTGGCCACCTCGTGGAGCCATTTATAACTGTAATTATTTTAATTGTTGCTGTGTGCAAACATAAGAGCAAAATCATGCTGGCTCTTGGGATAGAAGGGGAAGAAGGAATTGTAAACGTTTCTAATGATCCTCTAAAAGTACTTTTTAAAAGTGTCATTTTATATGCCAGTAGGTATTGTTTAAAATACTTAGTAGACAAAAGACAGGGTTTGTGTATACCTTATTGTACACTAAAATTGTAAAAGAAGTAAAATAAAAAGACTTTGTTGCAATTAAAATAATACTGTGAGTCTTATAACTCTAAATTTTTTTAATAAAAATCTAAGTATTTTTGTTTCATCACTAGTTCTATGTTCATAATATTAAACAATATTTCGGAAGTACAATAATTTCATAGTTTCAAAAACATGTAAATCAATTAAAGTTTCTATTTTGTTACTGAAATGAACAAACATTCAAAAAAATTAAACGGCAAATAAATATGTTATTGAATGACGACAGATTGTACAATAATACTTTTTTGTAAAAAAAATCAAATTGCAATTTCAATTGAAAGCATCATGCAAAAGCAGAAACACAAATATTTTGTTGACCAACGGAGCGCTTGTTTTCAGCATTTAGTTTAAAATTTAAGTGTTTCAATATAAATTGCTTTATTGCGTATAGAGTTCATTGTAATGTTTGCTAATATTCTAAAATATTTAGGACTGTACTCAAAAAATGTAATATAATTTGTATAATTAAACATTATTTGATAACAATTAAATCAAGTTTAATAATGATCACATTGGTTCATGTATATGAAGGCGCATCCCTGGCGCCGTGAAATTAAACCAGCCTTTTTCCTTAGACAGCGTCAAACCTTCTTAGACGTTAATACTGGTATGAAACAAACATTCAAAATGTTCGGACGAGAATGACAAGGAGTCGTCATTCTAGCAGAACGTGGTGGTTGAAAGACTGCTCACGGAATGCTATTGTCCTTCTTTACCATTAAAATTATTAGAAAGTTGTATTTGCTTAAAATTTGTGAATATAAGTTTACGTTCTACAAATCCTATTTATTTCCAAAATACCTCGAGCCTTTACCTACTTGAAGAAGTCTGAAACTGATACAGATAGCCACCTGGCGACATCAGAAGTGGGATCCGAAGACCACGTGTTTGAAATCGTGGTAATATCTATGAAAAATGGCAACTGCCGCTTGAGCGACAAAACAAGAATTTTATGACGATTATTCGTACTATGAAGACGCCATCTTTGCCGAAGGGAAAAATTCTGACAAATTAGATGGATTTCTACTGCGGCAATGTATTATGAAGAATGTGATCATGCCGCGCGACTCATGGCGGCTTTGTGCCATGTTTAAAGTGTTTTTGATTTCAGCAATACAGTAATGTGTCTGTGTTTGACACGACAAGGAAAATGGATATCGATACTAGGGAATGAAAATTAATTGGTAATGATGACGATTATGCTACATAACACAGTTGGGTAAAAATAAGGTAAGATTAAAGGGCGGACAATAAGTGATGTCCAATATGTCTGTAAGTACTATATTGTTACAATGTGCTATACTATTACAAGTCTGTTTTGTTGGCGTGTACCACTGCTAAGCTACGCCGTTACATTAAATTAGTACCATAAATGTACCAAGGTCCGTTTAAAGTCAAATCGGTTCAAGATTAATAGGAGTTATTTCATCACGCGTGTCGAACCGCATATCCTTTGCAGTATTTTATTGAGTAAACTCGTGATGGAGTATTAAGCTGTCCGCTATCTGATAAGGACGGTAACCCACACTCAACGTTGTTCCGAGTCCTGTGTTGTTGGATCAGGCACCGCGAGGGTGGCCTGAGTCCTCTGTTGTTGGATCAGGCACCATGAGGGTGGCCTGAGTCCTGTGTTGTTGGATAGGGCACCGTGAGGGTGTGGGTCGAGTGCTTGTCGGCTGAGTGATGCTTGTTTTGCAAGTAATAGTAACTAAATAAGAATATAGTTTTTGTGGTTCGACTGTCGTTGAAAATAACTCCTTGAGGTAGCTCACACGAGGACGTGTGAATGTCAGGACGGTCATGTGAAGGCGAGTCAATATTATAGCCTTTAGGAAGCGCCAAGTAAATACTGCCAAAGCACAAAAAGAAAACAAAACAAAAAAAAAAAAGCTGTTGAACCTAAGCCGCAGTCTTATATCTGACTGTATGTTTACAGGGAGAGCGTGTGGTCAAGAAGACGAAACGGTGGAGCACTTGATGTGTAGCTGTCAACAAAATATCTTATTCCTGGTGAAGTCGAAATGTATTCTCGACTGCTCTCTGAGGAAGAGTAAAGAGGAACATAAAAGGACAGTATTATTTTGAGACTATTTGTAGAAAAAGTGTTTACTATACTGACACTTCTAGTTTATTGGTAGACGGCGATGTGCCACCCAGACCACACTTGTTTGGGTTGGTTAAGGGGACGCAAAGGTCTGTGCTGGGTGGTTGTGGGTCCTGGGCTGCTAGTGGCTAGCAGTAGGGACGCAACACCCAGGGAAGAGATGTAGACCCTGACTTGTAGCTAGTTCAGCAGGGTTGCCTGGTTGGGTCGTATGCGTTGTGCTTGTGGGTGATGTATGGGTTCAGTTCACTTATTGATGCTGAATTGTAGAGATGTTGGCTGGAAAGTAAGAAGCATTGACTCGTGTCAGGTTGGACGAGCCTGATGCCTTGAGTAATGGTATTGTATTGTCATTGTTGCAGGAATGTATACGCCCGAGGACGGGCGATTGTCAGTCCGGCCGTGAAGGCGCATCCCTGGCGCCGTGAAATTAAACCAGCCTTTTTCCTTAGACAGCGTCAAACCTTCTTAGACGTTAATACTGGTATGAAACAAACATTCAAAATGTTCGGACGAGAATGACAAGGAGTCGTCATTCTAGCAGAACGTGGTGGTTGAAAGACTGCTCACGGAATGCTATTGTCCTTCTTTACCATTAAAATTATTAGAAAGTTGTATTTGCTTAAAATTTGTGAATATAAGTTTACGTTCTACAAATCCTATTTATTTCCAAAATACCTCGAGCCTTTACCTACTTGAAGAAGTCTGAAACTGATACAGATAGCCACCTGGCGACATATACATAAAATGTTTTCTTTTAAACAAAAATACTTTTTGGACTTTACAAAATATGCGATGCAATCTTTTCTTGCTCGATGTCTTAAGTCTAGCTGTAGTTTGTGGTCGTAAACATCGTGTCCTTAAACGCCGCGCCATCTTTGCGGACACAATACTTATTGATTAATTACCATATACATGATGCTAGATAATTCGCAACATTTTACTTTTGCATAATGAAGTTGAAATATTAAATACACAAAGTAAAAACACTTTTAACATAACTAAAAACTACAAAGTTATACTCCTTTCATTTTTTTATCTATCTTTACGGTTACAGGGTGCCTGTTATGTGCAACATAATTTCCTTTGATGTTCGCACCCGTTTTCGGTACCATCCGTCAAAATTTGATAGGTCACATTCTATTCTGGATTCTTCAGATATCAATCTGTTTGATATATTGCTGATGTTTTATGAGGCTTCATACGTGAAGCGGTAAGAAAATTGAAATTTTGGGAAATGTTTATCGGAACATCTGCCAGCAATAAATTAGATTTTGGCTTGAATAGTGATAAAGTTATTCGGTTATTTTTAGTAAGAGTGGATTATTTTACTTCTCAAGGAATTTATACTTAATCATTGTTGTAGCTTTCCTGTAGTGTGTGAAAAAAGAAAGTATAAAATTAAAGTAAGGAATCAGAGTAGGTACCGGTGTTTTTTTACGGTCATAACATAGTTTATTAAAAACAAATATTTTATTCAAAATCTCCCGTAAAAGTATCTTAAAAAATCAAATTCAAAACAGTAATCATTTTATTTATAACTTGGTATTTTATGAAGCACAATACAGTGCGGTATTGAGTTATCGGAAGTACTGGAACGGTTAAATTTCCCAGCGGATTGTATCATGGGACCGCAGGTCAAAGCTGTCTCGAGTAACAGATCAATTGCTTTTGCTAGTCTACGTTTACGAAGTCCCAGTGTCAATTGTTATACTAAACAATAGCTGTTTTTGCTTAACGTTTTTAGAAAATTGTAATAAAAACGGCTTATTTCAAAGGTTACGCAATTATTACATGAAAAAATTTGAAAAAGACAAATAAAACGAAATATTAGTATGAGATTTTGTTTTAACATACTTTTACTGACATTATTTTAATGGACCTAAAGAACTTTCAAAAGTTCCCGGGAACAACAACCATTTGCAGACCACACATAATAACTGTTCTACGTTGGACTCTAAAGTCTAGTCAATTAAATGCAAAGGATCAATATTTTACACATACAATAATAGGTAGAGATCGTAAAAAAAAGTTATGCAAGGCCAGATTTAACACAAGAGTTTTTCGAAAGAATCTAGATCTGAAACATTAAGTGTGTTCTATATGAGATTATCTCAAGAATTCAATAGGAATGTTACCCTTGTCATTGACTACCAATGAAATATCTTAATGTCCTTTTAGCAAGTTATTTCGATCCGCATTTTTTTTTTGTCGATCGTTATTTTTGTTGTTGTTTCCAAATTAGCTTTTCGTCTTGCCACACAATTCTTAACGTTTTACTTTGTTCAATATTAACTTACCAACTCATTTATATCTGAGTAACAAAACCACTTTAACCTTTCTTGCTATCAATATTATATAAATGGAAAGAATACTTTACATAATAATGTATTTTTTTAGACAGTTCAACCTTTCCTGGTCATAGGAGAACTAGTTAATATTTTAAATCTGCGACTTTAAAGGATGCTATGGCTCTCAGCAACAAGACCGTTTTCTTTTTCATCCATATACCTCTGTGCATTGAGAATGCTCTGTAACACCACTATATAAAGAAGAAGCTTAGCAGTAGTTTCTTAAAAAAAAAAACATCTAATGACCAGTCATTAAATCAAAAAGCAAGAACTGTATTTATAATATTATTACTTAGAAGTTCAATATGTTTCAATTTCAAAGACATTTAGTACAAAATCAATACGTTACATAAATATTCTTGTTAACAGTTAGTAAGACATTTTGTTACAGACATTAAATGTTTCACACCCACGTTTTGTAGATTAAGATGTTAACGTTCTCTAATGCCGAAAAGCTTACCGTTGACAGTAGCCATTTGTTAATGAAAATGTGTTTGTAAGTAAGTGAATTTAAACGTAAATGTTACAAGAGTTCAGTAGAAAACCACGTGTTAAACCATGGAAGAAAAGTAACCATGTTTGCGAAGTATTTTTTTGGGTGATGGACATGACACTTACATTGTCCAACCAACCAAGCATCAATAAGCCTTAATAGCATACTTGGATAGATTAGTCTAAGCACAGTATATTTATAGAATTTGTAATGAAAGAGATTTTATGCCTGCGTGTTTATGTAGGACACCGCTTTGATCTTTTCGTTCTTTACTTTTTTGCAGCGTATTAGAGTTATAGGTTATTAAAATACGTAGAGAAATACTATATTTGCAAAACAAAATTCGTAAAATAGCTCTGCGCTGCACTTATTTATTTAGTTCTAATATAAAGCCCTGATTTCAATCATTTTCTCTCGTACCCTTTGTCATTAGTGTCGGCAAAATACCCTTCATTTCGCTCATGTTTCGGGTAGCTATTGGTCGAACATATCACTCACCATTAGATGACCCGTATCATTATCCGTATTGCCCCTTTGCCTCTATAGCATGTATAAAAAATCTAACCATGTGTTGAATCATCATCTAATGAAAATTTACTCTACCATTACTGTTAAAATAGGTAAGAGATTGAATAAGGCGTTATTAACCTGCATATTAAAAGATTACCATAATAAACCAAGACAAGATGGTTTCTTAATTCAATGCTCATAATAACAATTTAAAAACTACTAGATTATGTTGGTTATACTATGAGAAAAAGTATGTGATAAGCAAAGAAGGAAAACTTGAAATTAAACCCTATACCAATCTATCTGGCCAGCGTGGTATTAGTAGGCCAAGTATCCCTCCGTCACGTGAGGAGGCCCGTCCCTGCAGTCGGACATTAATAGGCTGTTAATGATGGAGCATAGAGGGTGAAAAATGTCTCTAATAGAAACAAGATGTAACATTTTGTAGTTTTTAGAGCGTGACCATTTTACGATCGTGTAAAACATAATAGTCTAAAACCATATTAAACTTTTTTATAACAAGTTAGCTTCAAATTTGACTTTCTAAAAGCTTTAACTATTCTCATAAAAGTCTCATTGGCGTAATTAGTAAACTTTTATTTTAAGTTCAGCTTAAAAGAGTTTTCAAGTAGATTTCCAATACGTATAAGTTCCTTGAATTTAACGAATTCTCTCTTCTGAAAACTATAAGTAGTTATCAAGTTTTATTAGTTCGGTTATACTGTTTAATTATTTCTTCTTGTATGTTACACATTTATCTTTACCGACTCGTAGTCACACCAGAAAAGATTACTGTTTGTCACGCTGCAGCTTGACAAACAGTATTTTTTTCGCTTTTGTCACACTACTAATTTTGACATTCATTTTCTAAGCTAGTGATGTCCAAGGTATGGTACATGTTTATTATATTAAAAGTCATCAAATTCTGTACAAATCTATTTTATTACGATAGCACAAAACTATAGTGTATTTTCTTAATATTATAAAGTAGGTACCTGTTTAGAAGGCGACTTTTGTTAATCTTTAGACGAGGACAGATTAAAATCAATTCAGATTTCGATGTGCTAATAATCTATTTTAATAGTTATTGTTTAACTTTAATCTTTTTCAACTATAATAATTTTGTTTGAAATACCTTTTGTTTCGAGTTTTGACCTTGCCGCAACTTTAATGAGTGTAATTATTTATATTAATGATTAAAATACATGTATTTCTTTACACCCGATAACGTTAAAAATATTATCTACAAAATTTATTATTGCTATTTCATGCCAACACAATGTTAAATAAACACGAAATAGCACAAAATAGTTTGGCCGGACTATGATAATATCAAAACATAAATCAAACTTAATTCTCGGTCTCACCTATCATTTAATTAATATATTTTCATATAACAAATTGTTTTCGCTTCCTTCGAGAAGTAAAGGCATACATAAATTGTGGCCTTAATCATTCGACTATGTTAAAGGCCCTTGTAGTTAGTACGGGGGCTTAATTTGTAATATTACAAGGGTAAATTTATGAGAATTTGACCGCGTGTTGGTACTAGACAATCCTGTAAACAATAAAGCAAACGGAGCGAATAATAACATTAGTGAACAATCCAATTGTTCAACGAATAAATTGTGGAAAGTGGTTTGCTTTTGGTTTTGTTACTTTAATGCTTTGGTTTGTTAAAGTTTCTTTTAATTGCCATTTTTAATCGTATTAAATAACACAAAAAATAAAACGAATGTGAATCAAATAATTTAGAAAACATATAAATTGTGCTTTTGAATTGCACTCATACATCTTAACATAAATACATTGTTATTTTAAGTGTGATATTATCAATATCTACAAAATAGCCATTCCTAAAATTTAAAAGTTTGTAAATTATTTAAAAGTTGTGAACGAATTAGATTTATCTTACACGCGTTAAGAACCTGCGGTAACATACTCCTGAATTTCAAACATTATGATTACAAAATAATTTTATTCAGGAATATTTTGTTTTGTTAAGTATTCTTATTATCTTGTTAAACAAAACGTTGAATGAATATATTCAAGGCGAACGATAAAAGATCAAAATTAAAACAGTAGTAAGAGGATTGGTACGTACAGGTAATCTTGATATAGCCAATGTTAATTATAATGTTTTAAAACACGTAACATACTTAATATCTCTGGCTTATTATGTTTATTTACGGTCAATCCAATATTAAGTGAAAATGATAAGGCTTACTTTACTTACTATACTTTAGTCCGTGTTTTCATGGAAAAATAATATTTAGCCTCACAACCTCTAATATTAAGATAAGTCGAGTTTTCCAGAAAACTAGCCTTTGAAGATACTAAAACTTGAATAGACTGAATAACAGATAAATGTCATAATACGTTAAATACCCTGGAGAGGTTGGTTCTTGTAAGGAGTTCTTATTTGTAGGTAAGTCATTTGTGGAAAAAGATACCTCTACTGTTCTAATAACTGGTTGTTTTGCCAATGTTTGTGGTTCGTAAGTAGGACAGTGTATTGGGTATCGTTTTTCGGTTACGATCATGTAAAACCTTTTCTTTTTCCTAATTGACTGTTGTTTTTCTTTTTGACCTTTGCTTTATCCTAATTGGTGGCTCTTGTAGTAATTATTACAAGAACTTTCGTTAGTATTTTTTACTTAGTAAGTCACAACTACTACAGAACAAGAGAACGAAAATATTTAATAGATATTATTTCTAAAGTAATAAAGGAAAATTTGACACTAAACTTTATCTAAATAACGCAATTTATATCATAACAGCCCATTCATGTCACACTGCAGGGACGGGTCTCCTTCCGTAACGGAGGGATACTTAGCCTACTAATACCACGCTGGCCAGACGGATTTGTATAGGGTTAAATTTCAAGTTTTCTTTCTTTTTATTTCGTTAAGATGATATACGTCACCCATGGGATGAGATGGGGTGGTGACTTATTGTATTCTTACTCAGTCACCACACGGACCAATTTATATGGCGAAATATAACTAAGTTAAATGTTTTTTAAAACACACACCATCGTTGTCATGTATGACAGATTAATCTACTCGTATCATGAGGATAGAAACACAGACACAGTGTATACAGTCAGAGTTGAAGAGTATTGGGCTACATTGATTTATTACACAGTATCTTTTTTGGCATCGATACGCATATAAGAAGAAGAAGACTGTATACTAAAAGTATACATTGATGGTGTATATTTAATTGGCTATGTAGTTGGATATAAATTTATTAATTTGCGAATGCCTGTTAATAGCTGTTTTTTGTTTTTTTTTTTTAAAGCCAACTCCCGCACTAGGGATCATGCCCTGTGTCGCGGGGACCTTTTACAAACATCAATTAACGGACACAAAGAACACCCAGACCAGGACAATAATTTTGTGGATCTCACAAATTATTGTCCTGCGTGGGGATCGAACCCACAACCTCTTGCACGGCAGCCGCTTGCGCTATCGTCGCGCGACCGAGGTCGTCAAAAAAATGTTTAGATATTTAATTTAGTTATTATTGTATGTTAATATTTAAGCTGTAGGCATTCCGAAAAAAAAATAAATAAATAAAACGGTTAACTTATTTCTACTCCTGCCAACAATCATGATAGATTAATCCATCACATTTCTTTGAACTAAACAAATATAATTACATACACAGCTACACTCTGTATATAATTTTCAAGTGATGCCAAAATGCTAAAGCTTACAACATAATAATATCTGTTACAAGTAAAGGAATATAAGGTAGTAATTTTCCAAGTAATAAAATTATTCTCTCACAGAAATTTATACTATGATCAAAGGAAATTCTGTAAACAACTAAGCTTAAGCCTATATTTATTTATGATATTACTACTAACTAAATACTTCTGTGTTGAGTGTTTACATAAATAGAGTATACGTAAATATTGATTGAGTAAGATAAGTTTATGTTTCTCAGTATATACGTTTTACGAGATAACCTATTATTCCAAGAACTAGAATAATAAGAAATAAAGAATGAGAAGTATCATAAAATCATCAAAAAACACATTTTCTTACTCTTACACAAACAATGCGGGATTAGTTCATAAATAAAAACAAAATTTCACTCCATACTAATCCACTAAATAATAATCATTAGTCTAAGTATTGTGCTTGATAAAAGGGATTTATTTCAAAAAGTTTTTGAATATAATCTTAGTGTATTTCATTTTCAATGAGAAACTTTATGAGTATAATCCCTAACTTATACTTAACAGAAGTATTCTAATAAAATGTCTTGTAGAGTACTGATATCATACATACTAAGTTAAAGTTTTTAACGTATAATATATGTTTTACTTTTCTGTGAATGTTTAGTAGAAGCTTTCGGCATTTCATTAATTTCTAAATACTTAGTGATGGAAAGATATCATAACTGCCCATTAAGGTCCCACTGCCGGGTACACGGCAAGTATCCCTACGTCACGGGCCTCCGTGACGTAGGGATACTTGGCCTACTTATACCACGCGCTGGCCAAACGGATTCGTACAGGGTTTAATTTCAAGTTTTCCTTCTTTTTATTTCGTAAGAATAACATTGACGGATAGTCCCATAATCAGCTTTACGACACTCATGGGGTGGTGACATATTGTATTCTTACTCCGTCATCACACGGAACGATGGAAAGATAGTCAGATACAAAATGTATCTTGTGTTTTATTACCTGAGGGGCCAGTATTTATTCTGATTTGTTTTACTTATTTCAAAAAGACTTAATCTCGTTTCTCTTTAAGTACTATTAGGTGGCATAAAATCTCATATAATAAACTTTTTCTAGAATAATGTTTAAGGGCAGGAAAATCAAAAAACAACAACTCAGACATTTATAGAACGTCAAAATAGTTATTTTAGTAACCACACAAATAATTCAGGCGCTCGGAACAAATTAATCAGTAAAAGCTATTGAGGTGTAATCAACCATCCAATCGAAGAGTAACTAATCCGTAATAAGCGATGGACAAGAGACACGGTGAATCAGAAAGAAATAATAATACAATTTACGGTTGACACAATTAATCAAAACGTAATAGCTCGGGAGTAACTACATTATTAATAGATTCCTCTGTCTCTTTCCAACCGGCTTTTTGTAAGGTTTTTCTGTGACGACAAAATCCCATCGTGTACCCACTTATTACCCGCTTATTAATTAAGGATGTGGCATGAATAAAATATAAATCAAGCTCTCGTTAATGAAATTTGTGCATGCGTTGAATAATGTTATATCCTTGTAAATCTTTGTTGAGTTTAAACACGTTTGTGGGTAAGCACCTTTGAGAACAGTTTTGTTTTGTTGCCCCTTGTAATATGTTGCGATAGTTAAATGGGTTATTAATGAATTTATGTATGTATTCTGTGAATATGTAGTGTGAACCTGAGTTCCTATCTATATGGTGACGAACAAGATATAAATTTACACACGAAGGGTGAAGTTTCGCTATTGATTTACATTAATTAAACGCACCTATGTTTATACATAAAACTAAAATTTTGATGTCTTTCATTATTATATAAATCATAAATTTAATTGTTAAGTTAATTATATTTAGGAACGTTTAAAGAGTCCCTACATTACATTTGCCGAGCTCATAATGATTCCCCTGACTTCAGAACTAGGCAAAAAACCTGTATTACAGAAGCCAGTGACGTAAGTCAGTATACCGAAATTGTTACCCAAAAATATAATTCATGTACTTACATTAATTCCATTGTTTTCACATGAAACATAGTAACGGTTAATTAACTGTACAAAGTCGCGGACCTTACTTGGTACTTCATAATGAGATGCCACATTAACATATTCCACATAAACCCAGTTCGTTTTCATATCACAAAATAAATACGCAGCCCTCGACAGTGGCTCAACTTCATTTGAGTATTCTGTGAGCATTCGGGAGGGTATAAATTTAACGATCCTGCAAGTCGTAAGAGGTTCACATTGCAGGCATGTTACAATATACCTTGAAGTGGCGTTTTCACTTAGAATAGTATTATCTCTTTGATGAGAGGTTATAAATAATACCATTATGTATTATGTTGCTTTATAAGCTAAGTAAATGTAAGTTTAATTTTTTCTGTTTAATTTTCATCTTTAATGGCTTAAAGACAATTAGTGTCTTATTCTGACTCTTGTTATATGTAGTTAGTAACAATTTATATTCAACAAACTACTTATGCTTGTTAGAGTAGATTAGCGTTCAAATGTTCCAATAATTTATTACACACAATGATTACTATTATATTTCTGTCTATTTTAAAAGCTTAATCATACGTTCTGGATAGCAAGAAAATCAATACACGCGTAACCTCATGATATTAATCATTGTTATACCAATAATAACAAACTGTATATAAAAATTACCTAACCTTCAAAAACATCGAGCAAATTAGAAACCGTTTCGTTTATCTTGTACTTTTATTTACTTTTAGTATAATTTACAAGAAACTTTCCGAAAATTCAGAAAGTCAATAAGCTTAGTAGCCAAGTTAGCAGATAGCCCTTATAATCTATTTAACACTCTTGCTTTATTAAAGTAAAATATTATTTTGTTAAAGGTTTATTAAATGTATAACAAAAGGTTTTGTTTGTTAGGGATACATTTATCAGTTTGACATGTAGTCCGCACCCATGGGATAGATTATATTGTCATAAAGTGAACGTGGATCAACAAGGTCATAATACCACAACACTGTGATTCTTTGAATGGTGATTAAAGTTTTTTGTTTCGATATTTTGCTTGCATTTTAAGACTTAAGTAAATTGGTGTCGTTAGTGTTAGCCATAATGCTTTTTGAAACAAATGAAATCCGAAAGACAAATTCATTGAAGAATCAATTTATTTATTTATTTATTTATTTATTTATTTATTTATTTATTTATTTATTTAATGCACAAAACACATTACAATCAAAAAAATACAATCAACTTAATACTAAACATTAATCATTATCAATTGGTGTTATTGATAATACCCACAACATACTTAATTTAATTATGAGTTAATGTAGTAGTGTATTAATGGCATAGTAGTGACAGGTCTAGAGCAGAATTTGGAGAAGACTAAGAAAGAGTAATCTCCTTCAAAAACCTTTCAGTTCATACAGGACTGCAAACAATGGAAACGTTTAGTAGGTACTCTTTAAGAAGTCTTTAAGCAGAACTAGGCTAATTTAGTTTTATAAGAACAAATATAATTTAACATTGTTACAATAAGAGTAAAGCCTAAGTTGCAGACGTCTATCAATCATTTAGGATTAGTACAAAGTTTTATTCTAAGCTTGACTTTGTAAACTGACTAGGTAGTCGTTCCTTAATAAATGTCGCAGTAAAGTGAATTGTATGTATTCAAGCATAATATGACAATTTTCCCATACATAATCCATACTAATATTATAAATGCGAAAGTAACTCTGTCTGTCTGTCTGTCTGTCTGTCTGTCTGTCTGTCTGTCTGTCTGTCTGTCTGTCTGTCTGTCTGTCTGTCTGTCTGTCTGTCTGTCTGTTACTCTTTCACGCCTAAACGGCTAAACGGATTTCGATGAAATTTGGTACAGACAATCTTTAGACCCTGAGAAAGAACATAGGCTACTTTTTATTAGCAATCATATTATACATATTTTGATTTCATAGAATTTTGGCGGGAAAGCTGTGTCACGTGACCTGTGACGTCATAGGTCACGTGACCTGTGACGTCATAGGTCACGTGACCCGTGACGTCATAGAATTTTGACAGATGAGTCGTGACGTCACAGAATTTTTGACAGATGAGTCGTGACGTCACAGAATATTTGACAGATGATTTGTGACGTCATATTATTTTGGCGGGAAAATATTTGATACCTCTGTCACTTTTGACAGCTGTCAATTTTGACAGATAGGCGTGACGTCATAGAATTTTTGACAGATGAGTCGTGACGTCACAGAATTTTGGCAGGAAAATATATTTTGACAGCTAAGTCGTTACGTCATTGAATTTTGGCGGGAAAAATAGTATTAAAACAGCTGAATCCTGACGTTATCACAATTTGGCGGGAAAATAAATAGGTTTGTACAGGACCCTCGGTGCGCGAGTCAGACTCGCACTTGACCGGTTTTTTAGCTGTGGGTCTGATATATCTAGAGAGCTTAAATTCGTAATTGTCAACTTATTTCATCATAACAGCCCATTAATGTCCCACTACAGGGACGGGCCTCCTTCCTTGACGGAGGGATACTTGGCCTACTAATACCACGCTTGCAGACGGATTGGTATAGGGTTTAATTTCAAGTTTTCCTTCTTTTTATTTATTGAAGATAATATTCACCTTATTTGTTAGGCACTAAAGTGACACACCTTTGCTTATCCTATCCTACTAATATTATAAATGCAAGTTTGTGAGGATGGATGGATGTTTGTTACCCTTTCATGCAAAAACTACTAAATGAGTTTTGATGAAATTTGGAATATAGGTAGTTTATGGTGTAAAATAACAATTAAGCGGGTAATACCGCGGGCATCAGCTAGTATAAAATAAAGTCGCCTTTTCTGTCCCTATGTATGCGTAAATCTTTAAAACTACGCAACGGATTTTGATGCGGTTTTTTTAAATAGATAGAGTGATTTAAGAGGAAGCTTTATATGTATAAAAAATGCATAATATAGTAGAGAAACCCTACATTTAAAGATTTCTTATGTAATCGTCTAATAAAGCTGAACTTATACATTGTTTAAGGACATTCTGTAGTAGGTGCCCGTGCGGAGCCGGGGCAGGTCGCTAGTAATCAATAAAACAACAGAGAGTAACTACTGTTTTTTTTTAAACATTAGTTACGTATTACTTTCACACAACTTCCTGTAAGCACATCTAAGTAAGTTTTTTTTTAATCTAAAGATTACAATGAACCTTAATTAGTTATGAAACAATTTTAGTCTTTAGATAAAGATATATACCGATCCTTATACTTCTTAACCTTCCCCTTTATTCTATTTGAACTCTAATGACCCATAATAAAAAACCAAAAAATATACGCCTAAATATCAAGGGATCCATGTTTGACCCAACATTAGCCACTCGTGACTTGATAAATTATCAGAACTGACATAAAACTATATGAAAGTGATAAATGTTCGCGATAATTATTCGAGCAACTAACACATAAACAAGTCGACCCGCATTATGTACGTTATAATAACTTTTATGTTGTTATATTGTATTTTGTGTTTTAGATGGACATTGTTTTACATGAGTTAGCTTAAAGTAAACGAGTATGATTTTGTTTTATTTACTCCTTAGTGGGTTTATTATAAGACCTTGTCTTGTTAATATTTGCACACTATTTCCCGTAGAGTTTGCTAGAAGGTTTTCTTATGATTACCAAAAAAAACTTTTAATGATTGTAAACCAACTGTAGCTTTTAAAAGAAGACAATATTGATCCTTATACTTAACCTTTGCATCAAACATGAAACAGAACTGACATAAAACTGTATGAAAGTGATAAATATTCGCGATAATTATTCGAGCAACTAACACATAAACAAGTCGACCCGCATTATGTACGTTATAATAACTTTTATGTTGTTATATTGTATTTTGTGTTTTAGATTTGTTAGTTTATATTTTAAGACAAGTAATATATAAGTATGTTTGTTAATTTTTAAGCCTTTAAGGTTTACGTCATGAAAAAAATAGCTTTTATTTTACAACAGGTCAGTTTCATTACAGATCTACGAAGCTATGCTTCTCTATCTTTAAGGAGATAATGTTAATTTCTCCGTTAAGAAATCCAAAAAGAATAATTCATCTGAGATCATCAAAAAATCAGTCCCAAACTGCAGGAGTAATCCTCCTTTATCAGAGGATTGGAAGCTTGTGCTATCAGTACTGCCCTGTAAATCAATTTTAGGGTCTTGGAACCCTAAAAATAATTATACATTTTCTTAACAAGAACGGCGTTCCTAACTTAATTAATAGGTACTAAATAAACATTGACCAATAACACTTACGGTCATGTAATAGTGCTTATAAGTAGTATGACTCTCAGTACAAGGCTCGAGTGTACAAGCAAATATGAACATACACATCGTCCACTTGAATAAGCATCGTTGTACCACGTATCGTTCGAATACCACTTACACATTGTTGGAAACGTAACTGTACAATATCAACAATGGACTTAACTCGCATGTTAGTATTTATGTTTGAAGGAATATAATAAAAATACTTAGTGAATAGTGACTTTAGAAACAAACATAACAAGGAATTTTTATATAAACATGACAAAGTTATAATGACGTTGCAGAATAGTCTGCGCAAATTTTATTTTAAAACCTTTAAAATGAGTAGGTATTTACTTCAATAAGGTAATAAACCAACATGAATTTTATACTGGTTGTATAAAACTTATATTGATTTGTTTAACCAATGCAACAAAAGTCTGTAGGTTTATGTGAATGGCATTCACGCCAAAATCAGTAAACTGATCTTTTAGAAAATGTTACACATTTATTAAAGAGCTTTGAAAGAATATTATTAAGAAGGTATGCTGCCTAAAAGTAACTTGTATTTAACGTAGACAAAATTACGACTGAGAGGGCATTACTTAATCTTATTTGACCTAATGAGGTACTTAATATTTATAAAATTATATAAGACGCATCCTTCCAAGTTATTTTGATGTTACACCAGTTTTAATTTCATTTCTGACTATAAATTGACTGAAAGTCTACAAACAACGATAATTTAATTCAACATAAACTTTAAGTACATTAAAGTCTCGTTGTAGAATCTCGTTCGATGCCTGCCCAGACGTCTTCAACTAACGGTGTCAATATTTATCAAAGATCGCAAGCAATATTTCGAAGTTTGACGGCAAATCTAATTCGCGTCTGAAGACGCCACTGACGTCTGGTAATGGTGTTCTCGCTCGTTAGCGCTCCCTTGCCACAAACTCTATAAGTAATCCGATTTCATTGGTAGTTCCGACAAATTTGCGGTCCGTTGAGTCTATGCCGCACGCCCGGCGATGGGCTACCATGTTCCTAACCGACGATGGATTATCTACCCTCTCGCTTACTTATATGTCGACTGAAAAGGACGTAGGCGGGTGATTAAAGAGGTCGTTTTCTGTTACGATATGTGTGTAAGTTGCTGGAGTCCGTCCAGCGCAAACACGCTCTTGTTAATCTTCTTATGTTGCGGAACCACGATATGCTCGTAGTGGATCAAAACGTTCAATAGGCTTCATACAAATTTAGGGCTAAGTGTGATTTTCGTAAATTGAATGAAGAGTGGAGGCAGGTGTTTTATTCATGAGGGGTTTCGTCCGTGTTCCGCGTTACAGAAATCACTAATCTGATTCCGAATTCACGTTTTGAATTATTCTGCGTTTTAAATGTTAAATGTTTTCTGTATTTAAATAGGTTACAAATCAATAGAAAATTGACGTATAGATAATATTATACATCTAATTGTTAACATCATTTTTTATTACTACTATTTTATACTAGATACATTGGTTTTTATTACACTTAATTCATAAAGAAATAAGGAATTTCAAATCCACCTAGCAAGGTGTTATTCATATTACGATACTTATCTATCAAAATCTATAACAATATAAATCAAGAAATCCACATTAAGTTCTCGAGAAGATAACAATATAACTAAGTAGTCAATCACGCAGGTGGAAATTGAAGGATTATCCAAATGGCGCATGAAACTCTCGGATTAACGTGTTTGCACGACTGAGTGAATTATAATAAAGGTTCTATTGTGTTCAAGAGACATTTTGACTAACGTTTAAAGTTACTGTTTTAGTAAAGTGGCTTTATACTATAATTAAAGTGATCTGGCATAAGGCGTGTGTAGTTTACTATCTAGATTTGATTACTCATAATACCGTACGCTACTTGAAACATTATGCTACATAACTTGAAATTAAACCCTGTAGTAATCCGTCTGGGCAACGTGGTATTATTAAATAAGATAAAAATAGAAATTATGTTTGTTCAACGCTGCTCTTTGATGAATAACAAAATTTTGCTGGTTACAGATGCAAAGAAAACATTAATGCATAATAAAAATTTATGGACAACACTAAAATGGTTGCAGAAATTTGAACTGCACTGCACTCAATTTTTAATAACTACTAAGTCGTAAAACTGTTAAAGTTCCACATACATACTCAATTTTTTTTTATATCTCATATTTACAAAATTTTGACTTTGAGACAGTAGACTTAAAAATTATTTTTAGAAAAGAGGTTATTATCTTTCTTGAATGTACTATAAACGAGTATGCCATGACCTCTATAAATAAGAATTAAGATAAAATGCATTCGAACGAACGAGTTTAAAACTTCTCTGCATCGGATTAAAATATAGTCGTATCAGTGGTATATTCTTAACTCTTTTATTGCTCTACCAGTTTAGAATTTCACACTAGTTTTATTACAGGTCTATACTTAGGAATATTTTAGAATTTTATCTTTAAATTCGCTTAAAGAATTCCTGAGCTTAAGTGGGAAGCTTTGTAAGTATTTCCTGCTTATCTTTTTGTCCGTGTGGCTCAGTATGAGAATGGAAGGGTGATAAAGTTGCACATTAATGCGTTACATTATTGGGCTCGTAAAAAGCTTGGATATTCTCTACACGTCATCAAATAGACTTTATGTCGTAAGATGACATCGTAAACGAGCTTTATGTAATTTGCTTCAAGTAGGAATATTGTTATTACTTTTGGTAATATTTTTATTGTTAGATTGCTATTTTGGAATATGTGATTTTAATTACTGTTGTCATTGACACATTAGCTTGATGGTTTAAATATTAACTTTGCACATGGTAAATTTGTACAATAGCGGGCTTAATGCCTTTAGGCATTTTAAAGAAGAATTAGAGACATTCTCACAAATTCATGCGTGATATTATGCCAAAATAGAGAGAGAGAGAGGAGAGGAGTTTGTATTATTGGTACAAGAAAAATGATTAACATGTCTAATTATTCTTTATAGTAACAACCGATAAAATAATATTTGAAAATTTCATAAGTATAAAAAAGTAAACAAAGTCGCATGGCAAACGCAGCTTACAAGTCAAACACAAAAAATAATAAATCAACCAAATAAATGAAATTTTGACGTGTCTAATTCCAACCGACAGTTGGCCTAAAGTAATCCAATTATACAAAATTTATTGTAGTACTGCCACTAATACTGTGTGGTTTTATTTCGCCGCTCCCAGATTTCGGAACATTGTCGTTCATCATTATATATTCGTGATTGGCTGCCGTCAATTTTATTCAGACAGTCTGTCATGGTTTACGTGACCATTCATTATGTTGCTCAAACGGACGTCCGATATAAGCGTAAAAAACAATTAGTATTATTGTAAGAAAACCAAAAAATATAACTAATACAATATGCTCAAAAAAAGACTAAAAACATTGATTGCAAGTAAAAAAATATTTTGTTCATATAATAAATTACTTAAGTAGTTATTTCTATAGCCCCAAAACCTTTTTTCTTATTAATAACTTCTCTTTATTAAACTTTAAAACCATGAATGTGTTGAAATTAATAACTATTTTCGTTAATTAAATAATTTGCACAGAAAAACAATACAAATAAAAAATGTATAGTATTATTAAATTATTTTTTTATCATTAAAAAAAAGCGAGTGAAATGTAAATCATAAATAAAATAAAGTTTATAACATAATAATGATTTATCTTAACCACTAACACGTCCTATATAAAAATATGTCTTAGCAAAGAACAGAATATAACGTTACCCGCGGGAAGTAGTTCTAAGCCACAATAAGTTATAAGCCACACTCTTTTATATGTTACCGTAAATATAAGGAACCAATTTTCTAAGGCAAACTCTGTTTATTACTCTGATTATAGCCTTGTTTTAGTTTTAATTTATTTGTACTTCTAGAATACTGTTGGGGTCACTGTTGAAAGGCAATCCTTTAGTCTGTGTATGTCAATTAAAAAAAAAATTACATACCATTTTGATAGTGTCAAAATATATTACATTTAAAAAAAAATTCTTTTGTCAAAAATATTATAAAATAAATGCCAGTTATATTATAAAATTACTTTTTAAAAAGAAAAAGTGAAATAATAAGAAAATAATAAACCTAGATTATTTTGTATTTTACTTACTGTAAAAAGCTCACTAAAAGTAAAATAAAACTTACTTTTTAATATTTTAATTGTTTCTTCTCATAGATCACTTAATTTGTACGACGCACGTACGCATCGCTAACCGTAGCAGACGTAGCAAATTCTAGTCTACGCGGTGCTACAATATGCTAAGTTAGCTACGCGTTAGCTACGTTTATACTACGGCTTAGCTACAAGCTTACGAAAAGGACAGTATTGTTATTGGACACTATATTTCTATGTTTTTTGCCGTACGATACCAGTATTTGTAATAAACGAATTGTTAATAGTGTCGTAAAAGTAACTAAAATAGGTCATTATAATTTGTAATGCTTAATTAAAAACAAAAATTAACTTGTTGATATTTGTCTTCATCATAATTATCAATATGAAATGAAATTTTTACTTTAATGTTTTGTCTTAGTTTTAATTATTAAAATATTAAGTTTTATTTTTGATATTATGTCTTATATGATTTAAAAGGACTATCCTGCCAATGTGCGTAAATCTGGTGATATTAGTTATGCCCTAATCGTGCTCTCGCGTGACCCGGTCCCGACGACACGGTTCAATTAACAAATGGATAATCCCAAACGCGACAAAACTTATATATGTCACCGGAAAATAACAAGACTCGTAAGTTGATCAATTTCCTAGGTAGTTAATCAACTCTCGGAAAATAATAAACGGCAGTTAAAATGTACTATTTAACGTATGTATTTTAGTAAGTTGATTAATTTACTGCGTCTTGCCGTTAAATCATCCGACAAAGGCAAGGTGTACGTTGATTGGTTAAAAGACTCACGTGCTTTTATGCCGCTCCCCGCCACCCGGCCGCCGCCATTACCGGATTAAACGTAAACAAATATATTCTAGTCCGTACTTGTTTTTCTATTATAGTAGTAAAATTAACAATTGTTGTTTTGTTTTATTCTCATTATAACGCGTCATTTTATTTATGATGAGTGAAATGGAGTCTGTAGAAATAAACGAACAAGTGAGCAATACTAGTTTTGTCGATCGAGAACACTTTGATGCAGAGTTACAAAAGTACTACAGTGGGCTAAGTACAGAAAATAAAAAAACTCAGTGGACAAGTGAAAAAATCCAAAATGTTATTCAAATGATAGAAGAATACAATCTAGCTAAAACTTTAGTAACAGGTGTAATTGCAAAAAAGCCAAAGTTTTGTGTAACTCTAGATGCCATAAATCATTAACATGTAGTAATAAGTAAAATACGAATACAATTATTAGATATTTAGACTGATTGTACTGACTGATTAAACTGATTATAATAATTATTATTAATATAACTTACAATAATAAAACTCTGAGGTACAATATATTTTTAAACATTTTTCATTTATTTAACATAAACGAACTTTAATATCCCTATATCTAAAATATAAATATTAAAACAACATATCTAAATATTTGTAACTCTATGACAAAATACTTGCTAAATTCTTATAATGAATGCTGTCGACCAATCAGAGAAAAGTGTATTATGTGACGGATAATAGTGTACCGTCAAATAGTACACTGGGCAACGATTGGTCTATTTGTGGATGATTTTACTTGTAGCAATATAGTTAATTATTAAATTACGGCTAGGTACCGTAAGTTGATTAATTAGCTAAAATTCAATGCGTTAAATAGTACATTTTAACTGCCGTTTATTATTTTCCGAGAGTTGATCAACTACCTCGTAAATTGATCAATTTACGAGTCTTGTTATTTTCCGGTGACATATACACTGATTTATCAACGCACAACATCAACTATGAATCTTTGCTACTAATTTCGTTTTAAAATTTATTACACGCGACCTTATTAATGTGTAGAAAAATTAAACTTCAATGCTTTATAAAAAACAAAAAAAGCTAAAATGAAGTTAGTCCACTGAACCTATTTTTTGTTCTTTATTTAAACATATAAGTACAACGCATGATAGACATGAAATGAGTTTACTCAGCTGTTGCTATCTTTTATCCACTTACCATTCATTGCAGTCGATGCTTTACTGGACGTAGTCATTCTAGGTATGCTTCTTTCTATTTTAAACTTAGAATATAAACAATATAACAAATAAACCATAATTATATGAGCCCAACCTTCAAAATAAATCAGTATTCACTTTAATCCAAAAATAACTCTAATACACCCCTTACAACATCCATTATTCAATTACACCGCCTCAAGGCATACTATTTCACGTCCTTTAAAGTCATCACAAACGAATACGACCACAAAGCACTGTTAAAATAAACAAACCAGTGAAAATGTTACCGCTTTAGCTGTCGAAAGCAGCTGGTTGCACAATGCACGACAGCCGACGATGAAAAGTACCGTAGTACCCATTGCAAATTAGCGCATTCAACCACTCAACCCGAAAGCCGTTCGTCCGCTAGCTACACCATTTGCTCTCCAACAATTTCATTGAACGCACACAAGCATGACTAATATACGCTCATTAATCAGCATTGCCACTGTAAAGGCTATTTGATTACTTAGTATTTATCATTACTTTTCATTGTGGTTTATTGAGATGGGTAATAAAACAAAGTCTTACTAAAATACAGGTTTATGATTTAAATATTTACTGTGTATTGAGTATTTATGTGCATTGTGTTAAAAACAAAAAATACAAATAGTTTAAGGGCTGATGCTGCCATTCATGAGTACAACACTGAAATTGTACCAATGTAAGCTATATTGTTGAGTATTAAGGGCCTTTACGCGGCTCACTAGCGCCGCCAATAGAAAAAAAATCATAATTCGCAAATAGGTTAGATAATGTAGAATGTTGATAACAAAGTCTTGAGAAAAGGCAATAAAGTATGTATATAACACACTCTCAACACGGCCGTTTTTGTTTATAATGCAATATTTATTTAATTGAAAAACATTTAAAGTGTTGAGAGTGTGTTATACAAATACTTTATTACCTTTTCTCAAGACTTTGTTATCAACATTTTAAATTAATTATCCTATTTGCGAATTATGTTTTTTTTTCAATTGGCGGCGCTAGTGAGCCCTATAAACGCTCTTAAAGACAGACAGCCGGAGGCGACAGTGATGTTCGCCACACACTACGCCAAAGGTTCGCGAAAAGATAGTGTCGGAGTGCTGGTTTGTAAGAATCCTTACAAACCAGAACTCTGATACCATCTTGTACGTAGTACGACTACTTGCTACTCTTCCTAGCTCCATAGAAAAAAGGCTTGTGTATGTATGTAATCTTCATTGTAAAGATCGAAAGCATATTTAAATGAGATTCCTTGCACTTGCTGCAGTGATAATGATGAATAATTTTCTACACAAGAACTAGCTTCAGTTTCGTAGAAAAATACTCTGAAAGTTTTAAGAACGAACTGCATTAAGAGCTATCTACCACAGACACTGTCATATATTATACTTTTTGTAGAATTATAGTCGCTTTGCCTTAATGTACCATATATAAAAGTGAAGTATTTAATCAAATACTTCAGGATGATGGACTCCAAATTATGATGATGGCCTTCTTTGAGATTTGCGAGTAAGGTTGAAAATGTAGCTGAAAATGTAAAATTCATTTCGAGGCTATGGCATTGTAACTGCTTGGTAATGAACCTAACGGCCCTGTTACGACAAAATGCTGTAAACTTTGAAGTGCCAAGTTTCAGAAAACGCGGTTTTAAGTTTTAATATTCAACTCGTTACCAAATTACATCAAGTATAGATAGGAGTTTGATTTTTTTTTTAAATTATTGTTAATAGTGTTTGCTAACTTTCATTAGAACATAACATTATCAAATTTTGATTAGAAACCTCACAATTTAAGAAAAAAATATTTGTTACGATAATATGTATTGGCCAGTAAGCGACAGTATTGTCATATAACGATGCAACCTGAGCTTACCGCGTTTTGTTGTGATAAGTATAGGAAGAATATAATAAGTTATGATAAAATTTAAATAAAACACTGAGCTTACTGGTGTTTCAAATTTAAATATTTCTGAAGTCTCATCTAAATCTTTAGTTATGTTAACATTGACTGTTAAATTATAATAAAAGTGGTGCCTGGACGTGGCCATAAATTTTAATAAATCTTTTAAATCATCTTTATTTTTTTGAAAAATACCTTTTGGTGTGTTCTTCTTAGTAGGCCAACAAACCCCTCAAAATGATAACACACAAAAAGTAGGGGGAACGAAGAATCTCCGGGGGAGGTCAGGCTACAAAAACAACTGATCTTTGGCCCTGGCAATATACAACGCGCCACACTCCGTACCAATGAGAAGGTCGTAGAACTAGAGGAAGAATTGAACAGGTTACGGTGGGATATCGTCGGCTTATCGGAAGTCCGGTGACCTGCTCTATTTCTGGGAGTGCAACCAACAGTTCCAGGGTGGTGTCGGGTTTTTCGTCCATAAGTCGTAATCGTAAATAACGTAGTGAAGATCGAGAGTGTGTCTTCAAGGGTAGCGTACCTGCTCGTCAGAATTACCAAACGATATTCGTTGGTAATACAGGTTTACGATCCCACATCAGCTCATGCCGACAATGAGGTGGAAGAGATGTATGAGAATATTTCCTAGGCCATACATACATATCAAATACAACGTGGTCATGGGAAACTTTAACGCGAAGAGTGGAAGTTGATAGTGGGTTTTTTGGGTATGGGCAAAGAAATCCACAGGGCCAAATGCTTGCGAATTTCATGGAAAGGGAGGGACCTTTTATGATGAACTTCTTCTTCAAGAAGCGTAACTGCCGTAAGTGGACCTGGCTTTGTCCTGATGGTGTCACAAAAACTGAGATAGAATTTACCAGGGCTAGATTAACGCAATACCATACTGACGAAATCCCGGACGTCAGTCTGTGTGAGATTAGTGATGTTCTCCAACTGAAGAACAACAAGGCGCCGGGGGATGACGGAATCACAAACGAGATGCTGAAGGCCGGTGAAGAATCGGGCTCTTCAGAAGCTATTTAATTCCGTCATTACTCGCGGGAAAAACGCCAAAGGCGTAGGAAGAAGAGGTGTGGTGGTGCTGATCTTGAAGAGTGATGTGTCTGTGATCAGAATTACAGACAGATCACTCTTCTGAGTCACGTCTACAAATGGTTCTCGAAAGTCATCACGAATCGTCTCGAACGTAGACTGGCCGATTTCCAGCCTCCCGGAGAAGCCGGTTCCCGAAAGGGCTTTAATACCACATTCATACGCTGCGGCAAGTTATACAGAAGTGCAATAAGTATAACTAGCCTCTATGCTTGGCGTTTGTTGACTATGAGGAAGCTGTCAATTCTATCGAGACTTGGGCAGTGTTACGGACTCTCCAACAGTGCTAAATTGACTATCGGCACCTCTAAGTGTTGCAGTGTTTATATATAAACGCCTCAATGTCGGTCAGTCTTCAAGATTGATGTTCGAGGCCTATCCAGCTGCAACGAGGAGTGAGACAGGGGGATGTTATTTCTCCGAAACTGTTTACAGCTGCGCTGGAAGATGCCTTCAGGCTCTTGAATCAGGACGGATTTAGCATCAATACCAAGGGGGAGTATATCACGTATCTCTAATTTCATTGTGGTCATGGCCTAAACCGTGGAAGACCTAAACACAATGCTCGGGGACCTCAGAGTCTCTGAACAAGTAGGTCTTAAAATGAACATGGACAATACCAAGATCATGTCAAATGTTTGGGTGTTGCAATTTCTGCGTATAAAACTATTTTTTATATCTCTACAGAGTTTTTTTTATAAATAAAACATACGGTTGCTTCGGCCAGATTCGCTTTCGTGCCACAATATAGTCGTCACTGCTTTATTTCCTTTACCTATACTGGCAAAAGTTTCATTAAACAAATTTAATTTTCTGCTAAAGAAGAAATCTTTATTACATATAATATCCAATTTTGGCATGGTTATACATTTCTGCATATCTACAGTAAATAAGCCAATTTCCAAACATACCGAAAAACCGAAACCGAAAGCCATTTGTACGTAGTTAAACTGTGTAATTAACTTCAAATCAATTGCTTAGTAAGTTTTCGTTTTTTATTTTGACAAAACGCGGCAACCCGAGTTTGCAGCGTTATGTTAAAATAATAAGACGTTCGCCGCTCGCTACAATTTCGGTAGAACGCTGCAGTCTAGCATGCAGCGTTTTGTCAATATATTTAGTTGAAATTTTGGGTTGCAGTAAAATGTTATTTAGAATATTTCAGTAAGAAAAAGTGATATTGAAATTTGGATTGAACTAGTAGCAAACTAACATGCAGCAGATTATTTTGAATCATGTTACGACAAAACGCTGTAACCCGGGTTGCAGTGTTTTGTCGTAACAGGGCCGCTAAGCAGACATTGTTTGAAAGAAACAGAATATGTAGTTTAAAAGATAAACTTATAACGAAAGAGGTTCAGCTTGTCTTCATTTTAAGACGAAACGAGAATTAAAAAACAGATTCAATGTAGAGACATTGAATCTTTTATTCTGCTATAAGTAGTAAAACAAAATAAATGGTAAGAAACGTTTTTATCCAAAAAACACGACTGATTTCGATCGTTTCTAAAAAAAATAAAAGTCATACTTATAGGTTGTGAGAGCTCAAAACGATTTACTATTTTTGACAGTCTTTGTACAAACTGTAACTGTAGTCAACAAAAAGATAAGTTTACGTTCGGCATGCTGATGTTTTGTTGATGTCAGCACAGAAAAGGAAAGAATAACTGACTAGCTAAGATACAAATACGCGATGTTAATAAGTAAAAATAGAGTAAGACTAACTCGAAGCATCTTATTTAGTATAACTGTATTACATCTTAGTTTGAAATACCAAACATCTCTAGAGTACAAAATTTCCTTCAAGTACCCCAAGTATACCTCTAAACAGTGTAATGTAACAATGGCTCTTGGCTCAGAGCCTTTAACTTAATGCGTTTGACGTCTGCCACTGACAAGTACAACGTTGAATTTAATTTATCTCAGCTAATAGCTCTTCAGTAAATTACACAATAAGAATGATAC
Organism: Schrankia costaestrigalis; assembly: GCA_905475405.1. NCBI lineage: Eukaryota > Metazoa > Arthropoda > Insecta > Lepidoptera > Erebidae > Schrankia > Schrankia costaestrigalis. Next base: position 11,381,506 of record FR997829.1, on the reverse strand, counting down.
GTATCTACAACTAACATCTAAGATGAACTTAACTTAGTATACTTTTAGAGTTAAAAGAGAATAGACTCTGAAGAGTTATTTAATTATTTCATCCTACGCCTTTTTAAAACAGCGTCACTTGTATCAGTATTCGTCGCCACAATTTGACAGTTAGTTCAATACCCTGTAGTAAAATAAGACTCCTTTATCTGTCTTCTGTAACATTCCTCTTGTTAGCGTAGCCGTGAAGAACCATTTAGTGAAAACGACATAACCATGGCGCCGAAAAGACTTTTTCAATAGTTCCTGTTCGTTGTCTTTATTCCTGAACTTTATTTAGTGCATTTCAACAGGTTTAATATTAATAATGACATTTTTAGTTGGATACGTGTACTTAATGGTAGACAGATGACAGGTACACGTCAGTACTCTATTACTAAACAAAACAAGGTATTGCACTTAAGTGCAGTGTAATTATTTCATGATGTACGTGTGTGAAGAAAATGTCTAAGACAGCGAAAATTGTCCCATGATTGTGTAACGTTTTAAGCGCAGTTCCGTACGTGTTTCAAAAACTAATATACTTGAATAAAGAAAAACTAAATGCTTTATTTAACTTAAAGATACATCTTATAAGTACTTAATTTTGTAAAACATTGTTTGAAATGTGTCACTGGTTTGTATGATTAATGCAATAGTAACTAATGTTACCTTACAGTTTTCACGAAATAATAAATACTTTTCTTTATGTAATTATAAATGCAAATAGTACGCTGTTAGCAAACATTATGGTAATGAAAATTTATGTAGGTATTCAAAAATGGCTAATACTAGCAGTGTGGTGGTGACGTGTTTACATTCAACAAAACCATATTCATACGTATATCGTAGACTGTGAAATAGTTTACACAACAGTTTAATTTTCGAACGGTTTTTGTCAAGCGTTGCGTCGTCGGAACAACGTTTATGTACGGTAGATAATTTTCGACTGGTGTTGGTCTAACTTTGAGGCGATGAAACAACGTGCCTGGTTTATGTGTGAATGGTTAACTGTTTTCTTTTCAAACTGACGTTTGACAATTTATGCTGAGGACTGCAGGCTAAGTGATAAAACTATGTGAGGTTGTTAGGAGCCGGATACACCGTCATACGTCCTTTGTAAACAGGAAGAATAAAGTAGAACGTGAATGGACTAGTTTATCGATAGACGGTTCTTTCATTCAACGGTTACCTAATATTCGTATGTCAAACGGTATGCGCGTATTATGCTATAAATATAATTAAGGGAATATTATGGTTCTAATACTGCATATACTGGATTATTTTGCCTTAGATATTGTTTCAGACTTTACGCGAAGCAGTAAATATATTTTCTTTAGCTCCGACTCATTCACAAATCCGACAAAATCTCTCAAAATTGCATTCAAAGAGCTAAGAGTAAGTACGTAGTAAAACATAAATCCTCGGGACAACGGCGGGTTACAAAAGACGATCGCGTTTTCATGGTATCATACAGATATGGGCCGGTTTACACAGTTCAGTCGACGTTTTCATCTACTTCGACGACCTACTGTCGCTTTCTGAGTACAAATACATTTTCTTTGACAACTACAGTAGTTGCAACACACAAATAAGAAACGACAAATAAAATACAATCACAGTAAGTGCACTTTTAAAGCTGTGCGGTCGGTTATTTCTGAAGATGTCTCCTTACGAATTTCTCGCTTTAAATGTTTCTAACATTTTTCTGTTGAAATACACGTACCCTTTCTTCCAAGATTGCGGATGTCGTATAGTGAATGTGAGTGTATCATTCATTCATACTTCTTCATCCATACGGTAGTAGTAAAGTCCCGCTTCTTAGATGACTCAGACAATTCATAAAAATCTTTATTTGGGTTTGGTGAGGCTTAACTCTATACGTCATAAAAATGTTTTATGTTTATACATTTGTTCTGTCATGCAGCTTGAGTAAATAATAATCCGTTGTAAAACTTTAGATTATTTGCTTTGTTGTATTTTATTTGTTCTACACTTAGTTTAAGAAGACAAAACAGTAGGTAAAAAAACAAAACAAAAAAAACAATGTACCGTTCTATGTGTGACCCATTAGTGTCAAACGCGGACACTGTCCAGTAGAACACGAGAGCTACAGACAACTCGCAACTGCGCTAGTTTTCAACTGCACCCGTAGTGTTAATGACGTAAGGTAAATTATTGTATGTAAGAATATTATTTATACAATGTACATACAGATTGCAAAAAAATATTCTTATCCCATCATAAAATCCAAAACTAGTAAGGGAGATTCCCTCATTAGTTTTAGATTTTGTGCTTTAACGGAAGACGTAAAACACTTTTTTACTACCATTCCAGAAGTTTTTGCTATACCTATCGGCCGTCAATTCTGCATTCAAAGTACCCGTCCCATGTTCGACATGATCGAACTATTGTAAGCGTTTTTAACACCTTGCTTTCAATAGCGTTTCTAAAACTACAAAAAGCACCTTATTTTTTCGATTCAGCAAATTCGTACAAAATCAAATTGATAAAAAGTAGTATCGTAAACTTGTCGATTCTGTCTGCCAGCGGATTCGGAATAGATCTGATATTCGAATATATCGCTAATGCGAGTTTTCCATCTCACGGTTGAGCGGACGATGCATATTTGATTTGTTTCCAATTTACACTGTGTGCGTATAACATCCAAGCGTGCCGCAAAAAATATTGTTTGGATCATGAACTGCAGTGTACTGCGTGCAATTTATAAAGAGAATATTCCCGAATACGACGGCTTGGGCGACTGTAGATTTCACATTAATTTTATATGTGATTGAGAGATCAAATGTAATTTATTGTTGTATTATTTTTACCGGTATGCATTTTAAATTTTGATGTTCGTTATACGAAATACTTTACAAGATATTTTATCGACATGTTTTTAAATTAATGGTTAATTTACACATCATGTTGTCACGGCACGCCATTTATATTTTATAGATGAAACGAGTATGCGATTTCTGTAAAATTCGATGAGAACATGAAAATTACTACTTTGAGAGATGGTGAGTTAATAAAAATTGTGTAAAGTTTTTTGATAAAGAAGTAACGAAACAATCCGCTGTTTGATTAGTTATTTATAAAAAAACTTATATTAATATATTGATGATAAAATATTTTTGAGTAATATTTTTCTATGAATATACTGTTCTTAAAATATTATTTTATCTTATTGTATTATGTCATTGTTATCTATTTAAATTAGCCATCATTATTGCAAAATTTGGCCCTTTTGAAAATTCTTTGATCGCTTCGAAAATATATATCGTTAAAGTAAACAGAGAAGGTGTTTTACATTTTAGTCGCATTTATTTCAACGTCGACTGACCCTTACTCTCAGTACATACGTATACATACTGTATGTTAACAGGAAATGGGAGAGATGCCGACGAAATAGCCTCACGATCCGTTTTGGTCGTGAATGCAAATTAATCTCTCTAGCTTCACCAATCGCCTGTCGTGTCTTTTGAGTTTGAATACCAAATTTTAGGTAGTAATACTACTAATTTGTGACTGTACGTTTAAAGAATATTGATAGACGTTAAAGCATTACGTTACAATTTGATTATGTGATCATATAGGTTCACGAACATAAACTGAATAAGTATAAAAATATGCTTGAGCATTAATGTGAATACTTTTTTGTGAGTGTATAAGTGCTATGTTATAAGAATGAGAGAGTTTATTTAGAGAAACGAGATAATGTTTTCACATCCCAAGTAACACATCAAAGCATTATAAGGGCCGAATAAGAGTATTCTTGTATCCATTTAGCATTTTGAGTTAGTTTTATAGTCGCATTATAAACGTTTATATGACTACTGTAGTGCTTATTTGGGCACAAATTATACAGCTTTATGCCCTATATAGGTTCACAGTAGCTGGTTAATAGCATTACTGGCGCATTAAATTAGCATTATTGTGGTCAAGAAAGATGTCAATCGGATTAAACAAGCATCATTTTGGTCAATAATATTGCCAATCGCATTAAGAAAGCATTAAAATGGTCATTGAGATAACCTATTGCATTACAGAAGCATTATAATAGCAAAAATATTGATAGTGAAGATGCCAACGGCATTACAAAAGCATTAGACTAGCATTTAAATGTGCTAAAAGAATTATTGGAGCAATTTAAGTGTTCACACTTAGGAAACTTTATATTATTGCGTGTAAATTATTACAATCAAAATAAGTGACGCCATATTATAGTTTGCATCAAAACAAATTCATCGGATTAATTTTTGACTCGTTTGTTATTTCTTGCCTTCAAATATTACTGCGCAGTGTAGTTTACTGTACTTGTTTATATAAGTTTCATTGAAAATTTTCACGCGCCTTCGATATTTTGTGGTTTTCATACAAAATGTTTTATAAAAATGATGTGTGTAAAACCAAAACAAATGTGTATTCCTAGTACAGAATAAGTTTTGAATAAATATAATCATAGTTTTGCTTGTACTGTATTAAATTAAGTTATATAAATATTTTAAATGACAATTCCTTTTGTAAAAAGGTCCGAAAGAAAATATTTTTTGGTTATAAAATATTTACAAAATGGTGGTCAGCCTTAAGCAGCCCGGTGAGCCCAATTAATGCCACCAGCGTTCCAACTACTCACGTGTGATTGTTTAAAGAGCTATTAGCTACACAACAGCACTCAGTTCTTCCTTTAAAATGCAAGCATTATATTGATTCACATTTATGCTGTTCAGCAGCATTAAGCTTTAACTTACCCCTTACAAGTGCTTTTACACAGCAAAAGGCACAAAAAACAGCTTAAAGCTGGATATCGGATTTACATGGCATAATAGTGGTTCACGTTTGTGCTGTAAAACAGCTTCAAGCACTTATTAACTACTTTAAAATGTCTTTGTAGAACCAAAAGCACTAAAAATAGCTAAAGGCTTTACAAAAGCATTCTGATATGCTACTATCCAACTGTTATACAGCGTAAAGCATTACAATGATTTTCAAATGCCATTGTTCAGCTTCAAGACGCTCGGTGAACTTATATAAGAGTTTGTACGGGTCGTAAGCTCTATATAAGTTCACTTGTTGCTTGTTAAAATGCTTTCTGTGTTACTTGGGATGTGTGTCTGTTTCATGTTCTCGAGGAATAATTCATGCAATACTCTCTCTTTCTTTTTCATCTTTCTCATTATTTACCAGGATTACTAAGCAATCATGGGTTGGCTTTTGTGCTCAAATCACATACATTGCGTCAAATATTTTAATTATTAGTATATTATTGATATAAAATGGTCTATTAATGTGCCTATTTTAAACATGACTTCATCAAAATGAGTTCAAAATTTTCAAAACGCTTTTTTTAATAAAATTTATTATAAATTGTTTTAAATCGTCGTTTACTTAAAATTGAAGCTACAATTAAATTTAAAGATCGACACAGACAAACGCCAAAACGATACAGCACTGAAAATAAACCGCGTTGTTTCTGAGCTGTATTTTTGTTTTTTACATAAAAAAACATCTCACACTATTGCTACGATTAACAACGAAACAAACTTAATTTTGTCCGGTATACCATTGTGGAATAGTTCCACTAAAAGTTTCTAAGCTAATACATTTCCACTATAGTAGAAGCAAACTAAGTTTAATTGAATATTCTTATGTATACAGAGCATGACTTCAAATTTGTCTAGCATTGTATTAAAATTACGGTATGAATAATACCTACATATTTGAACAGAAAATCGACCGCTTATTTTATAATATTGGTACGATAATGCTTACGTTGCGATTTCAGTGCAATACCTGTGAAAATTCTGTTGAATAGACATTTTAATTGGAATTAAATACATATTTTGTACAGAATATTAATGTACTATAGTATGGATGAACATCGCTGCTTGAATTGGTTTAGCTGATTGCGTATTAAAATACTTAGAAAAATAATAAAAAAGTGTATAAGTATGTTTGTCCGTTGTCTAATTTTTATTTGTAGCAAAGCTTTCCTTCGTTTGGCACTAGACTTTTTTGAGTGTTTGAAAGGCTGACCCCATATTTGGCGTATGCGTTTCTTGGGCGACGACGCGACACTCACGCGGCGTTCGCGTCACCTTCTTACCCCTAGGACCGCTATCCACACTGCCCGCTTAATTTTTGTCAGTCACAGCATGGACTCTAAAATTACTTGACTGTAAGGGGTCCAGCATAACGTGATCGCCGCGTTCATGAGACGCCAAATGTGGGGGAGGCCTAATTCCAATGGTTTAGTTTAAGGTTCTAAGATGAATAGCAAAACATCAATTTGACCCGTATATTCCTGTGTGTGTTATATACTTGCATAGAAATTTCATCAAATTGTTGGCACCCGCAACGTAGGGCTTTGAAAAACCTAAACGAACAAAAATATCGACTATCAAAAAAAGTCTGAACAACACATCGAATAAACTTAATTGTAATGATTGCAACCAAATACCATTTCATGATAAGGTATGGAACGCGTTAGGTATGCCAACCGAGGCATGCAACAAAAGCTCGTCCCTGAAACATGGTGTCTTCAGCCAAGCTCCTTACGTGTTTAGTGACCAGACCACCAGGACAGGAACAAATTCAGAAAGGTGGATAAAGTAACTACATTCAAAAACTTTGCCAACCTCGACTAGTAACACCATGAGCTGGTGGGCGGGTGAGTCTTCTGGATGCTCTTAAGAAAGACTAGGTACAGATTTTTTTCAAAGCTTCGAAAATCGACCTCTCTTAAAGCACACCGATCAAACCCTATACATAACCCATGCTTGGTCTGTATTCTATTGCAACAGAAAAGAAGTTCAAATTAACTCCTACTGCATCATTTATGCAGTATGAATTTTCTTTTATTTTATAAATTTATCCATGTATATTTATTTAACTTGTGCAAAGATTTACATATAATTATAATTTGGTATTTCACGAGATCATTGCAGAATCTTTCAGAGTAATATTCATTAGCAAATATCAAATACGTCGCACAAGCCCTCTTTATATGAATAAAATTTACATCTGCTTTTCTTCGAAACCTTGGCTTTGTTATTTAATAAAACTAACACAATTTTAAAGTAAGTAAATATATTCGCAAAAACATTCTGTCTTGCTTTAGTTATTCGTAATAAAGTTATTTCTATTGTATTCATTACAAAAGTAATATACAATGTTTTTAAGAATAAGAAATAAAGTTTAAGGAAAGAGAAACTCTAGAAGGTTACATCATTATCTTGGTATTTTTTATTAGTCTATTTTGTCAAATTCAATTTTGAACTAATCAAATTGTAATTTTATTCCTACTTGAAATGATCCTAAGAATTCTTCATAATTAGGCTACTTTTATTAAAAAATACACTTAAAATATTATTAATTAATTAACTTTAAGTATCAACAGCTGAAATAAATGTCAGTGTAAAGTTATTTTAATCACTAATTACTCTAAAATGGGCAGTTGAAAATCGTTTCTGTATTTCGGTTGTGACTGACGCGGCAACGATTTACATGAATGAAATAACAGCAGTTTTATCTAAAACGGATTTCGCTTAACAAGTTTAGTCATGGATATTTTTGTATTTTTAGGCCTAAAATAGACTGCGCAATTTTAAATAACTGTAATTTATACAAAACAGTTTGTTGTATTAGAGTAAGTAAGACGTAACAAAAATAACAAAAAAAATGTATTTAAGTATGTTTATCCGTTGTCTAGTACCCATAGTACAAGGTTTGCTTAGTTTGGGACTAGGTGGCGATGTGTGAATGTCTTAGGATTATTTATTTAATTATGTAGGTTAAAGTTCCATTTAAAAACTTGCAATTACTTCCCAATGACCTAAGTTTTATTATCATCTTATTGGCCATGAACATGCAGTGCTGGGCATAGGATCGTGGTTCACCAAACGTCGTTCTGTTCCACTATTTTACTTAATTTATGTATTACGTATATTCAAGGTACAGATATTTTTACCACTACAGATTTATTACAGTATAAAACACATTGCAAAATATGTATGAAATGTGTTGTTTCATAACCTCGTTTTATAGGACAACACCGTATAGTTTTAGACCGTTGTTACCCGGCTTCATTTGATATTCCGAACCACATGCTCGCTGGGGCGAAACGGTACCTAGAAGACCTTTATCACGTTTCCCACATTAAGAACACCATTTCATTTAATAGGTATTCTATTATAGTCACCTGATAATGGTTGATGACCTTTAAACTAATGGAAGGTAATGGAATAGACAAGTTACAGAAATATTAAAGCTGAATAAAGTAGAAATAAGTTGTATAAGCAATGTGTATAAACTTTCAAAATATCAGAAAAAACATGATACATTTTTTTGTGGCTAAGTAGCTTGGTATTGGCTGAAAAAACTACTAGGACTTAATTTTTACATTTCTTTCGATTAATAAACAACGCGCACATCCATTTCTGAATGGCCGTGTTGACATTCCTGAACCTGTCGTTTTACAATCACACTTGTCTCAATCCATCCATATCGACTCTACACTTAGAAAATCAGAGTCTTGTCCATGTATAGATATTTTTTAATTTTTTTTGTAAACGTTTTGTTCCAATGATCTTTATACTACATATAAGTATAAATAAAATTAACAAACAGTAATCATAAAATACGAAGAACGGCGCCCTATAGATTCAAGTATACAAAACAAAATTAACAAGATAATAATCGTTTCTAAACTCGTTCCATTATTCTGCCGACTCAATTCTTGGCAATACGGAAAACAGTATTATCTGATACAATCATTTCAAAATTATTATTCAAGGCACGAAGGAATGATTCGCTTGCTAAAGATAATCAAACATCATCTTGCTGGCGAAGCGATTCAAACGTGAATCTCCTGTCGCTAGTGTTGCCAAACAATTTACGTGTATGAATGGGAAGGTTATCCGGGAGATTTGTTGGCGGAACGACGCGTCGCTCGGGCTGATGTTTCGCCTTTTCAGCTAAAGTGACGAAACATGTCTCGCGGCACACCAGCTACTGTTTACATTACGCTCACGTTCCAACGCCGCGGCCGACGACGAAGATATTCTAAAATAATGCGTCATTCTCTGAATAAATTTATTGAGACAAGAGGCAAACCCAATAGTTGCATTGTCAACGAAGACAGAAGTGCTTCTTTATTCAGAGGACATCCTTTGGCTTCGATACTAAAAAATAAAGTATGTTTATGTATTTTCTGCAAATCATTTTGAATCTTTTTTTAAATACTGTGTCTTTCACAAGCAGTGTAATCTTTACATTTAAGAGCTTTTTATGATGGCTTTGTAAATGTGCTGGAGCAACATTTTACCTCTGTTCTATTTCAGTCCTCATTTTACCCCATACGCCATAATAACTACCCTGATAATGTGATCATTAAAATACAAAAGTGGATCAAGCATACTTACCACCAAGTAAAAAGTATTCCTATTTGCCTAAAATATTTAAAACAAAATGTATGTTGGATACATTTATGTACTGATCCCAAAGGATTGTTTACTTGTAATTAAACGCTTACGTCTTACATAGCACGTGGTAGGTAATCATTACTGAATGCCAGCGGTACTGTTTACATTATTAGGTTCATCGACGCTCACTCGTATAATACGGACTAAGGCGCCGAGTTTGATACAAAGCTAAGCATAAGATTACTTCACAACAATTTCCCGTTAAGACGACAAGCCATTTTCAACCAGAATTTCCTTTAAACATATTTTAATGAAAGGTAATTTATTCAATAAAATCTCTTTGTCGGAATGCCATCGTAACGAACGGAAAATGGAATATTGATGATCGAAATTGATTTTAATTTTCCTTTTTTTAATATGCAATGTGATTTTATTTAACAAAATGTAAATTTATTTGTGGATAATATCCTTTAGATAGACGTTAAAAATAGCTGAAGATTTGTTGTGGTGTATCCATGATATTTTATTAAAAAGTATTTGTCCCGAGATAGTAGAAGTTATTTTAATTTGCATTTCAATCTAGCTTTAGAATTGTGTTCACAACACGTTCGATACTTCTACGGTTTATTTACATTAGTCTGAAAGAACTTTATAAGTACATAGAATATTTTCTATAGAGCAAAACGAATGAATTTGTCGTGGTACCATTCTGTAGCGAAGATTAAAGAGTACACGTGAAGTACTATTTTATTCTCGCAATTGGAATAAAAATATTTCAAAAAAAGGACTTAGTTATGACTTTGAATTACGATATGACTTTGAAAAATATCATCACTCTTTCACACAACGCCATCTAGTCCCGAACTAAGCAGAGCTTGTACTATGGGTACTAGATAACGGATAAACATACATACTCATGGCCAATATGATGATAATAAAACTTAGGTCATTGGGAAGTATTAACAAGTTTTTGAATGAAACTTTAACCTATATAAATAAATAATAATAAATAAATAATTCTCACATATTCACATATCGCCTCCTAGTCCCAAACTAAGCAAACCTTGTACCATGGGTACTAGACAACGGATAAACATACTCAAATACTTTTTATTGTAAATAAATACATAATTATTATACATAGAAGACACCCAGACCAATGCAAACAATCATGTTCATGCACAAAAACATTTGCATTGAGCGGGAATCGAACCCGAGGCCTTTGCGTAGCAGTCATGTTATATAACCACTACGCCACAGAGGTCGTCAAGTTACTGTTTTAATGCTGACTGTACGGATTAAATCAATTTTGTTCATTTAGTGGGTTGGTAAAAATCAATTAGGCAGATAAAGTACCGTTTCGTGCTTAGGAAACACAGTAACGTTTCTTCCTAGGTGGAGGGTAAAGTGGTTTCCATAAATCTTGCTGAAGACTAAAGTAGGTAAATTTTACTAAAAAAAATAATAATAATAGGAAACATAGGAAGTTATTCTCCGTGTGGTGACGGAGTAAGAATACAATAATATGTCACCACCCCATCTCCTCCCATGGGTGTCGTAAAAACCGACTAAGGGAATAACCGTAACTACTATCTTTACGAAATAAAAAGAGGGAAAACTTGAAATTAAACCCTATACCAATCCGTCTGGCCAGCGTGGTATTAGCAGGCCAAGTAACCCTCCGTCACGGGAGGAGGCCCGTCCCTGCAGTGGGACATTAATGAGCTGTTATGATAATTAAAAATTATTCTCCGTGTGGTGACGGAGTAAGAATACAATATGTCACTACCCCATCACAACCCATGGGTGTCGTAAAAACCGACTAAGGGACTATCCGTGAATATTGACTTTACGAAATAAAAAGAAGAAAAATTTAAAATTAAACCCTATACCAATCCGTCTGGTCAGGTTGGTATTAGTAGCCCAAGTATCCCTCCGAAGCCCGTCTCTGCAGTGGGACATTAATGGGCTGATATGATGATGATAAGAAATTATGAACAAAAAATTGTTTACATTGGCTTAGCTAAATTAGTCAATTCACTGTTTACTTCCTAAACTATTTTATTTTCACCTTGAGTTTAGTGAATATAAACATAAGAGAATACCGATACAGAGAATAGACCACGCCTTGTTAAAGTTGGTAATCCAAAGATAATAACATCACGTATTATTATGAATACATGCTATCCGGAGAACAGTAAAACAAATTGCATGGATTACCTCCGCTCGACTTGTAATAAAAACATTAATGGCATAAAGTTTTTGATAAAAAAAGTTAAGTAAGCGAGCAAACAATACCAGTGGAATCAAGCCATAGCTTTTTATCATAAATTATAATAAAAGCATCGTTGTTTATGTGCAATGAAGAAATAGTATAAGAATTTTAAAATTTTATATGAAAGCGTACAGCTATCTACAAGGATCGTAGCTCAGCATGTCAATTCTCGTACCTAAAATTCCGGTTAAGTTAACTTTTAGTTGTCAAAATGTTACATTCTAAATTAAACTTTAACACGACCATAAAAGATTACAATTGCAATAGCAAAAACATGACAACTAAAAGTTAACTTAACCGAATTTTAGGTACGAGAATTGACATGCAGATTAAAAAAGAATACAAGTATTTTTCAAAGATTTTTGATAATATTTTTGAAGTCTCAATCAATTTGGACAGAAGGCAAACAAATAATCTAATTTCTGTTTGATTTTAATAAAAGACCATTGCCAAACATTGTAATTGAAATATTTTCGAGATCAAAATGTGATTTTTATAACTTATTAAAGCTAAAATAAAAGTAGACAATGTGTGTCTGACGCAATGACCTTCGTTTTCAACTTTTGAGGATTCTTTAATTTGACGACAATTAATTTGAAGTACTTAATAACTTAATAATTTTACATAGTTCCCGACGACCTAGTTAGGACGGCGGGAAGCCGATGGATGAGGGAGGCACAAGGTGGCAATACTTAGAGGAGGCCTATGTCCGTGCAGTGGACGTCGATTGGCTGATATGATAATGATGACTTAATAAATCAATACCAACTGCAAGGTATAACTTTACTAAGACCGCATGTTAAAGATTAGACTTTTTTCGAACAGAGAACCTTCTACCCTAAAATATATTCAACATTTTGCACAGTAACAAAAACTCTGTCTATACTATCGCGTTTACCTTTCCTTAAATAAAGTGCAACATTCATCTTCGGCCCAAATCCCAAGTGAAAAATTGATATCTTACGGAGACGTGGCAATCGATTCTGTCTAATAGAAAACCAAAGTTTGGGCGAGTAAGCCTAGATTAGCGGAGGCTTTGTTCCGTGGAGCAAGTTAATGTCGCTAAAGACTTCGCTTCGGAGAGCGTTCGTTCGTCTAAGTAAGATGATCAAGTACTGAAAGCAAAGTTTACTACCTTTTTGGTAAGACGGTGTTATGTCTTCGTTTGTGAATCTTATTTTATGTAGGTATCAATATTAATTGCTGTTTAAACATTATTAGGTTATTAAAATATTAAAAAAAGATATATTTCTTTCTGTTTTTTTTAAAAAGACAACTCCGCACTAGGGGGCATGCCATGTGTCGCGGGGACTTTTACAAACATCAATTTAACATACACAAAGAACACCCAGATCCAGGACAATAATTTGTGGATCTCACAAATAATTGACCTCATGAACGGAAGCCGCTTGCGCTACCGTCGCGCTACCGAGGTCGTCAAATATAATTGGTAATTAAAATATTAATAGGTAACGATATTAATTGAACAGTTAAATAGTTTTTTGATCAAACTAAACATTACTGACTGATAAGTTTCTAACATAAAACGAAGAAAACGCAAAATGAAACGATAATAGCTGACGTAAAAAAATTCGTTCTTTCCTCTTAAAAAATAAGTTTTATTAACTTAAACAAAAAATCTCAAACAATTTGATATTAACAAACGTCAATACATAATTTCAACCTCGAACATCGTGAATTACATCAAAAATAGAATGTACTAAAATAAAAGTGGATCTATAATGTGCCGAGTATCCTGTCCGTCTGGTGTCAAATTTAACTTATACGGCATTACGTGGCCGGCGCGAGAGTAGCAATCTCGGCGAAACTACGATAGCTCACTGCTAATTTTAATGTTTCATTGTTAAAAGTGCACTCCAGTTCTTTTATATTCTATCGTATACTCTGTCTATTTCATCAATTAAATATGGTTTAAAATAATCTTTTATTTTTTCTATCCTTATAATCTCTCTGCTGGGACAGGACTCGTCTGTGTGAAGTTATACCAGTGTGTGTGTGACACAAGCATACCTACCTATATTTTTTTGCCGGCCTCTGTGGCGTAGTGATTATATAACATGGTTGCTACGATATCTCGGGTTCGATTCCCACTCAATGCAAATCTTTATGTGCAAGAACAAGATTGTTTGTCTGGGTGTTTTCTATGTATATGTTTATTATAGTATGCGGGGACTTTAATGTAAATCTACTTGAAAAATCTTCAACTAGTGCTAGATTAATTTGTTTGTTTCAGTCTTATAATTTACAGTTTTTATTTAAAGAAGCCACTAGGATTACATCTCATTCTGCTACATGCTTAGATAATGTATTTTGCAACTGTGAATATGTTAATAAGGATATCTTAAGTGATTTAACATCTGACCACTGTGGGCAAAGGGTAGTATTTCCATCTATTACTACTCCCACAGAGAACAAAATCACATGCAGGCCAATTACCATAAACCGCCTGAATCAATTTAGTGATAATGTTGCAACCAAAGTGACTAGAATTAATCTTAATCAGTATAGCCCAGATGATATTTATAAAGATTTATTAGACATTATCAAGCTTGAATATGATAATATTCTTAAAACTAAGACTTTTGTTAGTAACTCTAAAACTAAATTCTGTGATTGGGCAACAACAGGTATATATAAAAGTAGAGCTCGCTTGTATGAATTGTATGGTATGAAACAATATAATACTCAACCAGATTTCATTCAATATGTCAGGAACTACTCGAAAACTTTTAAGAGGGCTTGTGCCATAGCAAAGTCTTCTTATTTGAGTAATAAGATAAAGGAATCAAACAACAAAATTAAAAGTACATGGGACATTATTAATGCAGAGACCGGCCGGATGAAAATTCGTGATACTAATTATGTACTAAAAACTCAAGATAAGGTTCTCACCAATAATGCTGACATTGCACATGCTTTTAATAATTTCTTTATCAATGTTCCTATTCATACAACAACCTCCTTAAATTCCTCTCCAAACCAAGCAGAATTTTTACTAAAAGATAAAGTAATTGAATGTAAGAACCGCTTCAGTTTTAGGTCTATTAACCATAATGATATCATAAAAGCTTTCAAAAGTCTCAATTCCAAGAAATCTGCTGATTTATGGGGTATGTCTGTCAAGCTTCTTCAGGGTATTATATTTAATATATCTCCACATTTATCTATTATATTTAATAAGTGTATTGCCATAGGTGTATTTCCTTATCTAATGAAACACAGTAAGATTATTCCTTTGTTCAAGAATGGATCAAAAAGGGACCCTGGTAACTTTAGACCAATTTCAATACTACCTGTGATTAGTAAAATCTATGAGAAAATTATCTTATGCCAATTGGAGAGTCACTTTCATTTAAATAATATTTTTCATAGGCAGCAATACGGTTTTAGGAAGGGTAGCTCAACGATTGATGCGGGTGTTTCTCTTCTGAAATATATCTATGATGCTTGGGAAAATTCTATGGATGCAATAGGCGTCTTCTGTGATCTTTCTAAAGCTTTTGACTGCGTTGATCATGGGACACTTCTGTGCAAGCTTAGACATTATGGAATTAGGGATGCTTCTCTTGATTTATTATCTTCGTATTTAAGCAATAGGGTTCAGTATGTCGAAGTAAATGGTAGTAGGTCCTCTGGTCTTCCGCCAAGTATGGGCGTGCCTCAAGGATCCATTCTAGGTCCGTTTCTATTTTTAGTTTATGTCAATGACTTGCCGTTTCTTGCTCAGGGTTTG
This sequence comes from Schrankia costaestrigalis, assembly GCA_905475405.1. NCBI lineage: Eukaryota > Metazoa > Arthropoda > Insecta > Lepidoptera > Erebidae > Schrankia > Schrankia costaestrigalis. Next base: position 11,366,031 of record FR997829.1, on the reverse strand, counting down.
TGCGACATTGTTTTATTTGCAGATGATACTTCACTCGTTTTCAAAGTAAACCGTAAGCAAACTAATTTAGATGAAGTTAACGAATCTCTCGCACAAGTCCTGAACTGGTTTACTGCTAACAATTTGCTTTTAAATGCTGCCAAAACAAAATGCTTAAAATTCTCTATGCCCAATGTTAAAAGCCTTAGTAATAATCTGATTTTAAACGGTGAGGTCCTTCGTTTTGTAGACACTACTGTATTTTTAGGAATAACGTTGGATAGTAAGCTGCAATGGGGTGCTCATATATTAGCTCTAGCAGGAAAACTAAGTTCAGCTGCTTATGCAGTTAAAAAAGTGAGGCAGCTAACGAATATAGAGACAGCAAGATTGGTATACTTTAGTTACTTTCACAGCTTAATGTCCTATGGTGTTCTTTTGTGGGGTAGGGCTGCAGACATCGAATCTATTTTTATTCTTCAGAAGCGTGCAGTTCGAGCTATTTACAATCTTGAATCGAATGTTTCATTGAGAGATCGTTTTAAGGAAATAGGTTTTTTTTAACAGTTGCTTCACAATATATATATGCTAATATAATATATATTAAGCAAAATATTGAACAGTATGATAGAAATGGCGACATTCATAGCATTGGTACGAGGAATAGGCATAAGTTGATAGGTCCACAACATCGCCTACATAAGGTACATAACACTTTTGCGGGACTCGGTATACGTTTATTCAATAAACTGCCTAAGCATGTAATGGATCTACCTTTACTAAACTTTAAAGCATTTGTAAAAAATCAGCTATTATCGAAAGGCTATTATACAATAAACGATTATATTAATGACAAAAACTCATGGGCTTAGATTTCAATTATCGTGATTTCATGTTGCTTGTTCCATGGTGTAGATTGTGGCTTAACCTAGGTAGTTGTGCGGATGTTATGTTACTACCTTATTACTTTCTTTTACAGTTTTATTTGTTATTGTAACGATAGAAATACTTCACTTGCATTTGTAAATGTATTTAATTATATTATCTAAATGGTATTCTATTCCATTCTCAACTACTTAAAGATTAACAAAATCAACTTGACGACACAAATGCTTGTGTGTTAATTTCTGTCGGATATCGCAGTGACGAGATGACTGATGAACGTGCCATGCAATTAAAGCTTTTTTAAATCAATTTATTAACAATGAAATTTTTTTTATCAATTAAACTTTAAATTGCTATGCATGTAAGATTTGCTTGCACACATCATTCTTCACGCTGCTGTTGGTAATTGTAACAAAGTCAAATTATTATTTTGAAAAGAGTGGCCTGAGTTTCTTGGCCACATTCTTCTCAGAGCTCTACTATAGTCGTCTGCGAAAGTGGTAGTAGTTTGGCAGACATTTTTCTCTATACTATTCTACTACATGTATAACGATTTGCATGTGTTACTTTGTAACCTAAGTGAATAAAGCTATTTGACTTTGACTTTGACTTTATAATATATATATGAATTTCCAAAAAAAAGTGTTTAAGTATGTTTATCCGTTGTCTAGTATCCATAGTACAAGCTCTGCTTAATTCGGGACTAGATGGCGTTGTGTGTAAGTGTGAGGAATATTTATACTCGTCTGTGTAAGAAGTTTTACCAGTGTGTGTGTGACACAAGCATACATATATCACATTTATCGATTTTTTCTTGACGTGGGTTGTTATCAGGTCTATTGAATTTGTCTTAGCAGACTTATTACTATTGGTTTCAAATTTTTTCCTGAAAAATCAGTAAACTATAAATAATTGAAAGAGCATTTTTGGTATTGAATTCGTTACCAATTCTCTCAAACTGCTTATTGTAATAGTAATTTTCTAGTATAAATTATACTTCCTGCAGCACTAAAGCAAGCAAATTGGAACACTACTTTGTTCCTCCAATAGAATACACTGAACACTGAGAGAATAGATTGCCGCCGCAGATAACCAAGCAGTACTCTTCCTTTGATCAAGAAGTGAAAATAATCGTTACATAAATGTTAATGATAGTGAGGATAATCGAACAAGATCTTTTTCATGGTGAAGTAATTACCTAATCTAAGATATTTTATTGAGTTACCACCATCGTTAAAATAAGGTTACTTTTCAATTGGTAATTCTTTCCAGAAAAAAAACAGGTACTACGAAAATAATTCAATTCAAATATAAAATAAATAGTTATGATAAGACTCTTTGTTGATTACAGTGCTGGCTAAATTAATTTTATAAAAAACACGAAAAAATCATAATTCCATTTTTAAAAAACAGCATTACTTGCTGGTTTTAAATAAATATTTTAACGCCATCTTTAAAAAAAAATCTATAAAATCTAATGAATAATATATAAAATTATTATTATTATCTAAGTAATGTGGTTGCTGTGTTTATGACATTAATTAACATGGAGTCTGTGATCGAAACCCCATGATGGTAGCACAACTTTGGGACCTTATGAGGTATGCAGGGACGGGCCTCCTTCCATGACGGGGGGATACTTGGCCTACTAATACCACGCTGGCCAGACGGATTGGTATAGGGTTTAATTTCAAGTTTTTCTTCTTTTTATTTCGTAAAGATAATATTCACGGATAGTTCCTTAGTTGGTTTTTACGACACCCATGGGATGAGATGGGGTGAAGACATATTGTATTCTTACTCCGTCACCACACGGAGATGTTAATAGTTTCTTATTATTTTGTTTTTGATGACCTATTCCTTCTTCAAATGTTCCGGCTTTTGGAATTTTCTCATTGTTCATTACATTCAGATGAAATACCAATACAGTGACAACGTAATAGGTGCTAGAGAGGATAGCAACGAACTCTTGTGAATACACAGATCTACAAGAGATCGGATGCCACTATAGGGTGTTTTGAATTCATTTCCGGCCATTTGCGGAAACGGAAATGGAACGGAATATCGCCGGAAGCACCTCTCACTGCAGAGGTATTGTGACCACAAGGAATTAGATTGCTATAATGATAATTCAAGAATAGAATGGTCCTGGCTCGGCTGATACAGATCCTAACTAAACATTATATCTGGGTTATATAAAATTTTAATACAAAGGTTTGTGATATTTAAACTGTTAAGGAAAGTAATAAATTATTTACTTTTTAGATGTAGTAGTAAAATCATAGTTATCATCAAGGTTTTTAACATCTAACTCAAGTTCATAATCATCGTCAATTTCTTTTTCATGTTTGCTCATTTAATTTTTCCTAATGCAGGAAATACTATTTGCATAATTGAAATTGACTTTTACATACGAAATGGGATAAAGATGATGAGCGAATATATAACAATGAAGGATTTATTATTCTGAAGAATAATAAATAAAGCGACAGATAAGTACAAGGTTTTATTAAATAATTTTGGTTTTACATCCAGACAAAACTCTGAAGAGAAATTAATTACTTTATTTCAGCTATAATCCCTTGTTTATGTTTTCAGTTAGGAGTTTTTGAGGCACAAAGTTGTACGATAAATTTGCTGCAATAAACAGCTGGTGATATTATTCATGACGTTTGTTAAGTTTGTTTTAACTGCTCCACCTTTTATAATTAGTTGATTAAGAATTCTCTTATTGTTAGCATGAAAGGTTGAAAAATTGCCTGCACCTTAAGGGGCTTTTCTTAAACTTTTTCTTACATAATTTTGTTTTAATGGGGGAAGATAGAAATTCCGATGAACCATTAAGTTCTGAATGTGGCTCGTTTCGGTTGATAATGGTTTCGTAAGATATTTATGTTTATGGGCTGGTAAAGTGTGTGCTATGTGATTTATTTGAGTAATTGCAGTGGCTGTTTATTTTATAGTTTGTTGAGAATTAAAACATACAATGGTAGCTTGTTTTTGTTTAGTAGTATTGTATTTAATTTCAGGAACTTCATTTAGTTTCTCTTACTTTAGTGATAACAAGCAATCTTAATATTAGGTGGTTAATGTGAAATAAGGTTTCAAGTTTTTGTTTTCTTTTTTCTTTTGTTGATTTACACTATACATTAAATAATAAAATCATATTTCTTCAGTACAAGGATTAAAGTTGTCAGAAATGTAACACAACCAACAACAGCACAATAATCATAATGTAAATACAATCACGAGACATAATGGAGAGCACTGACACTCACAACACAAGTTGAATCTTACTGTGGGTGTTAGAGTTCAATTAATCTACTTAGAAGCAAATTTTGTAATTTTTATGAATAAGTTAGTTTTAGTGGATAATGTAAACTCTTTTCTGAAATAAATGTTTTATTATTATTATTATTACATGACTTTAAAACCAATACGTAAAATCATACAAATTAAAGGCAGTTAAAGTAGCACGTGAAAACAGTCATAGCTGGGATGCGATATGTAGATGTCCTTTTTGACGAGAATAAAATACAACGTGTTCTCTCGTGGGGCCTTCGTTACTAGATGGTTTTACGAGGCGACTACATTCTGCTACGCGAAGATTTCCCGGAGGTAACGCATATTTTATACGCTTTGTAATTTAAGTGGCTGCTCTTTTATTATGACGTCTATGTCAGAAGCGTGATATCTCACCTCAATAACGCTGTTCTCGACTCTTAATATACGATTCCTTTATTAACCAATGAACTGGATTCGTAAATCTAGAATCGATACTCCACTATTATAGTCTATAGGTGCTGACTTCGTATAGGTTATTTATTAATCCTTATACTTCTCTGAATAAACATTATGTGCTATAGTGGTATAGACGTATTGTATATATTGTAAAATAATGAATTTCAAATAGACTTTACTCCAAACATCTGCGCATACAATGAACATGAAAATGGCTACTTATTGTTTATCAATGTAACAGCTACTTTCTCTAATTTCCTCTCAGAAATCATTCATGTTTCACGTCTTTCTTGATCAATAAATTGGAGTGCTTTTTTATTGTTTATAAATAACGGCGGGAGCGATAAATGCCTTTATTTTTTTCGGCAAGTACGCACCCTTCCAGTGTCTGTGACATAGAGTAATGGACCACCCGTTCACCAAATGGAAATCCGGATTATGATAAATCACAAACTTTTGAAATTTGGCTCCTGTTCCACTGATTTATTTGCGAACTGTACACAAAACGATATGCGTTGTTTTTTCTACGTCTGTCATTTACACTAAAATATATAAAAGTTTATACTTTATGATGGTTTGAGGTGGAAAATATTTAAAGAGATGAACTTTTTATTCGCTTGGTATGCTTTTTTGTTTTCTTAACCCTCAATTCACTACCTGAGTCCACCGGACTCACATTGAAATTTCAAACTACCATAATTTAAACGTTTTAGCGACTTGTTTCTTCCCCGTCCCTGTACCTTCCTGCAGTGACTAGGGCACCACGGTGGCGAGGGGACATGCTCCTGCGACGCGTATTTAGTAATTTATTACGTCGAGTGAGTCCCTTGGACTCATACTAGTGTATTACGTAATTATTTTTAGTCGTTATTATTGATATAAATGTATGTAATTTGTGTTTTTTCTGTCTAAAAAGATTAGATTTTCTAAAGATTATTCCAGAAAACCAAAAAGAAAGCAATATGATGACACGTGTGCACAGTACACGTTTGCCACGCCAAATTCATAAATCAATTTTATTCATCCTGAAAAAGGACATCCCTGTAAATGCGAGTCACGCATAAACCGGAGACAAGCTATCCAGGACCCAAAAAAATATTTTTATCTATGCAGTGGCATTTGTAGTGACAAAAAGAGAACAAAGACTCCATATCGATGCACCAAATGTCTGAAGTCAATATGTTTGACTTGCTCAAAAAAGATATGCAGACGTTGCCTGTAAACAGTGGAAGAACCCAATGCACGTTTTATTTTTTTCTACAGAAGCATACATTTGTGTTATTTTAATTTTGTATTTTATATCTTTTAGAGTCTAAAAAAGATAAACAGATGAATTTGTTAGTAATATTTTTTACTTCTATAGAGGTGCGAAAATACCTATGTTTTTGAAGACTGCTAAAGTAGATCGATTTTGTTTTTAAGAAGATCTCAGATATTAGTTTAGTTTTGTTGATGTTTCCTAGTGCCTTAATAACTATTTAAAAATAATAAATTAAACATTTAAAAAAATAAACAGTTTTATTATTAAAAACCACGCCTAAAAAATATATGAGTCCCGTGGACTCATAGAAGGTGTTTACGTCAGTAAGTTTCACCTAGTGAATTGAGGGTTAATTGTAAGTATTTGAATATGATCGTTATTGTACTTGAATACAATACTTTCTAGTACATTGGTAAAGACGATTACCTATTAATAAAAATCAAACCACATTTTTTTTACATTAATTTTACCGCTTAATTGAAAATGTCTACTGTGATTCAAGCTTTTAAATAAAGTCTATTAACGTTGAAAAAATTCTTACCAAAACAGTATAAAATATACTTAATCAACCATAAAAGTGCTGGCGCTGTGTAAACTGATTTTTAAAATATATTTACCTATAAATAATTTTCATGATCATTATTTTACCATAATTTTCCATTTAATTTCGCTTAATTGATTCCGGGGCAATTTACCCGCCATATTTTTAAAATTATCTGCGCTCGAACAACACACCATTACCAAAATAGTGGTATTGCAACGTCAGTTAACAAGATATAATCAAATAGAGTATCGGCCGGTAATAGTCGTAATTTGGACGTGGATCGGCCCGTAACAAACGTAAGATCGATTTCGCCTGGTTGGAGGAAGCCAACGCACATAATTGGAATTTAGATCGAGTTCCCGTTCAAGGAATCATACACTCACCTACACCCGGTATAAATCATTAATTGAGAACGATATAATAATGCTTTCGAGACCATTTCCATTCTATGTGAATACGAACTATTCATAAGCGTTCTGGTCATTGATTTAGGAATTTATAATCTAAGAAGAGAGAACTACGAGAACTTGTAGGGTTTTTGTTGGAAAATGATTGGAGCTGTATAGACTGAGCGATAAGTTTATCTGCCCGCATGATGTAAATTAAAAGTTAAAAAGTCATACCACTTAACAGTTATGAAGTCAAACATGGGATCAAAAATCTCGGGACGTCTCTGAAGCAATGGTAAGCTAGATGCTAACAATTGTAAGTTTAATGTTTTTATATATGAGTAAAACGTATTATTATTTTAAGACTTAAAAATAATATAAAAATATGAAGTAGTATTAAGTAAGGCACAAAGTAATTTAGTCTTTTCCAAAGAAAACCGTATTTATTTATCAAGAAGCTCAATTTAGCTATTAACATTTTATTAGTTGGCGTGTTTACCTTCTATCTTCGCTAATAAGAAGTGTTACTAACGAAAATAAATGTGGATGGAGGTGTTAGTTTTTATGTCATTTTAACACGCAATTGGATTTATTGGGGATTATTAGTTTGAAATTGATCTCGCTTAAGGTGTTTCTGAATAAAATAAAGGTTTTCATTAATTGATTTTTTAATTAAATTAGGAAAGGTAATTATTTAAAAGAAAAAATAATAACTAAAATGTAAATTATGCAGATACATCAGTACAACGATAAAAAAGTTAAAGATTTGCAGTAAATATAATGCAGCCGTATCACTAAACAGAATACGATTAAAGAAGTAAAATTGAATGGATTCAATAACCGCACACAGTTTGTTTAAAGGAGACGGTTTTTTTTGTTCGGCGAATAGGCCCAGTCACAAATTGTGCGAGTTTAGGATTGAAATGCATACAGTTTATTCCTTATAATCTCTAGATAGACAGTCTGCATATATCAAAACTCCCTCAAGAGGGAATACTCTGAAATAGGACAATCAAAACATGACTCTAGTGACAACCTAAAATCTCACAACAGCGATTGTCTAATGAATATACACTAATAAGGCAACCAAGACCTCTCGAAATAACGCAGTTTTTGCTGGCTATTGCTTGTAGATCTAAAATAATAAGGTAGCTAAAGAGAAACAATACACTATATATATGACACAAGAAATATTTATTACTGTTCACAATTATAATTAACACAGTCATCTCTTAAAACAGTATTTCATCTTAAATAGACGCAGGTGGCTCAAGCTCACCTAAAAGCAGAGCCCAAGATAAAACCACACTTTACACATCACAATGCACAGCAGCTAACAGTGACTGTGCCTGTGCTCAATAAGCAATAACAACAGTATCCAGCAAGAGCAGCTTTAGTGTGTATTATGCACTCTATCTAAAGATGCCATTTTTATAAAAGTACAAATAAATCATGCATTTATCTAATAAAATCTGAAACAATAACAACGTTGTCATCACAGTGTCAAACTGATTGAAACTGTACTACAGAGTATCTGCTATGGGCTGTTATATACGTTTCGTTCTACGATTATTTTTAAAGTACGTTACTTGATAATTTCGACACCAACAATTTATACTAAGCTAACTCATAAAAGTGAACTTTACAGTAGACGCGTTTAAAGGGAAAAACGCGATAACTTTTATATTAATAAGGATATTGATTTGAAATTTTGTATGATTAATATTTGATTTATTTATAGTTATTTCACATTTAAATTTTTCCATAATTGTGTATATTTTTTAATTTAGTGTAAGTTAGCCGTATATATCCCTAATTCCACAATATTATTTTACGCACTACACACGTCTAACTAGTAGTCAGCGTAGTGTATTACGGGCGGTCACAGTACTAAACAAGTGTGATTTTTATTGCTTTACATTACTTTCTCTAAAATATAGTACTCAATACTCAATACGTTTATTGCACCATAATGTAGTTACAGTTCTTACATAATATACACAGTATATAAAGCATCATTATGGACCCTGTCGGGCACAGCATACGCAGGAGAGAGGAAGACTATTATTTTAAATTACTTATAATTATTCTATATTAGCAAAATAGAATATTAAATAAAATTTATAATATAATTTTATTTTACACATACCAATTTAATGTCTAACTTTTAATAATGTTTTAATTCTAATATTTATAGTGGAATATTTTAAAACTGTAATTAAAATGATCTAATATTATATTTATACCTATGCTAATTTTATCCTATATTTTTATCAGTTAAATATTCATCTATAGTGTAGTAAGCTTTTTTATATAATATGTGTTTTAGTTTGTTTATAAATGTTATATAATTAGTTTCATCTTTTAGTGTCTCTGGTAGTTTATTGTATATTTTAACAGACATTGTCAACGTACCCGCAGAGTGCATGGCTAGTCTAGAAGTTGGTAAATTTAGTCTATTATTATGACGTAGGGAATATTTAGTCTGGATATCTGCTCTCTTATCATAGAGTTCCGGATATTTACGAACAAATTTACATAACTCTAAGATGTAGATACACGGTAAGGTAAGTATTTTGAGGTTTTGAAAATGGGGCTTGCAACTTTCTGTCTGTTCTATATATACCAATATACGTATTAGTTTTTTTTGTAGTATAAATAAGTATATAATAGTATGCATTCATTTAAACTTAAGCCTACATTTAAAAATGTCAAATATGCTGTCTATAAAGTATTTAACATAGTTTTATACAAGAAATAATATAAAACATACAGTCGCTAACTAGAGCATAGCCAATCGAAGAACGAAATCCGATCGGGCTACATTACGCTAAGTAAAATTTGCGTAGTGTTACACGAACTTTAAGCAAAGCGGCTAAAATTTACAAAATAATATAGCAAATTCTATAAACCATATTTTATTATACTTTAAAATAAATATTATATGTAATAGCACATTAAACTTTGCTCTTTTAGCAGTATAAAGCGGAATCTCATCCTTTTTATCAACACTCCTTAATGAATTATTTTACTTTTTTGGTAAATTTCACTAAATATTTAGCTTGTTTTCGGGTCATTTTTGTAAAAATACACTAACACTATTAATATTTAGACTAATTTGTAACAATAGCTCTATTAATTAGCATAATACTAATAAAGTGTTTCAAACCGCGCACTTCCATCTTATAATGCGACATGTGAAGTTAGCGTAAACTAAATCGAGCGATTTTAAAAATTACCTGTACTTAGCGTTGTATAAAATTTGTAACTTCGTTATTTTTGTATATTACTTCATGATTTTTTTATTACAAATAAAATAGCACATTTTAAGCACTTTAGCGTAAAAACTATTTTTTCCAAAATTCGAGTTAGCGTAGTATAAATTGTTGGTGTCGATTTGTATTAACCATTAAAATAAACCTAAGAACGTTCCAAAACAAGCATTTTTAGGTGTAATCCTTTTTTATTATTATTTCATTATTCCCTCATCGTTTAAGTATATTTTGTGTTCGGTTAACTTTAAGATAATAACTATTTTTGTGAGTAATATGAACAATAAACATTACTGTTTAGGGTGGTGCGAAAAAAACCCGTCTCCTTTGTTGAACTCACAGCTGCATTGCTTTAAACCAATATTGGAACGTTATTAAATAATACTCCACAAACCAAATTTTCTTTTCTTTTTTTTTTTTTTTTTTCTTTAAAAAAAGACAACTCCCGCACTAGGGATCATGCCCTGTGTCGCGGGGACTTTTACAAACATCAATTAACGGACACATAGAACACCCAGACTCAGGACAATAATTTGTGGATCTCACAAATTATTGTCCTGCGTGGGGATCGAACCCACAACCTCATGCGCGGCAGCCGCTGGCTCTACCGGCGCGCCACCGAGGTCACCAAATGCTCGTAGTTAACGTGAAATAAAAACAATAAAACAACACATTTTACTTTCGACTATTTACCTATGTAACGCAATATTTTATCAATACCAACAAAATAAAAATATATTTGAACATGTCACGGATTTGAAATATTAACCTAATTTGTATACTTCACGCTCATATTGTGCAATTTGAACTAAATAAGAATAAATGTGAAGATTATTCATGATTACAAATTTCCCCACACGGATTTCAAATGAAACAAATTAGATACGCACGAAAAAAAGAGACGAGAAGTCGTAAATGAAGTGTGTTACGAGTCCCAAGTGTGTATATAAAATGTGACAGCCACCCTTAATTAAAAACCCGAATTCACGAACGTATAAAGGAAAAACATATAAGTTAGGAGTCCCCCAGAAGCAAACACTCGTAAATCTGGTGTGCCGCTTCGGTAATGGGTTTTCTTATGTCAACAAATCGCAGGTACATTACAATAGGTACTTACCTCGTACTATGAAAAATGTTATTCGGTTTGATTGAAATATAGTGGGGACCGTATAGTCATATTAACTTGAGATTTATTTTTTGAAGTTGTCTATGGTTTTGAAAAGAAGTACTACTTTCCCAAGGATTCATGTTAACTTACAATCTAGTATAGCTTTAGCTAGAACTCATGTGGCTTATAATTGTTTAACATATTTACTATTTCACATACAATTCAGTATTTACAACATGTTATCTGCTTTTTACCACATTTCAGGTATTAATCTACCTGATTGTGCTAAAAACTAAATCAATCATCCTCGGTGGATTGACTATTTCTTAACAAGAGCCAGAACTAAAGTACCATTTTTTTGCCAATTAGATCACTTACACTATTTTTGTGTTCATAATTCATAAAATCAAAGGTGAGTAACTTTCTGTTCACAGTTTTAACCATGACAAATCGTATCATGCGGTATTTCTCCAAATCACCGAGCAGAGTAATCTTTCAGAAAAAAATATGTAGCCCGGAGGATTTACTTGATGCGACCCAATCCCTCTGCCTTTGGATTCCGACTCTCATTACATAATACATTCGATGTCAATTTAAGCCCAACTTTGCTTTTAATTCTAATTACTTTGGTCTCGTTTTCACGATATCTAAATAAGAAAGTGAATTTAATTTACTGAAACATATTAAAATAAAATTTAATTATTTGGTTTGTTCCTGTCAAATAAGCAAATGTTCTAAAATGCTCGAGCTCGCGGTTTTGTATCCCGTAAATAGGAATTTAATATAAGTTAAAATAAAGCAAACAAACTCTTTCGTCAAGTGGCTTAACATACTTACATGGATAAAGTTTTAAGGAGTTTTTATTAGATGTTTATAGGCTGATTTGGCGACAACATTTCAGACATGTTTGTTAGGATTTTTGTTATTTGTCAACTAATTAGTATTAAAAGCAATCACAGTAGATAAGAAGAAAATAGTAGTTAAATACACAGCTATTCAAGATATTGTTGTCGATATGTAAAAGTCAACTAAGGGACAGTTCGCAGATATGATCTATAAGTTTTTAGAGGTCTGTAGAGCCATGGTTCCATATTTATTAGTCTTCCATACCTCTTAGGACAGTAGTCGACACTTGAGGGTCTGGCGACCATTTTTATTTTTAGGGATTGGTAGTGGTCAACTAATGTCCACTAAGCTAGCATCACTTGTAGCAACTTCATAACTTTCATTACCTTTGTTCCTATTTTAGTAATCTCGATACAGTAATTATTTTCATGTTCTATATAAAATTATACATTTTATTTCGACTTTAGTAACTATACTGGCAGTATAATATTTAGTTTTCCATATTATTTGCGTGTCAGCCTTTAATATTATAACCAACGTTCAGTTCTTTTTACTTCATTATTCATAGACCTGCATTACGTTAATTAAGTTTATGCCCGTGTCACAATTCATGTATGGTATATAACCAAAAATAACATATGACGGGAATAATTACACCTTTAACATGAACTGTCCGATTTTCATCGGTTACAAAATAGCAATAAAGTTTGAACTATCCTGTTAATTTATTTAAAATACTATTATGAGCACACTTAAATTCTATAATCTATACTAATATTATAAAGAGGTAAAGTTTGTATGTTTGTGTGAATGTGAGTTCGTGACGTTGTAGGGGGCAATTTCTGGATCTACTAAACCGATTTTAAATATTCTTTCTGTGTTGAATAGTCCATTTATCGTGGAGTGTCTTAAGCTATATAGTATCACGCTATGACTAATAGGAGTGGAGCGGTAATGAAATATTTTTTTCGCTGTCCAACGAAGTGGGCACGGGTGAGCTAGTTTGAAATATAAGCAATGTCAATATTATTTTAGTTATTTATACTCCAGTAAAATAAGCATTCAACCTCGGAATGGAAGCGAATAAGCTGTAAATTTGCATAAACCTTTGTTTTGGTGTAGTAATGACTGGTAGAAAAGTCTCATAATATGATCACGTGTCTGCGTCATAAGTTATTCAAGGTCAAAGGTCACGAAAATCAGTTTTTTCCCATTATCTCGTTTTCTATGGGAAATACGCATTTAACGTCATTATAAATATTGTAGATCATAAAATTGTCTACAAAAAATATCTGAACACTTTTCTCCTAAAAAGCATCGCTTTCGAGATATCGTGACTTTAGAGCGCAGGAAAGTCGTATTTTCGACTATATGCACACACTAGCTTTTTCCCGTGATTTCGCTCGCGTTTATAAATATTATGAAAAATAAGGCTTATTTCAATATATAGTAGCATATGCATGCTTGGTCACAGCCTAATCGGTTTGAAATTGACAAGGTTACATACAAACTTCCATCCCCTATCTTATCCCTTTAGGGGTAGAATTTATCAAAATCCTTTCTTAGCGGGTGCCTACGTTATATCATCTACCTGCATGCCAAAATTCAGCCAGATCTGTCCAGCGGTTTGGGCTGTGCGTTGATAGAACACTAGGTATGTGGTAGGAGTATTCCTACTGGAGAAACCACGTTAATAACGCACGCACAGCCCAAACCACTGGACAGATCTAGCTGAATTTTGGCATGCAGGTAGATGATATAACGTAGGCACCCGCTAAGAAAGGATTTTGATAAATTCTACCCCTAAAGGGATAAGATAGGGGATGGAAGTTTGTATGTAACCTTGTCAATTTCAAACCGATTAGGCTGTGACCAAGCATGCATATGCTACTATATATTGAAATAAGCCTTATTTTTCATAATATTTATAAACGCGAGCGAAATCACGGGAAAAAGCTAGTGTGTGCATATAGTCGAAAATACGACTTTCCTGCGCTCTAAAGTCACGATATCTCGAAAGCGATGCTTTTTAGGAGAAAAGTGTAAGATATTTTTTGTAGACAATTTTATGATCTACAATATTTATAATGACGTTAAATGCGTATTTCCCATAGAAAACGAGATAATGGGAAAAAACTGATTTTCGTGACCTTTGACCTTGAATAACTTATGACGCAGACACTTGATCATATGAGACTTTTCTACCAGTCATTAGTACACCAAAACAAAGGTTTATGCAAATTTACAGCTTATTCGCTTCCGTTCCGAGGTTTGCCCCTAATTAAGCCTTATTTGACTGTACTATTAGAGTTTAAACAACTGCTTAATTAATTTGTAAACGTATCGCAATAATATTTATATTTCTATCAGAGTATGTTGTATTAGAAAAGAAGGGTACGATAAAAAGGTTACCTGGTTGATAATGCCTTAAGGCAGTATCTACAAGTCCGCCTTTGTGCTATTGTAAAATAAGCATAAATGAATAATAGCATTCTTTCAGTAAAGATTAGGATTCTCTCCGTAACTTCGACACAGTTTTTGTTTCTTTAAAATAACAGTAAAAAGTTAAATAAAATAGTTGAATAGTTTATTTATTAGAAACTAAACAAAGAGAAAAACTCATTCCATTCTTTCGTCCGGTAAAAGAGTGTTTAATTAAAGTGTAAGGTGCAAAACTGCATTATCGTGAGTAGGTACTTAACACAGATTCTTAGAATGGTCGGTGCGAAACTAGGTAAGAAAATCTAAGCTCCTTAGGGGAAACTCGCTTGACTGAAGAAACGAATCAGATCAAAAGAAAATCCTTTTATATTTTGCTTTTGAAATGTATATTTAATTGACATGATTTATATTTATTGAAATGCAGTAGGTATTACCTATACTTATTATATTATAAAAAGGTAAAGTTTGTGTGTTTGTAACGTTGTAGGGGGTAATCTCTGGATCTAATGAACCGATTTAAAAAATTCTTTATGTGTTGTATAGTCCATTTATCGGGGAGTGTCATAGGATATATAATATCACGCTTTGACTAATAGGAGTGGAGCAGAAATAAAAGGTAATTAAAAAAGGGACCCTTTTTTTTGCAGTTCAACAAAGTGGGCACGGGTCAGCTAGTAAACAATATATTTGTAGCTCTTTTATAATATATCGCACCTTCGGTAAGACAAGGGCCGAAGTGCTAAAATTTTAAAAAATGAGTTAAATATGTCAAAGTGCCCTAAAAACTAATTTCTACCTGGAGGGACAAAGACATTTATTAGATTAAGTTTATTTTCGCCAGATGGCAAAACTGCCTTTGTACCATTCGTTCAAGTTTTGAATGATATTGGCGCGACAAAATCTCATTGGTCAGTTGCGGCGTTGCCCGCGTGAGTAGTGTTTGTATCCTGAAGCGTCAAGGTCATTAAGGTAAATATGCCCTTTTTTGTTTTACATTTTGGAAAGACATGGTCACATTTTGTGTAATTATGCCTAATTTAAGAGGTCGTTCGCGTAGTTGTGCCTTTGTGAGTCCAATATGTAAACATTACCTAGTCAAATCTGACTTTGTCATTCCAATTACTTTATTTTTTACGTAAAATACATAACATATCCGTCGTGTTTTTTAGGAAATAAAAATGGAATCTCAAGGCAGAAAAATTTTGAGGATGGTCGATGATTATATTTCATACAGAGGCTACAACTATTGATGAAACTCAGGCTAATGAAAGTTTTGAAGTGTGTAAAAGTTTTGAAAAGACAAATGATACTCCTAAAATCAATTCTACATCAATGGTTGAGCAGTGGATAGATAGCAATGACTTTCAAAATCAGGAACCAATACCAATGACACCTGAAATTGCAGAAGCGATAAATTCATCCATGATAACTGTATCTGCTATAGAAGATCCAATACCAACTATTCTGAAACTACAGAAGCGATAAATTCATCCTTGACAACAATATCTGCTATGGAGAATAATGTAGTAACTAGCCCACCTATAATAAATACAACCCTGGGTAATAACGACTCTGAGTCTGAAGAAAATCAAGATTTTTTACCATCCGAAGGTTCAGAGTACAAGCCAAATGTGTTAATTTTAAAGTTGTTTTTTTAATTGTAGTGTTTTCTGTCACTGATAAAGATGTTTCTAAGAAGAAGAATAAAGAAGTACAAAATAAAAAGTATTTTCATTTAATAAATCATTTCAATATAATGTGTTACTTTGGTCACAATTGCACAATTATTTAAATGTTGGTGGGATAAAGGCATAATTGTATGCATGCACTCATATTTAATTAAATATAAAATATATAAATAAATAACTCACTGTTTCAAATTACATATTTAAAATTTTAAATGTATTAGGTATATTTATACTAAAAATAAAATACTATTTTACATTAAAATAGGCAGAAAAACACAATATAAATCTATAAAAACCTTAAAACGTTTGTCCTGAACAATTTGGAAATTAGCAGTTTGGCCCTTGTCTTACCGAGGGTGCGATATATTAACTCAGTAATATAATTTCATTATACCAGCTGTTAGATGTCCACTCAGAATTTTTGACCTCGTCCAAATTTATATTCACTTGGCGTTGTCCTGTGCCTCTGTCATCCATGGAATTGTTGTTGCTCTGACCATGTAATTTATATCCCCCTATTGCAAAACTCAATCTATCTTGATATGACTTAATCTCACTAAAGTTTTATTATACCTTTAAATTATTTATTATACCTTTTAATTACAAAATCAAAATAGGTATACTTGATAATAAAACCCCTCATAAAGTGTCATTAAATCAAAATTAAGTAGTCTGCTTATGTCTTCATTATTTGTTTTAAAAAATCAGTCTAATTAAAAACAAACAAGACAAGGAAACCGAGTCAAAGTAATCATGAAATATTGACACACCTTTTCAGGGCTCGGGGTTATTGTGTTTATGAACAAATTTAGTGTAAGAATGACTACCTGACGCCCTACCTAATTGGAGATGTACCCCACTGTTACGTTTTAATTTTATTCCGGTGGAAGTGGGTGAGTACTCAATTTGAGAAATAAATGGAAAGGTCCAGCTTACGCGTGTAAACCTGTTTGAAAACATTCCTCTTTTATGAACAGTCGTGATTCATAACATTTAAAAAAGTTAAATAATTAATGTATTAATAATTTTATATAATAATAAAGAAAGTAATATTTGTTTTATTGGTTTCGAGTTTTGATTTATTTTAAGTTTAAAGCTAAGTTAAGTTTAAACGTAGGTTTTAGCAAATAATGTTACCATTTTCATAAGATTACCTTGTTGATTAACCTGAGTGTAACCAAGGTGAAATTTTTATCACTTCGATCTATGGAAAAGAAACATCCTTCTCGCTAGACCCAAAGCAAGTCTACAAGGGATGTCTAAAGCTTTTTATAAATAAAATTTAAGACGTTGTAAAGATCCCATCACCATCATAGATCAACCAATGTTGGATATATATTATATTACTAAATGTTTTAATCTGTGTCAGTTCCTAGGTTCAACGTTATGAATAAAATATTTATTTTTAATAAATTACTATGTTATATTGCGAGCATTGTAATCCTGTCTGTTTCGACTCTACAGCACTCTTGTTAAGTGGCCATTCAATTATTGAAAATGTACTAATCCGTTTAAAAGATTAGCACAGTTACAAATAGGAAAATAATATACACGCGGATGGATAGATTACTTTAATAGGATTATAGTTTTGTATAATAAATTAAATGTGAAAACATAGTTTTGCTATTATCTCGCTGACGTACAACAAATATAACAAAAGCCATTGGATACGTATTGGATTTTAAATAGAAATCCACCTATGTTATTGTTATAGTGCTAGCAATTTTTAAAAAAGTCTTGATATTTGCTTTATTTATAAGGTCATGAACTAAAACTTTTGTATGTTTTTATTTTACATCTCACTTAAAAGTAGACTGTTAGACAGGTTTAACACTAGACCATAGCGTATCCTATGTTACAAAATCATTTCTTAACACACAATTTTCAATTTATCATCCAATAATTTAAACACTTAAAAGGAATGAATATAACGCCAACATATAATTTATAATATTTGAGAAACCACGACGCAAAAGTCATATTAAAACCACCCTTCAAATGTAAGCCTCCTTTCTTAACACCCCACTTCTGTCACCTTTAGTAGACTTAGTTCCCCAAGTCGCGCTTACTTTATGTTATAATAGCTAATAATTATCATATTTTATTGTGACAAAATTACCATACAAACGTACCTTATTATTACATGTTAACGAGACCTGAAAATGTCGTCTAGATAGTAATTTGTCCAAAAGATTTGTCCGCCCCTTGTATGATTTATTTTTGTAAGAGTATAACAACACAAACGGGGACAGGTGTGACTATATTTTAGTCAGGAGTTTAAAGAGTGTAAAGTGGACATTGAGTAATTTTAGAGAGTTTTTGGAGGAAACTCAGATATAGATTTAATAGTTCTAAACTAAGCAAAGCTTATACTATGATGACTAGACAGTGGATAAACATACTTTATTATGTTTTTGTGAACACTTAGATCAATGTGTCGAAAAATATGTTCATAGACACAAAGATTTGCGTTTAGAGGGAATCGATCCTGAAACATTTGCGTAACAGTCATGGAACATAAACATTACCATTTGTTTGAACATAGTACAATCCTTTTCTTATCTAAATCATACTAACGAAATAAAACATACTTACTTATTAATATTTCGCGTTCCTTATCCTGGAAGATGTATCATTCACATTCAAAAAGTTTTCAAACGTGTTTTCATCAACTACAAACATAATACTTTGACACCTAGCTCATTCCGTACCAAAGTTTACAAGCTCAGCTATTTTAACATTCATGCTTATCGCTACCGGAATGTATGTCGAGTTTTCCGTACGTTAAATAACTTGTACATGCCCCTTTTTTCCTACAAAAATGTTCAAAAACGGACCGGAACGTCTGGTCTGCTCATACCATATTAGCAGAATGGGTTCGTTTTCATATTTTTACTTTGTAATGCAAAAATTATCAAATGTTTACAGGCTTGGCTTTTTCTGAACAAGGAAGGACGATAATTTCCAGGGACTTAGTCTTTATAGACGAATTCGTTAGACTAGTAAGAGTGAGGTCCATTTTCATTTTCCTCCATGAAACCAAGAAGTCTTAAAGGAAGATCAGAACTAGGGTACCCTTTTATTCACACAGTAGGTACCTATTTTATTTTAAGTCTTAATAATGTATCTACATATCTACTTCTTTCTTTCTTTCTTTTAATTTAAGTAAAAAATTAGTACTAAAGGTTTTCAAAAAACTCTTCTTTAAACTAAAACTTGTCAATGCTCTTATATTTTTATGTTGATAAACAAGAATAGCTATAGATGTTGATTAAAAGTTTTATTGACCCTTTTTAAAAGGCGCTTTTGTATTATTTAATAATTAATATACACATTTATATAAAATATTAAATAATATTTCAATTTATGGTTAGACGACCACTCTCCATCAAGTGGTCCTAAAATATTATCAACCAACATTAACGTAATGACGTCATTTAGTGCTCTCAAAGCAATAGAGTGTATTTTCGCGTTTAATTAAAACTTTTCAATTTTCCAAAATGGTTTTGTTTTGTATCCATCACCTTTTCATCTCTGATATTATCTATACAAAAGAATTAACAAACCAATGTATTTCGTATCATCATAACAGCCTATCAATGTCCTACTGCAGGGACGGGCCTCTCCTCCTGTGACGGAGGGATACTTGGCCTTCTTATACCACGCTGGCCAGACGGATTGGTATAGGGTTTAATTTCAAGTTTTCCTTCTTTCTATGTAAAGACACAGATAGTCCCTTAGTCGATTTCTACGACACCCATGGGATGAGATGGGGTGGTGACATATTGTATTCTTACTCCGTCACCACACGCATAGTATTTCGTATAAAATTATAAAAAATGGATTTGTTATTAGAATTGAATGATGTACAGTCATTTTAACTTTGAAATATTTATTGTGATTACGTGATAAAAAGACGTAGGAAATAAAATAATATACTTACGAAAAGGAAACTCTAAAAAAACAGTAACCGCAACCATAAACCTCTGAATTACTTGGAACCGCAATTTATTAATTACATTTTAAGAAATAATTCTTCTACGTTCGTATAAAATAATTCGTTCTACGTTCTATTTTTGTTTGTATTAAATTTAACATAAGTCTGGGTTTTTTTAATTAATAATTATTTAGAAAAATAAACAATTTGAGTATGTTCATCAGTTGTTTAGTACCCAAAGTAGCTAAGCTATGCTTCGTTTGGGACTAGATGGCGTTGTGTGAAATGTATAAGTAATGTAATAGTAATTATTTTTATGCAATATTCTTTTAAAAACCCCTTCAAATGATAATTTTTAAAATTGTATGACACGTTTGATAGAGTAAAATTATATAATAGACTAGCTGACCCGTGCCCACTTCGTTGAGCGGTGAAAAAAACGCGTCTCTTTTTGAAACATATTTCATTACTGTTCCATTCTTATCAGTCGTAGCGTGATACTATATATAATTATAGCCTATGACACTCATCAATAAATTAATGGACTATTCAACAAAGATTTTTTTTTTAAATCGGTTTATTAGATCCAAAGATTACCCCCTACAACGTCACAAACACACAAACTTTACCTCTTTATAATATTAGTATAGATAATGATAACATTATCACATTTTATGATGACATCATTGATTACATTGAAAGTTTGTCACTGTTTTCAATTAATTACAACAACGTAAATATACGATACAGGAAATATTAATCAAAGGAAAATTAGCATAGGGGTCCATGGTTATGACAGGCGATTCTGTCAATCTGTCGCATTGACATTTACTTTTATTATAACATCTCTTGCTCTCTCGATAATTAGAATCTGTGAACATGTTTTGTGTTCTGCTTTTGATGTGTTTTGTCCGCGTTTTGCTTTTTGTTATTTCATGTCACCATTTTACGAGTTATTTTAAAATTTTATTACGTTTTTGTTGCATATTTTTGTTTTTGTTGTTTTCGCTTAATGTTGAAATACTAAATTGTTTCATTTAATGCTATACAGGTTGTCAAAAAGGGCTATCTCTTTGCGAGGTCACGGGTTCCATATAAGAGCAAGATAATTTATTAAAATTGGTACTATTCCACATTTTTTTAAATTGGTTAATAAAATAAAATAAATTTAGTTTATTTTTCTAAGGTACATTGAAAAAGAATTTTAACAACATTGAAAACCTCATCTTTTTGAAAAAAAATGAACAGTATCTCATTAATGGATATTATATTGTCATCGTAGTAATATTTTGGTAAGACCCTTTGCTCCAAAGGGAACGGACATACAAGTAACAGCAAAGTTACCTCAACTAGACAAAACAGTAATAAATTATTTAGTTAAACCGACTTGTCTCACATATTCATATTCTATTTACTCTTGTTTGTTGATGTAAGTTACATTGATTAGTCAAATTAACACATAATTTGATGTAATTTATTGTCTTTGATGGTTGTTACGTTGTATGACTATTTTGTTTGTTTGTATGATATTGTCAAACAGATTGTCTGATAACGTCCCAAACAATAAAATTCGGTAACACCTTGCTCAACCAAGCTGTAAATCAATCTTATGGTATTTCCACTATACGATTCCGACCAGTACACATTGTACACATGCAGTCCGTCAAACGCCGTGTGTAGAGTCTTTTGGTCAGACGATCCGTTACCTTAATTCTTGGATAGTATGCGTACTATTACATCACGTTTAAAATCTGGTAAAAGTATTACCCTAGTGACTATTACTTTTTTCTGATAATTTATTCTTGTTTCTTATAGGAGACAATATGTAATTTGCGAAGCAACTTCGCAAACAGACTAACGACAAACTTTGACCTTATTATCGGGAACTCATCGTTTTCTTGTGAACAAAATACGACCCGATAAATTACACCCTATAATCCGCTCTACGATATGTAAATTCGTCTTCGGTGCGACACCTGGTGTAGCTATAAATTATTTAGATATCGCCTGAGATTGTATAGCTTCACCTTCATTAATATACAGTTAGAAAAACTGTCCCGCCTAACACTTGTCGGACGTTCGCTTAACGTAATTTATTTGATACAAATAGTCCTTTATAAATTATAAGATAGCGCAGTCCACTTATTTATAGATATTGTGTAATCATAATTTAACTGATTGAAAAAGATAAGTTGGTTGTTAAACATTGTTTGCATATTTATGTTATAAGTAGAGTCATTACGTGAAACAATGATCTATTTAAAACTGCATGACAAAGTACAAACGTGAGAATTCCTAAACAGCCGTTTTAGTCGCGTTTTAATCACAACAGTTACATTAAATCGTAATTAGTAATGTCCTATTCATTCATTCCACTTCCCTTTGACCTATACATTCCCGTTTCTTACTTCCCTGTTTGTTGTAATCTTACTGTTCGCACAATTTTCTTACAGATCATCCTACTACGTCTAAAAACTCTTTAAATCTTTCTTTACTTGTTAATCGCTTCAAAACTTCTAATTTCTAAATGCATTTCCTCTTCTAAAATTTTTACCGAAACACAAAGCGGCATGACCCATATTTCTTTTACAATATTTAATACCTACCTTTTGTCCTACTTTTCTTTAACCACATTGCTGTAAGGGAAACAAAACTAAACACACATTTTAAACTCAGTGCAAACAAAAGCAAGCAGCTCAAGCAATTTGTATCGAATGTAAAGTTTTAAATAATTGCTTGTGGGTAAAGTTCAGTAGCTCTTTTTATCAAGTACACAACTCGTAGAGAGGAACTATCTCAGCTAAATAAATATAAGTGGTAAGGCAGACAAAATAGTCTGCTTTGGTTTGCCTTTACTTTACAAATGTGGTCTACTTATTATTGTTATATTAAATAGGTACATTTTGAATATAATTTACATTAATATCAATTAAGTATATACTTCAGTAAAAAGTTAAATTAAGATCAGATTTTGTAAACAGATGAACTATGGAACGTATAGGAATATCACAAAAAAATGGTATGTATTCCTTAAATAAAATGAGTTGTTTGTAATTTATTTTGTATATTGTGTGCTTATCACAATATAAAGTATGTCTTGAATAAACATTTTCTATGTTAATACTTAAATAACACCATGTTATGCGTAGTCACGACGAATCAAACAAGGATTTAACTCCATAAGTCACCCCTAATATGGAAAGGCGAATTTAATATGAAATTCTTTAAGTTATGTTATGTTATGTTTATGCAAAGGTCGGCCTTATTTCTTCACCATTTGGTTGTTCAACATTCATGTTGCTTTTATGTATTATAAAAATACTTTTTAAAGTGACTAATTACGTAAGCACTACGTGCAAAACTGGTTGTATAGTTAACTAATTTTAACAGAGGTAATTTATTTCATAACATTGTCGTGTTACAGTACATAAACCCTTGAATAACAAGTTTTACTTAAGAAATATAACAATAAAATAACCAATTCAACAAACCACAAAACCTATAAAACGATAACTAAACATATTGTCGATACCTTGAAGAGATAAACTGGATATAAAATACAGTTGAGTAGACAACGTCTCAGGGCATTCACAAAGCGACATGTGTAACCCACTCGATGGATAAAAGCGCTATTAAGATAGTACCAGCGTTACAGTCGTCTTGGCCAGTTTTATTGCATCTTTGTTTGCTTGGAAGGCAATAGAGCCCCGCCCCGCCCCAGTAATTCAACAGACTACCCGCTTCCGATTGTTATTACCAACCAGCTACAAATGTTACCGATTCCTCTAGGGTATAAGAATGATTGATGTACTATTTGTTTATAGAGTACGATGTGTTTTGTACAGAGATCAGGCATGTTCTGAGTTTGACAAATGGATGTTGTTTTGTGAAAAAAATGCTGGAATAATTTGACGTTTGATTTACATAAAGGTGTTTTGGTTCCGGGGTAGATCCATTAGTTTTTGTAAAGAGCATGTATATTTTTTTTTGAGATAAAAATAGTTAAAATTTGTTGCATTATTTTTTTTCCGTAACTTGGTTTGGGTGTGGTTAGTTATTGTTTCTATTCTTATAGATGGAAAACAAGTAAGTAAATTATAATTATTGTTTTCAATTTTCATCTTAAGTAGGTGTCGAAAAATTGTAGGATATAAATGCAAACAAGTCTTTTAATAAAGCAAGCGGATTTGAATTTGCCTATTGCTGATACTAACCATGACTAGCTGTGCTCGTTAACGAGTTCTGTAAGCCAAGTCTTAACGTCTGAACCTCTCAATTTGAACCGACAACAGTTAACAACTTGGATTTGAAGTTTGGTATATATAAAATATTCCTGTTTTTAAAACGTCTTGTTTTTTGATGCACTTGGAATGTTATTAGTTTTATTTCTTTAACAGGTTCCTGTCCCGCCTGTAGACACAATAGTAAAACAATGGAATGTATCATATATCATACATGGGACAGGGAATAGGTTAAGTGTCATTTAGTTATATTTCTTATATTATGTTATACAATCTTTAATTTTGTCACTTTTAATTGTACACCTACGGATTATACCGACCTATAAAAACAATAAGTATAATTTCCCAAATTAAAGATTAAAATGGTTTAATATTAACTTACTTTAACGTAAACTACTTTATTCTTACGACTAGGAATATAATTTAGTTTCTGGTAAGTTCAACCGAAATGGCGAGCATATTTCAATGTTGCAATAAAATACATCTCTGCGTTCATAGCTCTAATAAAAAGGAAGATTTGTTTCAATGTTGCCTTCTATTTTCAGCTACTTTATACTTGAAAATATTTATACTTTAATAAATAGTGGCTGTTGACCTTATTTTGTATTTATTAGGGATTAAGTTAAGTAGAGAAAATTGTTCTTGAATCGTGTTTTAAAAGGTTTATTTTATTTTAGACTATACTATTTATATGTATTCTTTATTTACATTTTTCACATTAAGTAATTTACATTTTTAAATATAGATATAAAAATAAACACATTTAAAAATATATAAAAAGGTAGACCCACCAGCATTGGGTACAGGCACCAAGCTACTGGTGGTTAGGGCTCCAGAGATAAGAACCTCCTCACAATACGTGCCGTGTCAAGCAGTACTGCCTTCTGCATCAGACCTATGATCCAACTGCCAAGGTCGAGTCTCCTTATATGTTTCTAGAGACTCTTTGGAATAAGTCCATTAACCGAAAGTACTATCGGCTATTTATATAATTACTAGCTTCCGCCCGCGGCTTCGCCCGCGTGAAATTAGTTTTTGTCAATCAGAATCAGAATTTGTAGTGAGTGAGAGAGAAGTGAATGTGAGTTTGGCTTTGTAGTTCCCGTTCCGAATCCGTACAGTTCGAATTTCGGGAATGCCGTTTGTAAATAAAGCCTAAGTACCAAGATTTATTGTCTTATCTTCAGTTCAACCCCTATTTCACCTCTACACTGGTAAAAATTTGAAAATGCTAGAACATACAATTTTTTTGTAAAAAAAATATTTTTTTTTTCTTAATAAAAAGTAGCCTATGTTCTTTCTCAGGGTCTAAAGATTGTCTGTACCAAATTTCATCAAAATCCGTTCAGCCGTTTAGGCGTGAAAGAGTAATAGACAGACAGACAGACAGAGTTACTTTCGCGTTTATAATATTAGTATAGATTATTATTCTCCGTGTGGTGACGGAGTAAGAATACAATATAATATGTCACCTCCCCATCTCATCCCACGGGTGTCGTAAACACCGACTAAGGGACTATTCGTAAATATTATCGTTACGGAATAAAATAAGGAAAACTTGAAATTAAAGCCTGTACCAATCAGCCTGGCCAGCGTGGTATTAGTAGGCCAAGTATCCCTCTGTCACGGGAGGAGGGCAATCCCTGCAGTGGGACATTAATGGGCTGTTATGATGATGATGATGCATTATTATATTTTATATCTAAGTGTAACGGTGTACACAGCATAAGATCACGAATCCGATACATCATACAATACAATAATATTGTAGTAGTACTGTTTTATAATCCCAGACCGGGATGTTTTCAGTGTCCATTGTTGGGTGTTAATGTGTAATATCTAAAGGTCTTTTTATGTTTAAATCAAAATTTATTCGTGTCCGTTGGTGTAAATATAGAAATACTAAAAAAACTCTAGATGTCTTTTCATGTTTATATAATACTAGCTGATGCCCGCGGTATTACCCGCTTAATTGTTATTTTACACCACAAACTACCTATATGTCAAATTTCATCAAAATCCATTTAGTAGTTTTTGCATGAAAGGGTAACAAACATCCATCCATCCTCACAAACTTTTGCATTTATAATATTAGTAGGATAGGATAAGCAAAGGTGTGTCACTTTAGTGCCTAACAAATAAGGTGAATATTATCTTCACTAAATAAAAAGAAGGAAAACTTGAATTTAAACCCTATACCAATCCGTCTGCAAGCGTGGTATTAGTAGGCCAAGTATCCCTCCGTCAAGGAAGGAGGCCCGTCCCTGTAGTGGGACATTAATGGGCTGTTATGATGAAATAAGTTGACAATTACGAATTTAAGCTCTCTAGATATATCAGAACCACAGCTTAAAAAACCGGTCAAGTGCGAGTCTGACTCGCGCACCGAGGGTCCTGTACAAACCTATTTTTTTTCCCGCCAAATTGTGATAACGTCAATATTCAGCTGTTTAAATACTATTTTTCCTGCCAAAATTCAATGACGTCACGACTTAGCTGTCAAAATATATTTTCCTGCCAAAATTCTGTGACGTCACGACTCATCTGTCAAAAATTCTATGACGTCACGCCTATCTGTCAAAATTGACAGCTGTCAAAAGTGACAGCTGTCAAAAGTGACAGCTGTCAAAAGTGACAGAGGTATCAAACATTTTCCCGCCAAAATAATATGACGTCACAAATCATCTGTCAAAAATTCTGTGACGTCACGACTCATCTCTCAAAAATCATCTGTCAAAAATTCAAAAACGTCACGGCTCGGCTGTCAAAATATATTTACCCGCCAAAATTCTGTGACGTCACGAATCATCTGTCAAAAATTCTGTGACGTCACGACTCATCTGTCAAAAATTCAAAAACGTCACGGCTCAGCTGTCAAAATTTAATTCTGTGACGTCACGACTCAGCGTTCAAAAATTAAATGACGTCACGACTCAACTGTCAAAAATATTTTCCCGCCAAAATTCTGTGACGTCACGACTCATCTGTCAAAATTCTATGACGTCACGGGTCACGTGACCAAAATTCTATGACGTCACAGGTCACGTGACACAGCTTTCCCGCCAAAATTCTATGAAATCAAAATATAATATGATTGCTAATAAAAAGTAGCCTATGTTCTTTCTCAGGGTCTAAAGATTGTCTGTACCAAATTTCATCGAAATCCGTTCAGCCGTTTAGGCGTGAAAGAGTAACAGACAGACAGACAGACAGACGGACAGACAGACAGACAGACAGACAGACAGAGTTACTTTCGCATTTATAATATTAGTATGGATTAAATCTTAATGCATTTTCTATTTTTTTCTAGGTACGAATTCATATGTCTGGAAGGGAAATCAGAATCACTGACTGCAAAAAAGTTCTTGGTCTAAGTCACAACTGTTTATACAGACGGATGACCAATAAGTATTATTTCATTTAAGCGCTTCCGTTCTTCGGAGGAAAAAAAAGTCAGTCCTGCCTTCAGACTTTAAACCTCGACAAAGACCTTTGAACGTCTTGAACAACTCATCTGAACAGGCTAATAATAATATTATTAGCACTTGTTAACTTCCCTATATCTTTTTCTTTTCCGAAAATTACTTACCTTTAAGAAGTCAAACAAAGAGCACGGATCAGTAAGTACTGTACTTGGATATGTAAAGTATTTGCTTAACCATTTTCACATCTACTCACATTCCTACGCCTGTTGAGTTAAGCCGATGATCCCTGTTGTCATGGCAACCAGTGTGAGGATACGAGGACCAGACGAATATTTCTTCAAGATACAAGTGTGTTATGCTTCAATAATTTAATACATGCGTAGTATATAATACTGGGAAACAAATATACGAGACGGGGCATATTTTAAATGGAGTACCAGATTTATGATAGCCTTTTTTATAGGGACCACTGCTCTTTTGAATTATTCTTTTTATTGAGCGATGATATGGATAGAACTATCTGCTGTTGCAAATTCTTTGCTTATCCGTGTTTTGATGTAGTATTAATTTGATAAGGTGAAAGGACGTATGGTAAAATAAGCTTACAAGCTATACGTAATATGCAGTCATCAGTTTCTGAAGAAAATTATGGGAAAGAGAAAAAGAGCCTATGCAGCCTAGCAAGACTACCATCCGTTGTGTTCATTTTTGGTTTGTATTTGCGCTTTCCATCAGGTTCCATATGATCCTATTTCCAGATCTTTATAAAAAAAAGAAACACTTATTCAAAGTTCTAGTTGCTCACAATGAACTGTTGTATTTTCTTTCCACTGAACACAGCAGTAATACGACAAAGTAAGTAATGTAACTTTTTCATAAAGAAATAATATTGTACAGAAAAAGGACATACCAACGAAACCACTGATATAAATTTGTAAACTTCATAAAGTAGTAAATTGTAAAGAAAATTTACTCATGTCGGAATCTCTCCGCAATTGCTACAGACATTTTCTGTTTCACTTATTCATAGATCAAAGCGAACTGAAACTACTCGAAAAATACGTGACTGCCTACCTCTAAATAATGTATGAAGGCTCCTGTGTCTAGGTATGATATTCCAAGGAAGATCTTACAAGTGTTCTTGGCGAAGTACGTACAGAAAGTATTCGTGAATTTCGATAGAAAAGCTTTTGGATCGAGTGACGTTTTATGAATAAATTTAAAGTGAGTATATAGAGCAATGGTATATAGTTATGTATATTGTTTATGTATTTATACTGCACGCAATGATATTATGCATTTATACTTGAAATATTTATGTATATCGCGTGCGGTGGAAAAGCTTAGAGAAAGCCTAAACCTTCTCTTTATTACAAATCCGTTTTCTACAGTGACCGTTTATAGGTTGTTAGGAAAATTGACAATGGTAAATAATAATTATGACACTGACTTTTTGTTATGGTATTTTAAAAAGTAGTGATTAGTTTGAGCCTGAATCAAACGATAATGTAGAATTGTAAAAGGCTATAAATTAGTAAAAGTTATATTATAATACCAATAAAATTAATTGCAATATTTCTTTATTATAGTATTTTATATTTGTTATGCTATCATAAGAGAAACACATGATTTATTTTACCTGTTATTACATAACAAAGAAAAAAAAGTTATATTTGTATCAATAGATGTACTCATCTAGTTATACACCTACAACTATTATTTTTTAAATATTTATTTGAATATTGTTAGACTCTCTTGTTTTCCAATTTCATTTTATCAAGCACCTGCATTTTATTACAATTCTTGCAATATATATTCCTAACTCCTCACCAAAGTAAGAAGAGTCTACAATGTTCGAAACTCCGAAATAAGTCACTCAGAAACTTGTTCAGTGCAAACTTGTTGCTGCACTGATATTTCGGGTAAGACACGTCCATCGTACATCAGTGAAAACTTTAACAACTATTAAAAAATATTTTAAGGAACTTTAGTATTTCAACAACATCTTAAAAGAGTATTTAGCTTAAAATACCAGCTCCTTGCCACCATCGTATTACTAAAAGTTTAAAATTCTCTAAATAACAATTCAAATTGTTTTAACTACAATTTAATTGGACTCATATTAAATTGCAAAATAATTGTATTATTAATAATTGATCACTCTACGGTAATTTAAAATTTATTTTAAATTACCGTAGAGTGTTAGTTAATTAAAACAACACCTAGAAATAGAGATACTAGTAAATGAACATGATTATTTTGATTCTGTTTACCAAAATGTTACTCAAAGCTTTTTATTTGTGCCTTTTTAAAGTAAATACTACGTGTATGTTTTTGAGTTTTCCTATAACTATTATGTGCATGAATTGTAACGTAGTGCTCGGGTTTTTCATTCTTAGTTTGCATTTGCCACCCGCAATAGTATAACGACACAAATGATGTCATTTCATAAGTATTATGAAATAAATTTGGCTTTGATTGTATTTCTACTCTCCACCAAATTCGATAGAGGTAGATTATAAATCATGACTGTGTCGTTACAGTATTGCGAAATAACCAAGTTTTAGTTTTAATTTGTACATTATATTTATTTTAAATAGAACATAATTATTTGATTGTCTCCGTGTGGTGACGGAGTAAGAATACATATCTCCGTGTGGTGACGGAGTAAGAATACAAAATGTCACCACCCCATCTCATCCCATGGCTGTTGTAGGAACCGACTAAGGGACTATCCATGAATTATTATCTTTACGAAATAAAAAGAAGGAAAAGTTGAAATTAAACCCTATACCAATTCTAATACCAATAATAATCCTAATTCTAATAACTAATACCACGCTGACCAGACGCCAGCGTGGTATTACCTAGTAGGCCAAGTATCTTTCCATTACGGGAGGAGGTCCGTCCCTGCAGTAGGACATTCATAGGCTCGTATAATAATTATTTTGATGCGTCTAAAATAAAAATGCACCCATAATCTTAGACTTAACTTAAAAATAATTGATTGTAGTTAAGATGATGACATAGTTGTAAACCCAGTAGGTACACAAGTCGTAGAGTAACAAATTACTTTCTTGGGAAACGGCTGAATGGCGGAACACTGTCTGAAATCGTGACCTCATTAGAGTATGTTTCCAACTAGAGCTGACAAATGTTATCCAATTAAATCCTTACAAAATACAAGTGTATCCCGAGTAAACATTCCTTCGACATGTTACCTTGCTTAAAAGGTAATCCTGATTGTAGCTAATTACAGCATTGGGATCATTGACGTTGACATCTCTGTGTTGAGAGTTAAGTTCGGTATAATAGATATTTAAAAGACAAGACTAGATCATAGGTCATCCTACGGTTACATTTTACGTCAGTACTACATTGCTACTACAAACTTAACTTGATACCTTTGTTGGCGCAGCGTTCGTTTTTATGCGGATTGTAGAGCCTTTCAGTTTTTTGTGTGCGTTATGTGAGGTATGTAAAAATACCTACAATACTAATTTTGAAACCTAGTACGGGAGATGCCTTTTAAAAAAATAATGAATAATATCTATATCTATACTAATATTATAAAGAGGTAAAGTTTGTGTGTTTGTGACGTTGTAGGGGGTTATCTCTGGATCTACTGAGCCGATTTTAAAAATTATTTCTGTGTTTGAATAGTCCATTCATCGGAGAGTGTCATAGGCTATATAGTATCACGCTATGATGACTAATAGGAGTGGAGCAGTAATGAAATATGTTTAAAAAAGGGACGCGTTTTTTTCGCCGCCCAACGCAGTGGGCACGGGTCATTTAGTTTATAATAAGAATAATATAAAATTAAAATTTAATTAGTTATTAATATTTTGTTACTGTTTGTATATTATTTTGTTAGTTATATTTAGAAGGAAAAAATACTATAAAAACCCTACGCTTAACTAACAACAAACCAAAAACGTGATGTGGAAGGCCTAAATTTGTCCTACGAAAGCACTTGCTTTATAACCGTTTATAATCTAAAATACTTTGTTCCATGCAGGCTCCTACTCGAGACGCTCGACTTCATGACAATAGAGGACGTAATGACCTAAAACTACTGTCTGAGTGAAAATTTTGAAACGGTTGCTATTTCTTTTCATAGAAATATTGCTTCAAAGTTTCTACCGGTTCAATACTAGTTCTGCCGATTGAATTTTTCCTCCAATTAAAGTTCGTAAATTTTCATTGTCATTCTTGGTATTCAAACTACAAAGGCCTAAAGCGGTTTAAATATTAGTCTTGTTTTCATCCACAAAATAACAAATTAACTCTAAAATTCTTTAAATTGTTCGTCTTTATTGTTGTTTCCTAAAATAAATATAACTATTATACATCATCATCATCATCATCATCTCAGCCAATTGATGTTCACTGCTGGACATAGGCCTCCTCTAAATATTGCCACCTTGTGCGGTCTTGCGCCTCCCTCATCCATAAATATAACTATTAGGTACATATACAATTTAATTAAAATGTGATATGACTTTAGATACTTTGGCATTGCTTTCTGTATTGTCTGTGCAGTATTGAATTTGGCACGTACCGTCGAGAATAGAACATTTTTACTGGATTTATATGGGCTAATCCGAGACTGGCCGTTCATTTTTATCAATCTATTTCGGATGCAACTGCATAACTAAAAACAGATATATTCTGCGGCTCAGAATGCCAGTGCTGTAGTATGAATATAATCGTAGTTTATCTCTATGCAGAAATGAAATCTATTGCTGGCTTTTATGCTTTGAACTATATTTTTTAATGTCTTTAAAAAAGATTTTATATGACGTATGAACGTTATACCTTTGCAGATGCTAGCCAGCTTAATCAATAGTAAAAGTATTTTACCTCTTCTATTCGCGTAATCGACGCTGTTAATCGCCTATAATAGCAGTTAAAAAAAGTCTACTAGAAGTATTCCCATATTAGTTTCCCTTTCCTGTCAAAGCGAAATCCAGTTATAATTCGATTTATCTTATCAATAGTTCTGTCACACCGCGTGTATTATTGGACAGCTACACGACGTCCCCACCGTTTGGTTTCTTTTATTGAGATAAATTCTAGGGCCAGATAAGTTTGAAATAGGTATCAAATAAATTGACAAGTTTGAATGGATTTTTTATTACGATTTAACAGATACTTGTGTTTTCTGTTAGATTTATATTTAGATAGCTCAGCAGGTTTATATTAATTTTCTTAATAATAACAGGGTTCCAAAGCCTGAGCGTTACCGACTATAATATTCAATTTTATTTACATGAATACAAGAATTGCAAATTATATTTTTTAAACAAAAGAAATTATATTAACCATCTCGGATAAAATTAATGATTGATGGGATCAATTACGAGTGAATGCACTAAATTGTACATCAACAAACTTCATTAGAATGATAATGTAACATACATTTCATTTGTCTAACAATAACGCGGTAACCTTCGAGATGACTTGATGTTAACAAAGTTACCTTAATGTGCGGCGGAACAAGGCGAAGCTTTTAAAGAGGGGCAGTTATTCCCACTTCTTCTTAATCTTGACTGATGGTGTCTACGCTAAGCGCACCGTAATCTACCTAAACGTATCGTCGACAAAGAAAATTAGCGAAAATCCTCAAGAAGTGTATGAAATATTAAGCCTATTAATTGCGAAGATCACAAAAGACTCGCTATGTAAGCACTGCTTCGTGAACTCAGCTTAGATATCTTAATGATCGCGTGAATAATACTCGCGGGGGAAACGTGTAATCAATAAAATTGAGTAGGCACTTTGTGCACCTCGTTTTAAACATGAATGTGTACAACTTATCACACAAAACTACCGTTGTCTTATTGATTTTACAACGAGGTTCAACAAACTCATCTATTTCCTTTCATTATACCCGGAAGCCCTACTTTTAGAACGTCAACTTCATAATTAATTCTGAAATTACAAAGTGCCTATAAAACTTCGCTTTATACGTTTTAGTTAAGTTTTTTTATCAATTACGATCATCTTAATCTATAAGATTATTAAAATTTGTACGAGCCTATAGTATATTAAATTACCTTTGTGTTTTCTATCTTACATTATTAATAGGCATGATTAGTAGTAAAAATATTTAAGTAGACTCACTTAGTAAAATTTTAGTTTGGATCTACACTGGGCGGCAATGAAAACGGGTCGCTTACAAAAACCTTAATAACTTCCAAAATATTGGAGCTAGCTTTATGAAATAAAGATTAAATAATAGATAATTTAATCACAAACAATGCCGCAAGTAAAATCTTTCAAGTTATTTTAGATTATTGTATTAAATCCATAAATTAAAAATAAAGACAAAATTTTTAAATTTTAACAACAGTTTCGAAACCTTTTTTTTTACTCTTTTTTCTGTTATATCATGAAAAAGACGCATTTTATATACAGAAATTTGATATTCTGATCAAATTAGCATAAAAACATGCCTCTAACCCCTGAAGAGTCTACAAGGATTCCAGAAATGCTAGAAAAATGACGTAGTCATCGTTATACAGCGAGAACTGTTAGTTTATAGCTCTCAATCATTTGAAAAGTACTCCAGCCATTAGAAGACACTGTATCCAATGCGCGGAGACCAAGATCAGAACTAACAGCGTGCACAAAAACACAAGAGGATCGTTACATGGTGTCGAGAACGTTGAGAAATCGATTTCAAACGGCTGTTGTAGTCAAAAATCACTTGCTACGTGCTCGAGAAAGCAATCCAAGCCCTTGCATTAGTGAGGCAGTGTCTAGATGAAGCAAAATTACAGTCCTAGACCTGCAAATATTCGTAAACTTGAAAGACAACATCAAAATTCAAGATAGAGTGATGATAAAAAACTCGTGAATAGCACTCATGGCTGATTAGTTAAGGAAAATGTTTCCGATGAGTCGAGCTTTAAGTTATACAAGCACGATGGAAGGCTAAGAGTCTGGAAAAGTACAGGAAACCTCTATAACCAAGCTTACATTGAAGAGAAAGTACCTTATGTCGAAGGCACTGTACACGTGTGGGCTGGATTTTTTTCTAAAAGCGGCACCGAGCTAGTAGTGATATAAAATGGTACTTTAACTGCAGATATGTACTTGAATGAAATCATTAATGAGTATGATAGCTCATTTTTGGTAAATATCGGCGAAAAAGGCACCTTTAAAGACCTCAACGCTCGTCTTCATACAGATTTAATAGTGTTAAAGTTCCGTAAAGATGTCGCTATCACACGTATGAAGTGGCCAGCACGAAACTCAGACTTGAAACCAATCCAGCATGCTTGGGACGTATTGGACCGATGAGTAGGACATCAGTATTTCCCTCTTATCACCCTTTGTGAACTTAAAGAAGCAGTGATAGAGAAATGGGTGTATTTTCCTCAGAATTCAATAAAAAACCAAATGGAAAGCATCCAAAACCAGATGACAGCTGTATTAACAGCTTCTGATAATAATACATACTATTAAATGAGTGAAAATTGCATTTTTGATACCTTTTACCTGTTTTCGACATCTAATGAAAGTCTCAATTTTTATTTATCTTACTTTTGTCAAGAATACACTTAACAATCTGTAATTTTTATCACTTCCATTTAAGGACTATTAAATTATCTTTATTTTAGTGTTTATTTCATAAAGCTAGCTCCAATATTTTGGAAGTTATTAAGATTTATGTAAGCGACCCGTTTTCATTGCCGCCCAGAGTAAAGTCAAAGTGCGGTCTCTGAAGACCGCACTTTGACTTTACTTTGAAGGAAAGTAGATTATTATTTAATGAGTAATTTGTGCCAAAATAATAAAAAAATAATGTTATTACTATTCCTACGCTGACTTATTACAAAATATAAATGATTTTATTATCTTATCTTGGAAATTAATTATACAGAAAATCGCATTAAATACTTAATTCATCAAAGTAGAGTCATTTAATGACAACGTTAACAAAACGAATCGTTTAATCAATCTTACTTTAAAGTAAGTTTTTCCGTACTTAAAATGATCTTAATCTCCCATTCTTCATAATTATTTATCAATAATAATACAAAATAAATATAACAAAAAAGTAAAAAGGCTTATCCCTTACAATGAAAAGGAGGGCTGTAGGTGTTTTCCGGAATTACGGACGGTACGGTACAAAAACATTATTATAGGTGTGTATAGGAAGTAAACAAAAGGCTGCTGCAATCCCGTGACGTGATTAGTGGCTAATGACGTCACATTACACTATGCATGTCTTTGAAAATTACGCTGACTTATTACAAAATATGAATGACATAGATATTATCTTTTATTTATTACAAAAGCCTCGGACATAAAAATATGCAGAAAAACGTATATGTAATTTTAATAGTTATTTCATCACCGTAGCGTCTTTTAATGATAATGGTAGCAAAACAAATAAATCGTTTCATCAATCTTACTTTAAAGTTATTATTTCTGTACCCGAAATAATCTTAATCTATTATACTTCGTTAGTTGTTTAAATCAATAATAATCTAAAATAAATATAACAAAAAAGTAAAAAGGCCCTAACAATGAAAAGGAGGGTTGTAGTTGTTTTCCGGAATTACGGACGGTACGGTACAAAAGTTAAACATTATTATAGGTGTGTATAGGAAGTAAACAAAAGGCTGCTGCAATCCCGTGACGTGATTACTGGCTAATGACTTCACATGACACTATGCATCTGTATGAGAGACGTGCTCTGTTGATATTTTTAATGAATACAGGGAGGTGAATACGCTTTGTACCTATCCAATGGGAGCGTAGTGCGATTTCGTGTGAAGATTTTGTTTTTGTTTAAAACGGTAGATTGAATTTTGCCTTTGTTCTCTTGGAAGTCTCTTTTGCAGCGCAGCTTAAATACAGGTGTGCTCGATGTTCAGTTGACATAGCATGCAAATTATTTTTGCTAACAATATTTTGCAAAAATCGAGTTAAAAAGATTCTTTAATGTTTTCTTTTAAGTAAGTTACAAATACTGTTTGAAATTAAACCCTATACCACTCCATTTGGCCAGCGTGGTATTAGTAGCCCTTCGTCACGGGAGGAGGCCCGTCCATGCAGTGGGACATAAATGGCTTATTTAAGCACTGGCCCTTGCATTAATAGAGTGTTGCAATGATATAAAAGTAGGTATTAAAACTACGCAATATTTTAGTCTCGAAACTTAGGATTGAGTTGACAATACACTCATTACAAAACAATACATAATTACAATTACAACAACAAACCATATTTTATTCGAACAACAAACAAAACAAAGCATTGCATAAAATTTTTGTGAACATGCATTATTGTTACTCTGTATAAAAAGTTATATTCCGCTCATCACTGCAGTCGCTTCCTACGTCTATTATAATGAACCCCAGAAATACATTCAAATGAAGCTTCCAGTTACGTACAATCCACCGGCGCAATGAATAGGTAAGCCCTATTAAATTAAGTAGTCGGTAATGAAGAGGCACGGCCATTTTTATGTTTGTAATCTAGAAAACGAGGTGTCAGGAGTTGGCCTGAAGTATGACTCGGACGAGCTTCGCGTGTTCCACTCTGCGTGACCATTACCCATTGATCACTAGTCTTAAGAAATACGACACGAAGGACATTTTTTTTACATAAAACTCGCACCTTCAAATAAGTTTTGTATTTTTACTTGTTTGGAGACCTTTTTCAACCGTAAACTTTATGTTTTGATCAATTTTAATCATTAATTTCATGTAACGGGTAGCTTTCTGACTAAAACAGATCTTTTTGTTACGCAGCAAAAGCTGAATTCCTTTGTGACAGAAAAAAACTTGAACTAATCATACCACACTTGTCAGATAGTATAGAGTACGTACTTACTTTTGGTCATTTATGACACTTAATATAATATGAGAAGTGATAACTATTAATTGTAGTTTTAGGTACATAACACTAGATAGATAATTATTTATGATATTTTTGGTTCATTGACCCTTGTAAATATGTGACTAAAATTTACCATTTATATTTATTAAAACAAGTTGTTTCAATTTAAGAATGATTTAAGACAACATTTTGTATTTTGATTGTATATTCTAATAATGTTTATAGTAGACTGCCTACTTTTCTAGAAACGAGGGGTGCTGAGTGTTGTGTAGTGCGTCGCGTCTTACTGTCAACTCAAACATGTCATGTTGGAGAGTCTTCATATAGAAACGTTTTGCATTATATGTATGTAGAGCTAATATTGTACTTGGTTTATATTCACAAAAAATTAGGTATATTTATGGGATGTTTAGAACCCATAATAAAAGCTTTACTTAGTGTAAGACTACTTGGCGTTGTGTTTTTGTGTCGTGGAATATTATTATAATATTTTTTTTTATTTTACCAATTAGTCGAACATGGTAAACAACATGTAACAGACATTTCACTTTGAAATGATTTATTTATTAATAACCTTTTTCAGAATAAGTTATTAGCGTTGTATTTATTGTAATAATTAATAAACATATTCAAAGGTATCATCTATAATTTTGTTAATTACTCGTAGTCTATTGTTTGTGACAATTAACAATGTGTAAAATAATAGTAATTATTACTATTATTTTACACATGATTACTATTATTTTACACATTATTACTATTATATAGTAATTATTACTATTATTATGTTTATATGATTATTAATTATTATGTGTATTTTGATCTTCCTGTAAAATGTTTAATTTCAAATTAAATGCAATATTTCAACCACATTTCAATTTACTTTCAGTTTTTTTCCTAGTAAAATGAACAAATCATCATTCATCATCATCTCAGCCAATCGACGTCCACTGCTGAACATAGGCCTCCTCCAAGCATTGCCACCTTAAAATAAACAAATAAATAATTAAAATCTACACGTACAAATCTAAAAATGCCCAAAGTAAAATAACCACCGAATAATTTGTATAATAGGTATTTGTTGGCAATGGTACAGTATCTAATATTTCAAAGTATATCTGATATGAGTAGAACAGTATCATTTTTCTATTAAATATCTGATTGCAGTTGTAATATTAATGCTTTAAATTAATTTAAAATACAAAAACAAACTACTTCCTAAAGTTAGAATAGTCTAAAAATCTAATTCAATCTGATTCCGATTATACTCGTAATACGGAATGGTAGGTGTTCACACAG
This sequence comes from Schrankia costaestrigalis, assembly GCA_905475405.1. Lineage (NCBI taxonomy): Eukaryota > Metazoa > Arthropoda > Insecta > Lepidoptera > Erebidae > Schrankia > Schrankia costaestrigalis. The sequence continues at coordinate 11,327,113 of FR997829.1, read as the reverse complement.
TAGTACCATACTTTTTCGAGATAATACCAAGTTATTTAAGCAATTTTGCTATGGGCCAATTTGGACCCTTTCAAACAAAAAGTTTTATTTAAACTCTTCGTAACGTTCTCTGAGTTTTCCAGAAACAAACATAAAAAATACATTTGAATTGAGAATATGAATCTGCTTCGTGTTTTGGATTCATCTAAAAAAGAAATCAGATTCATCTAAAAGGAACCATAAGCTTCCACATAGGTCAGGCTTCTGAAGGTTATGTATGGCCCTCTTTAACAACTAACGTACATCATATTTTTAAAGCTAATGGCGCGCAAGGTCATAGTTTCAAATCCCATGCAAAATTATTATTTGGACAATCCACATTGATTGTCTTGAGCTAGTATGTATTTTGTGACTGTTAATTTCATGTTGTCTTTAAAATGGACGATTACTAGACTATACTACGACGTGATACGTAGTCTCTGCTTACCTTCGAACAAGCACGGCCTATACTACTCGTTTCAAATAAGAATGTGCATGAGTCTGCGCCATATTGTGACGTCGTCCAAAGAAAATCGTAAGGCGTCCGTACTTTTTAATCGAACTTTGACAGATAGAGGTCATTGACGCGTTTGACATTCTTAATTGAAACGCATTAACTTCTGTGTTTACGTCATGATTATATCGGAATTTAATCATACAAATAACCTACAAGCTTACACATTTTTGTTATACCGATAAAATACATAAATAAAACAGTGACAATACAATAATTGGTTCCCACACGATTGGAACGTATTTGGGAACAATTCATTTTCCTTCCGATATTGAATCGTGTACTTTTTGTGCCGAGGGTTCCTCTCGGATATTACTCATACGGCATTCGAGGACATTCTACGAAACATGCTCATTCATTAATGTATCCGAAGTCTTTTCATTGCCGAACAAAAGTCTCATTTTGTTTTTATTCTTCAAAATCTTTTGCAAAATATTGTAGACACAAAAAAACGAATTCTAAGGATGTCCTCTTAATTTGCTTTGTTGTATTTTCAATGGGTTATTCTTACAAAAAGTAATATTACTATATGCAATTTGTTATCAAGCTTTCTTAGAAATCTTTAGTGTTTTTAAACTTATAAGTATTCTTAACCTTAGTCTGGTTCAGGGCTCAAGACTTTAAAATAACTCATAGACTTCTTTTAGTCTTTGCAAAACTGAAGTATTGTTATAAAAATATTAATAACATAAAACTTTAACCGCGAGTTTGGAAGCGAAAATATTTTGATGAGTACGAAGTTAAAACTTTTCCTGCAATACTTGACAAGTTTATATGAACGAATATTAGGAATCTTTCATATAATTCAGGATTGGCGTACCTCGTACTTTAGTTAACAGGGTTTCCACTTACAACAAGTATAAATATAAAAGTAAGAAATATAAGTAATAGTTATTTTTTTTATTAGTTGAACAACCAGTTCATTGCTGGGACAGTTTTCTTTTAGTGGTGAGAAATACTACGAGTAATACTAGCTGGCCAGTATCAGGAAAAAGTTTCGCAGTTATTACAAGACTTGACACAAAACCTTTAAACCAATTTATCTGGTTACCGTAAAATTAATAGGTCGTCCCTGTCATAGATGGATGAGATTGGAATCTGCACCAGGGCATTTAAATACTTGTATGAGTAGTTTTTAGTTAGTTAGTCACTAATATAAGTTTCTATCTTATAAAAGAACAAAAACGTTCCAAGTATAGATACGTAACAGTTATTATGTACGTTACCAATATTACATAATTAGAGTAAAGATGTTACTCGAAATGTCACATATTGTAATTTCGCCGGCTACCCGAGGCCCGAGGACCTACTCTCAGATAATATTCACTTCTTTGTGGCGTCGCCAGCTGCGACGAATTACGTTCTTTGTGGATACCCTGCCGGGCTCGCATTGTGTTTCGAGCATCGAGCAATATCTTTTTAGAATGTGCGAAAATCGGTTTCTCAACATAAGTAGTACTGCATAAAATGAATATTAACCCTATGTTTGTATTAACGAATCAATACTCGATGTGACTTCATAAAACTTTATTTCTATTTAAAAAGTCTAACTTACAGAAATAGTTGAGAATGCAAAACTTGGTAGGCGTTTAAAGTAAACATGGCTATCATGGCCATTAAACTTGGAATCTATGACTTTTGAAGATAACGGCGTAAAACTTTTACTGTAACAATAAAATTTGCCGTAAGGGTAAGACGAAATAAAACGAAGTTATAACTAAAATGTCCTAGTTAGAAACACAAAATAGAATGATTTAAAATAAATATAATTTGTTCGTGTAAAATTATATATAATAACACTGTATTAATTCACAGAACAGACAGTAATTTGTTGAATATTTGATAGAATAACGTTCAGTTTGGATTAAGGATAATTAAGGATTACCCTACAAACAATGTATAAGTTCATGGCTTGAACTATGTTTTCCGATTGGAACAATTTCCTATTATTTTCGATTACATTTTTATTCATACTTCTCTTATTTCCTGGCCCATTGATGCGTAAAAACTGCTTACACGCTTGGCACGAAGTCTTGATAAAATCGGGAAGCGATTATGGTGTCCTTACACTACACTTTTTATTCGTACTTTATTCAAATTGACAGGAGGGAGCCGGCAGGGTGTAAAAGCTGATAGGCGAGTAGTTTAGTGCTCCAAGTGACGGAGATAACCGACCATTGGCCGTCGACTCCGAATGGCCAGATCTGATTACTGTATACTCGTATTTTGTCACGCAATATTACCCTCAGATAAGTTTTAAGGGAGCTGTTAACCTAGTCACTATACGCTATCAGCTTGCGCGAGGTGCTCGTTAACTTTACAGGAAGTACGCCATCAAGTACTCAAAAGATTACTCGTTTTTCTTTAATTATTAATTTCTTTAAGGATTACTTTCGAAATTATTAATGGATGGTTCTTTTGTTAAATTAAAATCATTTGATACGAAATGATATAAGTAAATTATCATTTTTGTATGTTTAATTTCGTATCAAAGAGACTCGTGGTAAACGAGTCTCTTTGATATTTAAACATTTAGCCTACATATACTGGGCTAAAAAGACGGTGTATTTGTGAATTTTACATTTTTTCTTGACTTCTAAGTAGTATTCGTTTAGTTTATTCATATGATAACTCTAAATAGAAATAACCAAGTGCGTTTCGGACTCACGCACTAAGGGTTCCGTACCATTGTTTATGATTTACGAGGTATTAAAAAAAAACTACTTACTAGATCTCGTTCAAAACAATTTTCGTTGGTAGTTTTATAGTAATGTACATCATTTATGTTTTGTTAGAAGTTAGAGGGGGTGGTATTTTTGAGTTTCGGTTCTAAGTATGGGGGTCCATATTGGCTTACATAAAATTCGTAGTCATATTTTTGGTCTTACTAACGCTTTGTGTTCATAATAATCAATCTTCATAATTTTTTTATTCATAAATTTTTATTACTACCAACGGAGCTCATAACCGTTAGTGATCATAATTTTTTTATTCATACTGTTTGTACCAAGAAACTTCAAAGTTCAAAATACTTTATTTCATAAAATTTATTACAAATTGTTTGAAATCGTCGTTTACTTAAAATTGAAGCTACATTTAAAATTATAGATCGACACAGACAAACGCTACAGCACTAAAAAAAGCCGCGTTGTATTGTCAAATGTAAATTAAAGGAGAAAAATAAAACCAATCTACTACTCGAATCTACTTGTCTGTCTGTGTTGATCTATAAATTCCAGTTTCCAAATGGTAGGGCCAATGAGAAGAAACCTGGCAAAGAAACTCATGGCAACTCTTTTAAAATTCAGTTGTGTTTACAAATTTTTTTTTACATTAATCATATACCCAATCAAAATATTTGACAGAAACGTTTATAATCATAATTTTCCTTTTCAGAACTTTTTTCTTCATAACATTTAATGATCATATTGCTTTAATTAATAGTGTCATTGTTTAGAATAGCTTAGAATTTTTGTTGTAAACAATTTAAATCTGGCACTTTGGCGGCTGCTACCGCGGCACGCTGGCTTCGCTCGCTCGCCTCGTGCATTGGTGGTCACAGTTCTAACCTAGCCTACAGAAGTTGTAATCTTGGTGTTTTTTTGTCTTACGACCAAAAATAAAAGTTTCTGGTAGCAACTAAATATAATCTAACTAAATCATAGAGAAGAAAAGCAGATTACATACATTACCTATGCTTCAACCGGTATTCTATACAATGCCTAGGTATTCAATACATTTTCTAGGCAATGTGTAAAATAATTTCAACATTGAATTTCATTTCATACATTGCCTGAACGACCCCTGTATTCTATACATTGCCTAATAAACAATGCCTCCATTATACACATTGCCTATAACATATATAAGTTAAGTTTTTAGTTTAGGCTTTTAGTATCTGCACCAGGGCATTTAAATACTTGTATGAGTAGTTTTTAGTTAGTTAGTCACTAATATAAGTTTCTATCTTATAAAAGAACAAAAACGTTCCAAGTATAGATACGTAACAGTTATTATGTACGTTACCAATATTACATAATTAGAGTAAAGATGTTACTCGAAATGTCACATATTGTAATTTCGCCGGCTACCCGAGGCCCGAGGACCTACTCTCAGATAATATTCACTTCTTTGTGGCGTCGCCAGCTGCGACGAATTACGTTCTTTGTGGATACCCTGCCGGGCTCGCATTGTGTTTCGAGCATCGAGCAATATCTTTTTAGAATGTGCGAAAATCGGTTTCTCAACATAAGTAGTACTGCATAAAATGAATATTAACCCTATGTTTGTATTAACGAATCAATACTCGATGTGACTTCATAAAACTTTATTTCTATTTAAAAAGTCTAACTTACAGAAATAGTTGAGAATGCAAAACTTGGTAGGCGTTTAAAGTAAACATGGCTATCATGGCCATTAAACTTGGAATCTATGACTTTTGAAGATAACGGCGTAAAACTTTTACTGTAACAATAAAATTTGCCGTAAGGGTAAGACGAAATAAAACGAAGTTATAACTAAAATGTCCTAGTTAGAAACACAAAATAGAATGATTTAAAATAAATATAATTTGTTCGTGTAAAATTATATATAATAACACTGTATTAATTCACAGAACAGACAGTAATTTGTTGAATATTTGATAGAATAACGTTCAGTTTGGATTAAGGATAATTAAGGATTACCCTACAAACAATGTATAAGTTCATGGCTTGAACTATGTTTTCCGATTGGAACAATTTCCTATTATTTTCGATTACATTTTTATTCATACTTCTCTTATTTCCTGGCCCATTGATGCGTAAAAACTGCTTACACGCTTGGCACGAAGTCTTGATAAAATCGGGAAGCGATTATGGTGTCCTTACACTACACTTTTTATTCGTACTTTATTCAAATTGACAGGAGGGAGCCGGCAGGGTGTAAAAGCTGATAGGCGAGTAGTTTAGTGCTCCAAGTGACGGAGATAACCGACCATTGGCCGTCGACTCCGAATGGCCAGATCTGATTACTGTATACTCGTATTTTGTCACGCAATATTACCCTCAGATAAGTTTTAAGGGAGCTGTTAACCTAGTCACTATACGCTATCAGCTTGCGCGAGGTGCTCGTTAACTTTACAGGAAGTACGCCATCAAGTACTCAAAAGATTACTCGTTTTTCTTTAATTATTAATTTCTTTAAGGATTACTTTCGAAATTATTAATGGATGGTTCTTTTGTTAAATTAAAATCATTTGATACGAAATGATATAAGTAAATTATCATTTTTGTATGTTTAATTTCGTATCAAAGAGACTCGTGGTAAACGAGTCTCTTTGATATTTAAACATTTAGCCTACATATACTGGGCTAAAAAGACGGTGTATTTGTGAATTTTACATTTTTTCTTGACTTCTAAGTAGTATTCGTTTAGTTTATTCATATGATAACTCTAAATAGAAATAACCAAGTGCGTTTCGGACTCACGCACTAAGGGTTCCGTACCATTGTTTATGATTTACGAGGTATTAAAAAAAAACTACTTACTAGATCTCGTTCAAAACAATTTTCGTTGGTAGTTTTATAGTAATGTACATCATTTATGTTTTGTTAGAAGTTAGAGGGGGTGGTATTTTTGAGTTTCGGTTCTAAGTATGGGGGTCCATATTGGCTTACATAAAATTCGTAGTCATATTTTTGGTCTTACTAACGCTTTGTGTTCATAATAATCAATCTTCATAATTTTTTTATTCATAAATTTTTATTACTACCAACGGAGCTCATAACCGTTAGTGATCATAATTTTTTTATTCATACTGTTTGTACCAAGAAACTTCAAAGTTCAAAATACTTTATTTCATAAAATTTATTACAAATTGTTTGAAATCGTCGTTTACTTAAAATTGAAGCTACATTTAAAATTATAGATCGACACAGACAAACGCTACAGCACTAAAAAAAGCCGCGTTGTATTGTCAAATGTAAATTAAAGGAGAAAAATAAAACCAATCTACTACTCGAATCTACTTGTCTGTCTGTGTTGATCTATAAATTCCAGTTTCCAAATGGTAGGGCCAATGAGAAGAAACCTGGCAAAGAAACTCATGGCAACTCTTTTAAAATTCAGTTGTGTTTACAAATTTTTTTTTACATTAATCATATACCCAATCAAAATATTTGACAGAAACGTTTATAATCATAATTTTCCTTTTCAGAACTTTTTTCTTCATAACATTTAATGATCATATTGCTTTAATTAATAGTGTCATTGTTTAGAATAGCTTAGAATTTTTGTTGTAAACAATTTAAATCTGGCACTTTGGCGGCTGCTACCGCGGCACGCTGGCTTCGCTCGCTCGCCTCGTGCATTGGTGGTCACAGTTCTAACCTAGCCTACAGAAGTTGTAATCTTGGTGTTTTTTTGTCTTACGACCAAAAATAAAAGTTTCTGGTAGCAACTAAATATAATCTAACTAAATCATAGAGAAGAAAAGCAGATTACATACATTACCTATGCTTCAACCGGTATTCTATACAATGCCTAGGTATTCAATACATTTTCTAGGCAATGTGTAAAATAATTTCAACATTGAATTTCATTTCATACATTGCCTGAACGACCCCTGTATTCTATACATTGCCTAATAAACAATGCCTCCATTATACACATTGCCTATAACATATATAAGTTAAGTTTTTAGTTTAGGCTTTTAGTATGTTTTGGTTCTCTATTAGATAGTGAAAGTAGTAAACAAATGAGTTTAATTTATATGAATTGATTGCTACTAAATTGAATAACTACGTTTGTTTTTACTTGTAGTACCTACATTTTAAAAAAAATTGCTCTAGTATTGTTCTTGTCCGTACTACTGCAGTCTAAGAGTTTTGAGTAAGTATACCATTTAATTTACAACATATTATTATGGTAAACCATGTTAGTATTCCGCTTAAATTGTATCTGCCGAAAGTCTTCTAGTAATAAATAACAGTAAAGGTAATCCATTATTGATTACGTTAAAGCCCTTGATACATAAACACTGATTAAATTGTGACTAATTGATAGAGTTTTACTAAATGTAAATACTTAAGATTTAAACGTTAATCGTTTTTCCTATCACTAATAGCTATTGTTGTAATAAGATATAGCTTTCTCTTATATCAAAATAAATTGTTTTACTCTAATTTCCGTTGCAATTGTAAAGGTTAATGAGTTCTAAGATAATCTTTATTTTAACAAAAGTAATTTACTCGAGTCTTTTCAACTTTATTTAATATCCGAGATACTCAAGTAACAACAAGAACAATCGTTTTTTGGAATTTTAATTATTATTACTTTTAATATTATTATCTTTTTTCTTTTGTGAAAAATATTAATTATTCAACCTCTTCTTTCTATTATGATGAAAATAATACTTTATATTTTCTATACCCGATTCTATCCGTTAAAGTTTATTTTAAATAGAGTACTAAAAATATGTACCTTTTTCGTATTTCTTATGAGATGTTGTGTTTTTATTGTTTTAGAATAAACTAATAACCACGTAGTGTAATCATGATGTTTTTTTTTCCAACAAAGCTCTCCATGGCTTTACTTGTCTATAACTTTATGTTTGGATGAGTACCATAATTAGTAGTATTGTTATTAAACGATTTATAAAACGTTTTCATTTGGTAGTAGTATTTAAATCTTTTATTTAAATTTATTGATGTTAAGATGTACGAGGAAAAAGGATTTATTGCCAAAGCCATTTTCTACATATATAAAGACTTGACGTAATGTAAAGAAACATAATATAAACAAAGATATTATTGCATCTAAATATACAATACAGAAAAAGATTACCAACTGTCTAAATGTCTTCTCAGCAGAATTCCAAACAAATTCTCTATCCAAAAAAATACACCATCATTTAAGTCAGCAACAATGCAATAATACTAATATATTATCAACAAAAACGTAAGGCAAGAACCCTCCATTTGTGAAACTATATATGTCTCAATTTCCTCGAGTTTGTCATCGATATGTCACATTATTTATTTGAGTGGAACCTCAATTTACTAACAAAATATAATAAAGTGCTTGTAGACATGAGTGAGCTGACAAAAGAGTTTCAGAACTCAATATTTTGCTAAGAAATGGCCAGAGCAAAGACTTGCTTTAGGGATATCTAAAACGAATTTATTTCTTTTCATAAGATATTGAGATGTACTTGTGTAAAAAGAAGGTAAAGGCATGTATTAGTATAGAATTTATTCGTTTTAAAAAATGGAGAGCAAAACTGCAAACAAAATTGTTAACTTAGTAATGGTTAACTTAGCTTTGATTTTGGACGGAAAGTAGCAATAGATCATGAGCCTAGCTTTGGTAAGAGTATTAGTTGTTTGGTTCATTCATCGCTTCAAGAGTAAAAAACCTAATATTTTAAATTTTCTTTTAAAATAGACTCTTTGTCTATATTCTATAACAAACATACGTATGACATAAAATAGTTAACTTAACGTGTTAGTTCAATCTTAATCAAGTTAATATTATTGTTTCACAATTATTTTTTTTATAGTGGTAAACTAAGTATAGCTTATGAGCACGACTTGATAGTTCATACACATAGATTAATTAAACAAAATATAGAAGCTAAAATCTTTAAAAGAGGTCTAGTGTTGGACGAAATAAAACCATTACGTAAAACTCTATACCACAGTATTTAGCACATTTACTGCTGCATAGGTTTTCTACTAGTTTATGGTAAGACCCGTCGCTGCTGTAGAAAAGTAAATGTCCTGATAACTTCCAAATGTTTCGTGTAGTGATAGAGGTAGATTTTAACGCACCACAAATTATATATATATTACTAAAGAGTAAGAAAAGCTTCAGTATTGGATTATTTTAAAAATATATGGTGTCATCTCTCTACTTCCGTTGTATTTTTGTGTATGTAACCTCTGATACAAAAATAATGAAAACTTGACAATAAACGGTAAACCAATCCGTCTAACCACCGTGGTACTATGTATAATAGGCTAAGTTTTACTGCGGAATTTAAAGGAGGCAGATTCTGTGTCACGGCTTTCAATATTCTTACCTGTATTGTTTCCAGCAAGAACGTACTTTTACGTGAGTAACCACTTCTGCCTTTTGAAAAATTATACCTTCCTTTTAGGAATGACTGTAAAATTCTATTTACTATTTGGTAAAACATACAACATTCTTCACATGCATACTTAATATGGTGTATGATGCTTACTCTACAATTCCAAGTAGTAGCTGAATCAAAACTATCCATTCTATTTTATATACTTTATGTGCGAAAAAGGATAGTTAATCTATAAATAATAAACCTTTTTATGTAACAAATTCTTTTTTTATTTTAACAAAATCATGCCTGTAATTTTACTAATTATAGTACACATTAACAACGAAAGCATAAGTGTTCTATATCGATATGTACAAAGGGAACTGATATGATTCACCAATTCAGTATATTTGCTTATTTTCTGATATTTGCTTTGAACAATTTTATACAAAACTGACACGGTTCAAATAAACGCAAACAATATACAGGAAATAGAATGTTCAAACCCTCTCGAACATTACTTTTCGCTGAAGAAAACTTTTCTTTTAAAAATTAACATCCTTTAAAATCATTTTCATCTTTTTAATATTTTTTTCCAAGACATTAACTCTCCAATGTTATTTATAAAGTCAATATACCAGTACATAGTATAAGTTCTCAATTCTTTTATAATATTCTTACAAAAAAGATGACGACTATTATTTACTTTATATACATCAGTAGATAATATCTAAGAAGGCGATTCTAAATTTTTATTTACATTTTAATGTTAAACTCTAAAGATAGTTTTATCAAATAAAAACTTTTAATGATAGCCTTTGCTGCAAAAATATAAAATTTGTACCTAATGATAACACGTTTCTTTTGAGAAGAATCAACAAAAATATTTATACACTTTTAATGACCGAGATATGTATCGAATACTTAATTAAATATTTTACTATAAAAAACATTAAAAATATTTACTAACTACCTGAATTGTACATTATTACGTTGTAAACAAATACCGTCTGTTATTAAATTATTGAATTACAAAATATTTAAAGTAACGCATAATTATATCTAAGAAGTTTGTTGAAGGTATATTCCACATTCTTCAGGAGTATACCAGAGCCGTGCCTCTGTCTAAATCACGTTTTGTTATTAAAAGAGTTGAGATAATTTATCACGTTTCTGATTTCATTAGAGATCTAAAGGAGAGGGCGAGGGAAAGTGTTAACAGTATTACACTAAGCGCAGACTCCTCGCTTGAACTCCTCACTGAAACAAACAAGCTTTGTTATTCGAGTTAAATAATGAGACTACTCTACAGAACTAGTAAAAAGTTAGACATCACAATAATGTAACGGCTTTTCCTATTCTGTTTAAAAAAAGAAATTTATAGCTTTGCACCAGCGCGCAGCAGTTTTAATGCTTCATTGTCAAGTTTTAGCCGCTAATCTTAGTTCAGTTGTTTTGTGAATCGCGTGCTCGCTGTTTGACATAACAATTAAGGTGTATAATTTAAATATAAGTATATACTTAAAATAACTACGTTCTTTTACAATAAGTAAAATGTACATTTTAAAAACGTTATAAACTAAATTTGGGATTAGTAAGAACATTTATTAGTTTCTATCAAGTTTGGGCAAATGAATTTTGGTCAGCATGATGAAGAGTCATATTTTCCGAAAGTAAAGTCATATTTCTTTGTTAGTTCGAATATTAAATACTTGACAACTACTTTGCGACTGTATAATATTATGACCTGACCGCGATACGTTTATGAACGAAAACATTTTAACAAACTTTGTAAAACAAGTAGTTAAAAAGAAAAAGTGGTACTTATTTCAATGTTGTTTGCCTTAGTTATAAAAGACAAATAACAATAATACACATAATATGTGAAAAGTAATGGTAAACGATTTATTTAGTTCTTTATTATTAACGTTATTTATTTTTATTTTAAACACGCTTGTACTTAATAAAAATATTCTGCAATGGTAATAGCATACAAACGATTTTATTTGTTCAACAAACATACTAGGTACATGTACGTTAACTCATAGCGGAGTATTTTCTCGAGCACATTAGACATAATAAGCTTGCTAGTTACATTCATAACTGTATAATTTTCTTTCACCAAAATAAGCTCTTTTCCTTCGTTCCATAATTAACAAGATACCTACTACTAGCTGGTGTTTGCTTGCTCTTACTAATTAGTACTGCAGCGCACCACAATCGTGCACCATCCATTTGTAATAGCAAAGAACGAAAATGAAAAGTTATATCAATAAAATTCATGAAAGCGGTATCCTGTCATATATAACTTTTTGCATAATATACTTAGTTTACTTATGTATTAGCCTGTATGGACTGTTATTATATGATATTGATAATATTTTGTTTTTAATTAAAAAGTAATTAAATATTTATTTATAAACTCAGTATAAATCCTCTACCGACAAGAGCAGGACATTTAAACTTAAGAAAAAGTATATTATAATTATGATAATTGTTTTATAAAACAGGGAAATTTTTATAATTTAAAAAGAAAAATTCCTCTCTCGACTTGGTGTAGCTATCGGCAAAATCATGTACCGTGTTACACACAAAGGACAGAAATAACATTCATGCTTAAAACAATAATTATTTTTGAGATGAACAATCTTTGTAAAGATCTGTTTATCATTAAATATTTATACTTATCTTATTTTTTTTTATCTTTATTAGCCAAAAAAGGGCTTGATCACATTGTGAACATGTCATCCCTTATCTTATTTTACTCACCGCATTTAAGCTCTTATCGATTAAATAGTTTTGATTTACATTGCTTTCAATTAACGCTGCAAAGCAAGAGTTAATTACCTTAACAAACTAGCGGTTTACAAATGACAATAGACAAAACATGCATTAAAATAATTGATATTCATATTATTTACATTAAGTATGAAATGTTACATCAAAATAATTGTTTCATTTGAAACCTATTTCATTTGATGCTTTATTGAATAGAGCTTTGAAAGTTTAAAGCAGAATTACGAGTATTTCCCTCATAAAATAGGATACTCGATTGACGAGAATTTTCTCCCACATTCATCGTACACTTTTTCTTTCAGAGATGCAATTTAAATGCAGGAGCAAAGTGACTAGTTAAGAAAGTGCTTTGCACTGAGTTTTCTCGAGAGCTTAGACATCTGCCAAGGATGGGGCTGTCAGCAAGATATTTTAAGAAAGTTTTATATCGGTTTATGTATTCCCAAAAATAAACAACCGAAAACTATAAACGTAGTCCACTTGTATATACTTCTTACATTTATAATGCAAAGATAAAATTTAAAAAACTACCATTTAACAGCAACTTACCCTTGGAGTGCTTAAAATTTTAATTTGCTTGTTATTTATTTTTGTTTCATGTTCATAAAGCATACATCAACAAAAGACACTTATATTTTGTTTGAAAACAAGAAATTACCAGTATGTTTCAAAATAAATTTTTTTTCATTCTATTTGCGGTTATCTAGGTTTTTTATTGCTTTATAAAATCAGAAGCGTAGACTTAGCATCAGTAGGGCTTGATGGTAAGTGGTAGCCACTGGACGTTTTACTTAGCTGATCAGACATACTATCCTAAAATTATTTTCTTCTAGATCAAGCGACAAAGCAAAGCATTTCTAAATTAAAACAAATCAATAAAAATACGCTTCCTCACCTAATAACATAGCTTCCTTGCTATCTGCAAGCTGGCTGTTTCCTACAACAGCCTCGCTACCTTCCCGCCACGCAGGTGCCACCCTCGCGGTACACCGAACCTGCATCGTCTTCCCAACAGGTACTCGGAGACCCAATGCAGTGGAGAGTAGCCCGTGTGCATGTTGCGTAGGTGGATATTCTACTAAGAGAATTGGATCCGTGACCTGCAAAAACATTATGGTTATAACAATTATATCTTTCACACATTCACACAACTCCATCTGGTCCCAAACTAAGCAGAGCTTGTACTATGGGAACTAGACGCAAAAATAAATAAAATGTTATAATTAGAAAACACCCAGACCAATCAATGCAAACAATTATGTTCATGCACACAAATATTTGCATTGAGCGGGAATCGTACCCGAGACCTCTGCGTAGCAGCCATTATTATAACGACTATGATATTAAGTTACATTTGGTTCTACGGTATCATTTCTTACTTTATGTTAGTTCGGTGCCAGCAATATCGCTCGCGTGACTAGTTAAAACGGTAGATATACTCGTAGTTACAATACAGTTTGTTAGAAATAACGCTTCATTAAATTTTACCAATGTGTACAGTCAGCTTTTTAAAATCTACATTTGAAAAGTCTACAGCGCACATAATTCAATCAATTGCGCTATTTATGTAACTAATCAGATGTAACACTACATATTAGTCAAACAAAACACACTATACAGACAAGTATTCATTGAACAGGTTTATGACTACATCGTTGCATTGCCCCATTCTATTTCTATACGCATTAAAGAATAGGACGAATGAACATTTTACAGATTATATTATCAGCTTAAAAACAAAAGACAGAAAATTTATCACAAAACCTACACTCACAGTCTCTTTTCAATCAATTATATGGCCCGGCAAATTTGTAAATTCCTATTCAACAAACTGAAACAGTGATAGGTATTTCGACTTTGTCGGCCATTTAGTTAAATAGCAAAATGGTTCACAAAGACTAAATACCTTACTTGTAAATCGTAACCCAATAATAGACATAAACACATCTTAATCCTAACGGAGACAATATTACAAGTTACAACTTTTGTATTACAATATTCTCATCTGTCCTTGATGAATATGTTGCCCTCCTTTGTAATAATAACGTTATATTATTTTGATAACCAACCTGCTTAACAAGCTTAGTAATTATAACAATTTCCCCTCCCATAACGTTGGAAATGACAGGCATACAAAGCGAACAAGCCCCCTGAAGGGAAAGGCGAGGGCTTATTCAAAGTGAATTCATTTCTATTGATATGATAAAGTCGTTATTATAAGACACGGTCAATTGATTTAGCGTAACCAATTAAAATACTGACTTTTGTAATCCGTGACATCTGTTTTAATTAGAACTTCAGGTTCGACAGGTGACAGGGAAGACTTTATTGTTATGAAAATGGCCAATTACTGACTGAAAATTGACATAAATATTTTTTTAAACGTTCGTCTTATTATAATTTTATATTGTAATAAGTTGAATATAAATGAGCTGTTATAATTTAAAACACATTGTGATTATAATTATCTGTGATAAAATTAACGAGATTTAATTAACCTTCTCGTAAACATTATAGCAAATATCAATATAATATAAACAACAATAAGTAGTAATTCAATAAAATTCTTTCTCTTTCGCTATCTAATTGTAGTGAGAAAGGTTATTGTAACGAGTTTGTATTTTCCATTGACAACCATAAATACAACTAGCTGACCCGTGCCCACTTCGTTAGGCTGCGTAAAAAACGCGTCAATTTTTTAACCATATTTCATTACTGCTCATCATATCATACTGCTCGTCATAGCGTGATACTATATAGCCTATGACACTGCCCGATAAATGGACTATTCAATACAGAAAGAATTTTTAAAATCGGTTTAGTAGATCCAGGGGTTACCCCCTACAACGTCAAAAACACACAAACTTTACCTCTATAAATATGATATTAGTATAGATTAAGCATCTATTAATTTAATTAATTACTAAAGTATTTTCAACTATTTTCAAATGTATTCTTATTTATCTTTATAAAATTCCAGAGCAGTGCTTTTACACTAATGCCCGATTTACACATCGACAAGTACAGTAGCGAGTTAAGTAGTAAGTTGCTGATTAAGTTGATTTAAATAGATCTCCATCCTATTTTTTGGCAAGTTAAGTTGGCGAGACGCGAGAGAGGGGGCTAATTCGTACTTAACTTGCCAAAATATAGGATGGAGATCTATTTAAATCAACTTAATTTTAAAATACTACTTAACTCGCCACTGTACTTGTCGATGTGTAAATCGGGCATAAAAGGCAAAGGCATTGTGTTTGATATTCCTTCCTGTTTTTTCCTGCAATGATTTTTTTTCCATGAGTTTTGCCTTAAGCAAGATTACTTTTCGATAACTTTTTAAATGTGAATATTTACTTAAATCATAAACTGTTATAATACCATTTTTCAGATAATTACTTAGATATGTAAAAGCATTTACTAGGTCATAATACGTAATCACGTGGGTAATTACATATTATATAACCAAGTATATACCAATTAACCCAATATATAATTTTCTATGTAACAAAAACATCTAATCTTAGTTTATTTACGTGAAAATCACAAGTAATTATTTAGGCTTCTCTAAATATAAAAGGTCTCGTCGAAATGCCCACAAGTGGCTGTTCAGAGTAGAGTGGTTCTACTTCAACGTCTACAAGACCCTACGATTCGGACCATTTGATGCGATAATTGTTCATAAATTTCAAGTTAACAAACCGTTTGGACGCACGAAATTTCTAAATGAAATGGAATATAAGATCAACTAGATCAGAGCTGAATTTAGTAATTCAAAATTCTAGAAATGAATTACTTAAAATATTACGCAATGGAATAGGGTTATTAACGACTCCAAAAAAATACTTAATGGTATTCGTTTTTGGTACTCGAACGGAAAATATATTCTGTTAAATAGACAGAGCTATAAACAAATTAGTAACATTCAGTATTACATTTTTAAATTCACACAAACATTAAAAGTATATAAAAGACAAAGAGATTAAAATGTTATTAAAAGATATTTATAACAAAAGTAAGCTGTCAGCGTATCTTAGTACAAATTTCTAACAACGTTGCACGTCCTATTTCTGTTATTATTGTAAAACATCATAAAATGAAAGCTTTATTTGTAAGCGGCTTAAATGTAATTTGACTTAATATATCATATAATTACTAGTCACAAATTATAAATGATCTTACTATTAGCAACAAACCGACTAGCTATTTGATTTATTCAAAACGTTGTGATCCCGTTCGCTCATTCATTCATCGAATTATTGATTGCTTGTCATTACTACCTACCACACAGGACTTAAAAGATAATATTATGGGGTTGTGATATCGAAATTATATATTTTTATTCCGATAATAAAAGTATTTTTGTATTTCCAATATGGTTTATGGTTTTGAAGTCTGCTAAAAATAGACATTTTCTTTTTTACGGCGTAAATAAATCCGAGTATTATTATCAAGTTGTATTAAATAGATTACCTCGTATGCCATTGTTAACATTTTATACTCGTACGTTCAGATTATGTGCTCTGTTTGTTACCTGCCTGCCCAAATAAACCGACCAATTTAAATACCTAATTCATTCAATATGGCGTTACGTCAATACTCATTTGTCAGTATCTGTATCGTATTTTGTCCCCGATTCCTTAAAAGTTGTAAATTAAACATTTGTCAATCAATACACAAAGTTTAGTGTGAGTGATTTTCTGTTATTAAATTCTATGACGTACTGTTTGATTTAATTATAATAACTACGTCATTTGGAATAATTGTCTTAATACCCATTTTACAAGTGTGAAATGTAGTGTCAGTGTTACTAACAGAATAGATTTTTCCGTAAACCTTAACAGTATGATATGAAAAACATGTACTAAAAATATCAACAGTCAATTTACATAGTAGCAAAGTAATAGCTATGCATCAATGTTTTTGTTCGATAATGTTTACGCAATTCGAACATTGAACAATAACAAAACCTATATTGACAAAAAATCATTTCTTCTTGTTTACTTTTACAATGTTTATAATACCTACCTTTTCTCCATCAATATCCCAACTGAGTACAGCCGCGGGGTACGACCGGCCCGACGTACAGTTTAGGAATAATGAATCTCCTCTTCTATTTTCTTGTTCGTTGCCTGTTATTCTTGGGCCTTCCCTTGGCAAATCTGTGTACAAACAAGAATTGTAAATTTTAAATGTAAAGTTAACTTAATTAAGACGCTTATTATTCTCTACACTGTTTTTTTGTTGTATTGTACAACAAAATAATAAATTAGAAAGAATTTTTAATAAGATTTATAGCACAGTGAGCATCGCTGGCAATGTTCTTGCCGTTTCTAGAATACATAGAACAAATACATACTCTATACTTACCTACAATTTTGTAGTGGGTATGTTGTATATCATGAGTTTGGGTAGAGTTTCTACTAGTAATGTCAAACTAACTGAAGAGCCACCTTGCAGACAATTCGTTTAAAACGTTTATGGTTATAAGGACTATCGCGTTAAATTCACTTGTCCCAATGTCCTAAGTAAAAGTGAGCAGGTAGTTGGATTTTGGGAATATCGAATATGTAGTGAATTGTTGATCGAAGCTTAGAGCGCTTAAAATATTAAGAACATTACATCAATACAAAATAATAGTTAACAAGATTGTTTCTAGGCCAAAAAGTGATTAATAATTATATTTAACAAAAGATCTTTTGAATGTCACACGAAAATTATGCTTATGGTGGCTTATTATTCACTTGGTTTGATAGTGCACCATACAAAAATAGTAATACCTCATCATAACAGCCCATCAATGTCCCACAGCAGGGACGGGCCTCCTCCCGTGACGGAGGGGCATTTGGCCTACTAATACCACGCTGGCCAGACGGATTGGGTACAGGGTTTAATTTCAAGTTTTCCTTCTTTTTATGTCGTAAGGATAATATTTACGGTAAGTCCCTTAGTCGGTTTTTACGACATGGGATGCGATGGGGTGATGACATATTGTATTCTTACTCCATCACCACATGGAAGGATGATCTTCTGAATATCACACGAAAATTAAGCTTATGGTGGCACTTGGTTTGATAGTGCACCTTAAAAAAAATAGTAATTCCTATCTATACAGTTGTCTTCTAATCTGTTGCTGAGTTGGGAACTCCATGGCATTATGTTAATGTATCACCGATACCATGTTAAGATTTTGTATTTGCAACGTATTTTGCATCAAAGCAGCTTATAGTCGGTATCGGTATAATGTTGAGTAATTTGTTATTTATATGGTGCTCAACAGTTTAGTACCTAAGAAATAAATGGTGTTGCTTGTGCTAAAGTTTAAGTATAATTATGAGCCATATTATTCAATGCCCGTGTGGTGACGGAGTAAGAATACAATATTATGTCAACACCCCATCTCAACCCATGGGTGTCGTAAAACCGACTAAGGGACTAACCGTAAATATTATCTTTACGAAGTAAAAAGAAGGAAAACTTAAAATTAAACCCTTCTAACCCTATAAATCGTCTGGCCAGCGTGGTATTAGTAGGCCAAGTATCCCTCCGTCACAGTGGGACATTAATGGGCTGTTATAATGATTATTCAATGGATATAAACCAAGTTTCATATTATTTTAGATAGATGTAACCTGCTGCTGCATAATAACTAAGTATACTATCGCACTAACGATGGACAACGTTCAAAAATACTTGTGTCGATGTAGCACTTTTGCTCTAACATGATTTTCGTTTCAATACTTTTGTGCTCCTGTTCATAGCTATTTTTAACTTCCAGATTGGTATCATTTTATATTATATCAACGCCTGCTTAAGTAAAGCGACGCTTAAACTAGACATTTTGTATGAGAATTTCTAGTTTAAGCGCCGCTTGACTTTAACAGACGTTTGAGTATACTTTGGCCGTCAGTAACTAATAATACTTACATATGACTTCCATTCTACCCTCGCCGGCAGCTGATGCAAAACTCGGCGCTTCTGCAGATACTTCGCATCTGTACAGACCACTTGACTTAAGAGTAACCTGATGCAGGATCACCCGCCGGTCATCAGACTTTTGTAACTGTCAACAAACATATCTATTTTATTACCATAACTAAGAAGTACTTAGTTTCATACTTTTTCATATTCCTTACACAAACTAAGCAGTTTTTCTCAGCGGGTACACAACATTTTTTTTGTGGTTACATACATTCTTAGAGGCAAGGGGATGTAATTTCCCCTAAGCTCTTTACCAACGCGCTCGAAGACGTCTTTAAGACATTGGACTGGACTGGACGGGGCATCAACATCAACGGCGAGTATATCTCACACCTCCGGTTTGCTGACGACATCGTCATCGTGGCAGAGTCACTGGAACACCTTGACGGGATGCTGCAGGGCCTAAATGGAGCCTCTCGACGGATCGGACTTGGCATGAACCTAAACAAAACGAAGATCATGTTTAACAAACATGTAATGCCGAGGCCGATCTATGTCGACGGATTGATGCTCGAAATTGTTCAAGAATATGTTTACCTCGGACAGGTTGTCCAGCTTGGTAGAAACAACTTCGAGAAAGAAATCGATCGCAGGATCCAGTTGGGTTGGGCAGCATTCAGCAAGCTACGTCGGGTCTTCTCTTCGCCTTTACCGCAATGCCTGAAGACCAAAGTCTTCAACCAATGCGTCCTACCAGTAATGACATACGGTGCCGAGACGTGGACACTCACAGTAGGACTAGTCCACAAACTTAAAGTCGCGCAGCGAGCAATGGAACGAGCTATGCTCGGCGTTTCCTTGAAGGATAAAATCCGGAACGAGGTTATCCGACAAAGAACCAAAGTAACCGACATAGCTCGTAGTATTAGCAAGCTAAAGTGGCAATGGGCTGGTCATATCTGTCGAAGGACCGATGGCCGTTGGAGCAAACGTGTTTGCCGAGACCGCGACTCGGCAAACGTAGTGTAGGACGCCCCCCAGCTAGGTGGACCGACGACCTCATAAAGGTCTCTGGGTCGGACTGGATGCGGAAGGCGCAGGACCGAGTTCTGTGGCGTATATTGGGAGAGGCCTATGTCCAGCAGTGGACTGCAATAGGCTAGTTGATGATACATTCTTAGAGAAGAAATGCACCTAGATCAACACAACGTCACATAGCCATGTCTTTATAAAAATACCATTCATACACCTTAAATTAAACATTTGATTGAGCACCGCCATAGTCTGCATTAAGTGAAATAAAACCAAGGATCACTGCGCAGCAGTCCTGTAATATTATGACGAGGTCTTGAAAAGAAAATCTTTGTAATAATCGTCAAAATATTATAGGCACCTAGTTAATATTTAACGAGCAATTGAAACTTATTTGAGAAAATCTAAATCCGTTGAGTTTAGAAATAATAGGATAACAAGTAAAGTCATAAATGTTTACGATGCCTATTATTTTCCAGGAAAAGCAATGTGATACAGCAAATATATTGAAAGCAAACGAGATCAATTTTCTGTTTATTTTGTGGTTAAGGAAAAATAAATTTATATTAAAATTGTGTAATGAACTAATTTCAAGAAGTCCTACAAAAGTTGTAGGTACCATTTAACGAACGACCTCGTTTCTGAAACTTTTCAACTACCCTGTATCTAGTTTAAGTTTTTTTAATTACCCAGCTGAACCGTTTCTGACTTAGTACTTTATTTATTAAGTTTCTGCCGCACGTTAGACTTATTAGTCTGTCAGGAACGAGACAGTGGTTAGGTACATATAAGAATATTCGCAATTAAGTTTTTTAACTGTTTATCTTGCTTTGAATAAAGCAAAGTTTACAAGTTATTTTCCGGAACTTTACAAAAACGCTAACTTCCTATGTGCTCTCTCACATGTACGCAATAAAATGTGACGTTAATATTTTTTCAAGACTTAATGAAAACTGTATAAATAATATTAGACAGACAAATAACAATATGGAAATTTAATATTTGTGTAAGCTTTTTCCATTTAATAATTCGCAATAGCAATGTATCTAAATCAATAAGGAAAATTGAAATACTCCTAAATCTGTCTGTACCGACAAGTAATTTCGTTCAGTAGTTTCCACTAGCTTAGTAGATAGTACTTCTCAATGTTCTTGTATGGATTGTGTGGCTTCGGCTCATTTCTGTCCAATCTTTTGTCAATGTGCCCGAGCGTACCCTATTGTGTTCGTCGGATAGATAACCCGACTACATAACCTCTTTAAAGAATGAGATTCAAAGAAAACCTTTTAAATCATATTATGATAATTTGCGTTATACCATTTCACTGTGTGTTCAATACAGTCTTGTTAAGTCAACATCGATCATATTTCGTATAGATGATTCATAAATTTGCTTACACAAAACAATAAATATTATTGGTTCAGTTAGAAATGAATGTTCAGATATTACTTACGTAAGTCAAATAAAGTAAAATGACTTGCAAAAAAGCAATAACAAAAAGAGAATATCAAAGTTGACGTTATCATGCTTGACTTATTATTGTTGAGTTAGAATTCGTAAGATAAAAGTAGCATAGATGTGGTTAACGTGTTACAAAATAAAGTGGAATTGGTAAAAGCGGTTTCTATGTAAACTAAAAACTAGTGTAGTGACTATGTGAAACTTTAAATTGTTTTATTTCGACTACGATACGAGTAGAGTATAGAAGAAAATGACTAGGGAATTAATCTGTTAGTTTCAATTAAAAATAATTGTTGTTTACAATTACTGTTGCAAACTAAAGTAATTTAAATTTCTGAGGGCGAGTTTCAAACAACAGCTCTAGAAAAAGGACAGAGAACTTTTAGATCTGACAAATTAGTTCATTCGTTTGTTGTTAGTTTGGTTTCACTACCCGTATGCCATTTACGACAGGAGAAACCATTTACGTGAGTTAGAAAAACATTTTTTATGTTTTTTCTCAAGTTTACAAAGGTTTGTATTGTAAAATTTCGGAGAACAAAATAATGTTAACGTACCTATATGTAACGTCATGAAGTATTACAAATACAACAAATAGGGAATATGTGTTGGAAGAGGCTTATGTCCAGCAGTTGACTGCGATAGGGTAGTTGATTGGTTGAAATAGCGAATATTATCACCTTCTTCGGTATTACTGGTGTCCATGGGCAACGGTTACTACCACTTACCATCAGGTGCGTAGCTTGCTCGTCTACCCAAAGCATAAAAAAATATATTACCTGAACCAGCACAATCCTACTATAAGAAAAAACGTTTTTACCATCACAATAATATGACGTTGACAATGTTATGCGGATATCCGCAAAAGCTTTTATCAAATGTTTCCAAAGAAATATGTTATACAGAGTATTGATTTATCAATGAAGGAAGACCTGAATGTTCAATAATTGCGAACAAGAATTGCCTCGATCTAACAACTTTGTATCTACTTACATCAACTTTGATCCCTTCTAATTTGTACGCATGTTTCGGTGGATCGTATTTCGGCATGAACCGATAAAACTCTTCGTTGTCCCTGTACCATTTTACTGAATACAGGGTGTCTTCGCCTAGTTCGTAGTCGCATTCGAATTGTGCCGGCTGTCCCCTCACTCTGTATGTCGGTACTGAGACACGAACGATCTTTAATAGTAAAGACTCTGAAACAAGGAAACGTAAAAGTTTATTAATAAATTTAAGAGGATTTTCGAAAATAGAATAAGTAATGTTTGAGAATACTTCGATAACTCATTGAACTGCTTGAGTTGTATAACGTTCATGAATTGAAAGCATTACATTTTAAAATAAGTTGAAATTGAAAATATTTTGTATCCTACGATATGAAATTCAATCAGTCGGCTGAATGTTGTCTTTTGTAATTTTATATGAAAATTGAAACTCGTAAAATCTGTTTAATACTTTATTCACGATACTTTATTCTCATTAATATAACTTCATAGAAATGGTTTATCTGGATTTTTCGGTTCGTGCTAAGAGAATAACGTGCTACTTATATTAATTTGTATCGAATACCCTACAGGATGTTTATAGGGTATATTAACTGTTAAGGGTGTAATTAGTAACTTAGTAAGGTCACCAAAATAATATTAATGTAATTTGTGAAAATTATAAAGTATGAAGAGTAACAAGTAGTAGTAGTTGCACTCTCAATAATTCAAGGACAACATTAAAGTATAGATCTATTTAAGATTGTAAGCTGTTCTTAAAACGTATAATGTGTTCTTTGATAAAACTAATGTTAGCAGTCACTTGTTGTTTTCATGCGCAATTGGTGAAATTAAAAGACAGTTTTACTTAGATAGATTCTATTAAGTAAGTACTATTCAAATTGAATGAAACTATTTTTGCATTTTTTTTATTAAAATAAAAAACAAACTAAATGTAAATCTACTAGTGTCGAATTGGTACCTTTAGTAAAGATATTGTAAATATTTTTAAAAACAACTTTTGTAAGGGAGAGACACCTGTTGTGTTTTAGATCAGCCCATGCGATAGACAAAGACTCAACAAACGAAACGCAAGCAAAGAGGTAAACAATTTTGCTGATTTAACGTCTATGTGTGCTACTCCTCGCTGGGACCCGATAGACCTCGAACATCTATCCAGAAGTCCGACTTAGTTTCGTTTTTGTATAATAAATATTATGTATTTATTTATTTAAAATAGTACAACCACATCATACATATTAATTCTAGTACTAGTGTATGGTCAATTTGGTACTGTTACTATGTATGGCCAAGTCCCGATCAAATCAAGGCTCTCATAGTTCACCAACGACAACGAATAACCATTAATATGAGATATATCATCATCATCATCACTCATCTGCCATTATCCCAATTTTATTTGGGGTCGGTGCAGTATGTCTTACTCTTTCATACTTTCCTATCGGACGTCATCTCACAAGTAACACTCTTCGCAGCCATATTAATATATTATATGAGATAGTGCATCATTATTTATATCAAAACTAAAAAAATAATTAAATTTTGTCATTCAGTAGTTCTCCTAAATTCTCAGTAATATTAACATTTTGCTATTTCAAAGTTGTGTTATTGCAATCTTGCAAACTTGCAGTGCTTTAGTCTGTATACATAATATAAAGAAAAATAGGTCAGAACTATTGGATAGTGGTAGCTTAATTGAAAAAACACGTACATAGAGCTTGTTCTACATGATTGGATAGCTGTGGAAACGCTATAAAATCGAGTAGAGTGAAACTGGGTTTTATAGTCTATCTAGTTTACCTTATGGCATCTAAATTGTAGAATCGATTTTGACAAACGACTCCATAAGTGGTGTGAATGGAATTCTAACAGTTGAAATAAACTAGCGCATGAAACTAAAATTAATTATATTTGTTGTTTTAGTACTACTTCAGGTTTCGTTTGATGTACACTCGAGAGCAAAAGTTCCGGGTCACTAGCATTTACTTCAATATCTTGAAAACGAATAAAGCTATCGTATTGAAATAAATTGAACTTTATAGACAATTTAATAATCTTTCATTAAACATATACAAACTTATTGATTGGCGGTAAGTAATGGGATTAAAAAAGTTATAAAAAAAAAGATCCATTTTTTTTAAATCAGAACTTCTAATTTTCACTACTGTTTTTGCTTTTGTTTTTGTTCTGTCATAAAATGTATTTATAAGGAGTCATCCAGGTATCTAATAGTCATTATTAAAGTGGTAATTATGTCACTCACACCTGAGGAATGTACGAGAATCCTCACGATCCTGGAAAATGGGAGCAGTCAGCGAGAAACAGCAAGAATAGTCGGTGTATCGTTGTCTACAGTTCAGCGTGTTCGCCAGCGGTTTCTAGAAACTGGTTTGAACCTACGCAGACCAACAACAGGCAGACCCAGGTGTACGACGGCATGGGAAGATCGATATTTAGTGAACTCTATGCTACGAAATCGGTTTCTTACGGGAACAGCACTGACTCATCATTTTTTAGGACTTGGTGAAAGCAGCCCTTCTGCTTGGACTGTAAGACGGCGACTTGCTGAAGGTAATTTGAAACCATTTAGACCCGCAAATGGTCCGAAACTCGAGAGACACCATCGTATAGCAAGACGAATTTATGCACGCGAACACTCGAATTGGACGATTGAAAATTGGTCAAATGTCATATTCTCGGACGAATCCAAATTTATGCTGTATACACAAGAGGGAAGGGCAAAAGTGTACAGAAGACCAGGAGAAAGATTTATGCAAGCCTGTATTGAAGAAAAGGTGTCATACGGTGGTGGTTCGGTACTCGTGTGGGCTGGAATTTCTGCGGAAAGCCGAACAGAGCTTGTACTGATCGAAAACGGTACTCTTAATGGCGTAAGATACGTGGATGAAATCCTCAACGAGCACGTCGGTCTATTTATGGCAAGACTTGGTGAGAATGCCATCTTTGTGCAGGATAACGCCCGTCCCCACACTGCTCGTGTAGTGCAAGACTACCTTGATGAGGTGAATATTCGTCCCATGGTGTGGCCAGCACGTAGCCCCGACCTCAACCCAATCGAGAACGCCTGGGACGAGCTCGGACGACGGGTAAGACAACAAGATCCTCCTTTAATTACGCTTAGTGACTTGAAACATGCATTGGTAGAGGAATGGGAAAACATTCCCCAACAGTGTTTCAGAAACTTGGTGTACAGCATGCCAAATCGCATTGCAGCAGTCCAGACAGCACGTGGGGGTAATACCAAGTACTAAACCGTGTTAAAACTACTTGTAAATATAAAAAATTCAATATTTTCAGTTTTGGTTTTACAAGCAAAATGACGCCATTTTTAATTTTTCCTTTTAAACATAATAAAATAAATGGTCAGTAGTAAATGTAATGCATTTTATTTTAGTAACATTAAATTGTCTATAAAGTTCAATTTATTTCAATACGATAGCTTTATTCGTTTTCAAGATATTGAAGTAAATGCTAGTGACCCGGAACTTTTGCTCTCGAGTGTATATTGCAAAATGAGTAAGAAAGGAAAATGTAAATGATTAAATACCTATTTATTATGAACTAATCTTCTGGAAAAGTATATTGACGAATAGTATAGTATAGTATTTTGTATTTGTATTTAAAAGAAGAAAATCGAAGTAGGTAAAAATAGATTGACTGTGTAAGAACTATCGTAACATCATGATCGTAGAGTCCGGGTCTAACTTAATGGGAAAGCAAGAAAAAATAATACAAACTTATTTAATTAAACAATGGAAAAAAGTCACAAAGTTTCTTTCTTCCTAAACTACGTCGATCTCTTTACCTAACAAACAATATAATAGAAACGGTATCATAACCAGTTCATTACTAGATATTAGCTTTCATCTATAGTTCTACTCGTATACTTATACTCATGTTATAAAGAGGTAAAGTTTATGTGTTTGTGATGTTGTAGGGGGTAATCTCTGGATCTACTAAACCGATTTTAAAAATTCTTTCTGTGTTGAATAGTCCATTTATCGGGGAGTGTCATAGGTTATATATAATCACGCTATGACTAATAGGAGTGAAGCAGTATTTAAAATATGTTATAAAAAGGGACGCGTTTTTAGTATAAGTAGTCTCAGTCTTGAATACGATACCGTAAAGCCATATTATATTTATTAATGACGCTAGGAGTAACATCCTTTGTATAATTGGTTACAAATAAAATAAAACGTTGTATCAGAGTATAGAACTGTCTCAAGGGTGCCAATACAATCTCATAGCAAGTTGGCCACGTATGTGAACATTATTGTTTGAAATTTTGTAACGTTTACAAAGTGGAAGGTTGCCAATTTAATACTACTAATAAAATTGTTATTCGCCACCACACATGAGTATAGCATTTTAACATCATTTTGAAATGCTAGCAAATGTATATTTTCTACGTGTTATTAAACACTTAAAATAAAATTTTATGTTTTTCTCGTGATACTTAAATTTTAAACATAAATATGTTTGGATCTTCATATTATAAAATACTGTAGTCATTTTAAAGCAAAACCTACGCTTAATTTATTTAGCACAGGTAATGCACCATTTACACTAAAAACTTCACGTTTCTTTTCCATAAGTAACCATGGGAATACACACGCAAAGTCAAAGAAGTTAAACTTAAGACACTACGAAGTTAAGAAGATGATATGTTTTCGCTTCCCGAACACTGCCCAGGCAAGTAAACACTCGTCTAAAACTTTGACTGTGGTCTACACTTAAACTTGTCGACGGGTAACAGAACCGTAATATTGTCGAATCAACCTTGCATGTATTCATTTTAAGACCCACTTGTTTAAAGACTTTATCGAGGCTATTATGCATTAATTTAAGGCCTTTTTTATGGTCCTAGCCACAACCATGATATTGATACCCTAAAGGTTTGTAGAACGAGGTTTGCACTGCCTTTCATCCTAAATCCTATATTTCTCATTGACGTGTCTCGGTTTAAGCTGATTAAGTACCCGCATAGACGTACCTACGTTTTAGTTTAGTTAGACTACTAGTTCTTATAAAAGTTGCTTTGTTTTAACAAAAAACAAATGAAATACCACCGTTTTTGATCAATTACAACAAATGGGTCAATACCACTTATAATTGTTAACTAAGTATTTTATGCTTACTTTGCAACAAACAATTTATCAGTACCATTGTTTGTTTAAGAAACATTTCACTTCTTAAATACTCAGTAAATCTGCTATATCATAGTACACAATTTAACTTCGACGATATCAAATTAGGAAGGAACATAATGAAGACCGGGATTTTATAGACGATTTCTTAAACCAACCTAGTTGACCCTGGGGACATTAGAAATAAACGCTGCTTCTTCCGCAAATATTGCGAGTGCGAATATCTATTTCCCTAACGCTTTGTAAACCTTCCACAGTTTAACAGTTAATTGTTAGGAAATATTACATATATTTTAATATTCATACGTTTAAAATAATATAGTATTGTAAATAATACTCGCTACACAGCTAGGCACTTATTAGCACTGTCTTCCTTAGTCTCATCCATTAAAAAAAAAACATTCTAAGAGGCAAAAAATCGAAACAAGCCCTGCATAAAATCCGTTTGACCGTGAGCGGTAGTTAACAGTATTAGTTGGTGAAGATACTCTTCTTTACTGAGGGAGGACTGTCCTTGTTGTTAGTTATTAAGGATTAGTAAGATCCAATCTAAGCAGATTTTTCCCTTCGCCACAGAAAACGTATTACAGCAATATTATATACTATACCCCTTCCACCGTAAGTTTAGCTTTTTGACAGTTCACGTCCATGAAGTTTCGTAATACTTCCGCTTATTTTTCGAACAAATTATATTGTATTTCATGGACGTACCCATGTTTTTTTCAGTTACCATGGTTACTTAGTGATGGACACTCATAACGATTACCACCATTATGAAACAAATTACAAATAATCGGTAGAAATAAATACTATGAATAAACCTGAACTCTTCATAATACGTTTATAAAATGTAATATGATATTTTAAATAAGCTATAATCCGCGAATGTGTCACGATAAATTATGTATTTTAAATAATACCTAAGCTAACTATAATTTTATCATTTTAAGCTATAGGCTAATTCTCTTAACATAGAAGAAAGAAACAATAATGAAATGATAATGTAAGTTGATGTAAGGATCCAAATGTGTAAAATAAAGTAATTTGAAATCGCTTACAATCGAATGGGATTACATTCGAGATACTGCTGAACGTCACTAACATCAATCTGTCAAATGTTGTTAAATATAGTGGAAGGGGTATAGCTGACCCGGGCCCACTTCTTTGGGCGGCGAGAAAAATGCGTCCCTTTTTAAAACATATTTCATTACTGCTCCACTCCTATTTATTATAGCGTGATACTATATATGCCTATGACACTTCCCGATAAATGGACTATTTAACAAAGAAATAGTTTTTTATTAGATCCAAAGATTACCCCCTACAACGTCATAAACTCACAAACAAACACACAAACTTTACCTGTTTATAATATTAGTATAGATAATAATAAGAAGTAATATCAACGTAAAACTTTACCTAAAATTCATGTTTTAATAACAGGATTCCGGTACAAAAATATGCTATACCTTTTACGCTTTAACACAGTTTCAGTTGACAGAGACTACAGTAAACTGTAACATTAGATCACCGAGCTAGAATATTTATACTAGCTACATTTCAACTGTTAACTCTATTCCGCCGATACGACTGACACTTGCATCCGATACCCGTCACACGGTACCACGAACACTGAAAACTGTTTGAAGTATTCAAATGAATAAGTTCGATGAAATTCATAATCCGTGTCTCTCTTCTGTTACAATAAACGTACTTCTTTTGATAAAATGAAGGTTTTTGTAAATTCAATTAGAAAAGTTTAATTTAAAAAAAAATATTTTTGTTTAAAATAATGCAAAAAAAAATTAATAAAATAATTTCATGTTGTATTATAGGCCTATGTCCAGCAGTGGACGTAGATAATGATGACATGAGGAAGACTTGACATATTAAGAAATGTGTACAAAAGTCTCATTGTTATAGCGTCATAGGATATCTACAAAAAGTCGGAAAGCTTTATGTACGATTCTTTTTTTAAATAATTCAAATTAGTTTGAATGAAACTTTTAATCCCAGAAAATTGGAAAAGTTAAACGGATAGTAAATCATTAGAAATTTTAGTTTCAATACTAGTTGTTAGTTCTGTTTATTTTTGTTTCTCTTACATAAATAACTTTGTTTAAAATAAATAATTTACAGTTAACTACAAAAGTCGACTATACATACAACATTACAAGGTCGCTTTTCGTATTCAGCGATTCATGGATAAATTGTGTTCAGTATTTATTGGACATATCTATATTTATAATAAAACTGTAGAGAGATCAATTCTGTACATTGAATACTTATATGTTAAAAATTAATATTGAAGGATGAATGGTGATCGATACTAATACCAAAAATGCAATCAATAAATTTTTTGTCTGTCTGTCTGTATGTGCACGCATGGGTCAAAAACTACTGAAGGCATTTTAACCAAACTTGGTAAGATTGTAGTCCATACTCCTGGGCAGGTTATAGGCTGTATAACATAATATAAATATAAATTCATGGTCGAGCCTATCCAGAACAAGTTTACCAGGTACCTATATCTGAAGCTATACGGGTTCTACCCCGGTTATCCATTGCTGTATCCTGGTTTATTTGTTCTGGGTATGGTAGGCTATAATAGACTTGAATTAAGAAGGGAGGTGGCTCTAGCCACATACGTATTTAAGGTTTTAAGAGGGATGATAGACAACCAAGCAGTCTTAGAAACAATTAGACTATGCGTCCCAAATGAGTACACGACACGGCGGAGGCAGCCGCCACTGCTCGAGGTGCCCACTGCGCGCACCAACCTTCTGCAGCGTGCGCCACTTACGCGTTCGCTACGTGTACTTAATACGGTGTCCATCCACATTGACTTATTTACGTGTTCATTGAGTGAATTCACAAAGACTACATGTTCTATATTGTGTATAGATTTAGTTGTTTAGAGTTAAGAGTTATAGTTTTTATTTGTATATAAGTTTAGATTTTATTTATATAAGTTTTAGTGTAGTTTTAGTAGTAATAAATTATAGATATTTATAAGTTCTGCACAATCGAATTAGGGTGATCTGTAAGGATGGTGCATGTATGTAATAAATAAATAAAATAAATAAATAACGCTAAGACACATAGGAGCTGAGCAGTGACGAAAAATTTGAAGCAAGTCGGTTGAAAAAACGCGCGTTCGAGCTCTTATCATCGCATAAGTTGATCATACGCCAAAAATATGTATTACAAAAATAATGGTCTTCAAAAGATGTACAAAAAAGTCCTGAATAGTATATATCTATCTTTTATATATTAGCCACAATAACCTGTTTAATCGTTAGGGTTTTCTTCAAAGTGTATTAAATACATAAATATATTGTAATTTGCATAGACATATCTTTTTCAAACTCCCATATTTTAAAAGTACACTTTAATACCTTATTCATAAATAAAAATATTATAGAAATCGGTTTATAAACACACAAGATTTAGATGAAAGAAAATTTCCAAATGTCGCCGCGCCATTATGAGTACGGCTGTACGGTTGATTTTTGTTTAACGTCCGAAACGGCCAACCGGTGCATCTATATAATTTCATTCACATTTACTCTTAATGCGAACGGACGTGGTTCTTATTGACTCTTCTCGGAATAAGCGCGCTTTAGATATTAAAATACATAGATACGTAGTTTTTAGGTAGTAAGTTTAAATTAAGTATCTATCTATACTATAATAAAACAATCGGAATCGGATAAGTAATACTCGAGATATCGCTAGATCTCTTTATTAGAACAGTCCAATACAAATCAGGGGTCATGAAAAATGGATTTGGTTCAATGTTGAATGAATTTAAATTTCGTTTCTTTTGTTCACGCGATGGCGTTACCAGTAGTAATCATAAAATAAATGAGTTTTTAAATAATCTATAACTATTTTATTATTAAGTGCTATTAATAAGTTATTCCTTTTAAATGTTAATAAAATTAACCATGAATCGTATGTGTAATATCAATTATAAGTCTTCACACTAGTCTTTAAAAATATCAATTTAACGGACACAAAGAACATCCAGACTAAGGACAATAGTTTGTGTATCACAATTGTCCTCCATGGGAATCGAACCCGCGACCTCATGCACGCCATGTAATGCGACCGCTGCGCCACCGAGGCAGGTAATTCTGCCGCACCATAACGTGGCGTGCAAATGTATTCAATCATAATTAATTAGCGATTATCCGTGTGGTGACGGAGCAAGAATACAATATGTCACCTCCCCATCTCATCCCATGGGTGGCGTAAAACCGACTAAGGGACTATCGGTGAATATTATCTTTACGAAATAAAAATGAAGGAAAACTTGAAATTAAACCCTATACCAATCCGACTGGCCAACGTGGTATTAGTAGGCCAAGTATCCCTCCGTCACGGGAGGAGGCGCGTCCTTGCAGTGGGACATTAATGGGCTGTTATGATGAAATAAGCGATGTCATTTATTTTAACTTACAAATTTGACAACAGATGGCATTGTGCCTGAGACGTCATTTTCAGTATCGCGGTATTAAGATTTTACTTGAAAGAATGACGTTCGCTCATGTCTTTCAGTATAAGTTTAGACACAGTCTTCATAGATCTGTCTTTGTAAAGGTCTGTTTTTGAAAAGGTTTTGGTTCGTTCGTTAATTTTACAATTCGTGTGTAGGTATATCTGTTTGTTATAAGGTTTAAAAAACGATTTTTCAGTATTAAATCGAATTGCGAAGTAAGTAACATCCGCCACGCGAACGAAGTCGCGGGCACAGCAGCTAGTTACTACATAAGACTACGCTTCTCTTTTCAACAATACATTTACTTATGGACGAGTTTACCATTGAAATGTTTTGTAAAATTAGACGTATTAATCTAGTTTAGTAGTTCACTGACTTTTTTGAGTATTCTGAGCTTAGTTATTATCATAACCAAAAGTATCTAAACTGCATTATCGAAAAATGAATACAAATAATTACAGATAAATTAGTATAGTCATAATATCTAGTTTAAACTTTACATAATCGCTTTGATCCAATTATAAAAACTCCAGGCAAAGCTGCCAGTCATCCCGCGCTAGTTGTGAACTGTGTAGACGAAAGTAGAGGCTTTTGTTCAGCATTAGAGGACAATCCTTAGATCGTTTTTATATTAAAAGAACATATTTCAACAGATATTTTATAAAGATAAATTTAGTAATTCACCATCATCATCATAACAGCCCATTAATGTCCCACTGCAGGGACGAGCCACCTCCAGTGACGGAGGGATACTTGGCCTACTAACACCACGCTAGCAAATCGGATTGGTATAGGTTTAATTTCAAGTTTTTCTTCTTTTTATTAGGTAAAAATAATATTATTATTTACGGATATTCCCTTAGTTTTTACGACACCCATGGGATTAGATGGGGTGGTGACACACTGTATTCTTACTCCGTCACCACACGGAGAAATTTAGTAATTATTTGGGCTTAAAATCAATGTGGCATAACAAGCGGTTTGTCATCTAACGCAGAGTACATACAACATGACAATTTTATTAACTAGGGCACTTAACACTAAAATACAGCCTGTATTGAGTCGAAGGCAAAAATTTATTTTGAAAATAAATACAACTCTCGTTTTATAATAAGACTTATGCTTTCAAGTTTTTAAACGTATATTTTATTGCCCGAGATTAACATTGTTTAATATAACAATAATATAGTATTTATTTTATTCTCACAGAGATATATTATTATTTAGTAAGTATTTAAAACATAATATAATATGATTTAAGATTTTAATATCTATAATCTATTTTACTACAGCACAGAAAAATTGTAAAGCTATACTTAAATGAATAAAGAAAATGATTATTTGCAATGCTATATAATTAAATCAATACGAAAAAATGCTAAAAACAATTTATTAGAAAGAACTGGAACTAACCCCAAAATAAAGTACTTACCTATCTGTAATGAATAAGAGAGTATCTCTCAAGATCTAGTAAATCCTATCTGAGGGATGAAAAATTCACGCTGTAAAGCAGGTGAAATTATGTAACATAATCTTTTAATAAACAGTAAAAACTATTCTAATTTCCACACAAACTTTACTGTACCAAACGTTATCATATTTC
This sequence comes from Schrankia costaestrigalis, assembly GCA_905475405.1. Classification (NCBI taxonomy): domain Eukaryota; kingdom Metazoa; phylum Arthropoda; class Insecta; order Lepidoptera; family Erebidae; genus Schrankia; species Schrankia costaestrigalis. Next base: position 11,293,037 of record FR997829.1, on the reverse strand, counting down.
TCCCACCTGAGAAATTCCCTAAAGCCATTTCTAAATCATATATAATCTCGCTGAAAGTTCAAGGATCCTTCGTACTTTTAACTTAACCTTATCCCAGACATATTCTCACGTCCACATTACGTATAGAGGATTTGTCACTGGGGCATCGGAATCATAACTTATTCCAGATATTCTCCACCTTCTTCGCGTCAGATTTTTCAAGTTGCCTTTTACACATCTGACAAGCGTCGACGGCAAATCTTGTGAATATTCTTTACCGCTCAAGACAAAAAGAAAATTGCTAATGCCTCCTTTTTTTCACACCTCACTTAAAAGTAAAAAATGAGTCTATAAATCTGAGTTAATGGGGGGTTAAGTGGTCATTGCGCTACTATAGAATTTTATCGATTTAACCATTGAAGTAACTCTCTTATAATCGACAAATTACACTTCAGAGCCTAGGCGTATGTAGCACACTTTTGTAGTTTTATTGTTTCATAAATGAATTAAATGCTAAGAAACTATTATTATTCTTAGTGCCTAGTAAAAAATGATTTTGTTTAAAAGAACATGCAATCTAGGATCAAGTTGTCCTTTCCTGTAGCTATAATTTTTATATTAAATATAATAAATTACCATTTAATAATAATAATAAATTACCACTACAACTTAAACTAAGAAAAACGTAGAGTAGACCAACATATAAATTCCAAGGTATAATAATGTTAACCTACCTTGCAATTTTATGTTGGTCTACTCTACCTTTTTCTTAGTTTAAGTTATAGTGGTATTTTTTCTTGTTTCCCACCCAGCCAACAGTATATAATTACTTAATTCAGCATAGCAGTAACATATTTTATAAAAATTAAAAAAATAAAAGCTTCAAAACAAGTTACGTAAAAAATGTAAAAGTTAGACGTCTGAAAGATTAATTCGAAACCCAAACAAACGGTGCTTTAATAAAATAATGTAATTTTGTAGAGTGAAAGAGAGGTTTGTTTAACAAATATATCCATCTCATTTTATTTCCCCAGAGGTGAGCAAACTGGACTTTACAACAATCATTCGGGAGTAAGAGAAGCAAAATCTTGTTAAATCTTAACAAACTTATGCTGTTTAATCTTTGAAACTCCTTGCTTTAACTTTGTGATACGGTGACGTCACGAAGGTAACTTTATTGTTTAAAGACGGTTAATTAATGGAAGGTATTATACTCGTACTTGTCAAACCTATTTCATTGTGCTTGCTTTGATGATTTGTGCATGTTTAATAATTTAGTTAACGGAATTGATAGCATCAACTAAAGTGTAAAGGCATAGTCTTAATGTCTATTAAGAATATAGTGCATAAAGTTTTTTGAAACTTTATGCACTAAATTCTTAATAGATTTTAATTTTTTAACGGTATTGCGAGTTCTATAAGTACAACATTATCCAGTCCCAGCAGTGGAATGCATAACTATATCTTGAAGACTATTGTGGTGTTTTTCGTACTTGCCTACTATCAAAGTCTATCTGCCGAATAACTTAAGACTGATTTATTTTATTGAGCTTTAATAATTGGATGTTAGGTTTTATTAACTGGGGTTTGTTGGCCTTTCGAAGCAATTACTAATTTCATTGCTATAGTATTTGAATATTATTTCGAAAACAATGGACGGAAAGTTATACAACTGCAGTGCAAATAACGTGAGCCAGTACTGTACAACCCAAATGCATTTTCCAAATCTATCTAACAAACTGTTATTTGCCTTTCATTTGCTCTGGAATCTTTTAGACTCTCCGGTAATAATCCTATGTTTCGATGTTATCTAGAAATACCGGGAATATCCAGGCTCTAGTTAGGAGGTCAGAAACAGTTATTTCAAATCATTATGTCTGTTGTTATTTTAGAATGTAGAATTAAACAAGAAAATAGAGGGATTTATTTTTAGAAAATTTAGAGGTGTCCCATTAGATTTGTGTCTAGTTTTCCTATTTACTTACTTAAGCGTTGACTAATAGAAGTCACTGCATCGGTCTTTATATAACAAGGAGTAATGATAGCTTAAATACATTCATTAACACACGAAAAAATATTAAATTCTTTTTTTATAATCTCAAAGTCATCTTAAAGTTTTGTGGATAAGGTATAAGTAAGTCTTTCTATAGATAAACCGTAAACGTTTCGGGGTTTTCCCTTGGTTACAATTTTTCCTGTAATTAAGTTGGGAGTAGTTCGAAGACAACTTAACTTTTAAGGGGAAAGCCCGCCGTCATAAGTTTTCGTGGTTTATTGTTAAATACCCTAGCTTCACGGTAGTTTTAGTTTTTCCAATGTTCTCAGTTGAAAGAAACACGAAAACATCCAAATTAATTACGTGAATGTTATGTAATGATGTTTTGCGTAGAAATTTCGTTGTGGTTTTCATTGAAAGATGAATAGAAAATTATATCTTATAAATATTGTGATAGTATCGGTAAAAGAACTTTTAACGAAGAACTTTTTGAACTTTTAACGAAACTATCATCTTAATTTAAGTAAATTATACAATAATATTATTTACATTATAGGCCTAGCATTGTTGAGTAAGATCCCCGTGTGGTGACGGAGTAAGAATACAATATGTCACCACACCATCTAATACCATGGGTGTCGTAAAAACCGACTAAGGGACTATCCGTGAATATTATCAAGTATCCCTCCGTCATGGGAGGAGGCCCATCCCTACAGTGGGACATTAATGGGCTGTTATGATGATGATTGTTGTAGACACGCGATTATGTTTGACTACAATATTTTCTGGTATGTTAAAGAATTAATTATTACGGCAGCGGTTCCCAAGACGTTTTAAACTAAGCACAGGTTACTGACCGTCATTCAGCTTAAGAGAACAGCCAGGGTTTAATCTTCAGTTTACGTTTAATATTTACTTTTGGCAAACCTCAGACATATTTCTTCTTTGTTCTGATCTTGTCTTTAAAAAATCTTGACACCAATAAAGTAACATTTAAGAACGTTAAAATTAAAAATAATAGGTAATTAGAATGTTTGAAGTTTTAAGAACATAATTTTGTGATTCCTTCCTGATGTGTTTAATATTTATCAAAGTCTATAAAATTAATCGATTTAATAATTTATAAAAATTAATAATTTGTCTATATTATTAGAAATAAAAACCGTTTGAACTCGTTTTCGTTATAAATTATATTGAAAAATATAGAGGTTTTAATTCTGTGAAATTAGATTAATACAGGCAGCGTACCTTTTGATGTTTCTTGACTTGAACTAAGAAGTACCTGTATCATTTCATTAAACCGTTAAGGTAATGTTACCGTTCGTTACTTTTGATCTAAATATAAGTAATAAATTATTACAAGGCTTTGTATTTATAATAATAAAATATGTTTCAAAGGTACAAATATCATTTATTAGTATTTTTGGTAAACTTGTATGAGGTTAATAGATAAAAGGAGAAAAATAGAAATATTGTTTAAGCATATTAGGAGATCATCTTATTAAATATATTCAAATAAAATATCAACTATAGTGGTCTACTTGTTGAACGAGGACACTGCAGTCATTAATGCTCACAAAAATGAATGCAAACTGCTTTGTGACGCACAAAAACATTTTAATCACACTTCAACGATAATATAAATTATTAGATTTAGAATCCTTATACAAAGTGTCGTATTTAATATCTCTTTTACGGCTGAGTTTTACTTAAACATATTTACTTTACGTTTTTTTCTTCCTTCGCTTTAATATAAGGTAGTATATACTACCTAAGCGGGGCACAGAAAACCTTGTTTTTCGTACTCTACATAAACTGACACATAATCAAGTATACATTTAAAAATGGAATGAGTCGTAATTAAAGCCGAGGCCTATGCGTAGCAGTCACTGACACCATAACACAAAAGCAAAAACATAGTCTAAATAGTAGTAGTATATTCATAGTACATATACATTTAAATTCAGTTTAGCGTGTGCGCTAAGGAATCTTCATACATATTTAATTAGGCAGAGTTCCACGTCCTCTAAAGCACAAAGACGAGACTTGAGAGTAATATAACAATTTGCATCCAACGGTCGAGGTTTAAATTGTATCAGTGTGTAAAGAGTACACTGCTTCACAAGTTTACGTCACAGATTTATGAAGGAATAAAGAGTGAGAAATATACTGTCAATGTAGTAGATGGAAGACTTGATATATTTATTATATATTTATATTACCAGCGTTAAGAGTCATCTTAGCCCGTAGAACCTGAGCTGTAAGTGGTTACCTAACCCCCCTGGGTCAGTTGCCTGTAAGTGGGCTGAGTCATACTCAGAAAAAAACGAACGTAGTTAATTGCGGGATTTACGAGATGAATATGAATATAGAGAAAATAATTATGGCACGCCTCAGGGGAGTATATTAGCCCCGTTATTGTTTTTAATATACATCAACGATCTTCCTGATGCGGTCAAAACGGAATGTATTTTATATGCCGACGACACTACGCTAATAATTAAAAGTGACAAACAGGCTGATCTGGAGAACGGAATTCATACAGCTCTACATAATGCTATTACATGGTTAAACAAAAACAATTTAAAAGTTAACATGACCAAAACAAATATTATTCAATTTCATACTTTTAATAACAATAACAATAATAATAAGATTGACATTCACTACAATAATTATAATTTAACATTTAAGAATGAATGTGTATTTTTGGGAATAGTAATAGACAAATTTTGCAGCTCGAAGCCACACATAGAAAAAATTGTTAATAGGCTGGATAGTCTCATTTTCGTACTTAGACAAATTAAACGGACTGTTAGCACAGATGCGGCAAAGATGGCTTATCACGCTTATGTATCCTGTATTCTCAGATACGGCATAATAATTTGGGGGAAACTCGGTAGATACCGATAGGGTCTTTAAGACACAAAAAAATGTGTACGCGCAATTTGTGATGCTGATTTTCTGGATAGCTGTAGACCACTATTTAAAATGTTAAAAATATTGCCACTACCCTGTCTTTACATTTTAGAGGTATGTTCTTTTGTTAAAAAACACCCTGATTATTTTAAAAAGTTTGGTGATATGGAAAATAGTCGAACGCGGCATAGAGATAAACTCTGTCTACCACCTATAAGACTAGAGTTGGTGAAGCGCAATGCTAATTACATGTGTATTGTAATCTTTAACCACCTACCCAAAAATCTTAAAGATATGCCACTCTTACTGTTTAAGAGAAAACTAACAGAATTACTGCACACAAAAGGCTATTACAGTGTGAAAGACTACCTTAATGATAAAAATGTTATGTAATAATTAAAAAAATATAAGGTTTTATTAGTAATGATACTGTATAATATGTAATTAATAATAACAATGTGTAATTTATAATAATAATGTGTAATTTATGATAATAATGTGTAATTAATAATAATAATGTGTAATTTATAATAATAATGTGTAATTTATGATAATAATGTGTAATTAATAAGAATGGTGCGTACGTGTAAATAATATAATGTATAATTGATAAAATATATTTTATAGCTAAAAAATGTTCTTTTAACCCTAGATAACTAAACATTCGTCCAGGCGACTACGCCCTACTCCGAGAAAGTTTAGTACACCTACTTCCCCGTGTTCTGCTCCCACCAATCTTTGTTTACCTTCCTAATTCGTGCAATTAGTATATTATGTGACATAATTGCAATTAACCGGTTATTAGGGACTGACCTAGGACCATGTCGTCGTCTGGCTGACGAAAGATTAGTAACTACGCTAGTTTATTTCAACGGTATGTATGGAAATTATTTATGTTTTCTATAATGTATACACACGTTATATAAAATGTTTCTTTTTATTTTTGCTATTGATTATACACTACATTATTTAAAAGTAGAAGTTTTAATAAAAAATAATATTTTATGATTTTTTTTAATTTTTTTCTGATTTATATAGGTACATTATATGACATGATTTTTGCCTAATATGATTTATATTAATATTTTAGGTGGATTTGGTAAATAACGAACAACAACTACGTTAGTGGCTTACTTAATAAATAGAAGAGAATTCAAATAGTTCAGGCTCGCAGACAGAGGAATAAGTCTAAGAGGAAATACATCGGGACTACGACAGCGATGCTAATTTTTCAAACGTTTTTTTACACACAAATTATAGACTCTAATTAGTCTGTTGATAAGGATAATGTTACTACAACTTTTTTTCAAACTTCAAACCAGGATATTCAATGAGAGCTTCAAATAATACCCGATCCCTTGATGAAAAAAACAAACATAAGTGGTTGTCTTCACTTCTCTTTTATGTATATTTTATAATAATATTAAACCTAAATTCAATGAATGCCTATGCTTTGTATGACTCATATAGCTTAAGAAAAAAAAAGCAATCTATATTACAACTGTATTTTGTCAGGAAGATGGGAAACCAGCAGGTCGAGCCTTGGTTACGGGTGCGAATACATTATACTGACTTTGAGGCGTGATATCAAGGTCATGATAAACGATATTTTTAGTGATTCTTCTGATCCTGAACCTCCTATTCCTACTGATAAAAACGTGGGGAAGATATGTTATTTAAGTCTATCAAAATCTAGCAGAATGACTAACCATTGATGCGAGTCATGAAAAATGTCATTTTTGGGCCTCACAATAACGAGTCATATGGTTACTGTGCCGAAAGGTTTTTGTCGTTGATTTTTACTAAAAGTACCTATTATTGAACTAAATAATTGTGCTATGTAAGAAATTCCTCTATATAATAAATACTTTTTATAAAATTCATGTTTTATTGCGTAGTCCGCCTGACGAAAGTTTAGTTACAACGTAACTACAAATATAGTTTAGTTATCTAGGGTTAAATAAGTTTGCACGCCATTGCATGGCAGAATATGTATGCTCTAACACTAGTTTTTTTAAGATCCATTGTTACTACCATATTCTTGCAAATAAATGATTCTGATTCTGATTCTGATGTGGTGGGCCTAGTTGACAATGAGGGATTTTTGATACCATAATTGATGACAAGAAATTATGTAACGTCTGAATTTATTCCAGAACAATAAAGAATCTACTATAGTAGTATGCAATATTCATAGTAGATATTAAAATCAGTACGTGTTAAACTGAAAGTATTATTGACTGTACAAAAATCTTAATCATGACTAGTTTATAATCAAGATAAACATTTATTTAGAATATTGATCTTTGTTCTTTGTTCATCGCGGTTAGTAGTGAACACACAAACGTACGACATTTCTACTATTTAAAATAAAACAAGATATCTCGTGACCTGGTGCAAAGCAGCCGTTTATCACAAGCTTATCGCTACGCTACCAAGGTAGAATAATATAGAGCTTTGACAAAAAAGGTTATACGGCTTTATTAAACTTAAGACTTTCATGGACACCATAGCATTGAGCTACACAATTTATATTACGAGTAATAGCCTGTTTGAACTAGTTCTAGTTTTTTTTTGTAAGTTGTTTTGTTTTATAGAAACACTGCAATATAACTATATCGAACTTTGAGCGCAAACATAGTCGAAAAATAATTAATAATGAATAATCCTCACACATTTACACATCGCCACCTAGTCCCAAACTAAGTAAAGCTTGTACTATGGGTAATAATAGACAACTGATAAACATACTTAAATACTTTTTTTGTAAATACCTACATATTATACATAGAAAGCACTCAGACCAATGCAAACAATCATATTGTACATGCACACAAAGATTTGCATTGAGCGAGAATCGAACCCAAAACCTCTGCGTAGCAGCCATGTTATATACCGACTGCGCCACAGAGGTCGTCTAGAGTCGACAAATGAATGGAACGGATGGTAAACAAAAAGAATTTTAATCTGTCATCATCACATTGCCGATGTAAAAGGTCGAGTAAGCCGCTGCCTAACTTAGAACCACCACATAGATATTCACTTATTTTCCTCAAGAGAAAACTCCGTCTGGTAATAGGGTAAGAATACAATTATATGTCACCACCTCATCTCATCCCATGGGTGTCGTAAAAACCGACTAAGGGACTATCCGTAAATATTATCTTTACGAAATAAAAAGAAGGATAAAAAGAAGGAAAACTTTAAAATTAAACCCATCAATCCGTCTGGCCAGCGTGGTATTAGTAGGCCAAGTCCCTCCGTCATTACAGGAGGAGCATCCCTGCAGTGGGATATTAATGGGCTGTTATTAAGGGAAAAGAGGAGAGAATGTGTAGATCATAGTTAGGTCTACGGTACCTTACACTTACAGAACGAAACGCAGCAGTAAAAGAAACTGCTACTTTACGTTGGTTTTCTGTGAAACTACCCCGGTCGAGATGGCCCATTCATGCAGTAACCAGCGATACTCTACGACATAAATACTTTTTGAATACCTAACTAAACAATAAGTAAGTACTACAGGCAAATGTCGCGTCAAACCTGGCGTGCTATTTCGGGTTTCAAAGTATCATCGTTCCAATAATACTCTTGTATATCTTTAGAAAGTACATCTATTAAGGAAATAAAATATACAAAAGAACATTATTATTAAATTATATACAAAATGTACTAAAAATAAACACAAGCGAGCATCTCTGTCTTGCTGAAAATAGAAGACCCAATTTACTTAATCATATTCTGTATATGAAAACTTCTAAATCAAGATAGACCCTTCTTGTTGGTCTTCTTGTTGTGGTGTAGATTTAGCTTATTCACAATGATCAAGCATATTTGTTATCTCCTTGTGTTGAAGCAGTAAGAATACATTGTGTCACCACCTCATCTCATCCCATGGGTGTCGTGAAAACCGACTAAGGGACTATCCGGGAATATTATCTTTACGTAATAAAAAGAAACAAAACATGAAATTAAACCCTATACCAATCCGTTTGGCCAGCGTGGTATTCCGCCAGTTCCTGCAGTGTGACATTAATGGGCTTTTATGATGATTTGTTTTCGGTTTTGTAAGTGTTAATCTTTGTATTTTTTCTTTTGCAGGTAAGGGAAACAATATAAAAAACTCTACAGAGAGTATTAAATTAATTTGTTATGTTACAGCTTGGCTGTTTAAAAAAAGCGCGTAATAAAGTATATCGACACAATATTGTGGGCAACAACGCAAAAGAGTAATTTAACTGCTCTTGAGATATCATCATAACAGCCCATTAATGTCCCACTGCAGGGACGGGCCTCCTCCCGGGACGGAAGGATACTTGGCCTACTTATGCGCTGGCCAGATGGATTGGTATAGGGTTTAATTTCAAGTTTACCTTCCTTTAATTTCGTAAAGATAATATTCACGGATAGTCGGTTTTTACGACACCCATGGGATGAGATGGGGTGGTGACATATTGTATTCTTACACCGTCACCACACGGAGAATGAATCTTGAGATATGGATAGCTCTAATATAATACGTAATATAAATCTTGTTCTTGTTTTATAAAATATAATTTAAAAACAAACAAATGCCTGTGTTTTACGAAACTCATAAATTGATATATATCAGTTTACCAATCACAAGTTAACAAGGAACTCGTATGTTTGCATTGAAACGTTTCCCTAACCATGTAACTGTTACTTAATATCACAATTCTTATAAATTAGGATCAACAAAAAACGCACTGGGCAAGACTATCGGTCAGACCTCTACCAAAAGCTTTGACGCCTATAAGATCCCTTCGAATAAGAACTACAGTTCGAGAAACCTCTACCCTTTAAAGGCTAGAAATATGAGTGCAAATAGGAAACACGATTAGGCATACTCGTATAATCATTTAAAGGGTTACTAAAGAGGGTGATCCGCAGCATATAACTCCAGATGTTAAGTGCCACTTAAGTCTTGTCACAGAATACACACTGAGAGACCACGATGAACAGATTGTCCACGTTTTTCAAACATCGTTCATAGTTGAGACAATAGTGACTAGAGAAGCTTGTTTTATGTAGTTTGCGAGTAGTACACACTATTTGCGGAATAATTCAAGGAACGAGTCTTTTTTTACAAGGCAATAAAATTGGTTTATCTATTTCATACAGCAAAACTGACAATACCTAAAAGATTCACACGAAAAGGTTTAAATAATTCATTTGTCAGGAACCTTTTTGCTATATTCAGCGCTATTTGTAGGATATCAAACTTGGTTTATCAACAAGATTTTAGCTGTGTTTTGCTATGAATACGCTGACCTGTTTAATTTCTTAATACCTATTTATAAACGTTTGTATGGTGCTCTTGGTCTTGTTAAGAATATCTGTTAGTCATATTTATTTATTTATTGACGACCTCTGTGGCGTAATGGCTATATAACATGACTGCTACGCAGTGGTCTCGGGTTTGATTCCCGCTCAATGTAAATCTTTATGTGCATGAACATGATTGTTTGCATTAGTCTGGGTGTTTTCTATGTATACTATGTATGTATTTACAAAAAAAAAAGTATTTAAGTATGTTTATCCATTGTAGCACCTATAGTAGCACCCATAGTATAAGCTTTGCTTAGTTAGGGACTAGATGGCGTTGTGTGTGAATGTGTAAGGAATATATTTATGGCTAAATGTATTTTCTTAATATTGGAGGAACATTCATGAGTTTTTTATCGCCTGTACTTGACAGGCGATAAAAAACTCATGAATGTTCCCCTAAATAACATAATTTTAGATCATTTATGTTATTAAGATATCTATATTAAAAAATATTGATAATATTCTTTATTAAAACGAATGTATTTTAGTAAGGTATACCTACGTAAACACTGATTTAAAACACGAATGCATAAAAACAACGACATAAAAGAAGGGAAACATACGTTTTGTGATGTTTCGTTTGAGTTTTCCTTGTCTCAGAGTGATATTGAGCGTGTCAAGTCACTCACTTACTCCTATTTTGTTGACACTTTACAACATCGTTCTGATAGAATAAGTAACTTAACTTTTACATGAATGCAAAAAACTAAAATAAACGTACTTTAATTTTTAAAGTCAAATGCCGCAGTATGATATTTAACAAGTGAGTGCTCCAGTTTTTATTGGTAATAAAATTATCAACACGCTTTTAGGTTATAGAATTAGCTTTAGGAGTTTTCATCTATACTAATCTATACTAATATTATAAAGAGGTAAAGTTTGTGTGTTTGTTTGTTTGTGTGTTTGTGTGTTTGTGACGTTGTAGGGGGTAATCTCTGGATCTACTGAACCGATTTCAAAAATTCTTTCTGTGTTGAATAGTCCATTTATCGGGGAGTGTCATAGGCTATGTAGCATCACGCTATGACTAATAGGAGTGGAGCAGTAATGAAATATGTTTATAAAAGGGACGCTAAAAAACGTTTATTTTGCTTCTGCTGCTTAAACGTCTGGAGATATACTGAAATGATGTATTAGAGAATTGTACCTTTAAAAAAGTTTTACAATTAAGTCAGCGACAGCATATATCTATCTTCTAAGGTTGACTCACGACGACCTTTTTTATAATAATCAAATTTGATTTAAATAAATGCATTGTTTGTAAAGGTATTTTGTGTATATGGTATTGACCCTTACCAAAATAAATACGTTAATCATTATACTTATTTAATTCTAAACAATATTGTCCTTTACAGCGATGAGATCCGATTATTAGTTTGAAAGATATCTCAGTTTTAAAATAATGCGCGAATAACGTAAAATATCTGTCTAACGCGATGTTAGTAGGTATAGATGAATTTTCTTAGTATCAACATTTTGGTTGGAGTAAGATTTTAATTTTAATTTTAAATACCTGTACTATAAATTAATTCTACCTTAAAAAGATCGCTTGGTCGGACTAAATTCGTAGGGCGGAGGACCCTGTTCTGTGGCGTTTGTTGGGAGGGGCATTTGGTTCAGCAGTGGACTGCGATAGGCTAATTGGTTTATTGATTAATACCATGTACCTATTCTTAATCCATCGTTACATGGATAATCATCATCATAACAGCCCATTAATGTCCCACTGCAGGGATGGGCCTCCTCCCGTGACGGAGGGTTACTTGGTCTACTAATACCACGCTGGCCAGACGGATTGGTTTAGGGTTTAATTTCATGTTTTCCTTCTTTTTATTTCGTAAAGATAGTAGTTACGGTTATTCCCTTAGTCAGTTTTTACGACACCCATGGGATAAGATTGGGTGGTGACATATTGTATTCTTACTCCGTCACCACACGGATAGAATGAATGGATAATACTCTATACTAATATTATAAAAAGGTAACGTTTGTGTGTTTGTAAGTTTGTGACGTTGTAGGGGGTAATCTCTGGAACTACAGAACCAATTTTTAAAATTCTTTTTGTGTTAAATAGGCCATTTATCGGGAAGTGCCATAGGCTATATAGTATCACGCTATGACTAATAAGAGAGGAGCAGTAATGAAATATGTTTAAAAAAAGGAAGCGTTTTTTTTGCTGCTCAACGAAGTGGGCACGGGTCAGCTAGTATTATAATAAAAAGGTAAAGTTTGTGACGTTGTAGGGGGTAATCTCTGGATCTACTTAACCGATTTTAAAAATTCTTTCTGTGTTGAATAGTCCATTTATCGGGAAGTGTCATAGGCTATATAGTATCACGCTATGACTAATAGGAGTAACGCAGTAATGAAATATGTTTAAAAAAGTGACGCCATTTTTTCGCGGCCCATCGAAGTGGGCACGGATCAGCTAGTTTCTAAATAAAGTGGCCAGTTACAAGCAAAAAAAACACTTTACTGAAATGTGAAAAGCCAGCTTTCAGGGATCCTAGAGCTAAGAGCCGTTAGGGCAAAAAACAGACATAAGAAGGCTGGTATGATTTAAAATGTATATTTTAATAAAATATTATGTAATTTGTATAAAAAGTCGTTAAAGTAATTCAAACAGTTATTAAGTCTACAGTCTGTCAAAAAAGTACCATGTAACTATAACAGGCAGTACTTATTAATAGTCTACCTACACATGAATTAAAGTCTAGAAACTATTGATCTTTTTAACTTTAACTTGGTTTAGTCCTCTATGGTAAACCAGGTAGCAAGCCTCTTTTGGAAGAGGCTGTCTAGATCAGTACTTCTATTGTGGCTGTTTAATCACTCTACAAGCACAAGGTGACAATATTTGGAGAAAGCCTAAGTCCAGCAGTGGACAGGTATACACTTACTTAGAAGTAAGGGATAGATCCCTACGTCAAGTTTTTCGACAGCCTTGAAACTTCAATCAGTGTCACAGAAAACTTAAGTCATACTTTTTTTTTAATCGTAAAGGAAATACCTGTCTATTACTAACTATTTATCAAATCCTTGAAAGTAACATATAAGTAAAGTACCAAAAGTAAAAGTAGATACACATTTTTGTATCCAAAAAGTTTAGTAAATAAAACAAAAGACGAAAAAAATTTAAAACTTCTGTCAAAGTTTTAGCATCTTTTAGTCGAGATTCTGTTCTGAATATTCCGCTCAAAGGGAAACTATAGACGACATCAGAATAAATATCAGGAAAGTTTGTTTTCCCTATCGCAAAATATGTAAATCGATCTACAAGAAAACCTAAGTAATTTTTAACAAGTTTGCACTCATCGGCTAGTTCAGAAACGGGTTACAATAAATTGAATATAGATTAAGGAATACTTTACAACGATTTCCATAATCAAATTAAAAAAGAAATACAGTTTGTGTTTTCAAGGCTCAATTTGCTTTTAGCGACCCATCCCGGGGGCCTGGGCCGAATAAATCTCTTTAAGGGCCTCTAGATATAAGATGATTTCATTGACGTTTTGTTTTCCACTCTGTTCCATTAGACTAAAAGGGTAATTTTTATCACGTAAAATATTCATCTTTCAATTTCGAGAATGGCAAAGAGAATGGCAGAGAGATGCTGTTTGTTAAAAGAAAGATCTTACTTTGTTAGATTTGTTTAGTACAGCAGCATATTTTTTATTTATTATATAAAATAAGTGAACAAAGATATTACAAAGAGAGATGATGTTTTTTTAAAAAGGATCTGGCTTAGAAGTATAATTTTGTATCTGTTTTATAAAAATAAGTGATCAAAATATAATGTATATGTATTGCATATAAAATATTTGTTCACTTGTTATCTGACTAGGTTTATATTTGCTACAAATAATAGTTTATTTTGTTACATTGTATTTGTAATTTTATACAATAATGTTTGATGTTGATTGTTGGTTTTTGATAAAATATTTATGCACTATGTTCACGAAAATATTTTACTTTATTTTAATAAAGTAAAATGTTTAAATTATTAAAATAACTAAAACAATGATCACAATTTAAAATTTATTATTTATTTATTGAAATTGTAAAATGTTTGCTTTTGTATTGACATTTCACTAATCCCTTCCGTTAATAATTTTATTTTTTAAAGCTTTAATAAATTTTCATTTTCCTTTAATTATTTATGTAAAAATGAAAAACGCCGTTCCAGAATATTCCCTGAAAATTTAATTGTAAGTTCCATTTGTGTATTAACTTCTTAATATTGGCGCCCACCTGGGACCCGAGTTAAAAAGTTTTATAAACCTTCGTACATACATCTACAACATTATACAGTTAAAAGTTATTTAATCTTCATAAAAACATTAATAAAAGAAGATTAAGTAGAAGTTATTACCTTTTATAAGTAAACTGAAAACAGCAACCAATAAGACATACATCCTCATTAAGTTTTTAAACAAACAGTTACATCACATAATCACTGATATTTTATCCTTCCATATATATTGCTTTTATCACTTTATTCACACACGGTTTTAATTAACATTTCAGTCGAAGATGTATTAAACGTCGAGATATGAAGCTCACGTAATGTTGGTGGAGCAACACGCGGTTGTCGACCACCTCCGTTCGTGGCTGACACACAACTGAAGCGAGTTCTCTCATTTGTTCGGCCGCGTTCGCCCTCGCTCGCCTCTCTCCCATCTGGGGTCACAGTTTACAATTTTGACCTTAAGGGGCAAGTCGATAATCGGTTTTACTAATACATAATTACGTTTAATCATTTTGGGGATTAAAAATAAATATAGGAGATAATAAAGCGTCTTACGTCATATACATACTTAGTAAAAGTCTTAGCAGATAGACACAAAACAACATTGATTTTAACAGCACAGAACTTTGTAAATTTTAAGGGTCAGGTGTATAATACAAAAAGAACAATAACTTTGTTTACTGTGTTAAAAAATTGTGTATGCAATTTAGCTTACTATAAGTGTATTAGGTTAATTAATTAGCAGTGATTTAAATCAGAATTTTAAACAAAAACTTTTGATAGGTTCTTTGTTATTGTAATGGACTAAGAAAACATAATGACTACACTACAATATCATTCTGAGAATATTGCAATAGCCGATATCACAATTTTATGACGAACTTTCTGGCGTAGTGTAGGCTCCGAATCAGAATTCTCGGCTTCTATTCCCGATCAATGTGTCCTTGTGAGTTGTGACTACATTTTTTCATTCTAATAACTATTTATATTTTTCTTGTGACCCTCCAAAATTAGTATAAAATAATGTTAGTCTCAGTGTTAGCCTTCATTTTACCACTACTGGGCAAAATCCTTTCCTTCAATGGCCATTGAACGAGACAGGAGGACGTTAAGCGTGCAATAGGTCTTAAAATAAACCATAGTGACAAACTTTACTTTTCCTTCATCTATTTTAGTTTTAATGTACTTACGTAATTTACAAAGCGTGGAATATTTACTTTGTGACGAATTCACTACAACCTCTTTCATAATATTTCTGTTTGTTTGTTGATAAGTACAGTCAGCCCCAAAAGTCGCTGAACACATTTTAAATTCCAAAACTGCTGAACACTAAAAGTGCCATAAGTCAGTGTCGCGGGTATTTCAGAAGTATCTGAACACTAGTATTTCAAAAGTAGCTGAACACTAGTGTTCCAAAAGTAGCTGAACACTAGTGTCTATTATGTTTACTCGTTGGAATAGATACATAATTTCAAAACAATTCACTGAGATTCGATAGCCTAGGGTATAGAACACTCGACTTTGATAAAGTAGACGTGCGTTCGAAACCGGGTTGTGCCAAGTATTTTTTTTGGTTTTTTATTTTTTATTTATTGTATTTTATCTCAAAAAAAACAAGTAACTTAAATTCACCGTCACTGTTCACAGGTATTTTAATAAAGTTAAAATATTATTTTTAATTTTTAATTGAAAATTAAATAGTATTTTTATTTAATTTTTAATTTAATGAAGAATGATCATTATGACTTTAAATTGTATGAGAAACATTTTCGGAGATTCGATGATATGAGTTGAAATGTTATGTTAGAAGAAGCGCTCCCTGTTGTGCGACATTGAACTTAATAGTTTTATGACATACAACTAAAATTAAGTCTAGAGGTGATAAAGCCATTTAATTAATTAATTAATTAAATTATTTAATTTAATTGTCGAATATACATTTTTTTCGTAAACGAAGTCGCGGGTTACAGCTTGTATTGAATAATAATAGTAGAAAACAAAATAAGAAAAAATAAAAAAACACAAAAAGTAATCCGTTCCTCAGGATGGAACCAGAGCTGTTTTCTTTTCACCCAAGCTCTATACAAGCAAAGCTATCGTGTTGACAACTGTTTTGATGAAATTGTTAATGTAGTATTCCGCTTTGAAATTGGCTTGACTTTTGTCTACTGTCAAAATCACTCACTACAACTACACTGAAACTCGACCGCAGATGAGCGACGCAGCGGGCGACGTTGCCGTTCAGTCATGCGCGGCTCCCGTATACTGCACGAGTTGGCAACATCGATACTTCTGAAATACCCGCGACACTGACTTATGGCACTTTTAGTGTTCAGCAGTTTTGGAATTTAAATGTGTTCAGCGACTTTTGGGGCTGACTGTACGAGGTTTTAGGTCAAACATCAATTTAATCTGTTGATTGAAGTCAGTGATTGTGTTCAATTCGGATTATTCAGACACGTTCGAGTAGTGCTCTCTACTCCTAATAAATTTGGACCACGGCTTTTAGAAGCTTAGTGAGGCGTACTCATGATAGATAATACAACGTTAATAGTTTTTCATAATTATGAAGGCAGCAAATGGCTATCCGTCTAGAAATAGATTTATTAGTAGAATAGACTCTAATATGAATTCAAGAATAACATTAAGAATCTTATAGCAATTTGACTATTCTGTGATGTCAAAAGTAACCTAACTATCTTGTAGACCTATTGCGTTATGCTATTTAAAAATAAATCTATTCTATAGCTGATAGTGAAACAAAGCGCAAATTGTCTAAGAATGAAGATGTTAGTCATGAAACAGTCAGAGTCAGACTAAGCGTGACTAGCTTATCGTCGAACACGATAAGCACGTGGGATATCCAATTACGTATCCAGTTACGTATATAATCCCATCAATCAATCATCTATATATCTATCATCGCAAACCACTGTTGGACATAGGCCTGTCCCAACACGCTAATCATTAATAAAATAATAATTAATTAATTATAATCCCATACAATTTTAAGATTATTTTTAAGTCCCAACAACGTGTTACATAATTTTCAAATAACTTAAAATGTGTTTTTTTTTGCAACAAGGCGAAAAGTGGGTTATGAAGTGCCAGTTTGTAAGGAGGTTCTATGGCTCTGCCTACCCCTAATGAGAAAAAGGCGTGATTTTATGTATGTGTATGTAGTCTTATAAGTTTACAACTCTAAAATCCAAAATACTACGAATAAAACTGTCAAGTTCTTCTCTATAAGTGTTCCCAAACTATACTCACTGCTATATGAATGACCAACATCAAAAAAGTTTGTTATTGCAAACTTTTTTTCTATTGCAACAGATGGGACTGACGAATTGAGGGAAAGTTAGTTTCATTCTCCGTCATTATTTGACAACAAAATTTGTATGTGTTTTTTGCCATAGTGAAAGTTACAGCGTAAATTCATTAAAAATATTAGTTAATTCAGATCGCAAAAATACTTTTGATTTGTTTTATGTTTGGGTTGATTAAAACGTGTGGTGACGGAGTAAGAATACAAAATGTCACCCCATGGGTGTCGTATAAACCGACTAAGGGACTATATCAATCCGTCTGGCCAGCGTGGTATTAGTAGGCCAAGTATCCCTCCGTCACGGGAGGAGGCCCGTCCCTGTAGTGGGACATCAAAAGGCTGTTATGATATAATCTACAGTACTTTTGCCTTAGTACCTAGGTTTTTACTACACTTACAAGATGAGTAACATTGTCTATTGTTTGTCAGCCACTATACGAACCATTTGATTATTTTTAAATTCAGATCGAAATAATGAACGCATTTATTATTTTAAAACAATCTACAATGTAATTTTTATCCAATGTCTTTTATTAAATTCGTGTCTCACGTGTTGTTATAACTGAAGTATCATTAGCCTTCTCTTATAAGGAAGAGTACGACTTTTTTTCCTTCTTCGGATGGGTCGTAACACTTTATCGTTATTGTACGACCATATTCGAGAATGAAGTAGCATCATAAAATCATAAACACCTCCTGGTTTCGCGTTATCCCTTACAAATTCTTTCTTGGGGGTTGCGTTCAATCGCCGATTATGAATTTCGTGTTCAATACGTGATCTGTTTCTGTAATCGCTTGTTGTTATTAACCAGTCTCATACATTGAGATGAAATATAGTTGAGATAATACGTGGTAACTAGTTGTACCTACTCTATGGATAGGCTTAGAAGTAAATGTTAAAATGGCGTCATTAATCGAAATTGGTTTTAAATGACTGCAAATTCGTAAGTTGACTAAATATTTCATATCGTAGTAAAATAATTGTTTTTTAATATTGATGAATGAGGGAGGCACAGGACCGCACAAGGTGGCAATACTTGGAGGAGGCCTATGTCTAGCAGTGGACGTCGATTGGCTGACATGATGATGATTGAAATATTATCATAGCAGTTCAGCTTCTGCTATATTAATACACGTTTTGAGAATATTTATATTATTTAACACAACCGACTCACATAATTTAACATGGCATAATGTTTTAGTGTATTAACTGGAGGAACATTTAAGCTCTACACAAGTTAAACATTTGTGTTCACGGACATACGTGTTTGATTTAGTCTGGGTACTTCTAAGTTTATTAAAGTGACTGTATTCTTCTACAAAAAATATCATTTAAAGTCCAACAAATCTAATAGGTACGGTATGACAGTTCTGACAAATTGAATAATAAGGTTGGGATAAAAAAAATCGATAACTATAATATCCGAAATTTAAGAAATCGATTACGATAATATCCGATTTTTAAGACACTTTAATAATCTCATTATTAGTAAAGAGTAGAACCTTTTGTAAAAAAAACACCACATATTGCAAATTCTCTGGTTTTTACATCAATTGCACACTTTGATATGGATGAAAATTTCTGGAAAATAGCATTAAACGTTTATGAAATAGAAAACACGTAAATTACTTTGATCAAACCACTATCTTTCTTATATTTTAAATATATGTAATTTTTTCAACGTCAAAATTCACCATTTGACATAATTTGTAGATTCTAGAATTTTGTCTTTAATTCCATTTCTCAAAGGTCAAATACAGTCTTTAGTCTGTGGTTGACACGACCCCATAGTTGTTTACCTTTATATTCAAGTCGTAATAAATAAACAGTACTTACTATTAGATCTAGTACTTTTAGAGAAAAAAAAAATTCCAAACATTACTTTTATTTAAATTATAATTAATTAAATAAAAGTAATGTTTAGGATTTTTTTTATTTACTACTAAGACCTTAATAAGTTGCCTCCCGTCACCTTCGACCACGTCGAGTACTAGTTATAAGTAATAGTTAGTTACGTGTCTAACGATAATAACGATTTTTCGTATATGTAAACGATTTTCTTGCATACAAGTGTATCCGAAGAGTCGCAACACTACGAGCAGTAACCTAACTACGTGACTTTGCAATGAGGTCAGGAATAGAACTATTAGATATTATTTACTATGTAAATATGTGTTATTTTGCTTTGTTTGAACGTTTTTAATTAAATTTATATATTAAGAATTGTACATTTTTAGATACAATAATAAAATTTTTCTAAATTCATGGTTTTACGAAAAAGGTTTTCGAAACTGAATAATGTACGCATGAACAAAGTTGTTTCAGTTTGAAAAATATGAAACGTCATACTGTATCTTTTAGATTTGTTGAACTGTAATATGTTCATTATTATGTACAGTACAAATGCGAGAGAAAAATTATTAAGTTTTATTTTAGGAATTTATTAAATTTTTAATTAATTATTCTTCAGAATTTTATTTAACAAAAATTTACTAGCTCGGGACCAGCTGGTCTACTCTTGAATTTAATTCCGATCGATCGGGATTGGAATTATGACGTTTACCGCTATTTCATACTCTTGAAATCAACACTAGCGCCAAATTGTTTTCAAATTAGGTGTCTATTTGTTGAACTACATGAAATTGTGATTGAATTAAAAATGGTACTCTTGAATTCATTTTGACAGCTGCGTATTGCGTTGAAATTGTGTTCGGATTGCTTGTAAATTGGTATTATTCCAATAGCAAATAAGTAACTTTTTACATATTGTTTTGTGTTTTATGTCGACTTGGGAATATTAATACATCTTTAATATGACTTATTAGTAAAGATATCATTTAGTCTACATAAAAAAACGTAGATTGAGCTTTAAAAGAAAGGCAAACTAAACCTATATTGCGCTTTGTGTGTTGTATCTATAGTTGCAAAACTTCTGATTAATACGGAATAATACCGGAAAAAATCAGGGAAAATTTCATAAAATCGGATTTATTCAAAATTTATTTAACCCGGCGCCAATGACGCTGGGTCAATATGACCCGAGGTGATTTCAAACAGCGATATTTCAAATTATGCGTGCTTTGTGCTTTTGACTGTTCTAGTAGCTGGAGATACAGTATCTCTCTGCGCATTCTGATCATGAACTCAGTGCCTCGACGCGAACGCAAGCAGATACACGTGCATGAAGCTAAAACGGGTAAATATGACCCAGCGTCATCGACAGCGTTGTATTTTTGTGACGTAATTTTCTTTGTATTTTTATTTATAGTTAATGATTTTCTTGCTTGTTTTTAAGAGTTTATCAAAAAGGTTGTTGATAAAAAGTCCGGAAAGAATATTACAGATCTTAGATGAATCCGACTCCAATAATGAAACACAAAAAACTACTTCATAAGGCGAGGTTGAAGATCACGTTTCAGAATACAGCCAAAGTGGCAGTAATACAAGACGCAAGCTACATTGTCACGAAAAGAGGCCATTTTCTGAAGAAATAAGGAGTTTCCATTATTCGGGATCACTGACAGGAACAAGAAACTTGAGTAAATTTGCCTCGTCAATTGCGCAAGACAACTGCTGATTACTCGACAGTAGCTCTTGAGAAACATCCGCGAAGGTATCTAAAACTCATAGGAGATGTCAGGTGTGCCCTTAAAAAAAGATAAAAAATCTAGGTACACTTGTCATGCTTGCAATATATAAATAAATAAAAAAATCGCCCCGATTATTGCACCCCTACTACGAAAGATGCAGTAGCTCCATGGAGGAAGCTGAAGACGGATTAGTGAAGTTTATAATGAAGTTTAATGTCTCTTTTAGTAAATTAGATTTGTTTCATTAAGTTTTATGAAGTTTGTTATTATTTATTTTGAATAGTTACTACTGTTATGTTTTAAAAGTTGATTTTGCATAGTTTCTGACGAAAGACTACAAAGTTGAATTTGAGAAATATCTTGCATTTTTTTATTATTTTACCCTCAAAACAATGAGATAAACTAACAGAAGAACAAACAAAATAAACTGTAAACATCACGTAACATTTAAAGAAATGCTAATAATCTTCGGGTCACCATGACCCGGCGTCACAGTTCTCGTAATTATTTTCACGTCATTGGCGCCGGGTTAATAAATATTTTTATGTTTTATTTGCTGAAAAATAGTATTTTGCATCGATCACCGCCGCGCCTCGCCGGCGCCGCTACAACTTTGTGCGCCGGCCGCAGCCTCACGGGCGCTAGCCTGTCTGTACGACTCATGTCACGACGTGAGTGGTTCACGTTGTGACATGACTCTCGAGTTGTTCGGCAGCGGTGCCTGGTGCGGTAAGAGAGAGAGGACATGCTTTGCGGAGGAGCTTTCCCCTATCTGTACCAGACAAAATGCATAAACAGTTTATTTACAATTATTTATACTTACCTATAAATTATAATTATACACTTAATAAATAAAAACATAATAATATAAATTTTATAGCACATAAATATATAATAAATATAATAAAATAAATAAATCACGTGACAGTGCGATCAATTGAAAAAATCCCAAAGTTCCGGTATATTTCGGTATTATTCCGATTTAATCAACTTGAATTATTCGGATTTTTTCCCGCTAGCATCTACTGTCTATTTAAACAGACTTGCTCTAAATGGTAAACATATATGGCGTCGTGTCAACCGCAGACTAAAGAGTACTGATAGCTAGAGATGTGTAACTGATGTGAATGAATGAAATCTTCACTTAAAGTTCTTTTAGTACTGAACGGTTTATGGCAATTTTTTTAGCTACATACATTATACAGTGTAGGTATATAATTACATAATATTCTAATTACGCAATAGGAATGTGAAGTCGTAAATAATACTAAAAGTATTAAACAAATTTTTTATTTATTAGTTTTACAAATTATTTTAGGTATAAGCATCTGTAAAAGAGAAAGTAAATACATTTATTCTTAGTTTAAGGGTACAGTAAGAATATAGACAATTACAAAAATAAAACAAAAATAAAGAATATAAACAATAAAACCGGTCAAGTGCGAGTCTGACTCGCGCACCGAGGGTTCCGTACAAACCTATTTATTTTCCCGCCAAATTGTGATAACGTCAGGATTCAGCTGTTTAAATACTATTTTTCCCGCCAAAATTCAATGACGGCACGACTAAGCTGTCAATAAATATTTTCCCGCCAAAATACTATGACGTCAAAACTGATCTGTCAAAAATTCTGTGACGTCACGAATCATCTGTTAAAAATTCTGTGACGTCACGACTCATCTGTCAAAATTGTATGACGTCACGGGTCACGTGACCAAAATTCTATGACGTCACAGGTCACGTGACTCAGCTTTCCCGCCAAAATTCAATGAAATCAAAATATAATATGATTGAAGTAAAAATTTGAGGTTTTCGGAATTTTCCTATTACATGTACAATAAGACCTTGCTTCATGCCAAATTTCAAGTTTGTAGGTAGACTGGAAGTACCCTGTAGGTTTTTGCCTTTACCCCTCTAAATTTGCGACAAAAACGGCTATATCTCTTGATTGCGTTGGATTAGCACTTTGATTTTTTTACGGCACTAAAAGGCAACAAGCCTTAGTATTTGGTAAAAATTTCAACTTGATACCTCCATGCGTTCCTGAGATAAATGGTCTTGACAGACAGACGGACGGACAGACGGACGGACGGACAACAAAGTGATCCTATAAGGGTTCCGTTTTTTCAAAACTGGTACGGAACCCTAAAAATCATGATAAAGCCACATCTGTGCAGGAATCGGAACATGTATTACAAAATTCTGGGTCGGTGCGTCTGAGACCGTATCTAATATGCCATCTAGTCTTAACATTTTATCTTCATCTTTTATGACCATGTTCAATGAATTTTGACCAGCATGTCAATTCTCGTACCAAAATTCGGTTAAGTTAACTTTTAGTTGTCAAATTGTCACATTCTAAATAAAACTTTAACACGACCGCAAAAGATTACAATTGCAATAGCAAAAACAAGACAATTTGACAACCAAAATTAACTTAACTGAATTTTTAACGATTATAAGGTACGAGAATTGACATGCTGGACACCGTACGGACAATTTTACTTAATCCTTCTATAAGTAATTCTTTTATTTCAGCCATTTTAAATGTTGTATTATTTTTTCCCACATGCGATTTTAATTGTGCCCATATTAGTTCAATGAGATTTAATTCGCAGTGGATAATTCATTCAGTAGTTTTTGCCTGAAAGAGTAACAACAAACAACAAGTAACAAAAATTTCGCATTTATAATATTAGTAGGATTTATTTAAACAACCTCCTTTTATTCGTATGCCAATCGTTCATTCACTTTTGTTACACATCCCTACGAATCTATGAAATTTCTAGAATGTACAAATGTCAAATAATGAAATTAATTTTTATCTGTGAAATTTGCCATTGGAAAAAAATACATTTATTTAAAATATAAGAAAGATAGTGGTGAAATCAAAGTAATTTACGTGTTTTCTATTGCATAAACATATAATGCTACTTTCCAGAAATTTTCATCCATATCAAAGTGTGCAATTGATGTAAAAACTAGTGAATTTGCAAAATGTGGTGTTTGTTTACTAAATAAATCAAGTAAGGATGAATACGGTGGGTGTCATATGTCATTTCGAACGTCACTGTTGCGACACACGCTGTTGCGAATAATTTTTCACTGCCTCATAGGTTCGAAAGCTCATGGACTCGAATGAAGTAGTTGCGAAAGGCGCTGTTTCGAAAAACATTTTTACTGCCTCATACGTTCGAATGCTTGTCATCATCATAACAGCTCATTAATGTCGGGCCTCCTCCCGTGACAGAGGGATTCTTAGCCTGCTAATGATTTACTATATATGGATACTTGGTATACGAATGCTTGTCATTTTGATTAATTTCTACTAATATTTTAAGAGGTTAAGTTTGTGTCTCCGTGTGGTGACGGAGTAAGAATATAATATGTCACCACCCCAACTCATCTCATGGGTGTCGTAAAAACCGACTAAAGGGCTGTCCGTGAATTATTATCTTTACGAAATAAAAGGAAGGAAAACTTGAAATTAAGCCCTATACCAATCCGTCTGGCCAGCGTAGTATTAGTGGCCAAGTACCCCTCCGTCACGGGAGGAGGCCCGTTCTTGCATTGGGACATTAATGGGCTGTTATGATGATGAAAATTTGTGTGTTTGTGACGTAGTAATTTTTTTTTTTTTTTTTTTTTTTTTTTTTTTTTTTTTTCAGCTCACTTACGGCCGTAGTAATGTTTGGATCTAACTAATGAACCGATTTAAAAATTATTTCTGGGTTAAATTTATTGGGGAGTGTCATAGGCTATAGTATCACGCTATGATTATGAAGTACTTATGTTTAAAAAAGGGACGCGTTTTTTTCGCCGCCCAGCGAAGGATAATAAGTTATATAGTTTGAGGCCATATTGCCACTTTTCGTTTAATGTAAATTTCTATGGCAATGTGGTGGTAAAATGTCATAAACAAAAATATTAAATGTTACAGTAAAAATAAAAACGACACTAAATATAATATATTGTTGCTAAAAACTATAGATTGCAACAAAAAATATTTCATATTTTTACTTCTATCTTTAAGATACACACCAATAAGTACATAATATAAGAATCATATTATATTGATAAATTCTAATCGTTTCTAGATTATAGCCCATTTTAAAACCACATAATCTGTTTTTTGCTCTATAAACGTAAAATAATATTTTTTTGAATGCTTTATGACTAATTAATCAAAATCACAAGCATTCGAACGTATGAGGCAGTAAAAATGTTTTTCGAAACAGCGCCTTTCGCGACTACTTCATTCGAGTCCATGAGCTTTCGAACCTATGAGGCAGTGAAAAATTATTCGCAACAGCGTTTGTCGCAACAGTGACGTTCGAAATGACATATGACACCCGAATACGGTATATAGTTGTATCTATGTACCAAATAAAATATGGCGCCGAATGATAACGAACACTGTTTGACAACACAAATAATTTATTTGTTAAATATATATTATATTATATATTTAATGATAAATATTCAAGCTTTACTTGGTCACAAAGCCACACAAAGCTTTTTAAACTAGAAACACTAATATAGAATTAATAGAATTATTCTAGAATATATCGCACCCTCAGTAACATAACCCAAGTCAAAATTTTAGTAAACTGAGATTTTAAATGCTAAGGGCATAAAATGGAATTCTTTACCTGTTAGCGCTGACAGAGCGAGAAAAAGGACAATAACGACTCGGTAAATATATTTGTGTCCCTCTCACACTCTCCCAGCCCGGCGCCCGCTCTTACTGCTAGAAGGTTATGGTTAACAACTAAACAGTGACAGGGATTTAAATAATATATAGATTCAATTTTAAATAGTCCTAGTATTTCTTTGATATTTTTGTATTATAAAGGCCTAACTTGAATGCATGTTTTTCAATTACTTGTAATTTATAGAATTAATGCAAATTTATTGTTTTCTCCTATTGCTATTTATAGTGCATTTACCAAAGAACAAATCTGCCAAATTTCACATTTATAACTTAAATAATAAACAAGTAATTTGAAAAAATAGGTATTTTATAGGAACCCAGAATCTTAAATCGTGATTTCCCAAAAATCAACTTTTTTGGATTGTGCCCTTATAATACTGAGGGTGCGATATTTACTTTTTGACAAGTAAGGGGAACTATTTTTATAATAGACTTGTCTTTGACCCGTCTCATTCAGCCACAAGCAACACAAAATTTTTGAAATGCTTATTTCTCGATCCGAATAATAATAAATAATTAAAAAACGTATATTACAATAATATTTTCCATAACTTGTATTTATTACTATTGTTAATAAGCAGATATCGACCTTAGTAATAATATTTTCTCAATTTAGTATGTAGTTGAACATCACTTCTCCAATGTCATGTGTTGCTAACTTCACACTCTAAAATATAATCGTGAACCAATCCCGATTTCAATTCAATGTTGACGAAATTGTTTTCAAGAGTACGAAATCACGTGACTTCAAAATTGACATTGTAATTGGATTGGTATTAGATTGAAATTAAAATTATGTTCAAGAGTAAGCCTACTGTTGTGTTCAAAGACACCTATAAGAAAACCAAAGAAGTTACTTCGCTATCACAAGTTTAAGGAACCAACAAATAATGATCTCGGGGATCGCGGAAACGCAATATCGAATACCAGACATAAGATTACTCAGTTCAACTTATTTTATGGATGCGTAGTTCTTAATAGATTATAGTAGTTCTTAGTAGTTCCTCTGTCGTTCATTAGGAAGGGTAAAAAAGAGACAATAATCATCATACCAGCCTATAAATGTCCCACTGCAGGGACGGGCCTCTTACTGTGACGGAGGGATATTTGGCCTACTAATACCACGCTGGCCAAACGGATTGGTATAAGGTTTAATTTCAAGTTTTCCATCTTTTTATTTTGTAAAGATAATATTTACGGATAAAAAGAGACAATAAAAAGATATTATTCTATAAAGAAACTTTATTACCATAATACCACTCGTTAAAAACTACAAGAGATACTCATTATTTAAGTTAAGAAGTTTAAGGTTGTAAGTAATTTATTATTATTTTTTTCCCTGACGAATGGAAAAAGGCTAGAATAGTACCCATTCACAAAAAAGGAGATCAGAACGATGTAGTAAACTATCGGCCCATTTCCATTCTTTCTTGCTTTTCTAAGATGTTCGAGTCTGTCGTGTATCCACACTTACGTGACATGGTAAGCAATAGTCTATCTAATTTCCAACACGGATTCAGGAGGGGACGCTCAGTAGACACAAATCTAGCGACAATGATTTCTAAAATTTCTATCGATGTTGATGCAGGAAGGCAAGTGGATACAATTTATACTGACTTTACTAGCGCATTTGATAAGGTCAATCATGCCATTCTCATAACAAAACTTAAAAGCTTCAGTATCAATACATCATTACTGGATTGGTTCAGTTCTTATTTAGCAGAGAGACCTCAAATAGTGGTAGTAGCTGGATACGAATCTAGGGTGTATTTTGCGCAATCGGGAGTTCCTCAAGGATCGCACTTAGGACCAATTTTGTTCTTAGTTTTTATAAATGATATTACCAATAACTTAAAGTACAGCACTGCCTCTCTTTTCGCTGACGACCTCAAAATATTCAGAATTATAAACGACGCATCTGATGTAGAACTGTTGCAAAGGGATCTCAATAGTATTAAACTCTGGTGTGATACTAATGGCATGACGTTGAACCCCAAAAAATGCTTCCACATGCGCTTCACTAAAAAAATCAACGCCATAGACTCGAGTTATGTTTTGGATGGTGCAGTTTTGTCTAGGGTTAACGAGATTAAAGACCTGGGAGTATCCATGGATCCTCAACTTAAATTTACATCTCACGTGGATACCATTGTAAAAAAAGCAGCTCAAATGCTGGGGTTTCTTAAACGGAATTTGCAGGGATTTCAGCATACACGAACACGTATAATTCTATATAATAGTCTTGTACGCAGCAGACTTGAATTTGCTTCGGTTGCTTGGAACCCCTCGTACAGTAATTCTCCCCAGAGGGTTGAGGGTATACAGCGTGCATTTACAAGACATCTAGCATATATCTCCTCGGGAATTTATCACAAAGTGCCTTACGATATGCGACTGTCGTTCTTTGAGATGTCCTCTTTAAAGAAACGTCGGACAATCATAGATTTGCAATTCTTACATAAAATTCTTAGCCACAAAATTACATGTCCTGACCTTCTTTCTTCTATTAGCTTGAACGTACCAAGTCGATACCCTAGGAAGGCAATAACTAAAACTTTTGTTCCGCCTACTGCTCGCACCAACCTGGGTCTTCATTATCCCCTGGCCAGAATTTGTAATACTTACAACTGTCTTAATGCGAAGTATGATTTGGATATATTTAACATCTCGGAAACCAAGTTTCAATCAGAATTGCTGAAACTGCTCGATTAAAAAATGTGTTCATTAAGTTAATTCTACTTATTTTATTTTATTCTATTTTATTTAATGTTAGCTTTATATTTTAGTATTGTATTATGTCACATACGTTGTATCTGGATTTTGTGTTGTGTCCTATTTTTGTTTCTAAATTTAAAATTATCATTTGTTTTTTAAATGTACCTAATGTAAAATGTTGCCTATTATAAAGAAGAATGCTGTGTACACTTTTAATAGGCAAACATACCTAATATTGTGTTTATGTAAGTTTTATTGTGTAAATTTGTGTGTATTGCTGTAAGTGTGCCATACTTTAAATAAATAAATAAATAAATAAATTATACAAAGTTCAGAGTGGCTTAGTGTGACTGTATTGTTCAAGCCTTGCATTAAACTAACAAATAAATTATAAGGTATTTAAAGTATGTTGGAGTACACAACGTAGGTTTTGCAATGTTTAGTGCATTGGATAAATATAGTTGCGTTGGTTCTCGCACAAGTTAAACATCCATATTAATATAATAAATGGGAAAGTGTGTCTGTCTGTTTGTCTTTCTTTCACGGCAAAACGGAGCGACGAATTGACGTAATTTTTTAAGTGGAGATAGTTGAAGGCATGGAGAGTAACATAGGCTACGTTTTTTTTCTTTTTTTTTTCTGCTGTGTCCAGGAAAGAGGCGAAGCCGCTGGCATAAGCTAGTTTTTGAATAAAGGAAAACATGCTTTTATGGTTAGTCTAGATTTTTCTTTACGACATGTCTGTACGTATTTTCCAAAAAAAAGTACTTGTACACAAATACATGTCTGCCATATACGATAATGTCCCACTGCTTGGACGAGCCCTATCCCGTGACGGAGGGATACTTGGCCTACTAATACCACGATGGCCATACGGATTGGTATTGGGTTTGATTTCAAGTTTTCCTTCTTTTTATTTCGTAATAATAATATTCACGGACAGTCCCTTACCTAGTCGGTTTCTACGACACCCATGGGGTGAGTTGGGATAGTGACGTATTGTGTTACTCCGTCACCACACGGAGAACCAGACGGAGTACCATTGTATTACTGTAATTTAATTCAATTAAGTCATAACCACCTTTATAATTCTATTTAAAACATCCAGTAAAGTTTGGTTCAATACTACCTACTTCTAAATACACTATTATTTAGAAGTTGATTAAATAGATAATTACCACATCATTTGTGATAGACTGTGAAAATGTCTTCTTCGAAATTGTTGCAATGCAGCTCTCGGTAATGGGGCAAGGGGCACGTCTCTTCTTTGGGTATTACCGGGTGACAAGCGGGCACAGGCGGCGTACTCCCAACGCTTTATCACTTAATTTGAATCGTGTCTTGAATTTAGAACACAGGCTGTCCTTAGAATTCGAAAATTGTTAATCTGTTCTGTCTGGATATTCCAATTCCAATCCGACTCGCAATAAACGAAGACTGGCTCTCAAATAAATTTAATAGTCAGCCCTCTTTCACAATCGTCAGGTTAAATAAATTTTCAATGAGATGTTATCAGATAAATTCTAAATAAAATGTACTCACTGCTTTCTAAATTAATCTAGTAAATCTATCATCGTTGTGAAAAAAGTACCTCTTTTATTATAAATCTTATTAAAATTCACGTGGAAAAATGAAAGTCAAATGCAAATGCGGTACCCGACCGAGCACTTTTTATTATTCAATCATCAAAATGAACCCTAACAATAAATCATAAAATGAAAACGTACATAAGAAACGAAGTTTACGATATCGCAGAGGTAAGCATGCAAAGGATCAGTTACAAATTGTTAATAGACAAATTTGATTCGTAGGTACTTGAATTACTTATTAGATTTCTTTATGTCAACCATGAACGATATCTTTTATTTTAGAAATTCATTTATTTCAACGTTTATTTACATAAAAGTAGTATGTCGATAAAATACAATGACAATATTTAGGTCGTAAAACTATTTTTACGACGGCAAATCTACGTTTATATCACTATTTATCATTCATTTATTTGTCCATAAGAAACCATTTTTAAAATTGACGATAATAAAGTATTTATATTTACTTACACACTGTCAATGGTTAAAAAGTTAAAAACCGTAGATACAGTATAATACAACGAGGAATACCCAAATATTTCTTTAGTGACAATATTAATGACTTTAATAGAATCTTAAAGTACTTTAGTTCATACATAAATCGAAATAAAACATACGTAGCGGCAGTGTAAAAATGGACCTGTGTTCATTTCTCCTTTGAAAATGATATTCGCGAAAGTAAAAGCCATATTTTTAGTGGGAACGTCGGTAAAATGACAACATTCACCTCCCTCTAAATCAAACATGCATAAATCCAGGCCTCTCCCTTTACGCTATTATGTCAACCGAAGCGATTTATGATCGCATCTAAGAGATTTTCACAAGGGAGAATATCGTCGAGTAAATAGTATTGAGCGTAACTCAAGAAAATATCGTCCTGTGCGTTATCACACAAGCGAATTGCGATCGAAGCGTTTGCCCGCCGCCTTTTATTGTGTTTTTGATGTTTTTCATTTGATCATCTTTGTTATTCGAGCAATATGTTTTATGTGATTTGAAATATAAATCATACTCTATTTGACATTTAGGAATATTGGAATCTACAGATGTAATATGAATAAAATTGGCAGAATTTAAACTTGTTCTATGTAAAACTCCGCCAAGTTTGAGTTGAAAGATTTGCTACAAATATATA
This sequence comes from Schrankia costaestrigalis, assembly GCA_905475405.1. Lineage (NCBI taxonomy): Eukaryota > Metazoa > Arthropoda > Insecta > Lepidoptera > Erebidae > Schrankia > Schrankia costaestrigalis. The sequence continues at coordinate 11,261,476 of FR997829.1, read as the reverse complement.
TTTAAATTTGGTGGTAATTTATTATGAAATAGACAGAAGCAGACCGATGTTTTAGCTTAAGGTCGTGGCAGACTACACCGGAACCATTGCGCCATAGAATTAGTACATTGTTGTCTCAAATACGAGCTACCGTTTGCCGTCAGCGCGATACGTTGACCGCAAGTTGCAAACTCGTGGTTTGCACGGCTGCCGCGAGTCGGAAGCTTGTTGTCGCGGTAACAGTTACATATGGTTTTGGTATAATGTCGCCGGTTGTCAACTGGTAAAAGGCCTAAAGTGGTTCTGTAAGCATAATGCCAGCACATTTAAAGCGCTCGGATAACTATCACACAAGCTGAAGCTTCCAGGTAGCTGACCTCGGCATTTTTATTATGTTCTTGACTTCGGCCTATTATGGTAAAAAATACTCTTCTCTTTTAATGTCAATTTTTTTAAGTGATCACTTACAGTAGAGTACCCTCTCTAGCCTAAAGACTAATCACAAATTATACCTGCAAAATAAATTCCTACTTTTGTAAGTGATTTTTTTACTGAAAGATGCTACATAGATATTTTAAAATTCATAATCACATTCTGAAAACGGTAATATTTTTGAACTTATTATACTATAATGCGTTAAGCATATTAACACAGGCCCACATTAATTACGTTGACAAACGAGTTGTATGTACCCTTGCTAATAAAACAAGGTATTTCGCCCCCTAGAGCACCTGCGGCTTGATGGTAACCCAATTAATGGTCAACCTTTTTCAAAATGTCATAAATATTATATTTATGTGTTTCGATTTTGAATAATGTTAAACGAGTATTGTAATCATTTAAAAAGATTAATTGAAAGGATATTGGTCTGTCATACGTATTAAAATATTATTGTCTTTGGTCCAATTTACACTGAAACAGATCCATAGGAAAACTAAATATATTTTTATATTATAAGGGATTATTTTTTCTGTTAAAGCGGCGTATTATCCTAAAACTTATGTATAGATTTACTTCTATTAAAACGAATATCCAAGTTACTAGTGATGAATTGAAGTTTGTACTGTTAACATCTCACTTCTATTTTAGATCCAAAACTTTGTGTAAATAGGCTGTTGATACACTTTCACGTTAAAACTAACTTCTGGATAAATTTAGCTAAAACTTTGCAGCAATTAAGCTAAAAGTAATTAATTAAAATGCCTATTATTGTCTACGTTAGTATAAGTCAATGGATGAGAGAGGAAAACGACTGTTCAAATTAGAAACGGGGGGTCTATTTCCAGGAGTGGATATCCAGCTGATATTGTGTGGAAAGTGCAGTGTTGTCCATTGAAATCAACAAATATTACTTATATTGTATGAGCTGCACAGCCTACACGATTTTTTTTTATTTCTCGGTGTTATTTTTATTTTTCTGACTTATATAAAAATTACTACAATTTACCATAAAACAAGTTTTCTTTTCTTAGAGTTAAGAATTAAAACTTAGTTAATTTAAATTAGTAATCAATTAATTTGTTTAGTGAATTTCTTTAAGCCTAAGCCTTATTTTAAAAGTAGATATGCGTTTTGGAATAGTGGTGTAGAACTTCCAATGCAACTATCAATCCATATGAGGCAGTCTCGGCGTAAATTGAAAAACTGCGGTTGTATTTTTCTATATGGGATGCACATAGCGAAAACACACTGGTGAAATAAAATGCATGTTATAAAAGTTAGGATCAAACTTAGGAGTGTACATTGTTCGCGTTCTGGTTTTTATCGAGCTGCAACATGGTTTGTATTTGGTTTAATTTGTGGATGAGATTTAGTGTTAGATATTTTCTAAATATTAATCATGTATCAAGATTTTAACTACTTGTTAACTGATTATCATTTCGTTTTATAATAATTATAATGAATTGAATTCTAATTTTTAGTTCTAAAAATATTACGTAAAAGATAAACCTAGAATACTAGGGTTACTTTAGTAAATCGTAGTATTTTGTTGAGATACGTCATATGAATATTAAACACAAAGACTTATCATGTTTACTCAAGTTATCCGCATCTATGTCATAACTGTTTATTGTATTACATGGTGTACAATATAATCAAACTAAAAGTAGAAGCTTTAATAAAAAAAATAACTGTAGGAAATGTAGGAACTGAAATACCAACTCATTAAAATTGTAGTCTGAGTACATAACATTCTATGCACCCACGTTTACAACCGACACAATACTAACTGCTGTATAATGTTTGTAGCCAATCATAACCGTAATATGCCCCCGATCGTCATCGATTTCTGAACAAGGAGCAGGTAAAACTAAGTGGACTCTTTATTGATTGAAAGTTGCTGGTAAAAAATTGATTGATAATGAGGTGCTCTTTTGGAAAGTTGGTTTTATTGTATCTTTTGTATTAGTGAGCATGACACGTTTATAAAACTAAATATATTATTCAAATTATTATAATTTATCTGTTTTTAATGCCATGTATTTTAATCATTGATATATTTATTAAATATTTTGACAGTTATCATCAATTTATTTTTTGTCTATTTAGTTTTAATTATTGAGATAAAGAAAATATCCTTTCTAGTAAAGTTTGTTTTACTTCAGATGAGTTACAGAATTGCGTCAATACGCAAATTATATGAAACTTTATTAATTACAAACTTTTAAAAATCCTTTTAAATTTTTCAATTAAATATTATTATAGTTAAAGTACTTAAATTATTTTAATACAAGTTTAACTATTTGAATTTATTTTGTGTAGATTTATTCTATTTTTTTATGCTTATTTTATTGTAATTTTCATTTAGATTATTGATAAATATTTCTAGTAAAAAAATCTAGCTAGTCTAAGATAACATTTTATAATATTTTACCCTAATGGACATCTTAAATAAAGGTCGTAACAAACTCAACATCAAAACATTGATAAGTCAAAATTTGAATAAAGAGCGTACTATGATTAAAGGATAACTTATTTAGAATATTTAATCCGTCTGACATTTAAACTGCCTTACGATATTTCATAATGATTTTATGCTCTGAAATGTACGTTATTTATCAGATTTTAGGGAAAACAAAATTAACTTCAAGATATTGTAAAATTGACATTGAGCTTAGACAGGTTTCAGACGAGCGATCTTTTGTCCACGTGTATAGTAACATGTGTACGTGCACTAAAATTTGTGCTTCATGAAAGCTAACTTCCGTATATAGGCTTATTTCGATGTTTAATATTATCAAGCCTACTGCGTTGAGTCATCGCCGATCTCAGTCGTCTGAGAAAAGCATCTAGTTTAGACAATGAAAGCCACAAGAATTAAGAAACATACATAGAACTTCACTTCTAATATTTTGCTTGATAACACACAGTGTACTATCTAGAAAAATACTTAAAACTAGTCTGTAAGCAGCGGGTATAATAAATACTGAACCTTACGTAAGATCAAAAAGGTCTTATAAATGTCAAAAGTAAATTCCATATTTATCGGCGTAACCCTTACATTTTTCTGAATTACAGGATCTTCAAACTAAATGCTTGAAAGTGATTTCATATTCAACAGTAGGTATTGAGGCATATTTTAGCTGAACGTGATTTATTCGACGATATTACGCACCCAGGCCTGGCTTGAATGGCATTACGTTGACAGCTTATGAGGTCCTTTATTTATATTTGATTTATGTAGTGAGCAGAGATACGGCCGCTCTACTCCGGTTCACGGTTAGTGAACATTATTCGCTATTTAAATGGGAAAAAAATAGACATTAGTTTGGCACAAATCGCAATAATTTATAAGATAAAGTTACAAACTTTCTACTGTTTCTTTTGCCAAAAATTTCCCTTTTTATTAACTTATAAACGAAATAGTATTTTCAGAAATATCTCATTTTACCGAATACAAAACTAGTTTATTCTCCTTTGGGACTTACATTGTGTCACAATAGTAAAACTGCAATTTATGTCCGTGTTATAAGACCAGTGAGCGTGTAATATCTATACATAGAATTACGAAATATGAAAAGTCAAATTTACTTAAGCATTCAGAAAAACAAATCGCGTTTGGTGTTAGGCAATGTCATGCAAATTTCAGGAGGGCCGCGAAATTCAGTGTGCAAAACAGCCATTGTTATAAAAATAATTGGGGTCACGTTGTCGTTAGTCCTCTCGAGCTATTATTCTGTTTTGTCCAAAATATAATCCTCAAATCTGACAATTTGCTACGTTCGAATACCCAATTGTTCGTCAATTTATAAGAGTATTTTATTTTTGACAGTAAGCCTTATTATTAGCCCACTTTACAAAATTGATGCGATCTAATATTTTTAAAATATTGCGAGGAATAAACTCGAAGCCATATTACATTATCAAGCAAGAATAGATGGCTTTTTAATATTAATTGTTGGGAATAATATTAGAAAGTACATCCAGCAATCACTTTTTCAATTCACCGTTAGAAAAAATGTAAGACGCCGTACCTATTTAACCAACCCGTCTCGATAGAGCTAATAATAATATAATCGAGACCCGCTTAGAACCAATATCTGATATGGTCCCTTAGCTTCTTTTCATTCTGTATATCTGAGAGTTTAATTAGGCAACCGTATCTAAAAATCCATCGTTTTTCTATTTAAGATCCTTTCGAAACTAAGATGGAACTACCCACCTAGGTCACTAGCAGGTAGAAGGCCTGCCATAGACAATTTTTTCCATAAAATATATGTGACCAACTTGTATACAGCATACGCAGTCTCAATTTAAAACAGCAATAAATCATCGAACATTGGGTATCCATTCTCAATATTTTATTGGCAGACAAGAATAAAATATAGATGGGCTATTTAAATGATTTTTGTTCTTTATGATAACAAATACATTATTTTTATATTCTTATCTCTAACGAATACATTTTACGTGACTTTATAAACCTTATCTTTATTAATCCAATCTGTATTTATTTTTGTCAAAATTTCTTTCGGTTGTTTATAATTCACATTTATTCTTATTTGTTCTAATTACAGGCTCAGCCTCAAGAGACTTAAGACCGAACTCAACGTCGTAAAATGTTTTCATTTTAATCAATACATAATATCAAAATGGGTACATATTGTTCTCTTACAACAATTTATTGGTCCCGTGGGCTCGGACTCAACGAAGCGACGCAAACCAGATTATTATTTACCACTTTCGACCGCATTTTATTACTAACCCACAAAAGGGTCAAATAATAAAAAGAAGTGTTCGCTTTGTGGGTGAAACAATAGACCGATATTTATGATCTTTACCTCCGTGAACTCGCCTTTTCCTGAGTCAACTTAGACTTATGAAGTAATTCAGTGTAAGAGCCTTTATTATTTGCTTGAAAATTTCAATTTTTATTTTCGTTAGAAAGGTTTTGCGTTGTTCTAATGTTGAATGTTGTTCAGAAGTTACGACGCCGCCCTGCACACACGTACCTTGACCTTTGTATATGGAGTATAAGGAGTCTATGTGTATGGTCGGTTGCCCAAGGCAGACTTCATGTATCATCACGGTTTACTGACTAAACAATGGTCTTGAAATGTCAAACAAGCATTGTGTTTCAACCCTTGAGGCATATCGCTTTTCTATGCAACCGTAGCAAATTTAATTAACTGTTTTGTCTATTTAAACTTCAGTGAACATATTTAGAAGTCTTACTGCTTGGTTTTGTGATTCAAGACATAAAAACTACATGGACATAATTTCTTTTCTCGACTTTACGACGAATCGTAGCACGGAAATAAAGTGTCGAAATTTTCAAAATTCTTGTAAAAATAACCCGGAAAACGAGCAGGATCGTAAACGCTTGACTCTCCGGATATTTACTGATCCTTGTCTGTATCTCCAGAAGTATATTCTATAATAGTTCGTACTTAACTAAAAAAAAACTAATATTAAGTTCGCGTAACCAAATGTTAAAAATCGTGCCCCTTATTTAATTATAACTAGTAAATTGCTTAAAGCTGCGAAATCCACTGTGTTTCTAGGAATAACAATAGATGAGAAATTACAATAGGGTGCACATATATCTTGTTTATCAGCGAAACTCAGCTCTGCTGCCTCGGCTGTTAGGAAAGTTTAATATTTGACAGATGTAGTCACGGCAGCAAATTTTCACTGCGTTAAGTCATGTGGTATATTTCTGTAGGATACTGCTTATATTCCTAGTCTATTTATTGTAGAGGAAAGATATATGCGTGCCTTCCATCGGCAGGGAGCACAAGAATCTCTTAGGGATCTATTTAGGAGCGGTTAAAATCATATTCTAAACTTTACTATACATCTAAAACAATATAATATCTCTCCATAGACAAACATACAGACAGAATATACATTATATTAAACAGTAAAAGAAGTGATAGTCATACGGTCAATGCTAGGTACAAACATTAACTGTAGGTTCTTTATTACCCTTTACATTAAAAACATCAAACGTTTATGGCACTTAGTATAAAATTATAGAAATAATATAAAATTAATACGGTATAGAATTACAACTTACTTCATCAAAGCAAAAATTAAAGTTATTTAATAGCTAAAGCTGAAGCATATTATATTGCTGGTTAGTGTATTGTGTTGCAGTGTATGTATATGTGTGTGCATGCATTATATGTAATGTTGTAGGTATAGTACACATAATAGTTTACATCCACGAGAACTTACTGCCGACAAACTGTTATACAGTTTGGCAGATAAAATATTGTATCCAATGTGTAACTTACTTTTAATAAAATAAAAATACAAAAATAAAAAAAATGAGTGACCGGGATGCCCGGATTTAAAGCATGATTTAGAATTCATAGAAACTTCCTTCGATAGTTAACCATCGCTTTATAGTCGTAAACTAGTGCTACTTTGGGTGGTTAGGCGCTAAAAGCTAAAAAAAAGAAGGATTAATCTGAGAGGTATCTCTAGATATTAATAAATGGATAAAACTCAAAATTTTATTAAACATAACGATGTTAAATAAAATTACTATGCTTTTTGCCCCAGACTAACGAGTCGGAAACAAAAAGCATTGTGATTTTATTTTATATCTAAGTCACTAATAGAAAAAAACTAACACACAAAGTAATCCAAAAAGAAATTACTAAGTTATTTACTCTGATTTGCATACTGAATAACAATAATGAGTTAGATAATAAGATAGATATAATAACATTACTTCACGATGGAAATCCGTAAAAAAACTTCGTACCCTTCCGTACCTTCGCAAAACTTAATATTCTTGCGTACAAGAGATAGCTACGAAATTGTGATAGCGGCTTGATGGTACCGAAATGGTAATGGGTGCAGTACCGTTAAAGCCCATCGTACAAGCATCATTAGCTACGTGTACAACCTCACTTGGTGGGATGACTATTAACATTACACCAAGGGGTAGGATAAGTCCCTTTAGAACTACATTTTAAACTTCGTAACAAACTTTATTTATCAAGGTACTTTATTTCTGTGTATTAAAATTGAATTTTATAATCTAGGTTATTACTTACGTCATTTTTATATTTAAGAACAAAATATTTTTGCAGGTAAATTTCCTAGACATGAGTTTTATGAATAAATTTACAATTTTAAACCGGAGTTTTGTTACATATTTTATGACTTAAACAAATTATACTTAGGGCAAACATTTAGTTTAGTGTTCAGCTATAGTTTGTCAATAGTTAAACCTTAGTTTTTGTTAGTTTTCTTACAAATAAAACACTACGCTTAAAAGCACAGTACTTTTAGAAGATATTGAATTATCCATAAAATTTATTACCTAACCATAGTTAACTAAACATTACATAAATAGCATTTTATAGGTCAACAAAGAGATGTTTCGTAACTCTTATAATAAAAATAGAGTCTTTTTTGTGTAAAAGATATTGCTATTAGTAAAATGAGAGTCATGCAGGAGTACCGTTTTTATTGTTCCGTTGTATTTTATCACTGAACACTGTTATAATAACCACATTCGTACTTATAAAACGAATAGTAGGTACTCACGAAGTATTTTAAGAACAACCTAAATGTTAAACAATTTCCCTACCAATGAGTACTACAAGTTTTCATACAAAGACGGAGCCGAACAAGTACTTAGTTCACTGAATTTTAAACGCTTTTATGACGTTTTTTATTCGTCAGTCTCTAATTACAGTGGCGAAGGCGTCGCATAACGCCACCTTAGTCATTACAGATGCCGTGAGCGAGGCTATAAAGCTAGGAAATGCTTTATGCAAATTATTTTACTTGGTAGTGTTACTCATGTATGTATCTTAGTTGTATGTGTATGTTAAAATATTTCACATTTGAGTTCGTAATCTGTTTCATAATATTATACACTAAGTGAATAAAGTGTGGCTTTTCTGTCTACGAGTTTTAGTGATGGGTTTTATTTAGTTGCGTTATCTATAAAAATAGCCATGATTGTTTTTCCTTCAAATGAATAGTCTTGGTCTCACTATAGGAGAAGAAAAATGTAATTTTATTACATAGTAATTCATCCATAACAATTGCCCAACGCGTTAAAGTTATATATATACTTTGATATAAAAACATGGTCTGTGTAAAATTTCAATTCAGGTAGATATGTTATAATAGTTAACTCAAGTTAAATAGGCTTAAAAATAGTAAAACGTAGTTACAAAATAACTCCTGTTTGACCTAATTCCCATGTTAAAACCACGCTAGAATCTAGGACGATAATTTTAATTAATTGACCAACACTCATTATCTTATTACTTGAAATTATCAACATTTTTTTATACATCGCCCGGTAAAATATATCCGTCACGTCGTTTCACAAGTCGTCAGCCATGTAAATGCCCCTTAAAACGTAACAAGTTTATCTGCGAGGTTAAATTGCATAACGGCTGTTTTATTTTTTTGAACGATGAACGAGCAAAACGCAGTTTTATGCTAAAATATCTCGGTACAAAATGTTATATCATAAGTATTTTTAATTATAATATTTTGTGAAGTGTACTAGGAAGTAGAGCATAGGAGAAAAATGGTAAATTTATTATTTTTGAAAGGAAAATAATATGTTTAGATTTTTATACGATTTAAGAACTAGAAATTATCCACTGTGTCGCAGGAACTTTTACCAACATAAATTTAACGGACACAGTAAAGATCCAGGCTCAATATATAATTTGTGGCTCACACAAATCAGACAAATATTTGCGTAGTGTCCATACATAGCCCCATCTGTAACCGCTGCACCATCGCAGTAACTGTACTCATTATCCATTAAAATAAATCTTAATAGTCTAAATTTGAATCAGGGCAAATTACACCAATTATCTTTACTTTTTCTTTCTCATAAAAGAAAATTCCCCAAGCGCATTTGCAAATGGATAATATTATATTCTGTAACATTTTTTAGAATTAGCAATGATAAGATGAAATGATAATAGCTTTTTCGCCGTTAAAAATCAACGAGGCGCAACTTGACCCTAGAGGCGGAGTGGCCAAGTCACCCCTTTGAGGCAAAGGCTACCTGTGCTGAAGAAACTCCTTTTATTTTACTGATATTTTTTCCATAATATTAGTCCACAAACTTTAGCTTTCAATAACTCGTTCTTGTCTTATTTCTTCACATTTTTATGCAAAGAATATTTAGCTTTGGTAACCTATGTCATAGTTAGGACTTGTGTCATCGAGAAAACTAATTATTAGCATAAAATCAGACGCCAAACAAGTTATACCTATGTGTAACACACCTACTTGTGTGTAAAAGTTTTTAGTAAATGTGTAGTTTATTAATACCTACTGAGTTAAAAGTTCAGTAGAAGTGTTTATCATTTCATTTCATATCATAAAGTATTCTTTAAACGTTTTAGTTGTGCCCTAGAAAAAGTTTAAGTTTGAAAACTTTACTGGAGTATGAAAGCAGGATTTAAAAATTTACATATTTCATTACTAAGAAAAATGTTTAATAATGTTGTATTTCTTTAACTTTCTTTGTAGTTATTGTTTTAAATTTTAATAATATTTAAATAACGCACTATTATGACTTAGTTTATTATTAATAGTAAGTCACTTTAATCACTTAAGCATAAGTCTATAAATATTTAAAAAAAAATGTATGTTATTATATTACAGATACGTTTTGTTTGAAAGGTAAGAGTACCTATAAGGTACGCATTTAGAATAGTTTTAACTACTAGCAATTAATTCGGTAGTGGCATGGGTCATAGTTGCTAGTAAAATATGCCTACATAATATTTCCTAAATATTTTGAGCTCCTCGTTAGATTCAAATGTGCGGTGGCGTTTGGAGTGTGGAGTGAATTCATTATCGCGGTCGGGCAGTCGTTAGTGGTTTACAACCCCGTTCACAAACTCTTTGAAATAATGCTCCCAGGGTGCCTTGACGCATTTCAACACGAACGCAACGTACACGAGTACCGTGAGAGATATTTAAAACATTCGTATAATTCCTTTGGGGAGAACAATCGGGGTTTTGTCTCGTTATGTAATAAAGCAAGCGTTGCCAACGTAGCCAGTGCAAAAAGCCGCCATGCGATATGATCATAATGACTTTCTGTATTTGTATTTCGCTCTGATTGCTGCTCAAATGGGACCTGTTAAATTGAATTATTTTGAGTATGACCACTTTTATTCCTTATTTACGTGCGAATGGACAGCGTTCCAGATAAATTTGTAGGTATACGCTACGTTGTTATTATGATTTTAACATACCTGGTTATTTTGGTGCTTTAAGATAAAAGCGTACATTCAGCAACAGATTAATGATTAAAATGTTTTAAGTTACTATGAAATGACTCTTTTTTATTTGTAACATTGTTAAAAATGATATTAACAATGGATAATTTTATTATAGTTAGTATTAGTAGAAGTTGTTGAAGTGAAGTGAATAGTCACGAAAAAATATTCTATCATTATAAGTCTATTCTGGTAATCATCAATAACATTCTTTACTGAAAAAGAAATCCTAGAGTTCTTGACATTATTGACTTAGTGACATTTTGTACCCTGCATGTCAATTCTCGTTCCTTAAAATCGTTAAAAATTCGGTTAAGTTAACTTTAGCTGTCAAATTTTCATACAATAGGTAAGATAAATCAAGACACGGGCGTAAAATTAATATTGAAAATGAATAAATATTAAAAAGTACCATCAGTGTGAATTATTTTTAGTAGAACAAAAGGCAAAATGCAAAGTCGCACTTTGTGAAGTTAAAGTAGCTAAATAAAAGAATAAAACGACATTTTTTCTTTTTCATCAAAAGTATAAGTAAGAAAATAGGAACAATATTCCAAGGAATATTCTGTCTTTGATTGAGAAAGTAACAATTACAATCGGTAAACGCAGGAAGTAGCCTCATTTAGGGACAATTATAAGGAATTCTTCGAGCGTGACGGTATTTAACATAATTTGACTTTTTCTTTTTTAGAGCCATTTTGTCATCGGCCAAGTAATAATTATGTACCTTATTAATTTCTTCGTGGGGTCAGATTTCAGTGTTAAGC